>CM070785.1:48606562-49206562 GCA_036346955.1 Dipus sagitta
CCTTCACTCTACCTATCTTATAGAGAAAGAAGAAAGACCTAGAATTAAGAACCTATGCTATACGCTCTCTTAATATCTGAGGAAAATGGAGGCCCTGCAATAACCTGCCTTAACAAGTGCTCCTCAGTACTGTGCTCCTCAGAGAAAGTGCCCCGAGCTCAGGGACCCTCCGTGTCATAGCAGCAGACATACTGCATGCTTATTCCTGAACAGTAGACTTCAGTTCTCCGTCAGCACAGAATGACCCAAATCAGCCAATCAAGTCCCTCCAGGGAAACCAGGGGTCCCCTCACCTCTGTAACTACAGCGCCTACAAGCCATGGTTTATACCAACCCCGAATGTGATAAGTGATGACTCACATGGGCCCGTCTGGCATATGTCAATCTTCTTCTCCAGGCGATGGGTAAAACTGCCCCCAGGACGTCTCCTCCACCCTCTGTGTTGGAGGTTTATCCATGCCCATGACCTGACGATATGAGTCCCTCCTTCAGCAACATGGTAAGCAGGTGATTGAACTAACACAGTTCACGAGTGATTAATTCGTGGAGCCTCCTTGAGCTATCTGCATGAGAAATAGGAGCTGCTGTCACCAGTAATCCAAGCCCCGGCCTCCCCTCGTGCCGTGCCTCAGGAGACAGCTCTCTAAGCCTCTGCTTTCCGATTTAAAAAATAGTAAGAATGATTACATCTTGAATCTTTCCTCTTCTTAAATAACTAACCAGTTTCTCTGCAGACACAAGCCAGGGAAGAAACATTTTTCCTCTGCTAACAAAACCTTTCAGGAAAGGCTTTCTTCCTGGGTATTTCTTTATCAAGAAGTATTATTGCCTCCTCTTTTTCCCGCATAAATCTGACTTGAATAATAACTCCCATAAGCACCTCCAACATGAATCATGGCCCCCTAGATCTGCCTAAAAAAAATGCAGCAGTCATTAAAAAATAAATATGGGGGCCGGGCGTGGTGGCGCACACCTTTAATCCCAGCACTCGAGAGGCAGAGGTAGGAGGATCGCCATGAGTTCGAGGCTACCCTGAGAATACATAGTTAATTCCAGGTCAGCCTGGACCAGAGTGAGACCCTACCCTGTAAAACCAAAATAAACAAATATACAAACAAATAAGGGGCTGGAGAAATGGCTCAGCAGTCAAGGCCCTTGCCAGCAAAGCCTAAGGACCCAGGTTCAATTCCCCAGTACCCATGAAAAGCCAGATGCACAAGGTGGTGCATGCGTCTGCAGTTCATTTGCATTGTCTAGAGGCTCTGCCACACCCATTCTCTCCCTCTCTCTTTCTCTCTGTCTCAAATAAATAAAATATTTTAAAAAATACATGAGAATTCTCTGCTGTTCTATAAACCTAAAACTATACTAAAAGTTAAAGCCTATAAAATTCAAATAAGAAATGTTATTAGAAAATCTAGTTTTAGCCCCAATTCTGACTTTTAAAAATAACTTACAAGTCAGGGTATATGACTCAGTCAGCAAAGTCCTTGCAGTGCGCTGAGAATCTGTGTGTAGATGCTCCCAGGAAGGCCAGCGCAGGGCTGCAGACCTGTCATCCCAGCCCTGGGGAGGCAGAGACAGGGGAAGCCCTGACACTGGCTGAATACCTACCTGTGGTACTTTCGAAGTGTATGTCCCCTAATAGGCTCCGGTATTATTAAAATTGAGTTTGCAGCTTCTGCCCCAAGCAGACAAACTCCTGCTTACAAGGGGCTGTGTCACGGGGGCAGATCTGAATTCCAGCATGAGGCGTCCAGACTGAGTTCTGCCTGGGCCCCTGCTACCTGCTGCGGGGTCTGGAGAGACTGCTGGCTGGTTGTGGCCCTCTGCATGGACCTGTGAAAGGGGGGCAGTCTCTTCTACCACAGTGGAGCTTCCCCTGGAGTTGTGAGCTTCAAATAAATCCATTCCTCCATAAGCTGGGTCTGGTCTGGAGGTTCATCCCAGCAGCGTGGAGCTCACTGCAATAGTAGCAGAATTTGGTGCTCTGAGAAGCCCTGTTCATAAAAAAATAAAAACAAGGTGAAGAGCAATTGAGACAGATACCTGACATGAATCTATGTCCTCCACACCCACACACATGTGCACATACATATCACACACACACACACACACACACACACACACACAAATTAATTTTTTATTGACAACTTCCACAATTGTAGACAACACACCATGGTAATTCCCTCCCTCCCCCTGCCCCCCTGTCGACTTTTCCCTTTAAAACACCACTCTCCATCGTATCCCCTCCCCCTCTCAATCAGTCTCTCTTTTATTTTGATGTCATGATCTTTTCTTCCTATTATGATGGTCTTGTGTAGGTAGTGTCAGGCACTGTGAGGTCATGGGTATCCAGGCCATTTTGTGTCTGCGGGGAGCACGTTGTAAGGAGTCCTACCCTTCCTTTGGCTCTTACATTCTTTCCACCACCTCTACCACAATGGACCCTGAGCCTTCAAAGGTGTGATAGAGATGTTTCAGTGCTGAGCACTCCCCTGTCACTTCTTCTCAGCACCATGGTGCCTTCTGAGTCATCCCAAGGTCACTGCCATCTGAAATGAGAAAGTTCTCCAATGAAAAAGGGAGAGTAGCATTAATATATGGGTATGAACATTAAGAGAAGTGCTTACTGGGCAGTTTGATGAGCATAGTATATACATTTACCCTGACAGCAGCAGACGTTACACCCCTAGGGCTCCCTGTTGTAGATTTTCAGTATCAGGAATGTTGTCCCTCCCATGATGTGAGCCTCCAATCAAATTAGAGGGTGGTTGGTTTCCACCATGACAGACGTGCCACTATTGCACCCATTGGCTCATTTGACCTGGCTGGCCAACTATAAGGCTAGCAGTGTCCACTGTTGAGTATCTTCACTGGTGGTTTCTCTTTCTCCCATTGAACTGCATGCAGAATGGTTTGTTCCAGCTTTCTCTCAGCTGGTCTACATGGAGGAGGTTGTCAACTCAGCTCCAGCAGGATTTCTCAGTGAACTTGCAGCCCAAGTATGTGGAATCTTCAGCAACAGGGTCTTACCATCTAGTCCTGGAGTGAAACCAAGGACCTTGGCAATGGCCTGTAGTGTTTTGGGGGGCATCAAGGACCTCCCTGGCCAACAACTCCCAGGAAGGTATCCCATCCCTGGCACTAAAAATTTTGTGGTAACAATCTATGGCTCCTGAGTGTTCCATTGTCCAAAAAAATAGGTTTCCATATGGCTTATTTATATTCTCTTAGATTTTGATGAGCCCTCCCTCCACCTTTCCTTTATTCAGTCTCTTCCCCTGACCTCACTTAGGCCTTTTCATCCCCACTAATGTGTTCTTTTACATACATATATATAATACCATGCTATTAAGTCTCCCTCCCTATCTATTCCCTTTAATTAATTATAAATTAATTAATTAATTAAATTTTTAAAAACTACATAAAGCGACTCTTGTTTCATAGGCCAGGGACACCTGATGCTCTCACAATTTGCTATAGCACCACCTTCAGATGATAAAACTGAGGCAATCATGTCCTTGCCTAGGTCCATAAACATTTCTCTGGCCATTCCAGGTCTGTTTGACCCCATGACCTAGAAGTCACCCACAGCTGCTAAGTTGAGGAGGCAGAGCCTTGCTGGAGGAACGGAGTCACTGGGAGTGAGCCTCGAGGTTTGATAAGCCACCCTTCTTTCCCGTTCCTTCTCTGCTTCCTGCTGACCAATGCGACCAGCTCAGCCTCCTGCTCCTGCCACCTTTCCTTCCCCGCCATGAAACTCCCCCTTAAAACAGGAAGAGGGAAGAAGCCGCACACCTGCTGCTCAGGCATGTGTTCTCAGCGTGAGAAAGTGACTGCTCGCCCCCGTAAGAAACCTCAAGGACATCCTCAGCTGTGTGGATGTGCTTGAGGCCTCGGTCACTGGCGAGTGTTATCAGTCTGTAAGCGCGATGGTGTCTGTATTTCTGTCACATAAATGGACTGTGGGAAACCACGTCAGTGGCATTTTAAGGGGTGAACTGAGATTGTTCCTTAAATGCATGTCGTGCATTAACTTACAGTACCAGCCAGGCTAACAAAGGGATCGTGATGGCAGGAGAGTCAACTTAGTCATTAAGGCATTTGCCTGTGATGCCGGAGGACCCAGGTTTGACTCCCCAGAACCCACATAAGCCAGATGCACATTGTGGCACATGCATCTGGAGTTCATCTACAGTGACTGGAGGCCCTGGTGTACCTAATCTCCTCTTCCCCCCCCCTCTCTCTCTATCTATCTATCTCTCTCTATCTCTCCCTCTCCCTCTAATAAAAAAAAAAAAATTCAAGTCTTCACATTGTCAAGTTTCACCAAGTACAAATGAGTTTTGAAACGTGCCTTCAAGTTCTGTTGATGTGGAGATGAAAGGGAAAAGCTATGCTTTTGAGTCCTCACATCGACATGGAAATAAATAAATATCTTTGAATACAAATAAAATACCTTTGAGAGAAAAGCTCTTATAAAAATGCACAGAACCACAACATTTAATAACTTTTCAAACAAAAGCATAGGGTTTGAATGAAAACACATTAGGAATCAGTTTTCAATCTTCAGCTTATGATTGAGAAATAAACTGCATAATGAAACCAAAACGTTTTCAAAAAGAATTTAGAAGCCATGCTGTTTTACATAGCAAGTCATATTACGATATCTTAATGGATATGGCTAGATATTGGTTACAAACATTTTTGCTCATCATTAACACATAGAGGGAAATAGTGTCATTTATATAATCTCCTCTTTGCAATAGCTTTTATATTTTCGACAAAACTTGTGTCTGAAACAGAGCAGTGAAGTACATGCGAATCCCTCTCAAACTTCCCCGGCAGCTGAGGCTCCGTGGGCAATGCAGAGACGGTCAGTGTGCAGCGCCCTCTGCTGGCCAACTCATAAAACATCACAAACAAAATTCCTGAGTGTTCTCAATGCAGTAAGGGGTGGGAGGGGCAGTTTTTGGAATTAGAAATATAATTCCAGACAATCACCACTCACCTGTGTGGCTCTTCGTTGAACAAAACACTGGATTTTATGTGGGAAAAAAACCAGAAAGCTGTCTTGTGCAAAGAACTATATATTGCAGTGTGTGTGTGTGTCTGTGTGTGTGCACGCGCGTGTGTGTGTATGTGTGTGTGAAACACATTCAGAGAATTAGGCTTCTTATGCCTGTTCAAGTTTGAATCCGAGGCCACCAGATCAGCAGTCTTCCTTAGCACAGCTTTCCCCCGGCAACGCTCCCGGCCTTTCTCTGAGCTGCGATCACCGGTCCTGAATCTCACAGCTTCTCTCTGCTCCCCTGAACCACAGGCTCATCACAGTAAGAGGCATGTCTGTGCTCATCCTGGAAGCCTTGGTCATTGTAAGTGTTCACTAGATGTCTGCCCATTTGGGCTTTGTTTCATTTAATTTTCAAAAACTGTAGAATTAACTATTGGGCTAGTATTAGCAATATCGCAATACACCTTCTAAAATTAAGCTTGGAAAATTTGTCCAGGACCACAGTAGTATAATATAATTTTTAATTACCAAGAGTGGTGGGTAACAGAAACGGATGTTAAGATCTGCATAAGGAATGTAACGCGACGAGCCACAGTTGTGTGTTCGTTAATTGTCAAGAAGACGAGTACAAGAGGGTCACTTGCAGCTCAGATGGCTTTTGCATACTGATGTCATTAGATCCAATTTAAAGGCCACCTGGAGAGAGAAAGAAAGCAGAGAAGCAGGTTGCTAGAGCAAGGGTTGAAGCAGTGCAGGCAGACCTCTGAGCCAAGGAGAAACCACCGTGGACTCCACTCAATGGCTCAAGGGCACCCAGTCATATCTTAAATAAAAGCAAAGTTGTGTTAATAAGTCCATGAGACTCGCACTCTAAGACATAGAACCCTGGGGAGACGAAAGGCAAGCCGATCTTTGTGATTAGTTACTTAAGTACTATTCCTAGAGGCTTTTCAAGTAAAAAACAAAACTTGGAAATGAGAAAGAAAAGGGCTGGAGAGATTGCTCAGTGGTTAAAGGTGCTTGCTTGCAAAGCCTGATGGCCATGGTTCGATTCCCCAGTGCCCACGTAGTGTGTCTGGAGTTCCCTAGCATATTCTTTTTTTTAATTTTTTTTGGTTCATTTTTTATTTGTTTATTTGAGAGTGACAGAGAGAGAGAGAGAGAAAGAGGCAGATAGATAGAGAGAGAATGGGCACGCCAGGGCTTCCAGCCACTGCAAACGAACTCCAGACACATGCGCCCCCTTGTGCATCTGGCTAACATGGCTCCTGGGGAATCGAGTCTCAAACCGGAGTCCTTAGCCTTCACAGGCAAGCGCTTAACCACTAAGCCATCTCTCCAGCCCCCTAGCATATTCTTGGTGAGAAAATTTCTATCAGCTTTGGCAGAGAAGAGTTTGTCAATATTTGTCATAACCAGTTTGCAAATATGCGCACCGATGTCCAGACACTTACCCTGTACACTTATTTACGCTTGTGAAAGGATATTCACTGTATCAAAATTTTAGTTTCTTTTTCATTTTTTGGCATGTGTGTGCGGAGTATGTCTTGTGTGTGAGGTGTGTGCACATGCGCGTGCAAATATCGAAGGGGAGTGGCGGGTGTCCTCTACTCTGTGCTCATCCGCCCGTTTCCTTCAGAGTGTCGCACTCAACCCAGAGGCGTCACTGCCATGTTTTGCTCAGCAGGGCCCAGCAATTCTCCACTTTCTGCCCCTGCTCCACAAGACTGAGACTGCAGACGCGGGCGATCACACCCAGCTCCGTCTGCAGATGCTGGAAATTGAACTGGGGCAATCTCCAGCCCTTTCAGACTCTCACGTTTGCACAACAAGCACTCTTAAAGACTGAGCCACCTCCCAAGCCCTGTATCATAGTTTTTGTAAATATTTATTTATTTACAGAGAGAGATGGAAGAGACATGAGCAGAGAGAAGGTACGTGCCAGGGCCTCTAGCCACTGCAAACAAATTCCAGATACATATGCCACTTTAGGCATCTGGCTTAACATGGGTACTGGGGAATCAAACTCAGGTGGTTAGGCTTTGCAGGGCAAACGCCTTAACCACTAAGCCTTCTCTCTATCCCTGGATCATAATTTTTAATAGCCAAGGTATTGTAAACACTGTAAATGCTGGTCCCAGTATGCTGAATAACTAAATCATGGTATGTTTAAACAACAGATACAAGCATCTAGAGTGGGAACAGCGTCAGTTGTGATGTGGAGACATTCACTAGGAAAACAAGGTGACTGAAGATGGTCACACAGTCCCACTGCGTGGTGGTAACACAGACACCCATGCTTGGTCATCAGCACGGTCACTCCAGGGGAGTGCAGAATGGCCTCTGCGAAGTGAGATGGAAGGAGACCCAGGAGACTGGAGCGCATCCATAGTGTATATCATCTGGTACTGCCAGTTCACTTTTCTACTGTAATATTGCTCTTTCAAAGAACAAATCTTTAAAGCTGCGTTAATTGGGACTGAGAGATGGTTATGCCTTTAAAGATGCTTGCTTGCGGGGCTGAAGAGATGGCTTAGCGGTTAAGGCGCTTGCCTGCGAAGCCTAAGGACCAAAGTTTGATTCCCCAGGACCCATGTAAGCCAGATGCACAAGGTGGCACATGCATCTGGAGTTGGTTTGTAGTGGTTGGAAGCCCTGGCGTGCCCATTCTCTCTCTCTCAAATAAATAAATAAAAATAAAAAAATATTTTAAAAAGATGCTTGCTTGCAAAGCCTGTTAGCCCAGATTCAATTCCCCAGGACCCACACAAAGCCAGATGCACAAAGTGGCACTTGTGTCTGGAGTTCATTGATAGCAACATGGGGACATGGTGTGCCCAGAAGAACTCCACCTCTTTTTCAAATAAATAAATAAAAATACACCCAGGAGGATCACCATGAGTTCGAGGCCACCCTGAGACTACAGAGTGAATTCCAGGTCAGCCAGAGCCAGAGTGAGACCCTACCTTCAAAAAAACAAAAAATAAAAAATAAAAACAAAAAATAAATAAATAAAAGATAAATAAATAAATAAAGATAGTTTTAAAGCTATAGTAAAAATTTTAATACCGTCGTCTCCCCTAGTTTCCCCTCTACAATGGGAATTGCACGTCCGTGTGTTAATGAGGTTATTCCGCCTCAGCTCCTAAATTGTCAAGTATAGCCCACAAGGCACACCAGTGTTGAGACTCGAAGACTGCCCTTAGCTTCATGAAGGGTCTCAGGGCTGGTTAAAACTAGATGTTAAGTTCCAAGCAAGGCTATTCAATCCCTCATGAAGGCGCTACTGTAAGGGTGGAGGATTCTTAGTAGAGGTGCTGCCCTGAGAATCAACTGGTCCATGAGGGCTAAAATCTGTTCCTAAAGGAGTGAAGACGGCAACTCTAGGTCATCGGCTTCACTCTCTCCAGGGTTATAACTGCTGGGCTCAGCGTCTGTGTGACAACGAATAACATGTCACTCACTGGCCGCTGGAGGAAAAGCAAGACTGAGCTGAGCTGGTTTGGCAAAGTCCTTGCTGAGGAGGGGAAGAGCAGCATTTCTGGCGATCAGTGGATGTTGTGGCAATCACCATGCTTGTTTCCTAATCACAGGGCTAGCCAAGCACATTTAGATGGTTGCATAGTTAACATGACTTGGATACTATTTTTTTAATATTTTATTTATTTATTTGAGCAAGAGAGAGAAAAGCAGAGAGAGAAAGAGAGAATGAACGCGCCACAGCCTCCAGCCACTGCAACCAAACTCCTGACACATGCACCACCTTCTGCACCTGGCTTACATGGGTAGTGGGGAATCAAACCTGGGTCCTTAGGCTTTGCAGGCAATCACCTTAACTGCTGATTCATCTCGCCAGCCCTGGTCACTACTTTAAAACGACTTTTAGGTGCAAATGGAGTCTCTCCTTTCCCTGTTTTTCAGACCTTCCCCTCTGGAACCCTGCCCCCAGCTCTACTCTGTGTTTCTGAGATTGACTTTTTTACATTACACTTGAAAGCATACACTACCTGTGTCTCTGTTGTCACAAATCACAGAACGCCCTTTTCTTTTTGTGGGTTAAATAGTATACCACTATCCCCATGTGCCGTGATTGTTCAATCCACTTATAAGTTGATGGACACTTAAGTAGACCCCAAATCTTGGCTGTTGCAAATAGCATTGCCAAGGGCATGAGGCTGCAGACATTCCTTCAACTTTGTTTCCTGTGAGTGAATATCTGGAAGTATTGTCATTAGAAGACATTGTAGTTCTAGTTTTAGTGTTCTGAGGAACCTCCATACTGTTTTCCAAAATGGTTGTATTAATTTACAATATCACCAAAAGTACTTAGTGTCATAATTAGATAGGAAGAATAAACTCTAATGTTTTACAGAAAGGTGATTGGAAGTTATAAACAGTCTGTATTGATTTTATTCGCATTAGTGCATACATGAGTGTGTGCTCATGTGAGGTACAGCATGCATGTGGAGATCAGATGACCATCCTGGGTGTGGGTCCTGTGCTCGTTTGAATTAGATGTACCCCGTAAGCTCATGTGGTTTGTTGTTGTTGTTGTTGTTTCTTTGTTTGTTTGTTTTGAGGCAAGCCTAACCGACTGGCCTTTTCATTTTTATGCAAGAGTGAGGGGGAGGGAGAGAGAATTGATGTGTCAAGGCTTCTAGCCACTGCAACTGAACTCCAGACGTGAGCGCCCCCTTGTGGGCATGTGCAACATTGTGTGCTTGCGTCACTGTGTATCTGGCTTACATGGGACCTGGAGAGTGGAGCATGAGTCCTTAGGCTTTGCAGGCAAGAGCCTTAACCATTAAGCCATCTTGCCAGCACATCTCATGAGTTCTGAATGATTGGTCCCCAGCTGGTGACAACTTGGGAGGTGGAGCCTTGCTGGAAGAGGTGCTTTTCTTCAGAAGGGATTAGTGGTGTTATGGCCAGTTCCCCCTTGCCAGAGCTCTGTTGCTGCTATCTTCCACCTACTATGACAAGAAGTGACTCCCAACCTCTGTTCTACCATGTCTTCCTGCCATGAAGAAATTCCCTCTCAAGACTGTAAATGAAAATCAAACCTTTCCTTCCACTGTCAGCTTTTGGTCAGGTGTCTTGTCCCAGCAACACGAAGGGAAGCACAACAGGCCCTCGCCTTCCACCTTATTTAAGGGAAGGTCTCTGGTTATTTGCCGCTACTTACGCCGGGCCGGCAGGTCCGTGAGCTGCTGGGATTTCCCGGTCCCACCTCCTGTCTCGCGGGAGGAGTGCTGGGATGACAAGCACCCACGCCACTGTGACGTTTTGTGGGCTCTGCAGATCTGAGCTCAGGTCGTCAGGCTTGTGCAGCGGGTACTTTGCCCAGTGGGTCAACGGCCCAGCCTGCAAGGGATTATGATTTTAAATTTCCTTAACTAGGAAGAAACAATCAATAATTAAACTGGTCGATACACTAGTTGTTCATGCTTTATTGCCTGATCAGTAAGTGGGCCAGGGCTTTCACACCTGGCCTTCCATTTACACACGTCTTCCAGCAAGGTTCTTCCTCCTAAAGGTTAGTGCTACCAACTGAGGTCTAAGTATTCAAACACATGAGGCTATGGGGGCATTTTACATTACACCACAAGATGTGATCAATGTTAAACAGATGGAAGACATTCTTTTATTGCTGAATTTATCCACAGCCAAATCTGCTTCACACCATCAGTAACACCCTGCTTTCCTTGGGTCAGTCAAGCCCATTTTCTCCTTAGCCTCATAGAGAGTGCCTTTGAATATATCAGGATACATTTTTTAATTAGCTTTAAGCTGCCAAGAACTGTTGAGTCAGTCCTTGTCAAAAGTAGATACTAGTGCTTCTAATTGGTGCCTTTCTCACCCATCAATTTGAACACAGTAATAGTATATATATATATATATATATATATACATTTATTTAAAATATGCTGTTTTATGGAAATTAAACTTGACAATACCCTTATGCCATTTCAGGGATTAGTAAACTGAGGGTTGGTGAGGTTGAGTTATTTACCCAGTGTCTCCTAGCCAGTACACATTGTGTCAGTGGTGTTTAGAGCCAATTCAGTCTGATTCCAAAGTCCAAAATCTTACACATTAATTTATATTACCCGTGTTCCCATATAGCTCTACTTTCTTTTCCACCATATCATAGGCCACATATTTCAAAACATCCTGATTGTCAGTAATTGGATCTCTGTCAAGAACAGACCCTAAATTCATAGTACTTGTTTTTTTGCATCTAGTAACTAGTTCTAGTGAGAGTAAAAATTAACAACTCCAAACAATATTCTTGCTTTGCTCCCTATAAATCATAATGTCTTAAATATCTATGGAGATTACATGCCAACGCAGAGAAAGAAATAGACACAAAAATGCTCCTGACCCTTTGCCTGTGGTGAAATGTATAGCAGATAGCTGTTGAGTAAATAGGAAGGCCTCATTAGCGAAGTGGATTAATAAAATGTTGATGAGCACCTTTGCTTCAAAGGTTAATAACTGTGTTTAGTTCCAAGCTACAATTTCATTTAGTTGTGAAAAAAAAAACTGCTTTCCAAACGTTGACATTTTTCATCACCCAGAACCCAGGACGCTGCACATCCATGCTGTTTTATTACCACTAATAGAAACTTAGAAAACGTCTATATTCTTCATGATCATAACATGATAAAGAATAAGTTTTTTATATTGCCTGGCTCACCCGAGATCATCTCCTTTGGCAAAATTATAATTCTACAGGACTATTAGCTGTATTTTACTAAAGACACTATTCACGTGTTTCTTTCAAGACATTTGTATCTTCAGTGTTGAAGAAAAGACTAAATTAATCCTATCCTAATCCTAAAAGCTGTAATCCTCTTCATGTTTTCAAATTAGTAACCAATGCAGTGTGAGCAGCATTTAAATACATATCCACTCTTTGTCGGTGTTTTACATGCTAAAGGAACTTTTCCAAGGACCCAAGGACCGTATCCTTTGGAAATCACACTTACCCAGGTCCAGTCAGCCTTCTGAGGCAGTCTAAAATGAGATAGAATAGCATTTGAGAGTGGCTGCCAGCCCTGACCACCTTGGGGCTCTGCCAGATAACCTCCGGCATTGTTTCGTAGCTGGGGAGCCCCAGTTGCCAGTGGCAGCTGCCAGTGGTGGATCTCTGCACAAGTTGCTGCTCCCTCCAGACAGGGACACTCCTACTTAGTTTATCAACTGTAGCAGCCAGCAGGCATTCTGCCCTAGGCAGGATTCTCAAAAGAGCAATAACAGAAACAGAGCTGGCAGAGGACTCCGCTGCATAATTAAATCTGAGCTCCCTGGGAAGTCACTGCTTTGAGTCTGGACTTCAGGCAAACTTGACCTCCCCTTTACTCAGGCCTATAACTGAATCAGGCCTTTGTAATTATACCTGTACCCATGCCAAACTCCATCTGTGTCTTACAACTGGGGATTAAGCGAGAAACGTAGGCTCCTTTTCATGGGCAAGTTCTCCTGACAAACCGACCCATCCTTCAAAGTCTCTGTGACTTTTGTGGTGTCGTACAGACCATCAACCCCAGAGTTAAGCTTCAGAGAACCTATTCTACATGAGGAGTTTCCCAAAGTTCAAGACCAAAGTTTAACAACGCCAGAGTTAAACAAGCCATCCATGATTCTCAAGGGAATTCACTGGCATGTCAGGCAGGAACACAGCCCTTTTGTTGCACCCCATGTGAATCAGCTGGGGAGAAAAGACAAATCGTTTGTCCACTCTTTGTCTATAGACCAAGTTTCAATAAAAAAATTCTCAGAAACAATATCTCAACCGGCCAAATCGATTTTAAATAAGGAATCTGTTCACGTGGTACATACATTTACAAACATATCTTGATTGTGTCGTCATTGTTTTACTTTATTCTGGTCTTATGGACCAAAAGGTCGCTCTTTAAAAAAAATCTTTAAAACAGAGACAGGTTTGGTGGTGCACCCCCGTAATCCTGACACTGAAAACAGAGGCTGGAGCATCACAAAGTTCCAGGCCAGCTTGGGCTACCTCACAGAGAGACCCCGTCTCTAAGTAAGTGGATAAAAATCATTTGGGAATGATGACTAATGAAATTCCTCTGCCAGGTTTGAAAACTTTCCAAGACTGCTCCACAACGTGCTGTTAGATGCTAGGCACATGGTGTCAGCAAGAGCGTGTGCCCCGTCTCCCTGTACAAGGTTTAAAATCTACAGCTAGCAACTCTGTCATCTGCTAAAACACTTCCTCTGACCCTCGGAAGTATAACTCAACCAGACGTTTTGAGCCTGAAAGCATACCTCACTATATTTGTACTATACCTGAAAGTATAAGACTGGGAATGCCGACCCCTCAGAGGGCTGGTCCAATAGGAGACCTGGCAGGCTTTCTTTCCACCAATCACACCCATGGTTGGAACCTGATGCAAGTCACACCTTAGAGCCCCAGTCAACTTACAACTTGCCTGCCTGTTAGTTCCTTCAGTCCACTCCCAGTATAGGAGATGAAGTACTGAGACCAAACTGTAACATACTCCACATGAACACAGACCTCTATGGGACCTTAGACTGCAAGGAGAGATAGTGTTGATTACATATGGTGATCATGGAATGTAATGTGAGATTGATGCTATGGTAACACAAAGGAATATTCTAGTCACTCCAACAACCCTATCCTGTCCCAATCCTATCTTTTTCTTTCTTTCCTTTTTCCTTACGCACCCAGTAGATGGTTTTCTTTAGCAGACGAACCACTCTCGCTTCTTCCCCTTTTCCAGCCAGGCTCAACACCTGTCAGACACTACCTTAGGGTGAAAGTATGGAAGCAGTATTTCAAGCAAATGGACCTAGATAGGAAACAAACAAGTGTTGCGATCCGAATATCTGACAGGATAGATTTCAAACCAGTATTAGCGAGGAAAGATAAAGAAGGTCACTTTATATTGATTAAAGGAACAATTCAACAGGAGGACATTACAATCCTAAACTTATATGCACCTAACATGGAGGCCCCCAATTTCATCAAACACTATTAGACTTAAAGTCACAGATAATACCAAGCACAATTGCAGTGAGTGAGTTCAATACCCCACTCTTAACAGATCATCCCAACAAAAAGTAAACAGAGAAGCATCTGGATTAAATGATGTTATGGAACAAATGGACCTAGCAGATATCTACAGAATATTTCATCCAAATGCTGCAGAATACACATTCTTCTCAGCAGCACATGGAACATTCTCTAAAATAGACTACATGTTAGGACACAAAGCAAAAGTTAACAAGTACAGGAAAATTGAAATAATTCCTTGCACTCTATCTGGTCACAGTAGGATTAAAGTACAAATCAGCAACAAGAAAAACTGCGGCACATACACAAAATCATGGAAACTAAACAGTGCATTTATGAATGATAATGGGTTAACTGAAGAAATCAAACAAGGAAATCAGAAAATTAATGCATCAAATTATAATTACACAACATACCAAAACTTTTGGTACACAATGAAAGCAGTCCTGAAAGAGAAATGTATAGCTTTAAGTGCTTATATTAAGAAATGAGAGCCGGGTGTGGTGGCGCACACCTTTAATCCCAGCACTCGGGAAGCAGAGGTAGGAGGACCACCGTGACTTCGAGGCCACCCTGAGACTACATAGTGAATTCCAGGTCATCCTGAGCCAGAGTGAGACCCTACCTCGAAACCCCCCCCCCCCACAAAAAAAAAGAAAGAAAGAAAACAAATTAGAAAGGTCACAAATAATCAATTTAATGCTTCACCTTAAGGCCTTGGTAAAAGAACAAGCAAACCAAAAATTAGTAGACAGAAAGAAATAATAACAATTAGGGCAGAATTAATGAAATAGAAACAAAAAGAAAACAATACAAAGAATCAATAAAACAAAGAGTTGGTTCTGTGAAAGGATAAACAAGATTGATAAACCCTTAGCAAATCTTACCAAAAGAAAGAGAGCAGAGACACAAATTAATAATATCAGAGATGAAAAAGGCACCATTACAACAGACACAAAAGAAATTCAGAAAATTATAAAGACATACTTTAAGAACATATGTTCCACTACATTTGAAAATCTGAAATGGAATATTTCCTAGATTTATGTGACCTACCAAAATTAAATCAAAATGAGATAAACTATTTAAATAGACCTATAAAAAATATGGAGATCCAAGCAGTTAAAATCTCCCAACTAAAAATACCCAGGCCCAGAAGGATTCACTGGTGAATTCTACCAGCCATTCATGGAAGAACTAGCACCTGATACCTCTCAAACTTTTCCATAAAACAGGAAATGAGGGGATACTACCAAACTCCTTCTATGAAGCCAGCATCACCCTGATACCAAAACTAGACAAAGACTGAACAAAAAAGTAAAATTGCAGACCAATCTCTCTTCTGAATAAAGATACAAAATTCTTAACAAATTATCGGCAAACAGAATATAAAAATATATCAAAAAGATCATCCACCCCAACCAAGTAGGCTTTATTCCAAAGATGCAGGGATGGTTCAACATATGCAAATAGATAAATGTAATACTCTATATAAATGGACTAAAGGACAAAACTCAAATTTCAATAGGTACAGAAAGGTATTTAACAAAATCCAACATCCCTTCATGGCAAATGTCCCAAAGAAACTGGGAATAGAAGGAAGATATCTCAACCTAATAAAAGCTATTTATGGCAAATCTACAGCCAACATAATAACAATGGAGAAAATCTTGAAGCTTTTTTCACTGAAATCAGGAACAATACAAGGGTGTTCACTGTCCCACTTTTATTTAATATAGTACTAGAAGTCTTAGTCATAGCAATAATGCAAGAGACACACATAAAAAGGACACAAATTGAAAAGGAAGAGATCAAATTATCATTATTTTCAGATGATATAATTCTATACATAAAAGACCCTAAAGGATCCTAAAGGTTTTACCAGCAAACTGTTAGAGCTGAAAACACTTTTGGCAATGTAAACAATAGAAAATAAACATATAAATCACTAGCTTTCCTATCTACTAACAGCAAGCATGCTGAGGATGAAATGAGGGAATCACTTCCATTCACAATTGCATCACAAATAAATAAATAAACAAACAAAGTACCTTGGAATAAACCTAACCAAAGAGGTGAAGAATCTATACAATGAAGACTTTAAAAAACTCAAGAGAGAAATTGTGGAATACACTAGGAAATGGAAAGAACCCCATGTTCTTGGAGTGGAAGAACCAATATTGTGAAAATGTCAATCTTATCAAAAGCAATCTACACATTAAATGTAATCCCCATTAAAATTCCAATGGCATTCTTCACAAAAATAGAAAAAACAATCCTAAAATTCATTTGGAAGCACAAATAACCTCAAATAGCCAAAACAATTTTGAGCAACAAAAATAAGGCTGACATTATCATCACACCCAATTTTAAATAATATAACAGAGCCATAATAACAGCATACCTGATTTTAAGCTATATTACAAAACCAAAGTAACAAAATCAATGTGGTACTGGCACAAAGACAGATATGTAGATCAACGGAACTGAATACAGGAACCAGATGTCAATTGAGGCATCCACAGCTATCTAATTTTCTACAAAAGTCTCAAAAGTATTCATTGAAGAAAAGAGCGTCTTTGACAAATGGTGCTGGGAAAACCGAATATCTATATGTAGAAGGATGAAAATAGACCCTTACCTCTCTCCATGCACAAGAATCAAGTCCAAATGAGTCAAAGACCTTAATATCGGACCTGAAATTCTAAAATTGTTAGAGGAAAAAGTAAGGGAAACCTTTCAACATATTGGCATAGGCAACGACTTTCTGAATATAATCCCATCAAGAAATAAAACCACTAATCAACCACTGGGACCTCATGGAATTAAAAAGCTTTTGTACAGCAAAAGACACTGAATAGAGCAAAGAGTAAATCTCCAGAATAGGAGAAAAGTCTTTGCCAGCTACACATCTGAAAGAGGAATAATATCTAGGATGTACAGTGAACTCAGAGAACTATATAATAAGAAACCAAACAACCCAATTAAAAAGGGGGCTATGGAACTAAATAGAGAATTCTCAAAAGAAGAAATGCAGATGGCCTATAAACATCAAAAAAAAAAAAAAATGTTCTACATCCTTAGCCATCAGGGAAATACAAATTCAAACTACTTTGAGATTCCATCTCATTCCTGTCAGAATGGCTAGCATCAAGAAAACAAATGACAATAACTTCGTTTTTCTTTACTGCTGAGTAGAACTCGATTGTGTAAATGCTCCATGTCTTCGTTATCCACTCATCAGTTATACTTAGTGAGGTGATCCAGGCTCAGAAAGCCAAACATCACATGTTCTCTCTCAGAGGATATAAATAAGTCGTATGGAAACCTACTTTTTTGGACCATAGAGCACTCAGAAGCCATATACTGTTACTAGAAAATGTTCAGAGCCAGGAATGGGATACCTCCCTGTGAGTTGTTGGCCAGGGAGGTCCTGGATACCCCCAAAACATTACAGGCCATTGTCGAGGCCCTTGGTTTCCCACCAGGAATAGATGGTAAGACCCTATTGCTGAAGACTCCACATACTTGGGCTGCAAGGTCACTGAGAAATCCTGGCGGAGGTGAGCTGAAAATCTCCTCCATGTAGACCAGCTGACAAAAAACTAGAAAAAGCTATGCTGCATGCAGTTCAATGAAGACAGAGAAATCACCAGTAAAGATACTCAACAGTGGACACTGCAAGCCTTAAATTTGGCCAACTAGGCCAAATGAGTTAACAGGTACAATCATGGCCCATCTGTTACAGGGAAACAAACCGTTCTCTAATTGGAGAACTCCATGGGAGGGAATACATCCCTGATACTGAAAACCTACAACAGGGGTAGTCATGAGCCCTAGGGGTGTAACATCTGCTGGCATCTGGATAAATGTACATACTATGCTCACCAAACTGCCCAGTAAGCACTTCTCTTAATGTTCATACCCTTATATTAATGCTACTCTCACTTTTGGTTAGAGAAGCTCCTCTTTTCAGATGGCAGTGACCTTGGGATGACTCAGAAGGCACCATGGTGCTGAGAAATGACAGAGGAGTGCTCAGCACTGCAATATCTCTACCACAGGTTTGAAGGCTCAGGGTTCACTGCTAAAGAGGAGGTAGAAAGAATGTAAGAGCCAAAGGAAGGGTAGGACTCCTTACAACGTGCTCATCCAGACACAAAATGGCCTGGATATCCATGACCTCACAGTGCCTGACACTACCTACACAAGACCATCATAACAGGAGGAAAAGATCATGATGTCAAAATAAAAGAGAAACTGATTGAAAGGGGGAGGGGATATGATGGAGAGTGCAGTTTCAAAGGGGAAAGTGGGGGAAGGGAGGGAATTACCATGGGATAGTGTTTACAATTATGGAAGTTTTCAATAAAAAAATAAAGAAAATAAAGAAAAGAAAAGACAATAAATGCTGGTGAGGATGCAGAAAAATAGGAACCCTTGTACACTGTTGGTGGGAATGCCATCTGGTACAGCCACTATGGAAATCAGTGTGGAGGTTCCTGGGACAGCTAACAATAGATTTGCCATATGACCCAGCTATAGTACTCCCAGGCATATATCCTAAGGACTCTTCTTACTACCTTAGAGATACTTGCAAAACCATGTTTATTGCCACTCTATTCCCAGTAGCTAGGAAATGGATCCAGCCTATATGTCCCTCAACTAATGAATAATAATGAAGATGTGGTAGAATTATACAATGGGGTTCTATTTCCTGGTAAGTAAAAATGAAATTATGAAATTTTCAGGGAAATTGATGGATCTGGAAAGGATTATACTAAGTGAGGTAACCCAGGCCCAGAAAGCCAAAATGCCACATGTTCTCTGTCATGTGTGGATACTAGCTACAAATGAATAGATTTGTATGTGAGTTGAAGTAAAAATCAGTAGCAGAGGCCAATAAGCTAGAAAAGGGCTATAAATGAGAGAGGAGGGAGGAGGACTTAAGGGGATGATCTTGTATATATGTAAGTAGATGAACAGATTCCTGGGGGTGTAATGGCATAAGCAAGGTCATGGGAAGAGACTGAGTAATAGAAGGATCGGGGTAGGGTTAAGCAAAATTCAAGATGTTGTGAATAAGCCATATGGAAACCTACTTTTTTGGATAATTACATACCCAGAATTGATAGACTGTTACTAGAAAAATTTCACTGCCAGGGGTGGGATACCTTCTAGTGAGTTGTTGGCCAGAGAGGTCCCTGATGCCCAAAAACATTACAAAGCATTTCCAAGGCTTTAGATTCCCACCAGAACTAGATGATAAGACCCTATTGCTGAAGACTCCACATGCCTGGGCTACAAGGTCTCTAAGAAATCAAGCTGGAGCTGAGCCGAAAACCTCCTCCCTATAGACCAGCTGACAGAAAGCCAGAAAAAGCTACACTGCATACAGTCCTATGGGAGACAGAGGTCATCAGCAGTGAAAACAGTGGGCACAGTAAGCCTTAAGTTTCGCCAGTCTGGCCCAATGACTGAACAGGTGCAATAGTGGCATATCTATTGTGGGGAAACCAACTGCTCTCTAACTGGATTGGAGGGCCACTCCATGGTAGGGAATACATGCCTGGTACTGAAAACCTAATCAAACACCTATGGTTGGGGAGGTCATGAGCCCTAAGAGTGTGGCCTGCTCAAGTCTCACTAAATGCACATATTATGCTCACCAAACTGCCCTGTAAGCACTTTACCTAATGTTCATATCCATATGTTAATGCTACTCTCTTTATTTTTAATTTTTTTTTTGTTAGAGAAGCTTCTCTTTTCAGAAGGCAGTGACCTCTGGGATGACCCAAAAGGCAACATGGTGCTGAGAAGAAGTGACAGAGGAGTGCTCAGCACTGAAACACCTCTATCATATCTTCTAAGGCTCAGGGTCCATTGTGGAAGAGGTGGCAGAAAGAATGGAAGAGTTGAAGGAAGGACAGGACTGCTTACAATGCAATCGTTCAGACAGAAATTGGCCTCAATTTCCACAACCTTCCAGTGCCTAGCACTACCTTCACAAGACCCTCATAACAGGAGGAAAAGATGATGACATCATAATGAAGGAGAGACTAATGGATAGAGGGAGGAGATATGATAGAGAGTGGATTTGTGAAGGAGTGTGGGGGGGGGGAGAGAGGGAATTATCATGGTTTATTGTCTGTACTTACATAAGTTATCAAAAATAGTTAAAGAAAAAATGAAATGACAAAGGTTTGAAACAATGGATATGTCAGTCTGATGGTATCATTGCTCATTGTCTACATGAATAGAAATATCACATCCTGTATTGCAAAATTGTGTCAATTAAAAAAATTAAGTGAAAAAAAGAGTAAGTGGAGACACTCTCTCTATCTCCTTTTTGTCTCTCTGTGTGACACACATACACACACACACACACACACACACACACTATCCATCCATTACCAAACATTTTATTTTTTTATAAAATAGGGTCTTGCAATGTAGCCCAGGGCTAGCCTCAAACTCATGATCCTCCAGCTCTGAAGAAGCAACTCCTCTGTGAGTTTTCTGTCTCCTCTGTTGTTCTCTCTCTCTCTCTCTCTCTCTCTCTCTCTCTCTCTCTCTCTCTCTCTTTCACCTTCTTGTTTAATTGGCCCTTGATCAAGAATCTGAAATCAATTTCACATTACAGCACATGAGGATCTTGGGGAAGTTTTAAAGGCTGCCCAAGGCCAAACTATGTTTCCTTTCATAACCTGCTCTTCTGTGTAAACGTCAGTTAGATATCTGCTCAGTTTGGACAGTTAACGGAGCATTGGGGATAGGATGTTCTGTATTTCTTTTCATAACACACAGGAAAAGCGAGTGATCATTTTTCCATCCCTAAACTAATAATGACTTTTGCCTTAAGCGTCCACTTCCATGTGATGCAGTGGGTTTTTGTTAATATTTCTTTTTCCCTCTAGGTCCATGTTGCCTCTTCTTCCTGGAAGGTTTGATTTCTTGGCTAACTTTTCTGTCATGTTTCCAGCAAGGCTTCTTTCTCGGTGCATTTTTAACTTCAGAGACTTTGAACTGCCCCTTGTGCTTGAAGTGGCCGTATAACCTGTTACCCATGGCAACAGTAATGCTGACATGGATAAAGAATTAGCCCTGGGGCTGAGACCAAGTCCTGTGGTTCCACAGTCTCCACTGATAAGCCTGCCCTGCAGTCAAAGGGCCATAACAAACTGTCATAGTCTGCTCACGTCCAGTATAAGGCACTGCGCCCCCTGCTTTATTGACTGGCAGAAAACAATTCCCATTTCCTGAAACAATAAAAATCAAATTGAGTGTGAACTTTCCCAAGGTCACTGCCTCTAACCTTATCACACCAGGAATGAGGGTTGTAAACTCACTCAGTACCATCTGATCCTGGAGGGGACAGCCAGGCAACACCAGGGCAGGGGCTCTGCATGCAGCTTCCTACTGCCTCTGCCTTGCTTATTCTGCCCATGCTTATTCTGTAAGGACAATGCCCAGACGCTCTTCCTCCCGGCTCTAGATGCCTCCTGACGGCCCTTGCACGTCCGCCCTGCCTGTTGAGGTATGCAACGGTGCCCACGTCTTCGTGCCACTCGTCCGGGCAGCCCTCCTTCCGCCTGGAAAGTCTTCCCATCCGCGCCAACGCAGCCTCAGGCGCGCCCCAGCCACTCCTCCCTACCCAGGACATCCTGTGGCTCTCTGCTGGGGAGAACTGGATATGACTGTGACAAATGACAAATGACAGCCCTGGGGTTCTCAGTTCCAGAGATCCATCCTCCTTCATGCACTGTAGTTATCGCCTGAGCGGGACCTGAGTATACTCTATAATGAAAGGAAAACCTGAATGGTACGCCAACCCAGCTGCCTTCTTCCAGCAGAAAAGCCCCAAAGCAGCCGAGGCCCGACGTTTGCTGCAGGAGGGGGATGGAACTGACAGGAGGCATTATACATCTCAGATAGCTAAAAGAAAGCAGAAGTACTCACCATAAATAAGGAATTTGAAGTTTAAGGTAATAGGGGCCTGGAGGAATCGCTCAACCATTAAAGGTACTTGCTTGGAAAGAGTGACACCCTGGATTCAGTTCTCCAGCACCCTTGTAAAGGCAGAAGCACAAAGTGCCCCAAGCGTCTGGAGTTCATTTGCAATGGCAAGAGGCTCGCTCCCTCTCTCTTCTCTCTTTCTCTCTTTCTCTCTCTCTCTCTCTCTCTCTCTCTCTCTCTGTCCTTGAATAAATGAAAATATTTTCTGAAAGTTTAAGGTGATAGATATCTTAATTATTTGGAGTTGATCCCTACCCAAACATATACATGAACCAACATATCAAATTATGCCTCAATATGTACAAACATTGTGTATCAATTGTTTCAGCTTAAAATCTAAGCTAAAAGTGAACTGTCAAAATTAAAGAACAAGAGACATGCTCTAACAAAATAAATAATTGGAATGAAATCGCTATCAAAATAAAAGCAAATGCTTTGCAAAAATTGGCATACTGATCATAAAAATATTTATTTTTACCACATCAGAGACCTAAAATAGGTAAAGCAGTTTGAAAGGAAGAAGAAATCTCCCAGTTACACAACGATGATACAGTTGCGGGAACTAAAGACTTCACCGTGGTGCTGGGGTAACTCTTACCCTCGCTCACTGCTTGTAGGATGGAAAAGCACAACAGTCACTTTAGGAAACAGTCGTACTAGGTCTTTCAAAGTTAAACATAAACTTCCTGTACTAGCACGAAATTCAGCTCGTAGGATTTTTGACCTGGCAGGAATGGAAACATGCTACATAGATTAGATCTCCTTGCACCTTTGGTCAGGGAAGCTTCTTTATGTCAATGGAGGTGACCACGGGGAAGACCCAAAGCTCTACAAAGTGCTGAGAATAAGTGACTATGGAGTGCTCAGCACTAAATGAGACATCTAGGTCACCCCCTCCAAGGCTCATGGGACATCGTGAAAGAGGGGACAGAAAGAACATCAGAGCCACAGGACAAGGCCCTCCTTGGAACACTGTCTACTAGGCATAAAGCGGCCATCGCATTCGTGACGTCACATTCCTTCATGGATGGTGGAGGAGGGTAAAAAAACAAACATACGAAAATTGCCTGCGAAGCCTAAGAATTCATGTTTGAATCTCCAGGTCCCACTTAAACCAGATGGATAGCGGCATAAGTGTGCAAGGTTGCACATGCGCCACAAGGGGGGCACACGCGTCTGGAGTTCTTTTGCAGCAGTTGAAGGCCTTGGCACACCCATTCTCTCTCTCTCTGTCTGTCTGTCTGTCTCTCTCTCTCTCTCTCTCTCTCCCTCTTTCACACTCACTCTCTCTCTCTCTCACATGCTCGCTCTCAAAAAAAAAAACACCATACTAAAAGATAGATAGAAAAAACAATGTAAAATTTATGGAAGGAAAATTTGAAGAGGACAAAAGTAGGTCATGGGAGGGCATTATGATCAGATTATATTATGTACATGCATGAAAATTGTTAATGAATATTTTAAAATGTTTTTAAGATAAACATAAACATATGTCCATATAAGCCTATTCCATGGATTTCCATAGCAACACTATTCATAAGGTAAATATTGTGACTCATAAACACAAGGTGGCATATACATGCAGTGGAATACTATTCTACTATACAGATGAGAAAAACTCTCCACCCATGGTACAACATGAATGGCCCTTAAATTTGTCTGCTAGGGCTGGAGAGATTGCTCCGCAGTTAAAGGCACTTGTTTGCAAAAGCTGCTGACCCAGGTTCCATTCCCTAGTACCCATGTAAAGCCAGATGCCCAAAGCACCTCATGTGTCTGGAGTTTGTCTGCAGTGGCAGGAAGCCCTGGCATGCCGCTGGTTACTCTATCTCTCTTTGTCTGCCTCTCTCCCTCTATCCAAATCAATAAATGTCTTTAAAAATTTGTCTGCTAAGTGAATGGGTTAGATGCAAGAGACAATATAATATGTGATTCTATTTACCTAAAATTCCATTTAGCCCAAGGAAAATTTAAACAAATCAAGAGTACATCAGTGGGTGCTTTGGTGTCCATGAGCAGAAATGGGGACAGGGAGGATTGAAGTGTCTCTAAACTGGATTAGGGTGAGGTGCACTGTCCATATATATTTGCTAGAACAATTGAACCACATAATTACTGTGTATTGTATTTTACTGTCTATGAAAGTATATTAAGTTACATCTTGGGCTGGAGAGATGGCTTAGCAGTTAGGTCATTTGCCTGCAAAGCCAAAGGACCAAGGTTTGATTTCCCAGGACCTATGTTAGCCAGATGCACAAGGTGGCACATGCATCTGGAGTTCGTTTGCAGTGGCTGGAGACCCTGGCATGCCCATTCTCTCCCTCTCACTCTCACTCTGCCTCTTTCTCTATTAAATAAATAAAATTAAAATTAAATAAAAGTATATTAAGTTACATCTTAATAAACTATCATAAAAATTAAGAACTAAAATCTCACTATCATATACCTCAAATATTATATTTAATAGTTAGATAATGCTGAAATTTGATTTTTTTTTTCATGCACTGGTGTTGAGAGGTAGGGGGCCTTGAAGATAGTAGACCCCTCATGAATAGATTAATGTCTTACTGGAGAGACTAGGGTAGGTCTCACAGGAGTGAGTTGGGCTTACAGAACTGGATTATTAGTTACTAGAACAGCAGGTCCTTATAAATCAAGATTAGTCCAGGGGTTTTGTCTCCTCTACAACTTCTCTTTGCTACTCTTGTATGCATATAAACTTGCCATGTAACTCCACCCACCATGGAGCCCTCACTGGGCAGGATGCCTATGCCATACTCTTGGGACCTCAGAACTATGAGCTAAATCAACGTCTTTCTTGGCAGATTACTCAGCCTCTCCTGGGTGCCTGTGCTGTGTTCTTGGGCCTTCAGAACTGTGAGCTACATCGACCTCTTTTCTTTATGACTTTGCTCAGCCTCTTGTGTTTTGCTACAGCAACACAGAACAGGCTAAGACATGGCTCCATTTTCCGCTTCAACCTCTGCTTCGTCTTCTTCCCATTGCAGCATCCCTGCCTTTGCAGACAATTCAGTCTGGTGACAATCCCACTGACTGAGAGAAACGCCAGATTGAGTGGAAAGAGCTAAACCCTCCTGAGAGTCCTATCCAAGGGTGGAATGGAGAACAGCATGGCTGGACACCCTCCTGCCACACTGGTACTTCCTTCTGCCACTGAGATGCGTCCCTAACGTCTTCCTTCTCCAGCCCATCCATCCTGCCCTGAGTGGGCCTCACTGCATCGTCTTGAGCAAGTTATCACCGGCACAGACTATCAAAGTTCTCGGCTATGATGGAGTGAAGGGAGAGGTCTCACTAGTTAAAGGAGGTTTCTTGCCAAGCCTAATGGCTTGGGTGCAATTCGCAAGTACCCATGTGTGGTAGTTTGAATATATGCCCCCCCCCCGCCCGCCATATATTCAGTGTTGTGTTAGCTTGTAGTTTGGATCTGCAGCCACCTGGCTGGAGGTGGTGTCACTGGGCAGAACTTAAGATGTGGAGGTGGGTTTGAGATTTCAATCTAAAGAGATGCAAGGTGTGCCCACCTGGAGTTCCTGAAGTGCGCAGTGCTGTGTGGCTTGGCTTTTAGCTTTTGCTCTTTTTGCCTGGTCCTTTAAGAGGGGGTGAACTTCTTCTGCCATTATGAAACTTCCCCTGGATCTGTAAGCTTCAATAAATCCCTTCCTCCTTAACTGTGACCGGTCTGGAAGTTCATCTCAGTGAACCTAAATCTGTCTACTACACCATGTAAAACCAGTGACACACATGTCTGGAGTGCATTTGCAGTGGCAGGAGGTCCTGGCATACCCATACTTAACCTCTCTCTCATAAATAAGTCATATATATATATATATATATATATATATATATATATATATATATATCATATATATACAGGCTCTGTGTTAGGCCAGGGAGAGAGTGTAATACTTTGGGAAAATGTCAAGATGTCATACTCCGGGTTGGTCTGGCCTTGATCTCACTGGGCTTGCCCAGGTTCAAAAGAGGTGGACAACTGTAGCCCGCGTAGTCGTCTCGCCAGCAAGAACACACGCGGGCACCAGGATCCTTCTGCAGCAAGCGTTTATTGCAGTTAACAGATGAAAAGAGGAAGACCCAGAGCCCCGAAATGGCGCCGCTTATATAGCCCCTAGGTGGCGTGTACTCTGCTGATTGGCTGCGCGCTCATATGACGCTCATATGCCCGGGCTGGGCAGTGACTTGGCGCGCTTTTACCACTTGCACATGCGCTATTCTCACCAGGGCCGAGGCCGGATGTCAGCGCCATCTTGTAATGGCGGTCACCTCTCGGCTCTCTACATCTCCCCCTGTTTGTTTTAATAAGATGACAACTGCCTCATAGCCCAACCAGCACAGCACCAAACAACCCTATGCTCGATCAAGCAAATTCCTTCCTTGGGGAATAAGCGATCAAGAGCTCACTCCCTCACCTTATCAGGTGCAATGGAGACAAGTCCTCTGAGTGCAAAGGCCAAGGGAGAGACAAAAAGGGGAGTTAACACCCATCCCTGTGCAATGGAATATTGTTCCTGGGGGTGCAAGGGCTGTCAATCTCATATTTTGGTGCTGCAGCCACTTAGGCAAGGGCTGATTAGACTTAGATCTCCCATCGACTCAGTGCAATGGGCTAAACCCTTGAGGTGCATCGACTGAGGGTCTCAGTCTAATTAATTAACCAAATTTCAGGAGATGATCCCTGTTCCATAGCCACAAGTGCTTGCGCAATAACGGCCTTGTCACATTGCTATTGAGCTCTGAGCTTGCAGAACAACCAAAGCAGGAACACTAAGCCACAACATAGGGCTGCACCAAACAGCGCCACTCCCACCCATTCCTTAAAGAAAGAGAAGGCTGAAGAAATCCAGGATGTCAGGCCCACAGCTAGGGAGGGGTCAACTCTAGTAGAATAGGGTCTTCATAATGGATCTTGTCCACTTCTTCGGCTCCTGCACAGGATCTCGATGATTCGTCAGGTATCACAAGTCTACGTGTTAGGCGTTCTGGTAGCCAGAATGGATTGTCTTCTTCCTGTGGAAAAACACAAACAGCTCCCCTGGATCTTATTAAAATAGGATCCGGGCCTCTCCATTGACCAGTCAAAACATCTTTCCACTTAACCATCTCCTGTGGCCTGTTAGGCTCTGAGCAATGACGGTCAGCCACTGAATGGCCCTGACTGTCCAAATTTAAAAAATTAAGAGTAAAGAGTGCTATGGATATAGTCACTCGTGGGACTGAGGGCAGAGCCTCCTCGACTCCCCCTTTTTGTTTTATTAAAAGCCAGCAATCCTCCACAAGGGAGGGAATTGTTTAGTTTAGTAGGGTGAAGGACCATTTTAGGAACAGTCCTCAGGGGTGGGACACTCCCTAGACGTAAGTTTTTATCAAAAAACTCCTTTTTGTTACAAGAGTTTTTGTACTTTAATCACTTCGCAGTACAAAAGACTATCAAGGCCAGCCAAATGGCTTCCGACACTGAATATACATAATCTTGCTTACATGTAGGTGCTAAAGTCTTGCTCCCAAAGGGCCAGAGCTATGGATACAAGGCCAGCCAGATGGCATCTGACAATTCCCCCTTTTTAATTTTTATGAGCTGGGCCCTTCTGGGCCTCAGTGCAGAAAGACTGTGTCTGTCTTAGGTTGTCCTCTACGATATTTAGGCCTTACCCGTCGTCGGTACATGAATTCCATCATCCATGCCCTGTCTTAGGTTGACCTAACTCGAGAGAATCTTACCCGTCTTTGACTACCAGCCTCTGCAGGGGCTTTAAGATAATGTCTCAGGAAACCGGGGTCGGGTCTGTAGCTGTATCCCATGTACTTCTGTACGGATATCCATAAAGGATCTCAAAAGGCATTTAACGAGTATGGGCAGCAGACACAGAATGAGCAAAAGACAAACACCTGTAGCAGCAAAGCTTCCTGTCCAAGAAGTGAGAGAATTTCAGCAGGCAAGGCAGACTTAAAAGCAGATATTAAGTCATCAGTAGTTTTCAAAAGTAAGATGATTATTTTGCAAAGATAAAATCTCTGAATGTAACTGAATCAGATCCAAGGAAATATTATCATTATGTCAAATACCTCTTAAATGTATTTTGCCAACGCTGTTGACTGTTATTATATTTTTTAGAAGTAACACAAATCTATTGAAAATCTACATGACACTCCAAACGAGTTTTAACTTTAAACCCTAATATCCCAAATATGTAACCACATCATATAGAGCGTCTAACAGGTGAAACTGTATCTAGGGTAAGGATCGAGCCCAAGATCTTAAAGGGAGGCAGTTTGAACTTTCTCAGGAGCTACTTTATAGCTGTGAGTATAAAAGATAGTTAGACATTAAAAGTACAAGCCTAAAGCCAAATGGGTCTTTTTTTTTTTTTTTTTTTTTTTTTTTTTTATCTTGAGAGAAAGACACATTTAAATCCTTTCCCTGCTGTGAGGAGTGGGTCTGGTCCTCTCCAGGCCCCAGTCAATGGGCCATTTCTAGAAAAAATTTAAAATATTTAAGGTGAATAATGCTTTCTTTAGCTGATCATGGGGTGGGGGTAGTGATTCCCCTTTTTGTTTTTGTAATTGTGATTTAAGTGTTTGGTCAACAATAGCTTGCCCTCGAGGGTTGTATGGGATGCCTGTGGAATGTGAGATTTTCCAGGTCTGGAGAAAATCTACAAAAGCCTTGCTTATGAAGCAGGGGCCATTATCTGTTTGAATTTGATCAGGCAGCCCAAGAGTGGCAAAATATTGAAGTATATGACTAATGGCATGTTTAGATTTTTCCCAGCATGTGCCGATGCCCAGCAGGCACGTGAAAAGGTAGCGGCTGAAAGAAAAATATCAGTGAGCCCAGTCACCATGAGAGGACGGACTTCTACCCTGTCCCCACCTGGGTCAGTCCAAGGGAGCCATGTGGCAGTCTCCCAGGAGGTGGATTGCCCGCCAACTCCCAGTAGAGGAGGGCCGGGCACAAGCTGCCAGGAGGGGGGGCCATCTATTTTTTTTTTTAATTACCACATTCCCCCCCTGGCTCCCAATAGATTTATAACCATCACATATTATACATTGTACTAAGTTCAATTTTAAAGGTCCCCACAGTCTTGACCAATTTAAGGTATTGAGACCTGTAAAATCAAACATGTTAAACATTTTTAATCTAAAGCCAGTCTTTGTGCCTGTAATTTTAACTTGTTTGAGGTTTTCCAGCTTAAAATCTTAAATCTCTCAGTCCAATATCTCTAGCCAAGCACATCAGTCCATTACAAATTTAACCTTGATCAAACACTCTGGACCTCAGCAGCAGAATGCAGCCAGCCCTTATTCCAATAGCCCAGTTCCAACAAAGTCCTCTGCAGTCTTTCCTTCATTGCCATAGTGGCGAGTCTCTCAAGCTGCATGACTGTAAAATTAGCATCTACTCCATACTTATTAACTGATTCAGCAAGTTCCTTAATGAGGGCATACTCTACCGGCGCATGGATGCGGCCTCCATCCGCAGCCTCAAACACCGGGAAGGCTTGTAAGCACCTCCTTCTGTCCCCCTCTGAAAGGAAGGAATCTGAACAATGCTTGCCGGCATAAGGCGGAGGAGCACTGGGAATGGCAGGGGCGGCAGATTGAAAAGCCGCGTGGTTCTTATCTCCTATCTTCTTTTGTTTTCGATTTTGTGGTAGCTCATCAAAATAATATCTCTCCTCCCCATAGCGAGCCACTTCCCCATCTAATTCTTCCTCCTCGGAGGGACTAAGATCCTCAGACTCTGAGCTATCAATTCCTAAAGCCTCCAATTCTTTTATCTGATAAAGAGGCCTCCTTTTTGGACTTCTCTTTTCCCTCTCATGTTTCTCTCCCAGGGCGTCTTTTCCCTTGTCTTTTCTTTCTGTGGACTTAGCGTCCGCGGAAAGGCCTTTTTTCTTAGAGATGTCTTTTTCTTTTTCCTCAAGGGCCCCTAACCTTTTATCCCGTTCTGTTTCTGACATGCTGTCTTGTAGCTCCGAATGTGAGGCTCCCATGTTCACAAAGAAGAGAACGAGAGCCACCATCACAATAGGGAGAGCAAAAATTGCTCCTACCAATTTGGATGAGAGATGAAACAAGTCAAGACCAGACATGCCTCTCAGAACCTACCTCAGTCCTGCAGTTCTGAATCCTTCCCCGTGAATGGGGGGTCTCCTCGGCGCCGGCGATGACAGGCACCCGGCGTCCCGGATTTTCGGCACCAGCTGTAGCCCGCGTAGTCGTCTCACCAGCAAGAACGCACGCGGGCACCAGGATCCTTCTGCAGCAAGCGTTTATTGCAGTTAACAGATGAAAAGAGGAAGACCCAGAGCCCCAAAATGGCGCCGCTTATATAGCCCCTAGGTGGCGTGTACTCTGCTGATTGGCTGCGCGCTCATATGACGCTCATATGCCCGGGCTGGGCAGTGACTTGGCGCGCTTTTACCACTTGCACATGCGCTATTCTCACCAGGGCCGAGGCCGGATGTCAGCGCCATCTTGTAATGGCGGTCACCTCTCGGCTCTCTACAGACAACACCACAAACTTCATCCCAGGAGCCTCCATTTTCCTGCTGAGTCACTGTGAACCAGCAGCCAGAGAACTTACCACCAGATCTCAAAGCAAGTGCTAAACAAAATAGATGAGCTGTTTATCAGGGGAAGTAGTCACCTCCACTAAAAGTGAATGCCCAGAAATCGCTTATTCTGAGGAGAAAGAAATACCAAAAAACAAGAGGGTCCTCTTTGTGGAATCTTTGCAGATAAAATAAAACTTTACCAGACTACAGCCTTCTTTATTTTGTTTTGGTTTGGCTTACCATTTCACTTTCTTCACAGGCTCACAGTGATAAAGGAATTTGGGGTTCCCTATATGCTAATGCACCAATAATTTGGGGTGTTCCTAGATTCTTGTCCTATGAATTTGAAGAATCAAATCCATGGACCAAAGTAAAAGGTTCAGAAAGCTTTTCTTACAGCTGAAAGCTTTAGGAAAAAGGAGAGAAGGGGACTTAAGCTTAGAACACAAGAGGGAAGCAAGGAGGCGCTCTTGCCCAGGGAGGCAAGAGGGGGTTGAGAAGCCCCCCTAGAGACTCAGATCTAGTTTTTTTTTTTTTTTTTTTTTTTTTTTTTTGGTTTTTTGAGGTAGGGTCTCACTCTAGTTCAGGCTGACCTGGAATTCACTATGTAGTCAAAGGGTGGCCTTGAACTCATAGTGATCCTCCTACCTCTGCCTCCCAAGTGCTGGGATTAAAGGCGTGCGCCACCACGCCCGGCTTCAGATCTGGGTTTTTATGAGCAGTAGCTGCATGAGGAAGACCAGGTTGGCAGGTCACTATGGAATAAGTGTGGATTTTATAGCTTTGCCAGTAATCTTCGGTAAGGATCCGAGTTTCTGCCATCTAGGAAGGATGCAAAACTTTATCTAGAGATCTTTCCTGGAGAGTGTAACATACAGGTTTGTGCAAGCTTAGTCCCATTTCCTGCTGTTAGTCAAGGAATAGAAAAAAAAAAAACAAACATTCACTTTTGGGGTTCTGTTACCCTGACTGCCTCGCCAATCTCTGTCTCCTATCAACAGTATCCTGAAAAATAAAATAAAATAAAATAAATGCCCCAGAGAAGATCAGCATCATTGCTCCTTCACAGAGATTTGTCGTTGCCTGAAGATAGTCAGGGACAAGAGGACAATGCAATGTATTTATGTTCACAAGGTCTGTGGACCAAGTTGAAGCAGCAACATAGATTTCCCAGCAGTGACAAGTGCGTCATTCAAGGAGCCCAGTAACAAGATAGTCTTTTCCCAGCAATTAGCCAAGGACAGAGGCCCAAAAGGATGCCAACTTACCTGCCCTGGCAGAACTGAAACACACCTCAGAGCCAGTCTCACCCAAGACGGCTGCAAGGGGTGCTTCAAGTTTGGCACCCCTGTGGGCTGGCCCTTCCCGGGTGAGCTTCTTGAACCCACCAGAGGATCGGGTTTCTTCCTGACACACCTGAGTCTGACGACGAGGCTCATCCTAACTGGATGTTTGATCCGTTTGGATGAATCTAACCACACACACGGTCCTCTTCTCCCACTGGGTGCGACTAAGCACATGTGTAAATATTCCTCAGTCTCCTCTCCCCCTCCCCAGCTTTCCCAGCACTTTCCTGCCTCGTTTTGGGCTGTTTTCTTCCCAGCTGCACATATGACCTCTCGCTCTCCCATCCCCTAGCTCTCCAGGTCCTTGCTTTGGTGAGCTCTCCCCCTTTCCAGCAGAGCTGAAAGTGGGGCAGAATTTTCTTTTGCCTGGATCTTTTCCTGCTTGCTTTCTACGTATGTTTGGTGTGTGGGTGTTCTCTCGCTTTGCTACATAAGTGAGGTCTCTTTAACGTGTTCGTGCTTTACTATCTCTTTGGTTGTTTCTGACCCCCCCCCATATGAGAGGAATCTTTTGATGTGGGCTCCTGTGCTTTGTCTTCCATGGGTGTGTGTGTGTGTGTATGTGTGTACGCACATGTGTCATGTGCACATGTCTGTGTCCAGATGTTTCCCTATATGAGGGAGACTTTCTCTTTGTGGCTTGGGCCTTTCTGCTAGCCTTCTTCTTGGATCCTAACTCTCCCTGCAATAGACCTTGGCATTCATAACTTACCCTTCTCTGAGTCCACATTTTCAATTCTTTGGGAACATTGATAAGGACCCAAAAGTTGGAGTCCATGGGCCTGGGATCACCTGCATCTTTATGGAATTTAATCCTTCCTTGGACCCAAACCCTGCGTCACCATCACCATGAATATTTTGTAAACAAAGTCGATACTTAGCATGAAAATATCACCATATTGGTACAGAAAGAATGCAAAATGGGGAACTGTTTAATAACAAAAACATTTTTACAAACTCTGAATTTTTACGTAAGCTTGTATGCCTTCAATCAAATCTTCCTCTACAATATGACATAACCTCTCTCCCTTCAGATTACAGTGTGCTGTCATAGAGAATAAGTGATACAATATAATACGATATTTACGTTACTAAAAAGTACCACACACTTTATTCTCTTGTATACATTTTATTCTGAATATATTTTATGTAGGTGTTTTCCAAAAGTAAGAAGAAAAATCCATTCTCGGTTCTTGGTTGAGCTGTAAATCGGGTGTTAGGATGCCAGATGATCACAGCCTGGCAAAATTTCCACCATCAATGGCCTCCACGTTCTTGTCTTACGAATTCAGTGAATGAAATCCACAGGCTCTATATGGTGAAGTTTAGAAAGATTTTGTGATATAGTTTAGGAGAAGAAAAGAAGCTAGAGCTCCTGCAGAGCAGGGTGGGGGTTCCTGGAAAGGGGATCCCTGATTGGGGTCTTTCATGGGAATTTTATGGATGGGGGCTGAGCTGGTCAATCCAATTTCTATGCCAGGTATGAGTCTCTTTGTAATCTTATTCAAGTCTTCATGTCAGGTTTTCAGGGAAGAGGAACTTCTTCAAGGAAGAGGAGATAAGGAAAAAAAATCTTATGCCATATGTTCAGGTACGTAGCAATCTAATTCTCATCTTCCTGTCAGCTTTTAAGACAAAAGAGATAAGGAAAAATCCAGATTTCCCCCTTCCTTACAGGTTCAAGGACATTTCTAGCTTCTAGCCAAAAACATAAGTGTTCACTCTGGGGGCCCTGCTACCTCAGCTGTCCAGCCAACTTCTGTTCCTAATTCTTCATCAAACTCATTCATATAATCCCAGACATGCCTGTAGCTAGGTGAAGTTCTGCTCTGCCTGACGGGTCAAGACAGCAGCATTTCCACCACGAGCAAGCGAGGATGGCCAGGGCTGGGGAGGTTCCGTGCTCAGGTGACAAGACACCATGCAGACACAGGCCCAAGGTCCCCCTGAACACACACCAACTTATTCACCTGATGACATGGCTTACCTATCTCCACAGACATCCGCTACCAGCGAGGAAAGGAAATCAACTGTACAATCCATCTAACTCCATGCCTATTGTTTCACAGATAGCAAAAAGACTAGGAATGGTTCAGTCAAGTTACATGAGGTCTTCCCGGCTGAGGTAATCTGCATTTGGTCTGTTAAAATTGTCTCAAGGCCTGGAGAGATGGCTTCATTGTTTAGGCCCATTCTCTCTCTTCTGTCTCTCTCTCCTCAAATAAATAAAAATAAAATATTTGTATAAAATATAGTAAAAGAATTTTTTCCTTTATTATATTATTATTATGTTTTTTTGTATTATATTTCCTCAAAAGGTCATTGAGTTTACAAAAATCAAATGAGTCCAGGGGAAAAATTGACAAAAAAATGCTTTGTATTCTGGATTTTCTTCCACAGGGAACAGATCTAACCTTGACACTTTTACGTGAAAGCACTTTGAACTTGAATCAGGATGGATGTCAGTCACTTTTTACCCACGTCATAAATAATGTATTATGATGAGGGTTTATGGTGTTATATAATTTTCCATTTCAAAATGAAACAGCCCAAGCCCTGTGAGAAAATGTCTGACAGCCAGAATATAAAACTTGCAAAGTATGTTTTTTTTTTTTTTTAATAGTATGAATTCCATCTCCACAAAAGGCTGAATGTTTCTTCCTCTTAGCCTGGCTTCATGGCAGTAAAGCATTCTCCAAAATAAGTAGCCATCCTTCTAAAAAAGGACTACTTCTCTTTTCCTGAAAGGGATGAAAATATTTATGGGCTTTAAATTTTATCATTATTATTATCTTTGTGTGTGTCAGAGAGATGTGTGAACCTGTGTGTGTGTGTGTGGGTGTGTGTGTGTGTGTAAGACAGACATAGAGGGAGTGACAGAATGTGGGCACATGCATGTCGTGGTGCATGTTTGGAGGTCAGAGAACAATGCTGAGCGTCAGTCTTCACTTTCCACCTTGTCTGATGCAGGGTTACTTGCTGTTCACAGCGGGGTACACCAGGCCACATGGTCCATGAGCTTTGAGGATTCTCCTGTCTTCCACTCCCAGCATGCCTTGGGAGACCTGGTGATTCAGGAGAGAGCTGTGTGGGGCTAGAAGGTTCATGCCAACAGCTCTCAAATCTTGGAGATATATACATATATATATATATATATATATATATATATATCACAGGTTCAAGGATAAGTTATGAAATTTACTTTAGGGAAGAGTTAAGATTAAGAGGGAAAGCAAAGTAGGAAATTGCCCAAGCAAAGAGAAACTCTCCCAGCGAGGCAGAAAAGAGGGAGGGGAGGCAGAGAAGTACCTGCTCACACGGGGAAGGAGGGACGAGGCGGAGGCAAGAGACACCTACGTGCATGTTACAGGCCCATTATCATGACTTTAACATCCTAGAATGAGCCGCATCACCAGGCTCAGGTGTGTAGGGAGAAATGTAACTGGTTGGTGGACCCAAAAGGCTGACTGAGGAAGGGCCAGCCCCCAGGTGCTAAGCCCAGAAGAGGTTGAGGAAGAAGCAGAAATGGACTCTGGAGTTGTTGCTCGCAGCCCTCCTGGATGAGACTGAATCAGATGCGAGTTCTAGTCCTGCCAGGGCAAGCAAGGTGGCACCCATGTTTGTGTGGGTCGCTGGCTAGCTACTTGCCTACCAGGAGAAAGCTGCCCTACTCCTAACCCCTGTCACTGGGATTACAGTCACTCATGCTACCGTGTCCAGCTTTCTGTGGGCTACGGGGATCTGAACTCGGGACGTTGTGTTTGTCAAGCGAGCACTTTTTCCCAGTGAGCCACCTCATGCCTAGTTCTTCCTGGGCTTTAAATATATATCTTCACACAGGACCGGAGGTAAGAGTGAGTGGGGAATCCCCATATTTGATCATTAACACCCTCCAGAGGAACTCAGAAAGGCAAAGTGTCTGTATAAACAATTGTACACTGCCACCCCAAACCAGCACATGCATGTACATACACAAACACACACGTATGATTGCCCATGGTTAAAAAACAGGAAGTATCAATGGAAGGGATCAACAAGATTCCTTGAACGGATCTTAAGTATTCGCTCATCTTCACAAAGGAAAAACATTGTCAAAGAAAGAACATGAATTTTTAAAGTCGCCATTGCTTTTAAAATCAAATGTTTGTTGCTTTAAATAGCTTTTCTCTGGGGTTTCTAGATTAGAAGTCTGACTTTTCAAGAGTATAAAAGCTTGGAAATTAGTTCTGTGCTTTTCACATTGATCCAATACAGTAACTGTAACAGTAGGGATTTGGATTGGGCCCATAGAATACTCAAGGATGTGAGAACCATCCAGACACCAGAAACTGCTGAAAAGGAGATTTTCGGATAGCTGCCCGGACCCAGAGACCTATGCACATCGCACGTTCGCAGAACTTGGCAGTGGTTTTGCCGTAGTCATTCAGAGGACTGAGTGAGACCCCCTTTGGCACAGCAAGAAGTGAGAAGAGATGAAACGGAAGAGCCTGGGTTTGCAAGGGCCGAGGTTCCTTTGCATTGAAATATCAGCAAAGAAAATGAAAAGCCACCTTTTCTCTTCTTCTATAGGCTTCAAGTAGGAAGGGTTGTTAGTTTGTTTGGTTTTTTGTCTTTTGTCATCAGATAATTACAATTGTTTTGGGAGCCACCGTACTTGATACTATTGTATGATCTCAGTACAACAGTCGTTACCAGAGAAGGTCAACTTCGACGGCTCACGTGGAACAGATCGTTGAGTTTAAGAGAACCGGACACGTGTGTTTGCTCTTCTGTCTGGTTTTGTATTCCCTTGTTTTGCAGCAACACGACTCTGTGGGGAATTGATTTGATGATGGCTAACAAGTGCAGCATAAATTTTAAAGAAAATCCCCAGCCTCCACAAAACGACGCTCTTTTTTCATCTTTTCTTGACGTTCTGCTCCTGAAATTAGCTTTTTGATGAGAAAATTGCTGCGAGTCATTCCCGAGCTAGTTAAAGGTAAGGCGAGTGCGCGCGATTGAAATTGAGTTGGTTCTCCTCGGCTGTGCTGATTGTCCCGGGTGATTGGACACTGGAATGAGGCCCGCCATGACCTTTCACAATGAGAAGGGAAAGAACTCCATTCAATTTGCTGGATTTTTTTTTTTCGATATTTAAAGCACTTTTTCTGAATGAAGTAATTTGCTCTTCATCTTAATGAGTAATACCAAGCAACCTGCTTTTTCACGTTGCCCTGCACGTTTGTTCAATAATTCTAGTCCTCTAATCAATAAAATCCAATCTGCTTCTGGCCTTCTTATCAAGTGTTGCTCTGCTTGGGACTCTCCACCCCTCCCCTTCCCAGATCCCACCCCTTACAGCGCTTGCTAGAAATGATACAGGAATTTGGGGGCTTCTTCCTTTGCCGATGTCCCAATATAAGCAAAATGCACCAAAAATTTTAGGGTGTCCCTGTATTCTTATCAATTCAAAGAGTTTAAATCCACAGACCAGAGGGTAAAGCTTATAGGTTTTATTAGATAGGAGAATGAAGGGAGACAGAGCTCATTTCCAGGAGGTGTGAGAAGGGTCCCGAAAATGTGAGCTAACCAGCCCCAATGACAAGTTTTAGAGGCTGAGCTAACCAGCCACAATGTGCGGTTCAGGTTCAATCCTTCCAGATGTCTTTTTTAAAAATATTTATATTTATTTTTATTTATTTATTTGAGAAAGATACAGAAATAGGCAGGGAGAGATAGAGATAGAGAGAGAGAGAGAGAGAGATTGGGTGCTCCAGGGCCTCCAGCCACTGCAAGTGAACTCCAGATGCATGTTCTACCTTCTGCATCTGGTTGACATGGGTACTGGGGAATCAAGCCTCGAACTGGGGGCCTCAGGCTTCACAGGAAAGCACTTAACAGCTAAGCCATCTCTCCACCCCCCGTTTTCTTTAATAGAGTGATTAACCATCTCACAGTCTTGAATGAATAACAATCTTTTCATTTTATTTTTTTTATTTGAGAGAGAGAGAGAGAGAGAGAAAGAGGTAGAGAGAGAGAGAATGAATGTGCCAGGAACTTCAGCCACTGTAAATGAACTCCAGACTCATGCACCACCTTTTGCATCTAGCTTACGTGGGTCCTGGAGAATCAAACCTGGGTGCTTTGGCTCACGTAGGCAAACGCCTTAACCACTAGGCAATCACTCCAACCCCTTCCATAAATCTTCATTTAGAAAAGGGGAACTCTTCCCTAGGGAGAGAGCTCAGATGGAGCTTATAGGGGGAAAAAATAGAAAAAGGTCTACAGAACTCCTTTAGGCAAGAAAAACCTGCATCCTCTGACTTCCAGCAAAGTGCAGACTACAAGGGCAGGCTCAAGGACATTCCCTGGTGTCACTTTGGGGTGCAGGGACGGTCACCTTGACCTGCCTCAGAACCAGCCTTGATGGGCATAAACATGGCTTTACTCCTGACCCAGTGCCCTTTCTGATGGAGGAGTAAGGTAGCATTTTACAGGCCATGAGGAACACAAGCCCAAAGAAAGAAAGAACAAGGAGCTGTGGTCTGTCTGTCTGTCCTGGCAAAACTGGAACTCAGCATCTGATCCTGTCAGGGCTGCAAGCAAAGTCTGCCCCGCAGAAACTCCCGGCTTCTTCCTCAGCCGAGGGGCTCTGGGTCAAGCCCCCTCGGTTCCATGACCCCTGAGTCCACAATCAAATCAGGCCTCTCCTTACACACCTGCGTCTGATGACACAATGCCCTAATTGGAAGCCTGAACCTTGTGGAGGAGGTGGACCACGTGGGCTCCCCTCTGCCTGTCCGCAGGATCCAGCCTGCCTGAGTCTGTTGGCCCTTTCTCAACCAGCTGGGACAGGGAGAGCACTTCTCTCCCTGGCCTGGGTGTGTCTCTGCTTGCCTTCTATGTGTCTCGCATTGACCTTCTCACTTCCGTTATGTGTGGCTTTTCTTTGATCTCTGAGTCCTTCACTCTTTCTTAATCTCTGGTCTTTTTTTTTTAATATTTTTATTTATTTATTTATTTGAGAGTGACAGACAGAGAAAGAGGCAGATAGAGACAGAGAGAGAGAATGGGCACGCCAGGGCTTCCAGCCACTGCAAACGAACTCCAGACGCGTGCGCCCCCTTGTGCATCTGGCTAACGTGGGTCCTGGGAATCGAGCCTCGAACCAGGGTCCATAGGCTTCACAGGCTAGCACTTAACCTCTAAGCCATCTCTCCAGCCCAATCTCTGGTCTTTTATTTGAAGGGGATCTTTGGTTTCTATGCCCTGCCCTCCACCGAGGGTGTGTGTCCCTCCTCCAGAGCCCTTTTGCTCCTGAAGATTGGCCTTGATGGATTCTCTCTTGTCTTCCCTCTCCCTTCCCAGTCTGGCAAGGAAGAGAATTCTCTGGTTTAAGTCTTTCAGCTAGCCTCCTCCAGGGATCTTAATTCCTACAACAAACCTCATAATCAATGATGTTTTACCTAAGTAAACTTAATTCATAATTTACTCTTCTCAAATCCATTTTATCATTTTAAAAAATAGAATAAAAACCCAAAAGTTAGAGTTCACAGGCCTGGAGGGTCCTCCTCCTGAACCCCAAAATCTTATATCACTGAGAACCCCCAGTCCTTCAAGTTACCCCACTTAGTATGATTTCCATTAGTACATATTGTTTAGGGATTTTTTTTTCCACTGTGAAGAGGCAGAAAAGACATGGGATTGCTGTGCCCAATTATATGCCAAAAGAAAGAACTTAATTATCTTTAAAAAAAATTCATTCTTTCTGATGTTATATAAATGTTATATAAATCATTCTGTAATGGGGTGCTCTGGGTCCAGGAAAGTCCTTGTACCCCAGACCCTAAGTTTGATTGTAATTTTAATCAAAGACTTGAATGAAAAAGACTGGAAAGGATAATTATTAAATCATTATATTTATTGAAGGAAGTATAGAGCCAAGAATAGGCACTCACGTGGCTAGAGACCCCATGAGGAGGGTCTGGAAAACCATGGAAAGCAAAGAGAGAAAAGAAAGTTCAAGGAGCTCCTTCCATGTGGGAGCTGGACGAGATAAAGAACCCATGTGGAGGGCTGGACAGATGGCTTAGCAGTTAAGGCCGTCTGCAAAACCAAAGGATCCCAGTTCGATTCTCCAGGACCCATGTGAGCCAGATGCACAAGGGGGCACATGCATCTGGAGTTCGCTTGCAGTGGCTGGATGCCCTGGTGTGCCCATTCCCTCTCTCCCTCTCTCTCTGCCTCTTTCTCTCTCAAATAAATAAAATATATTTTTAAAAAAAGAGAAGGAGAAGGAGAAGAAGAAGAAGAACCAGAACCCATGTGGAGAGCAAGGGCTGGGGGCGGGCCTCCCCTGGGCTTAACCCAGCCTTGGATTGGCCCAAGCCTAGCCAATGGAAAAAGCTCACCCACAGGTGGAAGTTCCCAAGTGGTCAGAGAGCCTGGCCTCCCCTTGTAAAGGTATTTATCATGTTATAATGGTGGTCTGTCTTCAGGCTTAGGTAAACAGAGGGACAGCTGGTTGATTAGAACTAGGGGCTGTCAAAAATAAATAAATAAGGGCTGGAGGAATGGCTTAGCAGTTAAGGTGTTTGCATAAAAAGCCAAAGGACCCAGGTTCGATTCCCCAGGACCCACGTTAGCCACATGCACAAGGTGGTGTGTGCGTCTGGAGTTGGTTTGCAGTGGCTAGAGGCTCTGGTGTGCCCATTCTCTCTCTCTTTCTCTCTCCCTCCCTCTCTGTGTCAATAAATAAATAAAAATTTAAAAAATTCAAAAAAAAAAAAAAAGAACTAGGGGCTGTCTCAGGAAGAGGCTAGCCCTGACACCAAGTTCCAGGGGTTGAAATTGACTAACCACAATGTTTAAATCCTATTAAAGACCTTCCTTCCAGGAGAGGCCCTGGTTGTTTGTGGAAAAACAGGTCTAGGGAACTAGGCAAGAGATAAGAAGTCAGATCATCTTTGCTTTCTAGAGAGTGCAGATTTTCCTGCCCTTTTTTTACTTTCAGGGGTCTAGCCCCCTTAACTGTACTCCCTCTCAATTCTATTTTAGTGAACATTTATAGACAGTGCCTCTAGTTTTTGGCATTTCAGGAACTTAAATAAAATATAGGTCTCAAAACTGGGGGGAAAAATCTTCATGGAGTTCATATTCCAAAGATAAACAATAGTGAAAATAAAGACAGGAAAAGTTCATATCAATAGTTAAGCTATATAAATTGATAGCATCTGACAGATTTGCTTTGCATGGGGAAAAGCTGAATCCAATCAAATGATGATAATCAAAATCAGTTGTTTTGAGCATTTCCTGACCCCCTCCCCATCCTGAATCCCCCCCTCCTCTCTCTACAGCTGCTGTATTGAGTTACTGCTCTGATTCTTACAGAATCTGAGAGTCATATCTTGAAACCAACTACCTGAGAAATAATTATTTCTACAATCTCTACAATTAAGCATTCCTTTAGCATCCTCCAAAAGTAATATATGATAATGTCTGGGGAAAACTCTCCAGACTGTCTGAAATGGACCTCTGAGTGAACCCCTAATCAATGTCACTTAAGTGAAACCAACCTCAGGGACAGCTTGAAAACTGGTTGTAACAGTCAGAACCCTGAGGCCCGAGTAACAGGGTTTCGTTGGCATGTCACGGGAATTAGAGCCATGCTCACAACCACAGCTACCTCCACTGAAATGTATTAATTCTGAGTTTAATTCTCTGATTTGAAACATGGCAAGTTTGGGTTCTTTTTTTACTGTTGTTGATTTTGTGTGTGTGTGTGTGTGTGTGTGTGTGTGTGTGTGTGTTTTGTTGGTTTCTTTGCAACATTACTTTTTATTTCACAGACAATAATTACATATTTGTTAATATATGAAGTGTGATTTTTTTATATTTTATTTTTATTAGCTATAGACATTCTTAATATGTAGGGCTGGAGAGATGGCTTAGCGGTTAAGTGCTTGCCTGTGAAGCCTGAGGACCCCAGTTCCAGGCTCGATTCTCTAGGACCCACGTTAGCCAGTTACACAAGGGGGCGCATGCGTCTGGAGTTCGTTTGCAGTGGCTGGAGGCCCTGGCGTGCCCATTCTCTCTCTTTGTATCTGCCTCTCTCTCTCTCTTTGTGTCTGTTGCTTTCAAATAAATAAATAAAAATAAACAAAAATTTTTTGAAAAAAAATATGTAAACAGCACATGTTGGTACTATCCTGTCCCTCGTCCCTGGTCCTTTTCCAAAAGGACGCTCCTCATTAGGGATGCAGGTCATCCCCAAGGGGATTGTGGGTGATGCATTGTGGGGAAAGTCGTCAGTTATGGGGAAGAGGCAATGTCTCTGTGCATAGTGTCCCAACTTGTGGCTCTAACAATCCTTCTACCTCCTCTTCTGCAAAATTCTCTGAGCCATGTTCAGTGACTTTTAAGTCTACTTCAGTGATGTTGTTTTTTTTAATGTAAGCCTCCAATGTTCTAATTTGCTCTAAGTAACCTATGCCTCCCACATATAAAATTTAATTTCCAGGGCTGATGGGATGGCTTATGGTTAAGGAGTTTGCCTGCAAAGCCAAAGAACCCAGGTTCGATTCCCCAGGACCCACGTTAGCCAGGTGCACAAGGGGACGCATGCATATGGAGTTTGTTTGCAGTGCCTAGAGGCTCTGGCATGGCTATTCTTTCTCTCTCTCCATCCTTCTCTGTCAAATGAATAAATTAAATTAAAATATTTAAAAATATTTTTTAAAAACTTTAAAAAAATATTTAATTTCCAGATAATTTCACACCAATGTTGAGAATGAGCACACAAGGTGTTGCCCAAGATACAGGTTTTAGTGCTTAATGAGAAAGTCTTGAAAGTTTTGTCCCGAGTTAAAGTAATGATAAAAGGAATGATGTGCCATGAAATACCAGTGACATCTGTTAAAGGCACTGCACTCTTGGGCAGAGAATACGTCTGAGGTCAAATCTTGCTTTGAATGCCTGAGCCCTGTGTTAGATTCTTAGCACCACAAAATAAAACCAAAAGAACAAAGCAAAAGAAACAAATTAAAGCACTTTAGTATTACTAAAGTGTTTTAGAATTAAGTATTTTTGTATTTAAAAGCAAATTAAGAGCCAAGCATGGTGGTGCACACCTTTAATCCCAGCGCTGAGGAGGTCTGGGGAGGAGTGTCGCCAGGAGGTTGAGAGCAGCTTGGGCAACAAAGTGAGTTCCAGATCAGCCTGGATCTGAGTGAGATCCTGCCTTAAAAAAAAAAAAAAAAGAATAGATAAATCAAAAGCAAGATAAAATCAAGCCAAGGACAATTTTTTAGCTCTGACTTTGTGTTCAGTGTTAATAAAGTACCTTCCATTCTTTATGAACCTTAGACTTGTTCTGTTCCAAGGCCACAGAGCCCAGCTCTCAACTTGAAAGCCTGAAGGATGGATCGTTGGCTAGACTAAAAGACACAATGAGTGAGAAAGGTAATTAAATTGATGATCTGAAAAACAAAACAGGGCCGGGAAAATGCTTCAGCAGTTAAACATGCCTGCTTGCAAAGTCTGCCAGCCAGGGTTTGATTCTGCAGCAACCACGTTAAGCCAGATGCACAAAGTGGCCGCACATCTGCATCTGGAGTTCACCTGCAGTGGGCCCTGTTGTGCCCATTCTCTTCTCTCTCCCCCTCTCTATCTCTCTCCCCCCTCCCTTCTTCCTATCTCCCTCCCTAATTGAAAATAAATAAAAAACAAACAATGAATGAAAAATAAAATATTGCTCATAAATCAATTCAGCCTGTCCTGAACATTTTTTATTTAGAACCCTGATATGCACAGAACTGCCACAAGGGGCGCTGCTGGCAAGACAGCACCCGGCCTGACTTGACCGTTCTAATAACCAGACCCAAGGATCTCGAGCTAACCTGCGGGACATCAGGATGAGCTCCCACAATGCCCAGAGGAAATAAGAATATATCAAGAATACATAGCCACACGCAGAACCCCGGCCATAAGACAAGTTAACAAAAGGCAAACAGAAAGGAATATCAGGACTTTGTCTTATTTCCTAGTCATAGATTTATTTGTTTAAAAAGAAAACAAAAAAAAGAAGTCTTTGCTTCTTTAAGAGAGAGCATGAAACTTGGGGTATATTTACTCTAGGTTCACTTTGGGGAGCAATCCACTTTTATAAAAGCTCTAAATCTGAGAGTCTAGAGGAGTCTTGCAAGGGGACCCCACCACCCACCAGTCTGCCTTCCTCCCACAGCAGGCCATCTCAGTTAAAAGTGCTATCTTTTAATATCCCCTTCTCGGGGGCTGAGAGAAAAACAAAAGCAAATAAACAAAAGCTCTCCTCACTCCTGGATGTTTCAAATGCAAATCAAGAGCCAGGGCTTTGTTGTGTAGGGAATTAATTCCACTATTTTTAACTTCCCTATGGTGAAGTCACCAAAGAAAAATCACATCACGGAGAAACTTTAGGACTGAAAGTTATAAGCAATTTTATTATTTAGCTTAAAAGCTTTCTCTCCTGAGTGACAATTTAAAGAAAAGAAAAAAAAAATGCTCTCGCAGTTCTAGCCTTTTGTCTTTTCCATAAAAGCACTTATCCAATTGATATGATGGGCCAGACCTTGAGACTCAATTATTTTTCAATAATTACTTTCAAAATGAATTTCAAAAGTTCTTTTCTTCAGTCTTCCTTGTCTATCCAACTATGCCTCCACCAAGCGCACCTGAGCTATTTGGAGTACTTCATTTTTGCCCCATGTCATTCTGAACTGTAAGGGACAAATCATTAGATAAGAGTAAAATAAAATAGGTGTTAGGGGCGAGCATGCACCCCTTCCCAGCACCGCATCCCGCTTCCTGTCTTGTGTGCGAATACCTTTCCTTTGAAGACACACCATCGCGGCTTTATCTACAGATGGTGTCAGCTAAAGGTCTACAGGCTTTGATGGAGAACTCTGGAAGGGTCGTCCGTCCAAGGATGCCTCACCATAATGATGCCAGTGTTGCCACCTGGACAGCTCTTTGCTGTGCGGTATCGTGTGGGCACTGAAGGTCTCCTCCACTGAAGTTCACCACCCCACCAGGGCTCTCCCTCACACACCTGAAGCTGTCAGCAAGGCTCTTACGATTTGGGTGTCTGACCCATATAAATGGGCTTAATGCTCTTAATCCCTTCTCTCCTGTATTTCCTGTTCCTTGCTTTGGTAAACTGTCCCCCTTCCTGGGAAGGGGGAGGTAGTTATTCTCGTCTGGGCACTTTCCTGTCTTGTGTCTTGTTTGGGGGAACTTTATTGCTCAGTTGCATTGTGTAATCTTTCTTTAATCATTGAGGCCCTAACTATCTCTCTCTCTCTAATTTATTTTATTTATTTGAGAGAGAGAGGAAGAGAGAGAGAGAATGAACACGTGTGTGAACACGTGTGGCTTACTTGGGTCCTGGGGAATTGAACCTGGGTCCTTTGGCTTTGCAGGCAAGCGCCTTAACTACGAAGCCATCTCTCCACCCCCCCCCCATCTCTTAATCCTCTCTAGTCTCCTATGTGAAGGGCATCTTTTGGTTCTCATACTTTGCTCTGTGTGTGTGTGTGTGTGTGTGAGAGAGAGAGAGAGAGAGAGAGAGCGCTTCCCCAGGAGCTTTATTTTATTGCCAGGAGGTTTCTCTGTGAAGGAGACAGTCTCCATGCCCCTCCCCCTTCTCAGCTGGGAGAGAGATTTCCCTTCTGTCTTGTGTATTTCAGCCAGCCTTCTCCCTGGATCTTGCTAAATTAAACCTCACACTTCATAAGAATCCAAAAGTTGGGGTCCACAGGCCTGGGATCTCCCACATCTATATTTTTTAATTATTTGTTTATTTCTCTATTTATTTATTTATTTGCAAGTAAGGAGGGAGAATGGTCACACCACGGCCTTGCTCCACTGCAAATGAACTCCAGAGGTATGGACTACTTTGTGCATCTGGCTTTATGTGAGTACTGGGGAAGCAAGCCCATGATGTCAGGCTTTGCAACCAAGCACCTTTATCTGCTGAGCCATCTATTCAGCCTCTCCTGCATCTTTGTAGAAGTTAATTCCTCCCTGGACCCAAAATCCTGCATCACTAGTACCTGTGAATATGACTTAAAAAAAAAAAAAAAAAGAGCCTGTATTGGTTACTTTTCCCACTTCTGCACCAAATACCAGGCAAAAGCACCATAAGGAAGGGAGGATTTATTTTGGCTTTCAGTGCAAGGAGCTACAGTCCATTACGGCAGGAACATGAAGCAGCTGCTCACATTGCAAGTAGAGTCGGGAGCCAGAGAGTGATGAATGCTGGAACTCAAGTTACCCTTTTGTGTTCAGTCGGAGACCTCAGCCCATAGATTGGTGCCTCCACAGTTAGGGTGGGTCCTCCCACCTCAGTCAACCTAATCTAGAAAAGCCCCTAGAGCCATGCCTGGAGATTTGTTACCAAGATGAGCTCCAAACCTCTAATACTGATAACTGAGATTAACCATCTCAGGGTTTGAGCAGATGCGTAATATAGAATCCTAAGATGAAATCAGCTTTGACTTTGAGGGAGAAGTTCTAAAACCAATGGCTTGTGTCCTTAACAGAGAAAAGAGATTTGATAGACACAGAAAGAGGAAGATAGGCGAAAGGAGGAGGCAAAGATTTCTGGGATGGAGCTCCGAGGCAAGGCGTCTTCCTTCATCAGTCAACAGACACGTGGAGCAAGGCACTGGACAGGATCTCTGAGCCTCAAGTTGAACCAACTCTATTGACACCCTAATTGTGAACTCCAGCCTACAGCACCATGAAATAATAAATTTGTTATTTGAAGCCACTCAGGTTGGTTAGGACAACGGAAGAAACAAATGCAGGTGGCAGGTTCGAATCAATTCTTCACTCGTTCTGTGGCCCAAGGCACCAAATCTCAAACATCCACCTATCTAAACCCGAGTTCCCCATGCTGGCCTCACAGAGAAATCAAAAAACAATCTACACCTCCACTATCCACTCCCCACCTCTTACAACCGACGTGTGGGGAGCATTTTCTTGGACGTCCCCATATATAGAACACAAGAGAAAACATTCAGTACATCCTGGGGCTGTTGTGGTAATTCCAGATGTCGCCCAAGGAGCACAGGTCACAGGTTAGCACCTGGCCTTGCATAGGCATGAGTGTCCCATGACATCACATCCATGTGATGATTCATAAGAACCGAGTGAATAACCATCAGCAAGGCTGACAGAACCAGGAGACTCTTACTAGAAGAGAACTGAAGCGAACCTTGCAGCTGCGGCTCCATTCAGTCCTCTCTAGTCTCTTATGTGAAGGGGAACTTTTTGCTCTCATACTTTGCTCTCGCTCTCTCTCTCTCTCTCTCTGTGTGTGTGTGTGTGTGTGTGTGTGTCACTGAGATGGAAAGGTAACCAGACACAAGAAGTCTTGGGATAGAAGCAAAGAATAAGGTTGAAGGAGTGTGTGCAGAAGTCTCTGGAATCTGCTGAACTGAACGAGAAGGCTGAAGAAGTATGGGGCTGAAATGAGGCGACACAGAGAAATCTCATGAGGCGTTTACACAGGATGCCATGCGAAAGCAGAAGAATCTAAATCTGTCAGCAAGGAAGTAGCTCAGCAAGGGAATAACTAACTCCCTGAATGAGCGGGTGTGGTAAGGATTAACTCTGCAGGGAGCAGTAGATCCAGGCTCCTCACCTGGCACAAGGGACTTCTAGACTTTCAGTCCCTTGCTGGCCAAAGCATCTGAGGTAGACAATAGGAAATAAAATTTCTAGTAGACAAAATGGGCAAACCACGAACAGTGAAAACATCAGCCCAACTTTGTGATCTTAGAGTTGGATATATGGAAAAATATATATATATATATGTGTGTGTATATATATATATAATGACTCTATCAAATTCTCATAAACATTTTCCACCTCTTACTCTCCAGGTCTTCTTTATCAGGCCATGAGAGACCACTGGTCCAACAGACAACACGTTGAAGGGGTTCTCTAAAACAGAGGATGAGCTTAGCATGGGGAACAGAGATGGAGCCAAGTCAGAGGAGGCTGTAGGAAGTCACTGGCCACTGTCCTCTTCAAAGAAGTGCAAGATGGATGGGGAAATGCAAGAGGCAATGAGGCGTCTTGTGAAAGTGAATTGGTAGAGAAAAGAGTGGGCTATTGTAAAACGCAGTATCTGATCTGAGGTCTTTATGGGGCAAATCAAGTGCTTATACTTGCAGAAATGGAAGGAAGTATAGAAAAGTATAATAGAGGTGAGAAATAACTATGTCTTAAGAGTAGCCTCACTTTGAAATCAGCAGCTCCGTACTTTAAGGCACCATAGGAGCTATTTCCTTCTGCAATGGACCAAGAACGGAAGCTCTTTTCCTATTGCCTTGGTGCGCTAGAGTTATCGACTGGCTGCATGACTACAGTAAATCTTGTAGACTGAAAAATAAGTACTACAATGATAGAGAAATCATGGGAAGAAAAACTATCCACAAAACACAAAGAAATAAATTTAAAGAATTATTGCAGCCACAAGAGGTCAGTATTGCTTCAAAGCAAAATTACTCTAAACGGCCCCCCCCCCCCAACCCACCATCTAGGGGCTATGATGTTCTTTGAAAAATGGTTATATTTCCTTATAAAAGAAAGGTTAGTTTCTGATATATTAGATTTTTAGAATCTACTTAGTGACAGATGGCCACAGCATGTGAAAAAATATCAAAGCGCCAAAATAACATAACTTGTTAAAAATACATATTTCCTGCAAAAATGAACTTGGATCCTTCACACTTAAAATCAATATTTGTTATTAGGGGAGGACAGAATTAAATATACATGTAAATTTTATTTCATAACTTCATAAAGTATAAGGTATATATTTAAATAAGCATAATCACTGTATTCATATATTAAATATATTATTTGTAAGATATATATACATGTACGTGTTCAACTTAGAGCTTAGTGCCAAGGAAAAATAGCAACCTTGTCTTCAATTACTCACTGTGGAGTTGGAGAAGTGATGCACACATATTTGGTAAAAATACAAAAATAAATAATTGCTCGGCTGTAGACAATGATGAGGTTGGGGCTACCAGATCACTTGTATATCTTCAATCTAAGATTGGGAGATATGGAAACTGGAATCAGAATGAACACAAGGAAGATAAATTATAACCAGATTGTTGAGAAACTCCCATTGAAGCTGATTTGGGGGCATGGTAATGAGAATCGTCTATGTGGCCCAAGTTCTGCTCTTATTTGAAACATTCTGATTTTGTTCCATCGGTTGCCCCGCCCTCATGGAGCAGGTAATATGTGCAAACCTTCCTGAACAAGTCATGGTCCCTTATGGTAGAGACTCTGAAAGAGAAGTTGTTAGAATAACCTGAGAGGGCTTCTCACATTTAAGCTGAGACATGAGGTCCACTCAGGTGGAGAGTGGCCGGTCAGGACCTCAGGTGCCAGTGACCATGGCTGAGCCCTGCACAGTGAATGAGAGGTAAGGGTATCAAGGCATTTGGATGTTGCTTCCCTGCAATGAGAACCCACTGAGTGAGGCTGGAATCATAGGCTTCGGTGGACATTAAACAACAGCAAACCAGTTTTGGCTGCTGTGTAAATGAACTAGTAGAGGTCAGCAAGAGTGGCAGGAAGAAGCCCAAATGTGGATGACCTTAGAGGGGCTGTCATAGATGGGGTCTCAGAAGCAGGAAAATAATACAATCATAGGTCAGATTGGTGGATCAAATCAAAGTATGTGGATGTGTGTGTACATTCACTACAAAAGCCTAATTTTGCCAGGCGTTGTGGTGTACACCATTAATCCCAGCACTTGGGAAGCAGAGGTAGGAAGATCTCCATGAGTTTGAGGCCATCCTGAGACTACATAGTGAATTCCAGGTCAGCCTGGGCTAGAGTGATACCCTACCTCGAAATATTCAAAAACCAAAAAAAAAAAAAAAAAGGATAGATAGAGAGAGAGAAATATTAACTTTCCATTTAAAAGTATAATTGTTAAACAATCACCATTTATCCAAGAAAGCATCCAATAACAACGACTCATTGTATTGATGTATATACCCAAAATAATTTCAAGTTAATGACATGACTTTTTAATGATAATGGAAGCAAAACAATATTCAGCCAAATGCTTTTAAAATTAAAGTTTAATAAAGAAAAGATTAAAAGAATATTATTCCTGTGACATTTTGATTTTTCTATCCATTGCTCAAAGTCACTGTAGTTTATTTTCCTCCTGGAATTATTCATAGGAAATGAACATATTGAATCCCAAAAAGATTCACCTCCTATATCTATAAATTAGAGTCAAATTTAATTTCCACTCGACGGGAGCATTTGCAGTGCCATGCAAGCACTGTGGGAGGAATATAATTCTCTGCTAGAGAACCATCAGAAACAGTCCTGCTAAATCTTATTTATTACACAAGAACTAAAATGCATCCATGGGCAAAACAGTGATTCTGAGCTAGTTCTGGACTTTTCAATAACAACGCAGGGGCAGGGCAAGTGGATTTCAGTCTGGTAGAACCTAGTCATTGACTCCTGGAAGTAGAAACTGAAAAATTAAAAGGTTTCCCTGGTTTGTGCCAAGACAAGACCACCCATGTGAAAATTTGCAAATACTTGTAGATATTATACATAATGATTTTGGGGCTGGAGAGATGGCTTAGCGGTTAAGGCCTTTGCCTGCAAAGTCAAAGGACCCTTGTTCGATTCCCCAGGACCCACGTAAGCCAGATGCACAGGTGGCACGTGCATCTGGGGTTCATTTGCAGTGGCTGGATGCCCTAACGTGCTCATTCTCTCTCTCTCCCCTTTCTCTCTCTCAAATAAATAAATTAATTAAATATATTTAAACATAATGATTTTTTTGTACAAAGGCATTTAGCTACAATGGCTATATGTTTCCTATTCAGTTCCTACCGAGTGTCCAGGATGCACAGAGAACCAGGCCATCTTTGAGTATGGAAGTTATAACGGTGCTGAGATCTGTTCCATAAATCTCTCGCTCTGCCTAGATCTAGTAGGGTGGCTTGTCCCTACACCCTACACAATGGCCCAAGAAATCTTCATTCTTCTCCATCATGATTATCGCAGAAGCAAATCAGAGGGACTGTAGGACCTGGGTTGGGAAGATGGCTCAGTTGGTAAAGTGCTGGCAATGTAAGCACGAGGACCTGGGTTCAATCCCCAGAACCCACACACCTAAAAACCTGAATCTTGGTTTCACACCCTTGTAGTCCCAGCGCTGGGGGGAGGTGGAGATGAGCGCATCACTGCAGTTCCCTGGTCAAACTAATTGGCAAGCTCTGGGCCAATGAGAGATGCCAGCCTTATCAAGCTGGTTTCAAAGCACAGAGCTCAGGTGATTTACACCAGAAATACCGAGGGCGGAGATGCCACCGCTGCTGGTGAGGATACGTGAATAGGCTCAACTGACTGTAGATTTGGAAAAATAAAATTTTATTAAGTTAAAAAAAAAAAAAACAAGTTGACAGTGTGCCTAAGAAACAACCCCCGAGATTGCCCTCTGGCTGCCACATGCACATGAACACATGTTTACACACATATAAGTACATACATGCATACCTGTACATATCACACACGCACACAAAATAGAAACTGCACTCCAAATGCAAAACAGACTAAGAGGAGGTGAAACTGGGTGTTTATCTAATCTTAGGGAACCTAGAGGAGATGTATCCGGGTGTTTTCCTAATCTTGCCTTAACGGCTTGACATCCTGATCATAAACTGGCCTTTAGCAAATGATAAGATTCTGCAGACCACATTCCTAACTGCAAGCTGGATGGACCAGCTTTCTGGTGAATGAGTCAACTTAAGAACAGGCCCAAGCAAAATGGAGAGGCTTTTGCTTTATGGCTCCCAACATCTCCTCCCTTCTTTTATACAAAAGAGGGGGGAGGCCCACTTTTCAGCGGTGGGCTTTAACCAACAAAAGGTCACAGTGTTCCTGTAATGGTCATTTTCACAAGCTACAGTTTCGGTCTCGGTCTCCAACATTTTTCCCCCTTTTTTGTATTATTGATTCCGATGGACCAGGATACCCTGGTGGGCTTATAACCGACTGGGGGAGCAGGGACCTGATTCCTCCCGTGGGCCTTGAACTACCCACAATTTGGGCCCTTGGTACCTTTTGGGGAGGGAAGGCAGAGCCGACATTGCGATGACATGTACTATGGTACCAACCTCCTTGCAAATCAGGTGTTACTCTCAGGGAATCCAGAAATGGTCAGATTGGGGACCTTCCCTTGCGGTGCTTTGCCTCGCACCCATGTCGGTGCCCATACTATACTCACTGAGGTGAGTCAGTATGCATAGGTCTGGCGCCTAAGCAGCTCCTTTGTAGGAGGGAATCGTATATGCGAGTTTAAGGAGTAAAGGAAGGAAAGGACCCATGAACCGGATAACTGAGCAAGGAAAATGCCCAAAACACCCAAAGATTTGAGAACACTGTTTTGTTTTATCATTTGAGCAATTTGCCAAACCAGGAGGAACGATGCTCTGTGGCCAGGACTGAGAAATCTAATTTAGGAGCGCCCTGAGGGGCACCTAGGGGATGTTTTCCAATAGGTGTCACCGGTGGTCTCACAACCCCAGGCTTTACAAAAGAAGTCTAAGTCAAACCCACATGTCCTAGCAAGAGCACGGTCTCGATGATTCCCAGGGCAGACATAGAATCCTTTAGACAAGGCAAGGGCAGCCCTCCTTACAGTAGTGTTGCATCCCAGGTCTGTGCTAGAGTCCTGTAACTCGAGTGCTTTAAGTTGTGGGATGAAGGAATCAGGTGTTCCCCAATCAGCTCCTAGTGCTAACTTGCAGATGTCCACTTCCAAAGTCGGCCAGGGGATGTCTGAGAAACCATAGAGTGGGCCCAGTTCACATCACCGACTTCACTGAGCACAGTCCAGGTGAAATTCATGGGTCGATGGTCAGTGTTGATCAATCCAGATGCCAGGAGCAAGAGGCCAACGAAGGCAGGGCAGCCATAGTCCTGAAAAGGAAAGGACAAATCCTCAGGGGGGCGGGGAGCCTTCCCTGGGAGAGGGTGAATTTTTAAGGGGTGAGGGTGGTGTCCATTGACGAACTAGATGTTCTGGGAGCCAACGAGGCCCATATGATTGCAAATTGGACAGTAGGTGCTGGAGGCAGGAGAAAAGCAGGTTCTGGTCACAGGCAGCTAAAAGAATGCCATCAAGCCGGGCGTGGTGGCGCACGCCTTTAATCCCAGCACTCGGGAGGCAGAGGTAGGAGGATCGCCGTGAGTTCGAGGACAGTATGGTGATTTTCTTCTACAGTTGACCTGCTCTATTCTATTGCAATTAGAACTTATCCCCTACAAAGAATATAAGTGGGCTGGAGAGATGGTTTAGCAGTTAAGCGCTTGCCTGTGAAGCCTAAGGACCCTGGTTCGAGGCTCAATTCCCCAGGACCCATGTCAGCCAGATGCACAAGGGGGCGCACGCATCTGGAGTTCGTTGCAGTGGCTGGAAGCCCTGTTGCACCCATTCTCAATCTCTCTCTCTCTCTCTCTCTCTCTCTCTCTCTCTCTCTCAGTCTCTGTCTGTTGCTCTCAAATAAATAAAAAAATAAACAAAAAAATTTAGAAAAAAAGATTAAAAAAAGAATATAAGTATTGTATAATTGTAACTTTTATATTATACAACAGTATGTTGATTATTGAAAAATAGATGATTTTTCCTTCACAAAAAAATGAAGACTAAAATCCCCTTAAATGATGTTTGTAATTATGGCTGTTTTGGCTTCATCCCAAGTCCTTCCATCTGACTTCCTCGGCACCAGATTGGGGCAACTGCATTTTTACTATTCTCTAGGTGATTACAGTGTTTCATAGTCATTGGATTAGCCTTGGTGACTACTAGGAGACAAATGGTGCCAGCGAGTAAATAAAAATAATTTGTTGTAACTTAAATTTATAAGCTAATTCCTAAAAGATGACAATTTGTTTGCATGAGCCAGGTAAAAAAAATGTGAATAACCTGCCGATGAATTCATACTTCTGTTAGACTTTCAAAAATAGCTGTGCCGTACAGTAGACTGCATTTCTCCTTCCCTGCCTCGCCCACCACTGTTACTATCACATCTCTCTGCCTGCTTAAAGCTGGATACGTCCAGATGGCATCTCGCAGGTATTCAAGCACACATCTCCCCGAGCTGCTGTGAGGCAACTTCCTTATCTCCGCGCCTTGCCACTGCCTTTGGTGGCGTAGAAAAAGCGCCGTATCCCCATCCCTTATCTCCATCTGCACGTCTCTCCTCCCCTCCCCCTCCATCCAGAACAGTCGCAGGGTTGTATTCCCAGGGCCTGTGCTCCAGGCTCTGAGCCCTGGCTCTAAGTGAAGGGCATTGCACTGTGCTGGAGCTGACATCCCCGAGCTGTAGGTACCCGAGCCCCTCTGGGATATAACGTGCTGTCTGTATCACAATGTGAGGAGAACACATACCTCTGTTACACCTCCAAGAGGGGTCTCCAACAGTGTTTGCTTAGGCTCCCGCAACAAGCTATCTCTGCTGTTTTGAGAATGTCCCAATCTCAAGTGCGGAGTGGCTTTCGGAAGGAGGACAGGAGAGGCTCTAAGATATGGGACTGAATGACAGCTGGCTGCTTCATTCAGGCTTCTCTGCAAATCTGAGGCTTCCTCATCAGACTGAGTTGGGCTCAGAAATCGCCCCTCAAGTATTCTGAGGCCCCACCTTTGAGAACGCTATTCCTACTGGGCTTGCAGGGACATTGGCTTCTAGTCTGACAACACCTCAGGTTCAGGCGGAACCCTACCAATACCAACCACAACCCAAGTCCAGTCCTCAGTGTGCTACCGGAGGAGTATCGTCTGGCAGGTAGCAGTACCATAAGACATATTTGGAAAGCTCATTTTATTTACAATTCAACCTATATTTATGTCCCTCATAAGTACAAGAACTGTTCTAATATGTAGGTTTGGTTTGTCATAAAAATGATAAGTCTATAAATGCTACTCCTTCCTGTCTCTCCTCCACAGAAGGACAATTTTGTTATAGTCTCAACAAATTCCAGGCTGGGGAAGTGGCTCAGCAGTTAAGGCACTTGCCTGCAAAGCCAAATGACCTAGGTTCGATTCCCCAGGACCCACATAAGCCAGATGCACAAGGAGGCACGTGCATCCGGAGTTTGTTTGCAGTGGCTGGAGGCCCTGGCATGCCCATTCTCTCTCTATCTTTGCTTCTCTCTCTCTCTCCCCCCCCCTCAAATAAATAAAGATAAAATTAAAAAAATAATTCTGACCCACTATGCCATCTGCTCGGGAAGCTTGTCCCTCAAGCCTTCTTTGTCAAAGCTGATCTTCCCCACGGTGACCTTGTGTCTGTGATTACAATGTCACCAGTCAGACAGATCTCTGCACTCACTCCTGTTTTATGAAGAAGCAGCAAATTCTGGGGTGACACTCCATGAAGAGAGTGGCGATGGGTGCTTCTAATTGTGGATTAGCCTCAGAAATGGCTGTCTCCATAGCCATCAGGCTTACTCCTCCGTTACAAGACGAGTCTCGTTTACAGGCTGTGAAATTGAAGCAAGCTTACATCTGCGTTTAGGGAAAACGAAAAAGTAATATATTTTGGTCTGGTAACATGAATCATATGACTACACGCCAAACAAAAGACCAAGAGTAATATCAAATATCTTTTTTTTTTTTTAACCAAAGCAATTGCTTTGGCAGAGGTGGGGGCGGGGCAGTAGCTCAATGAGTAATTGCTTACTGCGCATGCATGAACCCCTGAGTTCAGATCCCCAGAACCCACGACAGATGCCTGACATGGGGATGCATGGCTGAACTCCTGGCACTGGAGAGGCAGAGACGGGGAACCTCAGAGCTCGCTGATGAGCTCAACTAGCTAAACTGAGGGGCTCCAGATGCAGAGAGAGACTCTGTCTCAAATAATAACAGTGGAGAGTGATTCACAAGACACCCAAAGTCTACTTCTGGCCCTTCAACCACACACACACACACACACGCGCGCGTGCGCGCGCGCATATACGTGTGAGTCAATCCATGCACACTACACACCTATATGCAAAAAAAAATTAAATAAAAATTTTTGAGGAACGGAGAGATGGCTTAGTGGATAAGGCGCTTGCCAATGAAGCCAAAGGACCTCGGTTCAATTCCCAAGGACCCACGTAAGCCAGATGCACAAGGTGGCACATGCATCTGGAGTTCGTCTGCAGTGGCTGGAAGCCCTGGCGTGCCCATTCTCTCTCTCTCTTTCTCTCTCTCTGTCTCTCTGACTTTTTTCCTCTCTCCAATAAATAAAAATAAAACAATAAAAATATACTTTTAAAAGAATTTCTCTTTGAGACAATCTTAGACTTAGAAATGTTGTAAAAATAGTACACCGAATTCATTTGCAGCCTCCGGGTAGAATCCAAAATGTCACCGTCTTGCCCCATTTGTTTCAGCATCTATGCCACATATATGTGTGTATTCCTGGGCATGGACAGGTGAACTTCAGACATGATCCCTCTCTTCTCCTGAATATTTCAGTCTCTCAAACTGTGGGATAATTATCATTCTCAGGAATCAGGAAGACAAACTTTAACATCCATTCTCTAGGTCTTTGGTCAAACTTGCGCATTTTCCCGGTGTGGCAAAGAAGCCAGGTTCTAAGTCACAGTGGCTCTCACACCCTTACCAGCAGCAATGCAGCAGCCTGAGGACTCGGTCCACCACAGTCCTGGACAAAAACACCCTAGGCTATTTAGGTCTTGGGCACCTGCTGATAGCTTTGAAGTTGAGGAGTGAGAAATAGAACACAGAATGCTGGCTGTGTGATTTTTATTTCTAATCTACTTCTCTTCCAACAAACTTAATTTAATTCGAAACTCCCTAGTGACTGCCTTAGACATCGGTAGGCACTATCTTTAGCTCTCAAAGACACATCGTTGCGATATAAGGTACACTTCAAATTCCACCAACAGTCAAAGTGTTATTAAGTCATCAGTCACCAAGTCGAAATCTAATCTATTTGATAAGAAGAAGGTAAGAGGAGGGGAATATGATCATGTTTATTATTTGATATACATCCTCAAATGATTTGTAAACATATCTCATGTATCTTTTATGCATGTGCCATATTGGTATGATTTCTTCTTTTTGATAATGAGGGAATTGAGGATCATCAAAACAGAAATTTACTCACCATCTTCACCCAGTGAGATGCAGAAATGCACCAGGGTTGGCCTCTCTCTCTCTCTTTGGGTGTGGAAGCAACAAGAGCCAGAAAAAAAAGGGAGAAAAAGGGCTATTTGGTGGAGGGTAGGATGTCTTCCCAGGTCTCAAGCACAAAGGTATGTTTCATCACAGACTGAAGAATGGATAAGATTTTGAAAGTAAAGAGGAGAAAGCAGGCAAGGAGAAAGCCAGTGGCTTGATATAGCAGACTGCAACATGGGAGGCTTTGACTCAGCAAACAGCCCAATTCAGCTCCCATGACATTACCCAGGAAACAGCGTCTCGAAGGGTTCTCAGGCAGGCTTCAGCAGCAGCACTGGAAATCCCAAAATACCCTTCAGAATTCTGACTCACAGAGCTTGCTCTCACCGGGGAACTCCTGATGAGTTCTTTCAAGGAAGTCTGGAGGAGTCATCCACTTGAAGAGCAGAGAAAGTCCTGTGACGTCCCCCGTCCTCCACAGGCACACAAACATGCACACTCCACACATATACATATACACACATAGAAAGTTCACATCATACAGTTGCTCAGAAAGAAATGTGGTTGTGCCAACAGGGATGTTTTTGCTGTAAAAAGATGCTAGTCACATACGTCTATGGGCTATGGAACAGGCTATGGAAACACTGTGTAGAATAAACAGGACATAACCTCCTGGACAAAGTCTTTCTTCTCATGCTATATCATTGACTTTTAAAAAATTATAGCTAAAATTAAATTATGTTTATAGCTCTATGACTAAAAACACCTAACTGAATAAATTTTTAATAGCCAACTTAGCATATTTTTAAAGGTGCTCATTTTGAAGGAAAAGTTCAATGATGCTAAGCTTTTTCAACACCACCAAAGATCCAAACTCAGTACCAAACATGAAAGGAAAGCTTTGAGCATCACCACACTGTCCATCTGTCCTCTCTGAAAGCAAGACGGGGAGAGAGATACAAGCAAACTTCTGCATTCCCTTCAGCCATGAGCATCCGGTCCTCCCCCATCCCCTCCCACATCACGTCCTCCCCCCGTCCCCTCCCGCACCGCGTCTTCCCCCGTCCCCTCCCGCACCGCGTCCTCCCCCGTCCCCTCCCACATCTTGTACTACGTTCATTTGCCCCCCTCCATGTTAATGAACTTCATCCACCATTTCTCCTTAGAGGAACACTCACTTGTTAATTTGACAAAATCATGTTTCCTCAATGGATGACCAGCACACTCTACATTGTGTTGTCACATACAGGAGGCCTAATCTCACAATCTCAGAACGACCACAGACCGCATTCAGGAGAGTACATGTACTACAGATTACACCGAGCTCAGACACATGCCAGGCTATCAAATTGAAGTGAGCAATTATTCAAGTACATGGGAAATATCATATCCATCACACAAATCGTATAGAAACAGTTCAGGCTATTAAAACCATAGGTATAAAAATCAAATCCACTAAAAAATGTTTAAGGAGATATAAGCTGGGCATGATGGCACACGCCTATAATCCTAGCACACAGATGAGGCCAACCTATGCTGTACAGTGAGACCGTGTCTTTAAAACAAATGAATAAGGGAAATATATTTTCTGTTTTATATTATATATTATATATTATATATTTATATTACATATTATATATTTATATTATATATTATATTTATATGTTATATATTACAACAGGTTATATACTCTTTGTCCCCTCAACCCTTCTTCTGTTTCCCTGGGGACCTTCCTCAGTGTCAGTAAATAATGGTATTTACTGTGGGGTCATGAAGGCCTCAGTCAGTCCCTGTGGGGTATGTGAGGGTGGGGGAGAAACCGTGCCTCAGGGTATTCCTATCCAAAGAGAAAAATTTGTTTTATGTTTATGGTAGAAATGTTTTTCTTATACACAACTATGCAAAAGGACAAATGATAAAGTGCCAGATGGATCTCTTCATATACATTAATAAAGAGACTTCATTAAATAAGACACCATAAGAAAAATGAAGACAACCACAAATAAACCACGCAGGCAATGCAAATCACAAAGAAAACGGCAAGTCCAAAAATGACCAGTAAATAAACATAAGATACACTTGGGCTGGAGAGATGGCTTAGTGGTTAAGTGCTTGCCTGTGAAGCCTAAGGACCCCGGTTCGAGGCTTGATTCCCCAGGAGGGGGTGCATGCGTCTGGAGTTCGTTTGACTGGCTAGAGGCCCTGGTGCACCCGCTTGTGCTCTCTCTCTCTCTCTCTTTCTCTCTCTCTCGCTCTCTCGCTCTCACTCTCAAATAAATAAATAAAATAAAAAAAAATAACATCAACTTAGCTGGAGAAATTGCTCAATGGTTAAAGACAATTCCTGCACAATCGTTAGGGCCTGGGGAACCCGAGACTACCAGAGTTCAACTCTCCAGATCCCATGTAAGCAGCCAAGTGTGAATGCATGTATGTAACCCCAGTCCTGCAGGGGACAGAGACCCAGGAATCCAGAGCCCCATGAGCTCCAGAATCAGCCGAGACACGGATCCAAACAAGACCTGGCAGAAAAGTGATGGAAACGGACATTCAGGACACCCTGGGTAAGTGCCCCTTGCCACAGGAGAGTGTACGGGCTTCCACACCACACCACACCTGTACTCATACACACACAAAAAAATGAAACAGACTGAGTATCGACAATTTGTGGAAGCACCAATGGCAAATATACATGCTTGATAAAATGCTCACAGGTGTCCTGAAAATGCGTAATCGAAGGAGACAGGAAAATCATGGCACATCACCTCCATCAGATAACCAAACAACAATAAGAACTCAAGTCCCAGGACTAGAGAGATGGCTCAGTGGTTAAGGCACTGGATGGCAAAGCCAAAGTAACAAGGTTCGATTCCCCAGTACCCACATAAATCCAGGCGCACAAAGTGGCACATGTGTCAGGAGTTTGCTTGCAGTGGCTAGAGGCCCTGGTGTTCCCATTTTCTCTCTCTCTCTCTCTCTCTCTCTTTCTCTCTCTCTCTTTCTCTTTCAAATAAATAATATATATTTTTAAAAAAAAAAAAAGAATTCAAGTCCTGGACAAACTCAACTTCATGTGTTGCTGGGGAAGGTAGTGTCACAACCACCTCAGTTAACAACTGGGGAAGGTCTAGTAGAGTGAAAGGTGTCTCAGAAATCCCACATCTGGGTTCAACATTGAAAACTTCATGCACTGGAACCCGAAGATGCACTCAGGAACAACCACAGCCCCCTTGTTTAGCGATGACGGAACGGAAACAGCTTAAAAGTCCGACAGCAAGCAAGTGCATATTTCTTTCAAAATGTTTATTATTGACGTTACCACACGTGCGATGGGTTTCACTGAGACGTGTTCACACAGACGGGTCATTCCACTTTGTTCTAATTCGTCCTCCTCCCCCACTGGCCCCCGCCATGCCCTCTCCCCACGGCAAGCTGGCTTGCTTCCTTCCTCTAGGGAGTCTCTCCCTCGGCTCTCATTTCACTTGTATTCCATCACGCTCCCTTCCCTTCCGTTATGATCACTCCCTCCCCTCTCATGACCCTCTTTCTACTTTCATAACACACACACACACACACACAAACACGGGGAGAGAGAGAGAGAGAGAAAGAGAGAGAAAGGTGATTTTAAATCTACTTTCCACATCAGATGAGAGAAAACACGTGGTATTTGTCTTACTTTGAGAGTCTGGCTTGTTCACTGAACAACAAATGGCTTTTAGTTGTTTTAGTTCTCTGCAAAATGTACCAATAATTTACAGTCACGTATCTAATCAATAATATCTTCTGCTGATGCTAGTGGATATTGCACATTAGTGTAGCATCCTACTGCTGAGATATACCTCCAGCCCCAGGAAGATATTGTTTTAAACACTTCTTAGGAATAATAACTGTTGGGCTGGAGTGATGGCTTAGCAGTTAAGGCACTTGCCTGCAAAGACTAAGGACTCAGGTTTGATTCCCCAGGACCCACATAAGCCAGATACACAAGGTGGCACATGCATCTGGAGTTTGTATCCGGAGGCTGGAGGCCTTGACAAACACATTCTCTCTCTGCCTCTTTTTCTTCTCTCATAAATAAATAATAAAATATTTAAAATAAAAGCAATGATAAGCCGGGTGTGGCGGCACATGCCTTTAATCCCAGCACTCGGGAGGCAGAGGTAGGAGGATCGCCGGGAGTTCCCAGGCCACCCTGAGACTACATAGTGAATTCCAGGTCAGCCTGGGCTAAAGTGAGAACCTACCTCGAAAAACCAAAATAAATAAATAAATAAATAAAAAAAAAGCAATGATAGATGTCAAACAGTCCTGTGGGAAAAGAGGGCTGAGGAGGGAAACATGGAGGAAGACATTAAAGAAAGCTCAAATACATCCTTATATTCAACTGTCAGAAGAATATGAGTCAAACTGATGGGTTTTAACAAGACTGAGGGGTAGACACGGCCTTTGTTGTTCATAATTTTCTCTACTTTTCTATTGCTAAGAAATAACTCACCATGTCTAGAATAACACCATGCAGATGATTTTACCGCAGTGTTCAGAGGCATCGCTTTCAAACCACCTTACCCTGCCTTGTCCACAGACGACCAGTAAATGTCTATCACACTCTTCACTACTTCCCTCGGCCTTCTGGAGCCAAAATAAACCAAGGCTAAATATTTCCAAGTCTTCTAACTCACCGCTGTCCACTCACACCCTTGCCTTCTGCCTTGTTCTCTCAGGGTCACCTTTTGAGAGAAGGTGTGAGATAACCCCATGTTGATGGACTGCGCTCCCTTGGGGAGGCCTGCGAACTACAGAATCTTCTGCCCTGTCTCCTGCAAAGCATGAATTTCTGCAGTGTTCTTTGGAAGGGCTCTCACCCCAGCCAACACTTCTGGAACCTTGTGACTCCCAGATACAATCGCTATACAGTGGAGTTCGCTGTGCGTTCCCCAGCCGGCTGCTGGTCTTCGAATGTCCCCCACAGGCTCAGGTGCTTGCTTGGATGCTTGGACCTCACCTGGCGACTCTATGTGGAAGGGTTGTAGAACCTTAGGTGGTACCTCTTGGGAGCAAGTGAGTCTCTCACAGTGGGCCTTAAGGGTTTTGTAGGCCAGCTCCCCTTCCTGTTCTCTCTCTCTCCCTCTCTCCCTTTCTCTCTCTCTCCTTTCACTTTCTCTCTCTCCCCCTTTCTCTCTCTCTCTCTCCTTTCTCTTTCTCTCTCTCTCTGTCTCTCTCCTTTCTCTTTCTCTCTTTCTGACTATGGACACGATGTGACCTTTCACCTCCAGCTCCTGTCACCATACCTTCCTCACCATGAGAGAATGGATAGCCTGGGACTGTGAGCCAAAATAAACTCCTTTGTTAAGCTGCTTCTTGTCAGGTATTTGATCATAGTAATGAGAAAAGGTGACCCCCCCCCCCAGAAAAAGCTATATGAAATCAAGGCAGTTTACTGCAGAGTAAATGTTGCAAAAAAAAAAAAATGGCTAAGCCAACACAGTAGTGGGTTTTCTCGTTCCCATCTCTCTGTATTTTTCTGTCACTGTTTTCCCTCTGTGTCCTTCTGTCTCTCCTTCCCTTCCTGTTGTTTTCCCCCAGACCTTTTCCTCCTGGGAGTGATATAATATTTTATGTAATAGAGAGATCATGTTATGATTTTTCTGTCATTATTGTTTACAATTATATATGGCCCAATTGTAAAAGTAACATGATTAAAAAAAAAAAAAAAAAAAGCTAAACCAAGAAGGAGGGGAAGATGACACCAACACATGATGTATCTTTACAAAGTATGCTTTTAATAAAAAATTAAGTTAAATTATGTTTTTTTAAAAAAATAGCTAAGCCAACTTCCGAGAATAATTACGATTAAAATATAGGCTTTGGAAACTAAAGTCTTCACTTTAATACGTGGACCTTCCAGTGATCAGCTGTGTGGCTTTGAACAAGCTGGTTTGACAAGCCTAGGTTTACAACACTAGATAATAATAGTAGCTCTTGTCAAGGCTAGCATAGACATTAACCATAACAGACAGTCAATATGCTATTGTCCTAGCTCTTTCCCACCTCCAATTACTATAACAAGACACCACAGGCTAGGCAGCTTAAACAACAAAAGATGTATCTTACAAGCTGGAAGTTCAAGATCAAGTTGCCAGCAGGGATGTTTTTGTTCACAGAACTCTTCTCTTGGGCTGCAAATGGCTGTATCAATGACTTTTTTTTTTTTTTTTTTTCCTACCGAGATAGGGTCTCACTCTAGCTCAGGCTGACCTGGAATTCACTATATAGTCTCAGGGTGGCCTCAAACTCTCAGTGATTCTCCTACCTCTGCCTCCCGAGTGCTGGGATTAAAGGTGTGCTGGGATTAAAGGTGTGCATCACCATGCCTGGCCTTCAATGACTTTTGTTTTGTGCCCCTGTAGGGGGAAGGAAGACTTCTATTGGTGTGTGTGTGTGTGTGTGTGTGTGTGTGTGTGTGTGTGTGTATGGGCACATCAGTGTCACTTGCCACTGCAAAAAACCTCCAGATATATGCAACTAGCTTCATGTGGGTGCTCAGGAATTAAATCCAGGCCAACATGCTTTACAAACATGCACCTTTAACTACTGAGCCATTTCCCCAGCCCAAGGGAGGCTTCTAGTATCTGGTCTTATAAAGGTACGAATTCCAACCAAATATGACCCCACCCCTATGTCCTAATGTAACCTTAATTATCTCCTTGTAGAACCCATTTCCAAATGATAATCACACTGAAGGATAAGGCTTCGACATATCAATTTGGAGGAAGAAATTCAAGCCATAGAACTTAGGTAATAGTAATACCAGACATCTTAAAGACGTATCTTTTTAAAATGCATATTTGTTGTTCTTTTTGTCTTTTTAACAAAAATCATGGTACTGTGCTGTGACTTGCATTGTATGAAAATTACAGTAACTACGCAGAAGCAAAGTAAAGTGAATCTTCTCATATTTTCTTTTTCATGGAGCCGTAATTAAAACTATGCAGAATGTTCCATCCTGTGTTTTCAATGAACAAAGAATAATCATTATTCTCTGTGCTCCAACAACAAAGCATTTATAATAACCCCTGTCATACAGCTGTGCAGCGTTTGAACAAGCGGACACCATGTTTGGTGCACACAAGAATGCAATAAACATTTAAATAATGAATTGGCACATTCTCAAAATATGCGACAACCCTGGCAGTGGTAAAAAGCGTGTCTCTGTAATATAATGGAACAATTTAACTGTTTACTTTAGACCATCCTTCAATGAAATATCTTTGTTTGCATTTCTACATGATCATCAGTGACCAGCTGTCTACGATTCTGGAAAATTAACTTATGGGGAAAAAGATCCCCAAAGCAACACCTCCAACTTAACATGAGTGACAAACATAAGTTTCTATATAAGACTCATATGTTGATTTACAATAGACTCTGAAGCAGCATGAGTGATGTCTTCAGCATTATAAAATCACATTTGTTGCTATAATGTAGCATGTTTGTAGAGATAATATGACATACAGAGATAATAATACAGATCAATTGTCATATTACTAGCTCAATAGCACTAAAATTAATTAAGGCATATTATATAAAATTTTAATCTATCTGTGTGTATGTGTATTTTTCTGTAACTCAACTCCCAGCACACAACATAGAATATGACATTTTTCACTTGACAATGCTGTAATGGTTTCTTATGGCTACTGTAATAAGTTATCACAAATTTGGTGACCACAAACAACACAGAGTTGGGGATGTAGCTCAAGGGGAGATCATTTGTGTGCAGTCCTTGGATTCCATTACCAGCATCACAAAGAAAAAAAAAAGAGAGACAATTATTATTTTAACAGTTCTGGAGGTCAGAAGTTTGAAATGGATCACTCTGGGCCAAAAGCAAAGAGTCAGCAGTGCTGTGGTCCTTTCTGGAAGTCCTGGGTGGAAATCCATTTTCTCTTGCCTTTTACAGCTTCTACGGGAAGTCCACATCTCTTGGTCAGCGGCCCCTTCCATCTTCAATGTCATCAATAGCCAATCAAATCCTTCTCATGCTGTACCGCTCTAGCTAGGCGGCTCCTCCTTCCTTTTCCCTGACAAAGGCTCTTGTGATTTCATCCAACATAGCCTCTCCTTTTCTTTGTCAACTAATCCCATCCACCATGTAACAGGACAGAGCCAGCCCTCCAGGAAGATACCCAGGCACTGTGAAAGATCATTATCCCACCTCTACAAGCATATTCTTAGTGCCTTTGTACTACTTCAGCATTCTTCTCTCTGCCATCCTGTTCAGTTACTACCATGCATGCTGCTCTGTGGGTATACTATCATTCACTGTGTCACTTTGCTCTATAAAGATATCTGAGTTGCTTTCATCTGCAATTCCTGGGCAATAAAAAAAATAGTGAATTATTGTTTTAAACCCTGCTATTTATATTCATATATTCAATTTTCTTAGAGGGCAATGAATGACCAATCACATCAGCATACTCTTTTATGCAAGGGGATAAGCTGCCATTTCTGATGAGTTTACAGACACCAACCACTGTTTTTCTCTTTAATCATTGCCAAGTCAGACAGAAGAAATTCACATTTTACTTGCCATTCTTGATTTCTATGGAGCTCACGTGTTGATCACCTGCTTCTTCATTCACATTATATATAGTTAGTGTCTGTTGTTAGTCACACAATGAAATCAATAATCTGTGTCAAGGGATTTTGTGGGAAGGCTTGTCACTGTAACTGAAATCCCTGGGCTTGGATCTTCTTCCATGTTACACTCACAATATTACCAGATTCCCACATATTCTTGTGTTAAAGTTGACAACAAAGGCCCTACCTGCCTCGCCAGGCAGCACATGATTCCTGAAGCACATCATTGTACACCCAGGGAAGGTCAGTTGGTACCAGGTGGCCAAAACTTTGAGGGACCCAGGCTGGTTCATCCTGAGTACCAAACACTCTCATGAGGACATTCCCCCTTTACCCACAAGTACCTTGCACCCAAGGATTCCCTACTGCTGTACTGCTGAATGACCCTTTAATAGAATGAACAATTAGCAATATTGCTAAGCTGATAGAGAATCCCCGTGGTCTTTTGTCTGGACGTGTTAGCACAGTCAACCAGAGTGTAGTAACCAATATTCATTTTAGAAGCTGCTCTTATATTTATTATTTGACACCCATTGCTTATTGCTCTAACATGACTTCTGAAGAAAGAGCCATTGTCATAAATATCCCATGAATAGCCTGAGCTACATGAATATGACATAAGCAAGCATCACCAACACAGAGACCCCTCAGATGCTGTTTGTTTCACATGGGCATGGTTAACACGTCTGTGTGACTTGTAGATGTTATACTCTTCCATCCCTCTCTTTGTTTATTACTCATTTAAAAATGGAGGAGGAGGGCTGGAGAGATGGCTTAGTGGTTAAGCACTTGCCTGTGAAGCCTAAGGACCCCCGTTCGAGGCTCGATTCCCCAGGACCCACGTTAGCCAGATGCACAAGGGGGCGCATGCATCTGGAGTTCGTTTGCAGTGGCTGGGGGCCCTGGTGCGCCCATCCTCTCTCTCTGTGTGTCTCTTTCTCTCTCTATCTGTCACTCTCAAATAAATAAATAAATAAATAAATAAAATTAAAAAAATGGAAGAGGAGTGGACAGTGCAGAAAGCAAAAATAAAACACTGAGCATTGCCATTTGGAATATGCCTCAGTGTCAAAACAAATGAGAGAATTATGGTGAAAACTTCCAGGAAGATGTCAATAATCACTGATTTAAACTCAAAAAAAAAATTTGAAAAGATTCCAAAAAGTTTGCATTCCACCTCCATGCAGGCATGGCTCACTGTAAAAGCTCCTTCCTCCCCAAGAGAATGCGGGGAGTGGCGGGGCACCCTGTGTCTCTGCTGTCACAGGCTTCATTTCAGAAGCTTCCCGAGCTCCAGCTACTTGAATAATCTCACCAGTCGATTTCAAAAGCTGGGGTAGGTACATTGCGCCTCTGTGTTGCATTTGTAGACGATGCCTTTGCACTATCTGAAAGTCATCTGACTCTAACATTCATCATTTCCCTGAGGGACGACCTCCTCACCAGTGACTCTGTGAGCTGCACAGTTGCATTGCAGAGCCTACCACTGAGTGTGAACACTGGAGTCAGAGAAGCCCGGCACCCTGGCTCAGCCACTTACCAGCTATGTGATCACTTCTTGCACTCCCATTTCCTTATCTGGGACAAAAGAATGATCTTGACTTCCTCATAAACTCTTGCAAGAATTAAGTCAATACACATGTAGTGCTTAGAGAGGTGGACAGGAGGCAGTTTTCACCAGTGAAGTGAACACACACCAGCATACTTCATAAAGGCTACAGAATTAGCTCATCAGTGAATACGAGAAAGAGCACAGCAATGGAAATTACCCATTCCTCTTGTCATTCTGGCACTGGATAGCCACAGTACGTTTAACATCCAGGCTTCACTGACGTGCCTGTGTGGAACCATTCGAGGCAAAGGTCCTGTAGAAGGTGAAATATTGCCTGTATCTGCCTGCCTTGGGGCACAGACATGTCCATTCTCAGAATAACAATTCAAGAAATACTCCAGATCTGTGGAGTCTGCCATATTTACATGTGTTGATTTGTATAAATTGTTGAGAAGAATTGTCAAATTAATTGTTCCAATGACAATTTACAGAGTAAATTTTTAAAAAAATATTTTATTTTTGTTTATTTATCAGAGATAGAGAGAAAGAATGGGTGCACCAGGTCCTCTAGCCACAGCAAATAAACTCCAGACACATATGTACCACCATGTGTTTGATAGTTTGATTCACATGTCCCCCATAAACTTAGGTGTTCTGAATGCTAGGTTTCTAGCTGATAGAGGTTTGGGAATTAACACCTCCAGGAGGCAGTGTATTGTTGGGGGGCAGGCTTATGGGTGTTATAGCCAGATCCCCCTTGCTAGTGTTTGGCACATTCTCCTGTTGCTATTGTCCACCTAATGTTGGCCAGGGGGTAATGCCCACCCTCTGCTCATGCCATTGTTTTCCCCTGCCATGATGGAGTTTCCCCTCAAGCCTATAAGTCAAAATAGACTTTTTTTTTCCCCAAAAAATCTGCTTTTGGTTGGGTGATTTCTGCTAGCAATGTGAACCTGATGGCAACAGTAAAGTGGTACCAGGAGTGGGGTTGCTGCTAGACACCTGACTGTGTGGCTTTGGCCTTTTGGAGCTGATTTCAAGATGAATGTAGAAGAATTTGAAACCCTGGTCTAACACACGCCTTGCAGACTATTCTGGTCAAAGATGAGAGACCTGAATGCAGGAGAACTATGGACTGTGAGGTTTGGCTTATGAGGGTGTAAAAGTGCTTTGCTTGGACTGGGCTAGAGGCAGTTTGTGTTAGAGGCTTGCTGTTATGCCCATGTCCTGAGAACTTGTTCAGGGTTGCAGTACGTAGAAACAGACTGGTGTGTGCAGAGGGGTATGGCATGGAAAGAAATGTTTAGGCTGAAAGAGCTTCCTGTTCAGCTGCCATTGTACGAGATTACAACCATTGAGATTGGGCCAGCTGACCTGCATTGGGGCAACAGGGAGAATGTAGACTTTTTTGAAGGGGACTAAGTGCTCAAGGAGTGTCCTATTCTTCAAAGTCGGCTTTATTCCCCCCTGGATTAACAAATAGCTCTCTTCCTAGTATTATGGAGTATAAGAAATACAGGAAAGAGAGAGCCATTGAGTTTGCAAAATGGTCTTGTGTTTTGGAAATGGCCATGGGCAGTGTGAAGCAGGTTTGCTGGATGCCTGCATGGAGACCCAGTGGAGCCAAGAGGGGACCATGAGATGGCTGCTGAGGAGAGCTGCCAGCCCTGGATGGAGTATTACTGTGAGTAGCCTAGCTGGCGGGGTGGAATTGAAACTCCAGAAACTTGTTGCTGGTTAGAATTATTATCAGACGTGGAGACTTGTCACTGGCTAGAGTTGTTGGACTTGGAGATACAAAGTATGGTGTTTGCCCTGTTTAAAATCACATATTGCTTGAGTGTTTCTTTGCTATGCCCGATGCCATCTTTTGCAGTGTGAATGTTTATTCTGTATCATTATGGGTTTTTTGAGGTTGTTTTTTGGTATTATGGCTCAGTTAAAAGATCTTGGACTATGGGGATGTATGAACATCATTGGAATTGATAAAAACTATGGGGCCTTTCAAAGTTGGATGAATGCATTGCATTTTACATCATGGATGGTTATCAGTTTATGGGGGCCAGGAGCAGAATGTGATGGTTTGATCCAGGTGTCCCCATAAACTTAGGTGTTCTGAATGCTAGGTTTCTAGCTGATGGAGATTTGGGAATTAACACCTCCAGAATGCAATAAATTGTTGGGGTGGGCTTGTGGTGTTTTAGCCACCTCTCCTCGCTAGTGTTTGGCATACTTCCCTCTTGCTACTGTCCACCTTATGATGGCCAGAGGGTGATGTCCATCATCATCTGCTCATGCTGTCATTTTCTCCTGCAATTATGTAACTTCCCCTTGAGCCTATAAGCCAAAATAAACCATATTTTTCCCCCAAAAGCTGCTCCTGCTTGGGTGATTTCTGCCAGCAATGCGAACCTGACTGCAACAATGTGCATCTAGGTTACATGGGTTCTGCGGTATTGAACCTGGGTCCCTAGGCTTCATGGGCACTAAGGACTAAGTCATCTCTCCAGCCCCAGAGTGGATTTTGTTTTTATTCAACCTCCTGAAGAGTCCTTATGGCACTGATATGTGCTCTGAATAGGAGATGTATTCAATGTGGCCACACTAGAAAGAAGGACAAAGACATGCAGTGACCCTTAGCTCCAAGTCTATCTTCAAGGCCCTGGCATGAGGTTTAGGTTTAAGCAGAGGGCCAGAGGTATGCACAGCTAAGCAGTGTCAGTCTGGGTATATCCTGTCAACCCATCAGTGCTATCTCAGCTCCAGTCTCTCCTGCAAGGTGGTCTGAAAAGTTGCCGGCACTGTGTGTACTCTCCTTCCCCTCGTTTGGCACCAGTCTCCTGCCTTTTCTTTCTCCCGGCATAAGATTCCTGGAAAGTTTCCTTCCGCTTCATTGTTTCAGTAGTCTGATAGCCAGAGAGAACGTTCAAAAGTGTCTCTTTAAAATATCTCCCTTCCTGGGCTAGAGAGATAGCTCAGCAGTTAAGGGATGTACCTGTGAAGCCAAGGACCCAGGTTTGACCCACCAGTACCCATGTAAGCCAGATGCACCTCGGGGCACATGCTTCTGGAGTTTTTTTTGCAGTGGTTAGAGGCCCTGACATACCTGTTGTCTTTCTCTCTCAAATAATATTTTTAAAAAAAATTCTTCCTTCCTGTCTGGATGGTTATAAGGTAGGTGAGACAGAAAAATAGGAGAAGGACACTGTTTTCAGAAGGTGGTCTGCAGTGTCCACAGCCCGCATGCCTGAGGCTCTGAGACTTCTCCATCAACACTTGGTGACGTACGAGATAATTTTTCCTGTGTACGGGGTAATGCCGTATATAATCTCTAGCAGATGGCCACGGGCAGTTAATGGAGGTGGATGTGGAAAGAAAACATCCTCCTTGGCACTCCTCACGCCTCCTCCCCCCAACCCTTTGCAGGCTTCAAGCGGCTCTGGGCATTTCTGCAAAGAGGTTATGCTGGGAAGGCTGCAGGCAGTCATCTCCGGTTTACCAGCAGCGACTGTTCCTCGCTTCCCCAGAAGAAATTTCACTGGCCTCTTCCTTCGAAAAGCAAATCAGGGAAAATGTCACTGCTGGCAAATGAAATGTGCCTGTCTACCAGTGCCAGAAATGTCAGGAGAGAAAAAAAAAAAAAAAAAACAGGAAGAAAATCAGAATTTTCCCCATCGCCTCGCCTATGCTACATGCTGGTACCTCTGAAAAGTGTGACCTCGTGACAGCCTGTTGTATCCAGAGCCCGGCAAGTGACAGCTGGACACCTGGGATGCCGTGTCTAACTCTCGGGCTGAGGCTGGAGACAACAACTTTCTCTGAATTTTAGGATCTGTCCCCAGGGCCAAGCTGGTCATAGAACACTTACGTACATTTAAAGGGAAACTCCACAGGAAAACTGGCTAGATATCAACAAGCATCTTCGGACGCATTTTGTGCTTTGGAGCAGTGTGACCACGAGAAATCAGGGAAAATCCATTCACCCAGCCTGGTGGCAAAGTGACCCTGATTCTTCAAATACTGGCTCAACAGATTTTCGGGAAAGGACAGGAATCTCCTAGCACCTCGGCATGGTGAATGGGAAGCACGTCTTTGAGAATGACACATATGTTATTATAAGGGGATTGGTGCATATTAACTTTCTTACTCAGCGTGTTCTGTCACAACCTCTGGATGTCTTCTGCAGAGAACCTGTCCCTTGTGCATATACTCAAGGAAATTAACCAAAGGAAATCTACCAAGTACCTACAATGGGTGTTTTGTCCAGGCTATGCCAGCTCAGCTAAGTGATTTCACAAATTAACTTTGGTAATTGCCAATCAGCCATAAATATCATAAATGATCTTCGTTTTCAGATACAGAAATTGAGTCCCAGAGTATCATCACACACAAAAATCAAGATGGAAACTAGAAGGTGTCACTGAGGAAGTAGAAGTAAAAAATTATACCATGGAGAACCCACGTGGATGCAGCACAAGAGCGCAAGGATCCAGACGGGCTAGCCATTGTTTTTATTGAAATAGATGTTATGGACATTTGACTCAGGTGTCCCCCCCATCAACTCAGGTGTTCTGAATGATAGGTTCCCAGCTGATGGAGATTTGGCAATTAAAGCATCTTGGAGGCAGTGTATTGTTGGGGGCGGGCTTATGGGTGTTATAGCCAGTTTCCTCTTACCAATGTTTGGCACATTCTCCTGTTGCTATTGTCCACCTGATGTTGGGCAGGAGGTGATGTCCACCCTCTGCTCATTCCATCATTTTCTCCTGCCACATAGAGCCTCCCCTCTAGTCTGTAAGCCAAAATAAACCTTGTTTCCCCACAGGCTGCACTTGGTCGGAGACTTCTGCCAGCAGTGTGAACTGGACTGTAACAGATGTGAAAACTGAATTTCACTCAGGATGACATGAGCCTTGGCCATGAGCACCATGCTTCATATCTTTAGACCAACCAAGGAGAACAGAATTCGATTCTTCTACTCTTTCATACTGAATAGTCAATTAGAAGCTGCACGATGGGACCCAAAACTCAGGATGGATATTTGAGATAGGAAAAAGCTAACCACCTGTGTCATTGTGAGTTCTTTTGTTTGTTTGTTTGTTTTGTTTTTAGCGTTGGGTCAGCTAAACGCTGCTGGTCCAGGCCATCCTTCACCCAAATCCTAGGTACAGCCCCAGGCTGATGCTCTGGCTTATTTTAAACTGAGCAGTGACAAGTGGTTTGAGGATTGCTTTACTGAAAGTCTAGTGTTTGAATCTGCCTTCTCTCCCAGTTCCCTAACTCCTTTCCTACCCCAGCAGTCTTAATAATGTTGCAGAGTGTTGGGATTCCATAGCTCTGTTTTTAAAGTATATATTCTTGGGGCTAGGGAGATGAGTTAGTGGTTAAAGGAGCTTGCTTACAAAACCTGAAGGCCTAGGTTTGATTCCCCAGTGCCTACGTAAAGCAAGAAGCACCAAGTGGCACATGTGTCTGGAATTCCTTGGCAGAGGCAAAAGGCCCTGGTGCGTGCACACACACACACAGAGAGAGAGAGAGAGAGAGAGAGACGGACCCCACATGCACACATTTGCTCTCTCTCCACCTCTCTGTCTCTCTCAAATAAATAAAAACATGAAAATATTTTTTAAAGTTAAGCATCCATTCTTTAGATTCCTCCCTCCATCCCTTTCCTCCACTTCCTCGTCCTACTCATCTTCTCCTTCTTTGTTGTGCTTTGAATCAGATGCCCTCCCCCGCCCCCTTAGACTCATGTGTGGCTGATGCTTGGTCCCCGGCTGCTGAGTATTTGGGAGGTGGAGCCTTGCTGGAAGTGGTGTGTTGTTGGGGACAGGTTCAGGGGTGTTTTAGCCAGCACCCTCTGATCAGAGTTCATCTCACTCTCTTGCTGATATTATTTACGTGCTGTGGCAGAGGTGACGTCCAGCCTCTGCACATGTCACTTGCTCCTGCCATCGCCAAGCTTCCCCTTGTGACTGTAAGCCAGAATGAAGCTTTCCTCCCATCATCAGATACTTGAATGCACTCAAGTAGCATCCTCAGACCTTTAGCTTTATCCCTTTGGGCTTCATTCATTATCTCTGCACCTCTCAGATTATCTACCCATAAAGTCAGGATACACGTGGGGCTACCTGACAGGACTACTGTGCCGATTAACTTTGCTACCGTGCGGAAGGTGCTGGGAACAGGTCCTTGCGTATGGCAGCATATGGTATGCTACATCTCTCTGGTGTGCCTAGGAAGCTGGCCAATACTTCACAGGGCAGGTGCTGCTGGAAAGACTTGATTCTGTCAGAAATAGGAAGCATGATCTGCAATAATGGGGAAAATGTTTGAGCAAAGCTTGTTAAACCACCCCTAATTAAACCAGTTGGCCTGCCAGGGATCATCTTTCTGAAATCCACAGCACAAGTGCACACTGTATTGAGGACAAAGTGCAGGACTTCTGCCTGGGAAAGGACATCATTGTGATATCTTACAAACTATGCATTGTGACTTTCAGAAAGATTTTGTGCTTAGGTAGTCTTTAAAAAACTGCTGAAGGCTGGGGAGATGGCTTAGTGGTCAAAGTCACTTGCTTGCAAAGACTGATGGCCCAAGTTCAGTTCCTGTAGTAGGCAGTTACATGTTGTTGGGATGTCCATCCAAACCAGACACAGTTTATGGGAGGCACGGGATTTATTTAAACCTTATGGATCCAGGGAAAGTTCTGTGTATGGTGGAAGAATCTGGCACCCATTCATACATCCAAGCAAAGAGAGAGAAGCCACCACTGGCCAGCAAACACTGAAAAGCAGCTGGCAGGGACCCACCAGAGCTTAGAGCTTAGCATGCTCTCCACACTCTGGGCTAGAATCAGATCCTCCCCCAAATACACCTTTGGGCTGGATCCCAGGACCTGTCTCCCAGGGACACCTCCAGGCAGCTTCAGACACAAGTTACAAACGTTAATAAAACACTGGAATCTATGGGGGACATACATTCAAGCTACCACAGTTCCTCAAGTGCCCACCTAAAGTCAGATGCACAACGTGGTACATGTTTTTAGTGGTTAGGAGGCCCTACCATACCTGTTTCTCTCTCTCTCTCTCTCTCTCTCTCTCTCTCTCTTTCTCTCTCTTTCTCTCTCTCTTTCTCTCTCTGTCTCTCTCACATATAAATCAAAATATTTTTTAAAAAACTGTTGAAAAGGACAGGTTTCTTTACATTAGCATCCTGTCAGCACCTTTAACCTGATTAGATGCTGCCTGGGGGTGTGAATAGGAATGGTTCCCAACATGAGAATCCTAGCGCCCCAAAAAAGTTTTCCAAGGTCCACACTTTTTCAAAGGTGGTTCCCAGTCTCACTGATTGCATTTTCTGTGTTATAGATCACAGATAATGGAGGACAGATGACTCTCTCTAGGCTAGAAAATTCTTACAGAAAGCAGCTCACTTACCAGGACCCCACCTTTGATAGGAAGCCTGACCCCCCATATCATCTGTCTTTGTGTACCCCAGGAGGCTACATTCCTTTGTCACAAGCATCCTAGACACAGATGCCTGGAACTAGAGTGTCTACACCCCATCACCCACTGGAGTTGCTCAATGCAACAAGCCTGCAGAGACCCTCCAAAAGGGTCTACACCTCCTTTCCTTGCTCCATCTGTCACCTGACTGTCCCTGGTGTTCCACCCGTGGCCCTGTAAGTGTAAACTTTGCATATCCCTTTTTTCTTAGGAACTGTCAGTAAAGAGCTATCTCTTCAAAACAATGCTTTCCTAATCTACTGACCCCATTCTTTTGAATCATCATAAAACCAACATGTTAAAACAGTTATGTTCACAATGAAGGGATTTTAAAGACATTTAATGAGAAGAGTACTATCACTGTGTTCCAGAGATACTCATCTGAAACATCACCCATGTGGTTCACTTCAAATGTCCAGAGCATTGTTAAAACCCTTCACACAGCCCCCCCCCCAAAAAAAATGTGAAAATAAAAGGAGAGACATGGAGAAGTGTGGACCTCACTTACACTGGAAGGAACCCTGTCCAGGACATTTTATGCCCTTATATTTCTTACATGCAATGTAATGGAGTTTGACAAAGTTATTTTGCAAAGTAAATTGTGATTGTAAACTGCTTAGAGCTACTGACTTAGCAAAGTGCAGAATCCTATCAAATCACTGTAGGTCAACAGGCATCAGAACTGACCAAAAATTTTCATCTTCTATGCCTTTTCCTTTCTTTCCTACACTATATGATCGCCCCTGTTGTTTGTTGTGGGCCAATGAAAACAATATTGTTTCCTTTTTTTTTTAACAGGATATAATTACATTTTATTTTAGAGAGAGTGAGCAAGAGAGAGAGAATTGGCACGCAGGGCCTCAGCCACTGTAATCGAACTCCAGATGCTTGTGCTACCTAATGGGCATGTGCAACCTTGTGCTTGCCTCACCTTTGTGTGCCTGGGTAACGTGGAATCTGGAGAGTTGAACATAGGTTCCTTAGATTTCTTCACAGGCAAGTGCTTTAACCACTAAGCCTTCTCTTCAGCCTAAATATTCTTTCTTTTATTTTTCCATTTTATACCTTCAATTATATTTACAATTTATATTATATCCATTTCCTCTAGATGGGTTCCAACCTTCATTCCACACCTTGCCCCAACATTCAGTCAGCTGTGAGCGTCATCTGCTGTCAGGAAAGGAATTAGAGGATTAGTGGCTCAGCATCCCTGAAGCAGTGTTCTTACAGGTCAGAAGGGCATGGGCTAATCTCTCCTCCACTTGACAGAACGCTTAGAAGGAACCACAGTTTCTTTGCTTAAAAAAATAAATGAATCACAGAGCTTGACCAAAACTTGCCAGTTCTCTCTCCAAATGAGGAAATAATGATGAATCAGATGGCTGATTAATAAATAAGAAGAACCAAGAGTAGGAAGTGGAGAGATCTTGGATGACATCACATGTATGAGGAGCTTGCAATTAGATAGAGGTGGATTCTTTGTGATGAGAACCGGCTGCATAAACCTCAGTAATGGAGCAGGTAACATTTCACAAAAAGTATCTTTTCTAGTCATTAAACATGGAGCTCAGTCCTGAATCCCTTGACCACACTATTTTTTCAGTATCGAACGTAGACTCTCAGATATTAGTGGATTTTAAATACAGCTACCAAAGAAGTAGATTGTTCAAAGAACTATTTGCATAAACAAAATATGTCCTGCAGGTAGGAGCTTTAATCCTGCCTAAGCAGGCCCAAACTGGAATGCCTCATCCTGAACTGGACGGAGAAGAAATAGAGCAAAAAAGAGGATTAACACGGAGGTTTAGTGTGTCTGGTGGATCAGTAACCACAAGAAAGAAAGGCAAAAGCAAGAAGTACTGTGTACTGCGGAGAAGCAGGTGAAATGCCAGCAGTAAGCGTTGGGAGATGCGGGCCGTACGTCTCCTCTTCTCTGGGGACTCCCCTGATGCCTCTGTGAAGCATTCCCTGTTGTGGTGGAGCAATGCTGTAATCATTTCTATCCTCCTGCAGGGGAACTGCTAAATACATTCACTCAATACACAGTACTGAACGTCTACTAGGGCATAATTGACTTAATTACTTTAATACCAAAAGAGATATAGAATGAATTCTTGCTTTAAAGACGTTTACTGTTGGGCCAGGGAGAGGACTTGGTGATTAAAGTACTTACTCCTTAAGTCTGAGTATCCAGATGCAATCCCCAGACCCCAATGCCAAAAAAAAAAAAAAAAAAAACAAGCACAGTGTCAAACTGGAGAGATGGCTCTGGGGTTAAGTAGGCTTCCTACGCAAGAGTGAGGAACAGAGACTGCTTGAGTTCCAGTCTCCAGAACTCATGCAGACAGCTGGGCAAGGCCTTGCACTCCTGAAACCCCGCTGCTGTGGGGACTGGAAGCCGGACAATCACTGTGCTTCAAGGAAAAGAAGCCCCGGAATGAGTGACTGCGCTGCAAGGAGAAAGCAGGCTGGGGAGTGACAGAGGACACCCCACTCTCTCCTACAGCTGAGGCGGCAGGCAAGCCTGCAGGGTGCGACGTCAGCACGCGCGTGTGCACACACACACACACACACACACGCCACCACCACCACCATCACTACCACATAACACCACATATAACTACACACGCATGCAAAACATAATAGCGTCGATGTTTGTATTGTTCGTTGTGAGTGTATCTAACAGCTGCTCGTTTGGTGACTTGCAATTCCCCTCAATGGCTGTGCATTACCCGCAGCTGCCTCGCCCGGTGACAGCTCCCTTCACATCAGAGGAACACGCTGTGACTGCATTTCGAAGGACGCCTGTTCCGAGTCTCGCACCTAGGTTTTTCCAGAGTAAACCTGTTTCTTCCCGTCTGGAATTAAAGGCTTTGCTTATTATGAAGACTTTCACCCTCAAAAGCTCAGCTCGGGAAAGCAACCCCTTCCACGAGACTTCAGGTAATACCTTAGACTTCTGAGGAGTTCAATAAGAATCTCACAAATCAATTAACTAGTAACACCTCTACCAAAATCCCATCAATTCTAGTAGAATAATAAAATAAAGATATTTTGACAGTATTTTCTTTTACTGAAGCATTAATATTTTCATGTACTATATATTTTCAATAGTTTTTCTTTTGTTTGTTTGTTTGTTTTATTTGTTTGTTTGTTTGTTTTGGAGCAAGGGTCTCATTCTAGTTCAGGCTGACCTGGAATTCACTCTGTAGCCCCAGGCTGGCCTTGAATTTACTGCAATACTCTGAACTCAGCCTCACAAGTGCTAGGAGTAAAGGCGTGCACCACCACGTCTGGATATGTTCTTTTAATTTTTTAAAATGATTCCCCAAGAGTGTCTTATACACTGCATATTAAAAGGGTTTTAAAGATAGATTCTGTTAAATGTAATTATATCTTCAGAGAGGGGTTCTGGTGGTTTCATTTTTTAACTTCACATATTTTGTATCTTTTGAATTTCTTTCAGGGCACATAAACTTTTCAGAGTATTATGCATTTTTTTTCTTTTTTGCAGTGAGGAAAAGCAACTATGACAGGTTGAAAACTTGCTAATTCGTTGTTCTCTGTAAAGCAAGCTGTCTGAATGTCTCTGTGGTGCATAGCACATTGTTTATTTTTCCTAAAACAAAATGGCATGCATTGTAAACTGCTCAAAAAAGAGTCATTGAATACAATAGTCGAGAAGTCAGGCTGGAGAGATGGCTTAAGGCACTTCCTTGCAAAGCCTGATGGCCTGGGTTTGATTCCCCAGTTCCCAAGTAAAGCCAGATGTACAAAGTGCTGCTTGCATCTGGAGTTTGTTTACAGCAGGAGAGCCCCCTCCTTTCAAATAAATACATGAATATATTTTAAAGAAGCAAGCAGTGTCCCCCTCACAGAGACTGATTGGTGTATTCATGGTCCTACAGTAAATACTAATAACCCCACCGAGGAGGGCCCTCAGTGGTATGGGGTGGGGAGATCAGGACTATAACCTGACGGGTTTATGACCCACGCGTCATACATTCACACAGTAAGCAGTGCCTTTCCCTTACCACCTTACCTCTGCATAAATCCAGCACATCACTGTCTTGTCATGATTACACAGCTGAATGTCAGCTAAAAGTTAATGGAACATGAGGAAAAGAGAAACAATAGAATGAGAATCTCCAAGATGTGCTTTAAGCTGTTGTTTCCAATGCACCCACTTCACCCTAAGTAAATGCTGGAAGGTTTTGCTATATCTACCACTCAGGTGTTAAACAAACAAACAAAAAGCAAGAGCTTTCAGCTCACACCTATGCCTTCTTTCTGCTTCCTGTCAGCTGCTGGCCCAGCTGGCTTAGCAAACTCCTTCGCAGGCTCCTCCCCACTCCGTCTGATGCCCCAGCAGCCCTGACTGCCCAACACATTGCTATCAGCTCTAAGATATAGAACACTGCAAACTGTAATTTCCCAACTGCACACTCGCTGCGCAAGATGCTCCCTGCATTACTGGGGAGGTGTTAACCGAGAGCTAAACCCTGAGGGGCCAGTCCTGGAAAGACTTTCTCCCTAAGGTTGTTCACCTTACGAAAGAAAATTGCTGTGTATAAGTAAGTGAGGTTGGTTGGCTGGTTGGTTTGAAGACAGGGCTTGCTAAGAAGCCCAGGCTGGCCTTAGACTTGCCATCCTCCTGCCCCAGCCTCCTCTGGCCTGGGATAACAATACATCGCCACACCCTATCTAGCATGGTGTTTTTCTTCAAAAGTGGGGTTTAAATGAAGCTAACCCTCTTTCAGGAATGTTTCCAAGAGAAAATTCTGAAATCTACTTTCTAATAACTCTAAGGGGGTAAAAGATCGTATGGTCCCCCCGTTGTTCAGAAGGCTACCCAGATTCAATAGCCCTATTTAATATTACTGAAAAAAATAAATCAAACACAGGACACTGGTGGCAGCTATCTATACACCTGCCGCATAAATAGACCCATGCTGCACCAGATACTAGAGTCTAGTGCAGACGGACGGAGGAGAGCCCAAAGTAGAAGACAGGGCGAGACTCATGGCGACATCAGAGGTCTTCGGAAATTCCGTGGCTATCACATCACTGCTGTAATCTGTACCTGCTCCAAGGCCAGCGCCTTCCATGGTGTGATGGTTAATAGTGACTGGCAAGGTAACAGAGTCTAGAGTCACTTGGGAGGCAAACCTTTGAGCGTGACTGTGAGGCCGTTTCTAGATGGGGATCATTGAAGTTAGAAGACCCATCCTAAACGTGGGCAGTGCCATTCGGTGGGCAGGGGGGTCCCAGAATTCATGAGAAGGAGGAAGTGAGCTGACAACAACATCTCTCTCTCCTTCCCTCCCTCACCTTCTCTCTCCCTCATCTTCTCTACTGTTTTCTTTATTTTTTTTTCCTCATTCCTCTCTCTCTCTCTCTCTCCTTTGCTTCTTGACTATGGATACAATATACAATGTTCTCAGCTTCCTCACACCCCTGCAACCTGGACTTCCCAGCTAGGATGGACTAAGCCCTCAAAAAATGTAAGCCATGCCGGGCGTGATGGCGCACGCCTTTAATCCCAGCGCTCGGGAGGCAGAGGTAGGAGGATCGCCGTGAGTTCAAGGCCACCCTCAGACTCCATAGTGAATTCCAGGTCAGCCTGGAATAGTGTGAGACCCTACCTCGAAAAACAAACAAACAAACAAAAATGTAAGCCAAAATTAATCCTTATGTCCTTAGGTTGCATTTGTCAAGCATTTTGTTATAGCAACAAGAAAAATGACAAGTAGACATGGTGACTACTCAAGAGCCTGATGTAGTGTAGGTTTAAAAAACCAGACCCAACCCTAAAGGCCTGGAAAAGGAGTTGTAAATAATCCTTCATCGATAGAAATGTCGAGTATCCACAGACCTCTTGCCTACTACTCAGTGACAAGCACCTGTTTTTCACCTTTATATTAAAAAGTAAAAAAAAAAACTACATCTAAAAAGTGTATGTCTCTTTTTAGGCAGTGGCTTTCCGTTTTTCTAATCTGGACTAATGTACATTCTAAAGAGGAGAAAACTAATGGGTTGAAGGCTTGGAGACAAGAGAATCTTGGGGTTCCTGTCTGTAACTGGGGTGCTGTCCCTTGGGCAGTGTGTGGTGTCAGACCTGTGGGTGTGTCATGAGCACCTCAAGTGCAAGTGGGGACACGGCTTGTCACATCCCAGAGGACATGAGACGCGAGTAGCATGTCCCCACTTCTCCTCTGCTTTTCTTCTGCTCCCATCCAGAGCCGCCGTCCTTGCGAAGGTCCACGCTTGACCAAGAAGGGCCAGATGTGTTGTTTACACCGCTTTTTTAAATTTTTTCCTCGTTTTTCAAGATAGAGTCTCACTCTAGTCCAGGCTGACCTGGAATTCACTATGGAGTCTCAGGTGGCCTCAAACTCACAGCGATCCTCCTACCTCTGCCTCCCCAGTGCTGGGATTAAAGGCGTGCGCCACCACACCCGGTTTGTTAGGCCACATGAATTGAAACATGCAAATGAAAGATTCGGGGAATAAAAGGGGAATAAAAGATTAAGAGTATTTGCTTTTGCTAAACCTGCTCTATTCAGCTTCTGTAACATTGCTTGCTTGCTTCTGCTAAATAAAAAGAACTGCCATTTTATGATATCCATCAAAGTTAGTTAACCTGGAGAAAATGAGCTGCCTAGGATGTGCTTTATTCTTTTGCCAAGTTACTGGTCACCTAAGAGGTGCCTGGCCCAACTGCCCCTTCCATGAACTCTGCCCCTGTGTCCTGAAACCCCCACCCCACCTGTGATTACTCATTAAGAGACACCAGGTGGATCTGACCAATCAGGACCCACTCTATATGGAAAATTCCTAAGGCAGGTCCCCCTCCCTATGGCAACCCACAAGGTTCCCGCGCGCGCCTTCTCAGAACCAATCATTTTAAAGGGCGCGATATGATGTAACCCCTTTGTCCTTTTTCCCACCTCACTCCCTTTATAAGCCCTTCCCTTCAGGGGGCCGGGGCTCTTCACCCCTCCTGCGGGAGGACTCCGTGTCGAGCCCCGGTGCACCGGTACCCACAATAAACCTCTTGCTGTTATTGCATCGAGAAGTGTCTGTACAGGCCAGGATCAAGCATCGATCTCCAGAAACCTCTCCTGAGGCCAGGCCTGCATTTTCTGTTCCCTCTTCCATTTTGCCTGAGTCAGCTCTTTCATGTTCACTTATGGACTTGCAGCTTTCTAGATTCTTCTCTGTGTAAGAGGAGGCAAACTTTATGCTGTATGAATGGAACTTGTTCTCATAAAATATTCTCTTTGTCTCTTATTATTAAATTACAAGCCAAGTTTAGAATTAAAAATAGCTTATCATTCCTATGATTCTAAGCTTAAAACAGGTTTTAAAGTGAAGGTGGGTTGGGGCGATGGCTAAGTGATTACAGGCACTTGCTTGCAAAGCCTGGGTTTGATTCACCAGTACCCAGGTAAAGCCAGGCACACAGAGCTGCACATGGATCTGCAGCGTGTTTGCGGTGGCAAAAGTATCTCTCTCTCCCGCCTCTTTCTTATCCCGTTACAAATAAATAATAAATATATAGTTTTTAAAAAACAGAAAATTCCAAGTGCTGACAGGGTTGCCGAACAACTGCAGCTCTCTTGCATCACTGGGGAAAATGTAAAGCAGTTCAGCTCCTGTGAAAAAGAAACTTGATGTTTCTTATCAAGTCACATGTACAAGCATAGGACCTGACAATTTCCCTGGTACTTCAAGTATTTACCCAAGAGAAAAGGCATATATCCATGCAATAATTTCTACATAAGTGCTCATTGCAACTTTACTTCTAATAGCCAAGCAGTAGAAATTCCTCACTTGAACAAAAAAATCTTCACCTTGTGCTCAGCTTGGTATCTGGTTTTCTTGGTGGTCAAGTCATGATTAGAAATAAGTAAATAGAAATAATAGCCAGCTCTGCTAGCACATCCTTGTGATTAATTCTAGAGAGGCTGAGGTAGGAGGAAGGAGAGTTCAAGCCCACCTCAGCTATGCAGAAAGACTCTTGTCTCAAAACAAACAAAATGAAAACAATAGAAAAAAATAGAGGAAAAAATAATGCTAAGAATTATGAATAGAGCAATAGAAAAGAAAGACAAAATTATAAATAATTTACAAAGAAAATATTATCAAATCTGTATTCGTTAATTTTAACTCTTAAACATAAATCATTGCCTATGCAGGGAGCAAATAAAAAATTCTTTCAAAGAATTAAAAGGTAAAAATAGGATTATTTTAAGTAAGAACTTTCTGGTAGACCGCTCTAGAGGATAGCTTGGCATTTCTTTTGGAAACTAAAAAAAATGGTCTTACCATACTTCTCAAAACTTGTAATCTTTAGCCTTTATTCCAGAGAAATTGGGACATATTTTCATACAGGAACTTATAATGGAAGCTTTATTTATAGTTACCACAAATTGGAAAGTTCCCAAACAGCCTTCAGTGGGTGAATAATTAAACAAACTGTGGCATTGCCATCCTATGTGATACTATTCGGCACATAAGAGGAGAGTTGTCTGAATAAGTCTCAGGAAGGACATTAGGTGAAAACAGCCAATCCAAAAGATTACTTCCTGTTTGATACAATTCACACAGCGTGCTTGAAATGGTAAATTAATCTATATATAGGGAATGCATTAGTTATTACCATGGATAAGGAATGGGGAGAAAGGATGGAGACGGCTCTCAAGGGGTGACAGGAGGGAGCCCTGTGGCGATGATAAAAGTTAAATACTTTGATTGTAGAGTTGATAATGCAAGACTATATGTGAAGAGGAGTGGAAAGAATGTTAGCGCCACATGTTGGGACGTTATGCACAGAGGCATTGCCTCTTCCCCATAACTGATGGGTAACCCCACCATACATGACCCATATTCCCCAATGAGGAGGGACCCTGTGGAGGGCGGTGGACAGGGAGGAGGCTAACGATGGTACCAACATGGCTGTATACACACTGTGTACATAACTAATAAAAAGAAAGAAAGAAAGCTGATTTTATTTAATTAAAAAAAACTGGTTTGGATTTTTAGGCGGGCTACCTAACTAATGCATGAAGTTGAAAAATAAGTATTATAATTATCAGTATATTATAAATATAGAACTTAAATTTGAACCCCCCCCAAAAAAAAGACTACATGTGATAAAACTGCCTATAAATACCCCTTGTAGGAGAGCCGGTAGGATGGCTCAATTGCTTAATAGATAATAGAAGACTGATTTAGTTTGGGTTCTGTGGAGGGGGGTGTTTTAGCAACCTCAGTGGGGTTTTTGGAGATAGCGTTTTATATAGCCCAGTTGGTCTCACACTCCATATGTAGCTGGGGATGACCTTGAACCCCTGATTTTCCTTCCTTCCATCTTCCAAGTGCTGGGATTATAGGTACGCACCACCATACCTGGTTTAAAAGGGCACTTACTAGGGAAATTGGCACATGCCATTGCGGAGTTTAAGGAGCCCAGTGGCACCCCATGTGGAAGCAGGAGACCAGGCACACTGGGGGAGCATCCTGAGTATATATATATATATATATATGGCTCAGTATATCTGAGGGGAGGGAGGACGACGCAATGCTGCAAGTCTTGGGAGCTGAGGGCCGGACAATCAGAGTCCTGCTATCCAAAACCAGGAGAAGATGGGTTCTCAGACCAAGAGGAGAGCAGGTGGTCTTTTCCTTTGGGTTAGGGCCAGCCCCTCAGCCAATTAGCTGGTATGACCAACATCCATCTGTTGTAGACAGCTTCCCGTTGTTGAGATGAACATCCAAACCAGGCGCAGTTTGCAGGAGGAAGGGATTTATTTGAAGCCTGTAGATCCGGGGGGGGGAGCGTCCCATCACCAGCAGAAGAAACTGCTTCCGTACATCCAAGCAGAGAGAAACACCAGTGAAAACCAAAAGCTACAAGCACGAATGGGAAGAAAGCAGCAGCGATCCCACCAGCGCTCAAACTTCTCTCTTACACCTTTGGGCAGGATGGAATTCAGATCCACCCCCAGTAACACCTTAGGGCTGAACTCCAGGATCTGCCCACTGCGACACCTCTCTGTCCAGGTGTCCAGAGGTCCAGGTTACAAGCTTTAATGAACTAGCCAGGACATACATTCAAACTACCACACCAGCCCATAAATTCTAATGTCAACTTCTTCCAGAAACCTGCTTATGGACACACTCAAAATATAATGATTTCCAAATTTCTGTGTAACGCTTGTCCCAGTCGTATTTACACCTACACATAACCATCACAAACACACACACACACAAACACATTCAAATGAGAGAGAGATGATGAAATATGAGGAATTTACATGGATCATACTAATGTCCATTTTCTGGTATACATATTGTACCATACATATGTAAAATGTATACACTAGAGGAGGCTAGATGCTGTCTACATAAGATCTTTCTGCAGATTTCTATGCAAAGCCTCCTGTGAACCTATAATAATTTGAAACCTAAAATGTTGCAAAACTAAGAAAAAATTAATAAAAGGGCTTTCTGAATCTAATCATGAGCTCATTTTTTTAATTATTTTTTGGTTTTTCGAGGTGAGTTCATCATTTTAAGCACACCTTTCCGTATTCTATACACGTCATTCTCTGAGCTGTTCCTTTTACTATTAATTCACATTTTGGGCACACAAACTCCAAGAAGGTGACACTTAACTAATGGAAGAAGGACATTCACATACATCTTAATGAAGTTTACAGGACAGACAATAATCTTCCATGGTCTAATGCCTTTTTTTTTTCAGATGACAAATGATATTTACAAGTGCCATGGTAATGATACAGTTCTTACTTGAATTATTATTTCTTTGAACAAAAGAAATTGGTAGCAGGAAAGCAATCCATAGTCAAAACTAAAATCTCCTGGCTGACCGTACATAAAGTGGTTAAGGCCCCCATTCTAAGTCTATTAAGCAGAATCTGTGTTCGCCTCTTTTAAACTCACTGATCCTGATTCGAGCTCCGGTGCCAAAGGAACTGCAGCCACCTACTTGTCCAACGAGATTTGATGTCAGATTTTTAAATTACCCTGTACTAGACGATGAGAGACTAATTAGATAGATTAAAGGATCAGAGGGAAAAGCGTACACTGACTCCAGCACTCCAGGAGCTTGCAAAGACAAAGACAAAGGCGCAGTCACTCCTTTAGGGATCTGCCGGCTTGCTTAGTAAATGGTGCTGGTACAAGTTTAGCATTAAGAAAAGAAAAAAAAAAGGAAAGAAAAGAGAAAGCATGTGTCCCCATACACACCCTCCAGGCATGGGGATCATAGGAATTCACCCCATGCAGAAGAAACAGACAACAGACATTAATGTCCAGATGGGGAACATATTAACACGTGACTTGGTGTTCTGAAGTAGAACCTGCATTTTTACATATGCTTTGCATTAAGCAGAGGAAACACATTTTGTCTGTTTGTTTGAATTCTTTATTATTATTATTATTATTATTTATTCTTTTATTTATTTTTGATAATAAATGATAACTGTAATCATATTTACCCCCCCCCCAACTCCTTCTCTTGTCTTTCTGTCCCACTTCTAGTGACCCCCTTCCTCGTCGCTGCCCCACCCCCACCCCCTCGCCCTCCTCACTCATGCTCTTCTGCTGGTGCAGGTCGTGGGCAGGTGGTCGCAGGCCACTGCGTGCTCAGGACGGCAGCAGCCACGTCATACCTAGAAGTCCGCACCTGACAGTACTCCTTTCCTTCCTCTTCCTCTTAACAGCTTTTCCATTCCTTCTGTGAGGTTTTCTGGGTCTCAAAATATAAAGATTACTTTACATTTTTTTAAATGAACAAAGTATAGATACAGATAAGAATGTTATAAAAGTTAAAAAAAATACTCTACAAGCACAATAATTAGACATGTATATCAAGCTGGTCTCAAATTCACTACACAGCCTAAAATAACTTTGAACTTCTAATCTTCTGCACCCCCCCCCCACCACAAGTCCAACTTGACTTTCTTTTGATTGACTTATGACCCTCAAAAAATAGCATAAAAAATTCTTGGTTTTCTACCAGAACTAGATGGTAAGACCCTATTGCTGAAGATTCCACATGCCTGGGCTGCAGGACAGTGAAAAATCAAGCTGGAGCTGAGCTAGAAACCTCCACCCTGTTGACTAGCTATCAGGATGCTGGAAAGACCTATTCAGCCTGTTGGGGAAGGGAAGTCATCAGTGGTAGACCCTGGAAGCTCTATGGCTGGATATCCTGGACAAATGTACCAACTGTTACAACAATGGTATGTCTCTTATGGGAGAAACCAACTGTTCTCTCATTGGGCTTGAGACCTGCTCAACACTAGAGAATTCATGCCTGTTACAGAAAACCTAATCAAAACTGGGGCAAGCTGGAAGCTAGACTAGCCAAACCAGTGAGATTTGGATTCAATGAGAGATCTTGTCTCAAATAAGGTGGAAAGTAATAGAGGGAAACACCCAATTTCAACCTCTGGCCTCCACGTGCCTGTCACATACATGCAATCACACCCACACACGTGCATCAGCACACATACAAAAATGCACGCATCCAACACACACACACACACACACACACACACAGGCAAAAATGTCCATCCCAATGGGTTTAGTAATAAGATAGTCACCATTTATCAATAGCAAATGCTCTATTAGCTACTATTGTAGGAATTAGAATGGAGCAGATAATAAGAAAGTAGTTTCTACCCTCAAGGTGACGTCTTTAAACAAGCAGGGCAGACCATGCACACTAAACTTACCGAATATGCATATAGAAGAACATGCACTTTCATATAAAAGTTGTAATAACAGTCACTTATGGGAGGGGAGGGAAGGCTTAGTTGGTAAAGTGCATGCTGCTCAAGAAGGAGGGTCCGAGTTTGGAGTCCCAGCACCCATGTCAAATGTTGGCCATTGTGGCATGCACCTGCAATCCCAGCACTGAGAAGACAGGAAAAAGGGAAACCCTGGGGCTCACTGACTAGCTAGTCTAGCTGGATCCGTGATCTCTGGGTTCATCAAGAGGCCCTATCTCAAAGAATATTGTTGAGAGTGACTAAGGAAGACCCCTGATGTCAACCTCTGACTTCCACAAGCACACACGCACACACACACACACACTTACAAGTGGGTCCACACACATGTGCATGGACACCACACAAACACAGAAACAGCCACTGGAATGTTTGTCCTCCTGGCTAAAGGCATGGTAGGCATGTTCTCTTGTTCATAAATCTGTATTTTCATAGATTACTTCTGAAATAAAGAGTGACTGGGGACAAGGGAATAGGGAACTGATGGTGACAACATATGATGTGTCCAAAGTTTCTACTTAATAATAATAAACAAAGATATTTAAAAATAGAATGAGTTGATGGTTTTAGGAAGGAGAGTTTCTACATCTTCCTTTTTGGCTTGGAGGAAATCAATGTGCTACCGTGACCCGAGCTTTATCTCTGTACTGTAGCATCAACAGAAATGATAGGATAATTGGCCAACAAAGAGCACACACTGTGTGAAGGGTGTGTGGGAAGAGCGTGCACTGTCAGGGTGATTGCTCACACACAGCCACAGCACACATTTCGGCACCACCAGAAGTAGGTCCGTGGGAATAGATAAATCTTTCTTCTAAGAACAGAATCCAATTCTCAGGTATGATTCTATGTTCTCACTAGACCCACAAAGAGCTGCGAGGTCCCCCGCAGACCTCCAAGCCTTTGATTTAGAGTCAGGTCTGAGCATGCTCTTCTCAAAGGAGAAGGAACGCTATCTTGCATGGATTGTGGAAATAACCATTGTTGATGTTTGATGCTCGAAAAATCAATAAAAAGACCAATGGAAGTTACAGAAAGGAAAGTTATTAATGAGAAATATCATCTCTAAAAAGGATCAGGTGGATTAATCAGTAGATCTTTTTAAAAAATTTATATTTTATTTATTTTAATTTTTCTTTATGAGAGAGAAAGAGAGAGAGAGAGAGAGAATGGGTGCGCCAGGGCCTCCAGCAAACAAACTCCAGATGCATGCGTCCCCTTGTGCATCTGGCTTATGTGGGTTCTGGGGAATCGAACCTAAGTCCTTTGACTTTGTAGGCAAGTGCCTTAACCACTAAGCCATATCTCCAGCCCCAGTAGATCTTTCTAGTGTGGCCAAAATTTCAGATTTAATGAATGATCTGAGAATGAGTGAAAAGAATAGCAATTCACTCTTCTGTCCTGGGATGAGCTTATTAAGGAGATAATAAGGGCAAAGAACAAAATGGAACAAAAATTATCATATACTTTCTGAAACATCATTTGCATATTGTTGAATGTACAGAATAAGGCATATTAGCTTGACTTCAACTAAAAATTTGATTATCTGTACTGAGGCAAACACTGATTCACTGTGTATGTAAGTCTTATCATAAGGCAGATCTACTGATCCACACTCATGAATAATGCATTGTACGAGTCACAGCTCATTGTCAGTCCAATCAAAGCTTCCTGAGAAAACAAGCTCCAATTCCCTTTGGCATATGAGATAAAATCTGAGATTTTTATATTAAGAAACATCTCAGCAGGGCATGGTGGTGCACCCCTTTGATCCCTGAGCTTGGGAGGCACAGGTAGGAGGATCGCTGTGAGTTTGAGGCCACCCTGAGGCTACATAGTGAGTTCCAGTTCAGCCTGGGCTAGAGCGAGACCCGACCTGGAAAAAATAAAAGAAACATATCTCGTACCTTTATTCTTCTTTTGAAAACCTGAAAATAATTCTGTTATTTTCATTTTCGTGGGTTTCTTCTGTGAAATTCCACTTAACTAACTGAAATGGATCTAGTCCTTGCTGTGAGGCTGCTCGAGCTCAGAACGCAAGCAAAACTGACCGGGCTCAGGAAGGAAGCGACTTACTCCTTTCAGGAGGTCTCTAAAACTTACAAGATTCACATAGTTCCCCCCACCCACCCCATGGATAGTTTAGGGAAATACCCCTGGGAGGAGAAAACTATGTTAATGTTTGGAGTGGGGCATGCATACATCTCAATACAGGCTGCTAGGTGCATTGTGTGGGCAAAGGATGTGTTTACTGCCCAAGCTAGGTGGCATCCCAGGTGGTTCAACTATTCCTTATGGCTGCTTGCCTGCATTTCACCACAGAGAAGGAATCAGAGTTGGAGATAAAGCGGCAGTGTGCCTCAGTCAGACTGAAAGCTTTGATCAGGTAACGCAAACAAAAATCCTCGCTCCAGCACACAGCTCACTGGGGCTTCTGGGGACCATCATTCTGTCCAAGACCCACAGGTTCACTCTCTGTTAAGCATAGATGAAAAGAAGCTGTTTTTCGTCAAAAGACCATATATCATCAAATCTAAGAGTCCCCCTTTTTTCACTTTTTTTAGACATCTCTGAAATTATGGTGGGTCTTTTATTCCTAGATCCTTGCTAGTATAATCTGCAGCCTCTTTTTTTAGTGAGTTATGACCACAGTGTGTCTTACCAGTGAGGCTTCTTGGTCAGTGAGCTCTTGGTCAGTGAGCTCTTGGTCAGTGAGCTCTTGGTCAGTGAGTTCTTGGTCAGTAAGCTCTTGGTCAGTGAGCTCTTGGTCAGTTAGTTCTTGGTCAGTGAGCTCTTGCTCAGTGAGTTCTTGGTCAGTGAGTTCTTGGTCAGTGAGCTCTTGGTCAGTGAGCTATAGCTGAGCACCGGATTGGACAGTAATCACGGACCTTTCCCCAGGAAGCCATGACTGTGCTGTCTTCAACATGTAAAAACACAGCAAATATTTAACCACAGTCCCTTACATGGAAACTGAAGTTTTTATGCTACTAAAAAAAAATGAACGAAGGTAAGATAATCTATAAATGAACGAATAATAAATAATAATATTATTTATTATTACACACACATGTAAAGACATGGGAGCATGTATACAAACATGCACCACACACAACACACACATACATAATTCTTGGTTTTATTAAACAATACAGATTTGCCAAAGGGAATTTACTACCTGCTACTTCATTTATTTAGTTATTTATTTAGGTTTATCGAGGTAGGGTCTTGCTCTAGCTCAGGCTGACCTGGAATTCACTATTTAGTCTCAGAGTGGCCTTGAACTCACGGAGATCCTCCTACCTCTGCCTCCCGAGTGCTGGGATTAAAGGCGTGCGCCACCATGCCCGGCTTAGTTATTTTTTATAGTAATGTCAAGGGGATATGTTAAAGTATACTGAGTGTAATATCCTAATGTGCAGAATGCAGACAATCTGACTGGAATGAAGGAGGAAAAGCGAAGTGACATAAAGCACAGGGTGTGACAGAGCATCTCGTGATCACAAATGCAAGACAACATTTGCCCTTTAAATGTCAAAAACGGACAAATTGTCAGGATACAACCCATGGAAACAAAAAGATTTAAACTTTAGACTCTTCTGAGAAAAAAAAAAAAATCTCTGATAAATTCTTGTCATGTCTAACAAAACGCCCTGAAAGTAATCCATCAATTAAATGTTTGCAAAAAGTAAAGCCACCATCAATCTGGAATTAATCATGACTGACTCTGAGTTCGTTGGCGCTCTGCGTGCAACAGAAGACTGAGATGAATGCAAAATGTCACAGGAGAGCATTTATCATAAGCTAGAGTTTATGGCATCACTGATGCCCCCTTCCTACGCCATGTCAGCGGGAGTCACTGGACTTGCAGGAATAATAAAATTCAGCTCACTCCACCCCTTCCTGATGCCCGTGACTTTGCTAAGTTATTCTCATATCAAGTTGCCTCATAGGGATGGATCTATTGATATTTTCAAACATGTATGACTCATTTCATCATTGCTGGTTAGTTTTGTCAGGTGTCTGCTGATAATGAAGGTTCTCCATAGCCTAGAATTAGATGGGCAATATTTGGCTCTGAGCCCATGCTTGGCACATAAAATCTAGCCATTATGGTTTCCATGGTCAGAGAAATTAATTAACAAAGACAACATAATACAAACTTAAGCCACTTTCAGTAAACATGATGAAAATATAAAAAAATGGGAAATGTCCCAGAAGACAGAGATAACAAAACTTGGTCAAATTTTGATAGTCATAAACTTATGGCTCAGGTACTATAGATACCTGTAAAACTGATACATAGAAACGTCTGAAACAGTGGCTGGAAGACTGCTTAGTCATTAAGGCACTTGCCTGCGAAGCCTAAGGACCCAGGTTAGACTCCCCAGTACCCATGTAAGCCCGATGCATACGGTAGAAAGTATGTCTGGAGTTTGTTTTAGTGGCTAGAGGCCCTGGATCACCCATTTTTCTCTCAATCTCTCTATCTTTCTGTCTCCCTCACTCTTTCTCTCTCTCTCTCTCTCTCTCTCTATCTATCTGTCTCTCTCTCTCTCAAATAAATTTAATTAAATAAAAAATATCTTAAAAAGGAAAAGTTTTAAACATGTTTCTATAGTGAGCCTTATGTGATAAAAATAAAAAATAAAACAGGATCCCTTAGGAACTCAAAACAAACAAACAAACAAAAAACACGTATTAGGCAGCTCACATATTGTTGCTTCTGAGGAATGAAGAGAGAGACAGAACTCTAAACATGCCCAAGCCAGAAAGACATCAGAAAGGCATTTAACATACCAGAGAAGTGACCTGGAGTGTCCTAACCATGACATCCTGGTCAGCATTTCAGTTAACCTATGGTGGCTCAGAAAGGACAGTGTCAAATTTGCAGAGGAAGTGAAAACAAGACGTGTAGAGGAAAGCACCAGGACCCACAGAAACTGGGGAAACCAAACTGGGGTGCGGGAGAGCAAGCAGAAGGCATTCTCAGTGCATAGCTCGTGATCACAATTCTCATGGTACTAATAAAAAAAGCAGAAACATGGCTGGAGGAATGGCTTAGTGGTTAAGGCGTTTGCCTGCAAAGCCAAAGGACCCAGGTTCGATTCTCCGGGACCCACATTAGCCAGATGCACAAGGGGGATCACCTGTCTGGAGTTCTCTCCCTCTTTCTCTGTCAAATAAATAAATAAATAAAATTTTATATTAAAAAAAAAAGCAGAAACAAAAGCAAATTTAAAAAATTCAGGTAAAATATTCAATAGCAAAAATTAAAAAAAAAGACTTGGGGGCTGATATGATGGCTAAGTGAGTAAGAGTTTACCAGGCAAACCTGAGGGCCTGATACACTCTGAGTTTGACAGTGCCCATGTCAGTATCTCAGGATGGTGGCCACACATGCAGGAACAGGGACCAGATGATCAGCGGAGCTCAGAGGCGGGCCAGTCTGGCAGGAAATGGCTTCTGCGGGTTCAGTAAGAGGCTCTATCTCAGAGACACACACAAATAAGCAATAGAGACTGGTAGTTTGAATAATGGCCCCCAATATATTCAGTGTTTCATTAGTTTGTAGTTTGCATCTGCAGGCACCTGGCTGGAGGTCGTGTCACTGGGCAGATCTTAAGGTATGGTGGTGGGTGTGAGAGTCCAATCTAAAGAGATGCAAAGTGTGCCTAGCTGGAGTTCCTGAAGTGTGCTGTGCTGTGTGGCTTTTGGCTTTTTGACTTGTGCTTCTCGCTTTCTCTGTGTTTGGTCCTGTGAAGGCAGGCCAGCTTCTTCTGCCATTACAGAACTTCCCCTGGATCTATAAGCTTCAATAAATCCCTTCCTCCATGACTGTGCCTGCTCTGGAAGTTCATCTCAGCGAACTTGAAGCTGTCTGCCACAGAGATGATACTCAACTTTTTCCTGTAACTTCCAAACATGCCTGCACAGGACAAGCTCATTCTTGTTAAAAACTAATTAATTAATTAATAAAAGAAAAAGAGAAAGGAAGAAAGAAAGTAAGTAGATGAGACCAAATGACCAGTCTCAGTTTCATAGAATCCCAAGGTCAAGATTTAAGTCCGTGACTTTTTCACATAGTAAGTACCCTCATGGAAAGAATCAACATGTACAGTAGTCGCCACGACATGACGTAGGACATCTCATATGAGAGACCCAGAATATTTCAACATGAAGCTCAGGCTTAGAGTAAAGGACTGTCCTCTAAAATAAAACAGTTTGGTTCTTCTCTCTTTGAAAGAAGGTGAATACTCTTCTACAACATGACATTAACTCTTTTCCCACAGAGTGCCAGGTCAGTGTTCTTCCTTTGAGTCTAAATGGACCTTTCTGACTGTCTACCAGTAAAGTAGGGCTAGGAGGAGGATCTGTGACTTCCAAGGTGAGGTCCTAAAGAGGAGAAAATCAGGCATTTTTGTCTTGCTTTCTTAGGGTCCTTCCTCTTGGAACCCAGCTGTTGTGCTATCAGACAGCTCAGACCCCATGGCAAGGCTGTGCTTGAGTTATTCACCAAGGCCCATCAACTCACAGACACTGAAGTGACACCACCTATGTGGCTGCAGCACCAGACATGAGCATCCTAAGCGCAATGCTTGAGGATCTTCAAAGGAAACCACCTTGCTGGTTTCAAGTCTCAGAACTGTGAGTGGTAGCCAGCATCTCATCAGGATACTACCAAAAATGACCCAGAATGGGAAAGACAGGGAGTCATGACAAGGAATTCACATTATTATATTTTTATTTATTTATTTTATTTATTTGACAGAGAGAGAGAGAGAGAGAGAGAATGGGCATGCTAGTGCCTTCAGTCACTGAAAACGAACTCAGGAAGCATGTGGCACCTTATGCATCTGGTTTACGTGGGTGCTGGGGAACTGAACCTGGGTTCTTTGGCTTTGCAGGCTCACACCTTAACTGCTAAGCCATCCCTCCAACCCAGCATTCACTTCTTAGCTGGTGGTGGGAGCTGGCTAAGCGATTCTGAAACGTTCAAGGGAGGACGTGAGCAAGGGCAGTCCGCTGCTAGAGGAGACACTGCTGTCCACAGGCAGGAGTTCTTCGTCCTCTGGGAACCCTTGGTTTTTCTCTCAAGTCTTTTCAATGGACTGAATCATGCCTACCCAAACTGTTAAAAATAATACCGCACATGGTAATCATATCAACAAAACTCCTCCACAGCCGCAGTGTTCATTAGAGGTTCAGTGAATTACTCACTCCTTCAACTGCCAAGTTCACCATCCCAATAATGAAACGCTTTCTGTTCCTCTGATTCGGTCGTTAGCTTTTAGCGTGATTTGCTTTCTTTCTTTACCTTTTATTTTATTTTATTTTATTTTTGGTTTTATGAGACAGGGTCTCTCCCAGGCTGGCCTGTAACTCGCAATGTAGGCAAATGTGGTCTCAACTTTGTTGCTGGTCCTCCTAATTTACCTTCCCAATTTCTGAGATTACAGGAGTGAGACACCCCACTGGCCTTGGGATGATTTATTAAACAGAAATTGGCAACGGGATAGTGAGTGCGATTAGTAAACAGCGGGGTTGCAGAGTTCTAAGACTAAAAATGACAGAATTCAGCATGTAAGTCTGCTTCTTCTCACAGATATAATGCACTGGTTCTAGTATTTACAACTTGGGGCTGGGAAGATTGCTCAGCAAGGAGAAGCACTTGCCGCACAAGCATGAGGACCTTCACACTTGCTGTAACCCTAATCCTGTGGGGAGCAGACGTTGAAGAATTGCTGAAGGGCTGGAGAGATGTCTTAGTGGTTAAGGCACTTGCCTGCAAAACCTAAGGACCCATGTTGACTCTCTAGATCCACATAAGCCAGATGCAAAGGTGAGGCAAGTGCAAGGTCACTCATGTCCACTAGGTGGTGCAAGCGTCTGGGGTTCGAGTTCAGTGACTGAGGCCCTGGCACGCCAATTCTCTCTCTCTCTCTCTCTCTAACAACAACAAAGAAGAATGAATGGCAGGAGCTCACAGGTCAGCCAATCTGACTGAAATGGAAGGTCCTGATTCAGAAGGCTCCATCTTAAGGAAATACATGGAATGAGAGATATGGAAGGAAACTCAATGTTCTCCTCTGGCTTCCATATGCATGGACACAGGGTATGCACATCTGCACATACACATGTACATATACCATATACATATCACATACTATATACACACGTTCAAAAAAAATTCCCCAATGAGGCTTGGAGGTGTTGCTCAGTAGTAGAGGGCTTTTATATGCTTGAAACGCCACGTGTGAAAATAAGCATGACAATGAGTAAATGTTCCTCAGAAATTTAATCTAAAGGGTTAAAAACAAAGGACTGGAGAGATGGCTTAGTGGTTAAGGTACTTGCCTGTGTAGCCTAAGGACCCAGATTCAATTTTCCAGGTCCCACCTAAGCCAGCTGCACAAGAAGGCGCATGCATCAGAAGTTTGTTTGCAGTGGCTAGAGGCCTTAGCACACCCATTCTCTCTCTCTCTCTCTCTCAAATAAAAATAAGTAAAAAAAATTTAAAAAGGGTTAAAAATAATTTAATCTTATTAATCTTCTATCTTGATTAATTCACATGACAATATGACCATATAGATATTTTGGTCTATAAATGATAAGATTCCTCATTCAAAATAACTGAAGTAACTGAACTGTATTTTGTCAACAAACAGAAAGCCCTATTTTGCAGCTTAACAATCACAGGTAGGGCAGTTGACCACAGAGCTGCTTAACTAGACAAATCTGCAACTACCTCAAGACTCCAGTTCTTGCCATCCTTCTTGTCAGTCAGTCATTCCTCCTGTGTTTCTTTGGGAGGAATTATAAAGTGTTTCCAAATGATGCTTCCTCCTCATTTGCTCCCTCAGGAGCAGGAATTTGATAACCACAGCTAACACTGGAATTGATGTGTGTCGGGGGTAGGGGGGGCAGAATCTCCATCTGGAACATGTCTGTCAGCCACCATTTTAGTGCCAAGGCCCACACAGGCCAGGCTCTCAAGATAAGCTTGTTCCGCTAAACTGCAATGCATGTTATTGCCTCCAGGCTTGAGGACTGTACACAGGAGGGCAGTTGGAGGTGCAGAAAAAGGGATTTGTCAAAGAACAAATTCTATTTCAAAACAGTCACTGTGGCCTGGTGTGGTGGCGCACACCTCTCATACCAGCACTTGGGCAGCAGAGGCAGGAGGATCATCATGAGTTCGAGGCCACCCTGAGACTACATAATGAATGCCTGGTCAGTCTGGGCTAGAGCAGAGACCCTACTTTGGAAAAAAAAAAAAAAAAACAGTCACCGTGTGTGACAGACAGCATTGGGAGCTCTATGGGGGCACAGAGGACTGAAGAAACATCCTGCCCTCTGAGAGTGATGTGTGATCTCATGAATGGCCATGGAGAACAGATACCAGCAGTTTTACTTTATGTGATTTTCTAAGAAAACCTCCCCAATGTAAATATACGCCCTGACTTTTACACAGCAAGGTCCAGAATCTTTCAGACTTGAAACGAGCTGCCATTCCTCACTCAGGTGCTCAGCTAGATGACGACGAGGTGAACGGTCCCAGCCGCGGCTGCATTCCCATCGGGAACTGTCTCCCTTCACGCAGTAAGACACGTGCCTGACCCAGATTATTTATGTTTTTTAACTTTTTATGAGAAACTTCCAAAAGTATAGACAACATACCATGATCACAATCCCCTCCCACCATCTCCATTTCCCCCTCCTAAATCTTCCCTCCAATGAATCCCTTCATTTTTTCCATTTAGTCTCTCCTCTTCTATTTTGATGTCATCAATCATTTTTTTCCCTCCAATTATGCAGGTCTTGTGTAGTTACTGTCCAACACTGTGAGGTCATGAATACAAAAGTCACTTTGCATCTAAAAGACAGCACTATCAGCAGCAACGTAAGCTTTAACATTCTTTCTTCCACCTCTTCTGCAATGAGGCTGAAGTGGATTTTTCCAGAATGTGCGAGGAAGCATGAGCATAAATGTGCAGGACCTGGGCTTAATGTCTTCTCTTAGTACAAAACCAAAAACCCCTTCTTTCTTCCTCTACGTTCCCACTGAGCAACTGGTGTCACATGACTGCTGGGGCAGGGCCTGGTGCTATATCATGCACTATTGTGACTGCACACTTACATTATATCATGTAACACACACTATCGTGACTGCACACTTACACTATATCATACCACACCTAATATCATGACTGTGCACTTACTTGTCTGCCATTGTGATAATGCCCCCCCCCCACACTATAGCTTCACAAGCCCCGCACTGCAATGCTGACTTGCCAATCTTTCACTGTCCTTGAATTTTGGGTGCTACTTCCTTGGCAGCAGCCTGATTTTCCTCACTTGTTTCTGCTTATTTTCCAAAACACTCTAAGCCTGGGCAAACTTGCAGGCTTTGTTTTTCTATCCATCTGTAACTAGGGGAAGAACTCAAAGATGACTATTCCAGACACTGTACCCCTTCTACTTATCCCAAGCTCCAGTGATGAACAGCACGAATCTAGTAAGAAATGTAATTCAACTAACATTTATCGAGTAGTAGCCTTCTGCAAGGAAGGGAAACTACATTGCGTGTTGTTCAGACGAGGAGGGAGACAGACAAGTAAGTGCACAGTCATGGTACTGCATGTTGTATGATATAAGTGTGCAGCCACAATAGTGTGTGTTACATGATATAGTGTAAGTGTGCAATGATGATCCTGCATGTTGAATGATATAGTGTAAGTGTGCAGTCATGACAGTGCGTGTTGTATGATATAATGTAAATGTTGCAGTCAGGTTCGCATTGCTGATAGAAATCACCCAACCAAGAGAAGCTTCTGGGAAAAAGAGGTTTATTTTGGCTTACAGGCTTGAGGGGAAGCTCCACAATGGCAGGGGAAAACAATGGTATAAGCAGAAGGTGGACATCACCTCCTGGCCAACATCAGATGGACAATAGCAACAGGAGAGTGTGCCAAACATTGGCAAGGGGAAACTGGCTATAACACCTATAAGCCCGCCCCCAGCAATACACCACCTCCATGAGGTGTTAATTCCCACATCTCCATCAACTGGAAAACAAGCATTCAGAGCACCTAAGTTTATGGGGGACACCTGAATCCAACCACCACAGTAAGTGTGCAGTCATGATACTGCTTGTTGTATGATTATAATGTAAGCGATGGTGTGTGTTGCATGATACAGTGTAAGTAAGCGTGCAGTCACGATGGTGTGTGTTGCATGATACAGTGTAAGTAAGCGTGAGTCACCATGGTGTGTGTTGCATGATATAGTGCAAGTAAGCATGCAGTCACGATGGTGTGTGTTGCATGATATAGTGTAAGTAAGCGTGCAGTCACCGTGGTGTGTGTTGCATGATATATTATAAGTAAGCATGCAGTCACCATGGTGTGTGTTGCATGATATATTATAAGTAAGCGCGCAGTCACCATGGTGTGTGTTGCATGATATAGTGTAAGTAAGCGTGTAGTCACGATGGTGTGTGTTGCATGATATAGTGTAAGTAAGCGTGCAGTCACCATGGTGTGTGTTGCATGATATATTATAAGTAAGCGTGTAGTCACCATGGTGTGTGTTGCATGATATAGTGTAAGTAAGCGTGCAGTCACGATGGTATGTGTTGCATGATATAGTGTAAGTAAGTGTGCAGTCACCATGGTGTGTGTTGCATGATATAGTGTAAGTAAGCATGCAGTCATGATGGTGTGTGTTGCATGATACAGTGTAAGTAAGCGTGCAGTCACCATGGTGTGTGTTGCATGATACAGTGTAAGTAAGCGTGCAGTCACCATGGTGTGTGTTGCATGATATAGTGTAAGTAAGCGTGCAGTCACCATGGTGTGTGTGTTGCATGATACAGTGTAAGTAAGCGTGCAGTCACCATGGTGTGTGTTGCTTGATACAGTGTAAGTAAGCATGCAGTCACCATGGTGTGTGTTGCATGATACAGTGTAAGTAAGCATGCAGTCATGATGGTGTGTGTTGCATGATACAGTGTAAGTAAGCGTGCAGTCACCATGGTGTGTGTTGCATGATACAGTGTAAGTAAGCATGCAGTCACCATGGTGTGTGTGTTGCATGATACAGTGTAAGTAAGCATGCAGTCACCATGGTGTGTGTTGCATGATATAGTGTAAGTAAGCATGCAGTCACCATGGTGTGTGTGTTGCATGATACAGTGTAAGTAAGCATGCAGTCACCATGGTGTGTGTTGCATGATGCATTGGAAAAGCACAGACTACTACAGCCAACACCCAGAGGCATGGCCCTAACCAACCTTGAGAATGAGGAAAAGCTAATCCAGACAGGGAAATCAGTCGTGTGGTGTTGGGGGAGAGAAGATACTGGCAAAAGAAGCATTATTGTAAAGGAAGACAGTAGGAAAAGAGCCCAGCCTACTCAGAGGCTGTAAAAGTTCGTTCTGGCTGGCAGATCGAAGCCCTTGACAGAGGGAAAGTTTCCTGATGACAACGGAAGTCACTGTGTGGAGTTAGGAAAGCTGTGAAAATAGAATCAAAGATGTCGTCAACCAAAGGAGGTATGTATAGAGAAATGATGACAGTTTACTCCCTGGCTCCACAGAGCTCATCACCTTCTGCGAGAGGCAGATATGTAAACAAGTCATTACAGAGCACTTTGTTTAGTTTCTAAAAATAGCACACACAAGGGACTGGGGGACACAGAGGAGGAAGCAGGCACAGTGCCTGCAGAGAAGAAAGCCTTGTGTAGGCGACAAGTGAGCTGGATGACAGATAAGTGGGAGGCAGCCAGTCCCGGCAGAAGAGACGGGCCCTTGAGGTGAGACCAGGAGCAGTATTACCCAAATTACTCAAACAGTTGCCGTTCTCTTCAAATTTCATCCCTGCTGCGCGTCTGTCTCGGGTAGTGGCCCATCTTGTTAGAGATAGGGGGGTAACCTACTTGTCTCCTCTGAAGGATTTTGAATGTTTACAGAGAGCAACCCATCTGGAGCATTCCAGAAACAAAAGGGCTTTTTTTCAGAAATATTTTCTGTACAAGGAAGCTCGGCTTGTCTCCAGGGTCCACTTTTCTTGGATGCATCATACCGTGCATGCACCGGGAAGCAGAGAGTGAGCATGTTGCACGCTGTCCCTGAGCAGGAGGCACCTTGGTCCTCTGTGCAGGTGGACTCGAAACTCGAGTGTCCAGGTCACTGGGCTGAGATAGGATCTGTGTTCTCTCTGGCAGCAGTTAAACTGCAAGGGATTCCATTAAGAACACGTTACATTTAACGTGTCCTCAACTCTGAGAGTATAGAGCTTAAACACAGATGATCATGAGGTATAAGAATCTCAATTTTCCATAATAAACTCAATCTCAGCACACAAATAAAGTGAGGTGTAATGGACTGCACATTTCTGTCACCCCAGTATTCGCATATTGAAGCTCTAACCCCAATATCTTAATATTATAACTGTGGGGCATTTGGAAAATGAGTAGGACAGGAGGGGAGCTTCTTTCTTCCTTCCTCTTCCTTCCTTCCTTCCTTCCTTCCTTCCTTCCTTCCTTCCCTCCCTCCTTCTTTCCATTTGGTAAGTGTTTAATGTGCACGTGGGGTGTGCATGCATGTTTGTATGCATGTGCATGTGTGTGTGCATGGAAGCTAGTGGTTGACCTTGAGGTCTTCCTCAACCACCACTCCTACTTCACTTATGGAGGCAGAGGGTCTCACTTAAGCCCAGACATTGCTGACTCGGCTCGTCTAGCTAGCCAGCCGGCTTCTGCCATCCCCTATTTCCACCTCCGAGAGCTGGGATGACAGGCCCAGCTGCCATGTCCAAATTGGCATTTACATGGGTGTTGGGGATCCCCCTCCTGGTCCTTACACTTGCACAAGAAACACCGTAGCCACTAAGCATTCTCTCCAGCTCCAAAGAGTGAAGCTCTCAGGAGTGGAGGAAGTGTCTCTGTGAAGAGAACTTCTAGGAACTGCGGCCTTCTTCTCTCTTACGAGAACTCAACAACAAATTGATTGTCTAGAACCTGGAAGAGGCCCTCACGAGAACCTGATCAGGCCTCCAGCCTCCAGCGCTGGAGAAATAAACTTCTGCTGCTTGTGGGGCACCCAGTCAGTGGCACGTTGTCATAGCTACCCATGCTAAGATCTGGCCCTGAAACTTGCCCTCTCTGTTGTCAACGCAGCACTGGCTTTGCTTCTAAGGAAGAATGAGGAAGGTAGATTTAGATGGATGATATATATAGACATCTACGTTACATGTGGTAGTAGTCCTAGGAATGTTGACACAGGAATTGTATACAGACTTAAAAATAAAGGAATTGAAAAAAAGAAAAAGAAAAGACATGGGGATCAATCAAAACCTATCAAAGCAGGGCTGCATTGATGGCTCAGTACTAAGGAGCTTTCTTGCAAAGCCTAATGACCTGAGTTTCATTCCTCAGTACCCACATAAAGTCAGATGCATAGTGGTGCATGCATTTAGAGTTTGTTTGCAGTGGCCGAAGTCCTGCCACACCCATTTTCTCTCTCTCCCTATCTCTCGCTCTATCTATCTATCTCTCTCTCCCTGTTTTATCTCTCACTGCTTGCAAATTCTTATTTATTTATTTATTTATTTATTTTGCTTTTTCAAGGTAGCTCGAATCACTCTAGCTCAGGCTGACCTGGAAATCACTCTGTAGTCTCAGGGTGGCCTCGCACTCACGGCAATTCTCCTACCTCTGACTCCCGAGTGCTGGGATTAAAGGTGTGCACCACCACACCCAGCAATAAAAATATTCTTTAAAACTATCAAAGCAGAAACCCAGAGGCTACAAAGAACTCAACACTAAATCAGATTGCCAACAGGCCTGCCATGGCTCAGGGAACACTTCAGAAAAGAAGTGGGGAAGCCGGGCGTGGCGGCACGCACCTTTAATCCCAGCACTCAGGAGGCAGAGGTAGGAGGATCGCCGTGAGTTCGAGGCCACTCTGAGACTCCATAGTGAATTCCAGGTCAGCCTGGGCTAAAGTGAGACCCTACCTCAGAAAACCAAAAAAAAAAAAAAAAAGAAGGGGGAAAGATTGTAAGAGCCACAAAGTGCATAGGAGTTAGGAGTACCCTGAGGCATGGTTTCCCTCTACCCTGCTACCCCATAGGGACTGATTGAGGCCTTCATGACCCCACAGCCAATACCATAACCCTACTGAGGAAGGCCCCCAGAGTAATAGGATCTACGGCAAGGGGATATAAGAGTATATCCTGTTAGAATGCGCACACACACACACACACACACACACATGATAAAATTCTAGAAAGAAAAGAAAGAGATACGCAATAAGTTATCAGGAAAATGCATAGAAAAGAAGAAAACTAATAATATTGCTATGAAGATAATGTGGCTTTTAATAGAAAACTTCACAGGGTTATTTGATAATGATTTTTAAAAAGATAAGGAAAGCTGGGGGTGGTCATGTCCATCTATAACCCCAGAGTTCTGTGGGGAGAGCAGACTGGACCATCTCTAGGGGCCCATGAAAATCACAGCTCAACTTTCAGAGAGAGACTCCATCACCTTATCCCCCAAGTTTGAATCAAAGAGACTCAGAAGTGTGTGTGCGAGATTCCCTCGTAAATAAATGGGATCCTGGAGAACCAGGAAAGTGATCTGCCAGGAGGCAAGAGAAAGGAAACAACACTGTCAACCTTACTGGCGAGCACAGGGCCACGTCACCAGGCTCCTCTAGAAGTTGATGTGTGCACAGACATGACATGTGCCAAGCCTGTACACAGTGACCTCACTGCTGTTGAGAACTCTGAGAGACAGAGATGGCATTTGGAGGAGGAAATTTTCTTCTTTTAAAATATTTTTTTATTTATGTATTTGAGAAAGAGGCAGAGAGAGAGAGAGAGAGAGAGAGAGAGAGAGAGAGAATGGGTACACCAGGGCCTCCAGCCACTGCAAATGAACCCCAGATCCATGCTCCACCTTGTACAAGTGGCTTATGTGGGTCCTGGGGAGTCAAACTTGGGTTACCTGCTGAGCCATCTCTCCAGATAAATTTTCTTTTTAACTCTGACATTATGACCATCCTTTAGGGAGCCTCATCCTCTAGGCCCTAGGAAAAGTCTTTGCTAGAAACTTGTCTTCTTAGCACTTTGCAGCTGATGTGAGCTGCCCCAGATGTGATGTCTGAAGATTAAGAAAAACAAACAAATCAAAAGAAGAAGGTGGGGTCGGGGAGGGTGCATGGACTCTGCCCTTTGGGGACAGAAAGTAAAATAGAAGTAAGTTTCCTTCTGTCCATGAAACCAAAACGATGTGCTCCAGAGCTTAGCAGCCAGTATACGCTTTTCTGTTCTCCAGATACAAACAGTCCCTGGAGCGAGAGGGAGGCTGAGGACAGCAGGCAGTGTCTTTTGCTGTCTGGTTGGAAATGCTGTGTCCATTTATTTGGAAGTATTGTCACAGTGGTGCAAGTGCCCACAATCTCAGGAGAGCCGGAAGTACGTGATCTTGGTTATGCATTCCCCCTTGGACAGCATCATTTCATACAACTTTGCCTGCAGGACCTTGGTGATTTAAATTCGTGTGTTCTGAAGGACTTCTTCATTTGCATTTCCTTGAATCCACCCATCTATTGCTTCTATACAACGTAAAAGTATAATGGCATCTACATGGTGCTCGATTAATGTTTACAAGCGTTGATTAAAATATTTTCATTAGGCAAGGTGTGGTAGAGCATGCCTTTAATCCTAGCACTCAGGAAGCAGAGGTAGGAGGATTGCTGTGAGTCTGAGGCCAGCCTGGGACTACAGAGTGAGTACCCAATCAACCTGGGCTAAAGTGAGACCCTATCTAAAAAAATATATTATTATTATTTTCTTTCAAGACAGCAAGAAATCAAGGTGGAACTGAGCTAGAAGCCTCCTCCCTGCTGGCATAGTGCTAGGAAAGTGCTCCATAGTCTGCTGTGGGGGACAGGTCAACAATCTTAGCCAGCAGCGGACCCTGCAAGCTACACAAACAGCTAGCCAGGCACAACGTGCTCACTGGTGCAATAGCGGCTTGCCTGTCATGAAGACAGCCAGCTGTTCTCTGATTGGACCTGGGAACTATTCTGCAGGAAGAAATCCATGCCTGGTAGGGAAAACCTAGTCAAGAGCCCATGGCTGGGAAGGTCATAGGCCCTAGAGAGAAGCTACCGCTGTTGTATGGCTAATTGATAAATTATGCCCATCTAGTTGCTCTTTAAGTAGTTAAGTTGATGCCTGTTGATAAATGCTTTTTCTCCCTTTGGTCAGAGAAGTTTCTACTTTTGCAGATGGCAATGACGACTTATCAAAGCACTGAAAAGAAGTGAGTTCTCAGCACTAAATGAGACACCTCAATCATGTCTTCCAAGGCTCAAGGGGACATTGCGGAAGAGGTGACAGAAAGAATGTAAGAGTGCAAGCATGGGAGCAGGGCTTTGGTATGCTGTCTTAAGAAAATAAACTGTCATATTCAGGACCTCACAGCAGTTGCTGTTACCTACACAGGACCTACACGATATTGGACCTATTAATATGCCATTGCAGATGATAGAAGAAAGCGAAATGAAACGTCAAAATAGAAGAGGGATTAGTTGGAAAGAAAATGTTCAGTGAAAGAGTGATAGGAGCAGGGTAAAGAGGGAGACACAAGAAATTAATGGGAATGATGATCACACTATACTATGTGCATGTATGAAAAGTATCTATTAAAAAATAAAAATAAATTGAAAAATGAAAATAAAAGGTGAGACTTTACCCCACTCCTGTGTTTTCTTGGGCAGAACCTCTTTATATTCTCTCTCTTCTTTCCTTCTCTTAATCTAATGAAATCTCTAAGCCTTACCTTCTAGTCTGTGGATATCAATTCTTCGAATTCAAGAATCCAGAGACACCCCCAAATTATCAGCTCATCAGTGCAGACTGGTGCATTGGCAGAGCAACCCCAAAAATGAAAGAGAGAGACAGAGAGAGAGATTGTGGCAATTTTCAGAGCATTTTAACCATTGCTTGTCCATTTGCAGTTCTGCCTCCTTTATCCCAAAGAACTAAAATTTTGAAGTCAAGTTCTTCTCACACACCTGATGGAGAGTCCTTTGGGTCTCTCCTCTTCCGGGACAATTCCAAGCCACTGCTTCTGTAAACTGGTAACCTTCCCTGTAGGAGGAAGAAACCAAAGCAAAGAGGAAACAAGGCGCCCATAGCTGAGTGTCAAGGACTATCACTGGGAGCAGTAAGCAAGCAACAAGGGGCAAAGCCAAGGTTATCCATTAACGTTTATCCTGCACAATGATGACGTGATAATTGCTTTAACGCTTTCTTTAAAATGAGCCTCAGAAGGTTATTATTGAACTACACAAGAGCAAAGACATGGTTTTTTTTTTCCTCATTCCTTAATTTTTTAATTAGCAGAGAGCAGTTGGTTTCACTGTGGCATTTTCATACATGTGAGTTTTTGTAAAATTACATTGAATTATTCTGATGAATTGAAAAGTAGCAAAACTGACAACTCCTCCTAGATTCCTAGATTTACAGACAATTTAGAATAAAGTGAAATTTGTCTTTCACTTGACTCAGAACCTAAACAGACTGCACACTTTCTACTGAATAAATATCAGGCCATAGAATTTTCAGATACACAAAAGAGGAAAGCAATGTACCTCTTCTAACCGAACATTCCATGCGTTTTCTAAATACCAATAATACAAGTTTATTACTCTGAGACCCAGTTTCCATTTAGTTTCAAAGAACATCATGCTGGTGTTGTTTTTACAAAAAAATAAAGTAAAATTAAACACAAACACAAATAGTATTTTTCTTTTGTTTTATTTTAGAGGCAGGTTCTCACTCTAGCCTAGGCTGACCTGGGCTGGCCTAAAACTCATGGCGATCCTCCTAACTCAGCTTCCCAAATCTGGGATAAAAAGTATGTGCCACCATGCCTGGCACAAATGATATTTTTAATTAGGAATATAATTAATCCTAGTCAATTTTGCATTGCTGCAACGAAGTACCTGTGGATGGAAAACTTTAAGGTATCAAGGTTTGTTTAGTTTGCAAGTCTGGATTCTGATGGCTGTAAAAAGCAAGTATCATGGTGAAGGCCCCCTGGTGGAGCCCCGCGTGCACATCTGAACCTGATGGAGAAGCAGAAAGAGAAATTTTACTAGCAGACAGGCCAAAAAAGTGGGTTGCCTTGCTTTACCACAACCTAATTTCATAAGGATCATTCCAGTTACCCAAGATCTAAACCATGCTCACAAAATTTACACATTCATCTGGGGGTAGAACTCTCCCTTATGTTTCACTAGTTCCCCCACCCATCACTAGTTCTGCCATTTCAACACAGGAATTGGGAACCAAGCTTCCTATACATAAATCACTGGGAAACAAACCAGTAACAATTATAAAGTTAAATATGTCTTCCTCTGTCCGTCCACTCTGATAGCAGTGTCATTTTAAAGGTTAAAGGGTTTGCTGTGATTGCCTTTCTATTTATTATTTTTAATATGTAATATTTGTTTGAGAAACTGGGAGCATGGATGCACTAAGACCTGTTACCACTGCAAACAAACTCCAGATGCTTTGTGCATCTGGCTTTACATGGATACTGGGAAATCAAACCCAAGCCATCAGGCTTTGCCAGCAGGTGCCTTTAACCATTGAGCCATCTCCCCAGCCCTGTGACTGCCTTTATCCATGAAAACCTCAGACTCTTCTCCTTATGGCCGGGCGTGGTAGCGCACGCCTTTCATCCCAGCACTCGGGAGGCAGAGGTAGGAGGATCACCATGAGTTTGAGGCCACCCTGAGACTACATAGTGAATTCCAGGTCAACCTGGGCCAGAGTGAGACCCTACCTGGGGGTGGGTGGGAAGACAACAAAAACTTCCACACTCCGATGGAAGACATGAACTACTGTGGTTCACTGGAAAGAAGAGCACTGCTAAAGAACAGAGGTAACTAGAAAGAACCTGTCATCCTCTGGCTTTATGGGTCTCTGGACAACAGAGACACAATGATGATGGGTCACGCCTAAACACTGAGCTGCTTAAGTCTATGGGACAAGGTTCTACCGTAGTGACTCCGGGGAACAGGGAAACTCCTCCTGTATGACAGGTGTATGGCAGGACCTACTGCTTTCTGGGGTACAAGTAAGAACAAGCTCTCACCGTGTAGCCCAGCCTTGCCTCAAACTCCCAACCTTCTTCCTGCATCTTCCAACTGCTGGAAAAAGAAGCATTCACTACGCTGCCCAGTCTCTTTAGTACAGGGCTGGCATATAGCTCAGCAGGAGACTGTTGGTCTGGCATGCACACGACCTGAGGTTAGAACTGAGACAGGCAACCTGGGGTATCACTTGGCATGGGCAGTACAGCACATCCTTTTTCTAAGTAACCTGGCACCCCCACTTGCATCAAAGCACATATATACCATGCTTCCAATGATGGAATAAGTCTCCTTGCCACTGTGAACCTTTGGTAAGACCCCTTTGGTGGTCAGTCTCTATTCACATAGCTTGTTAAGATATGTCCAGGATGAGAAGACAGGGGCGCCATCAGCCTGGACTGGTTTTGGGGTGTGCACAGTAAGACAGACTATGTCCTCTAAGCGAACATGTAGGGAAAATCCTCTATTTACCATTTTATGCCTATATATAAATGACTAAAGTCAAGTGCAGTAGAGAAAAGCCTATGTAAGTCAAGTCTGTCAGTCAAAGCAGAGAACGATTCAGGCTATGGCTCCTAGTGACCATCTCTTCCTTCCCCTAAGCCCCTGCATGAAGAAACCTCCAAGAGTAACCCACTGTTCCTGGACAGTCTAGCTCAAGACACCGCTGCTCTCTTGCAGCATAAATCCCCACTTTTTTCATTTTTTACTATTATGAACTTTACAGTGTGAAAACACTGCACATTGGTCACATCCCCTCCAGGTTACTCTCTTCTGCCCCTTATTCCGGCTCCCATTCCTTCTACCAACGCTTCTTGCTGCTTTGCTTTCTGTATGCCTTCTCCAGCTCTTTTTAAAACACACGCACACACACGCACACACACGCACACACATTTTTGTTTATTTACAAGCAGAGAATGAAAGAGAGGACACACGGGCAGAATGGGTGCACCAGGGCCTCCAGCCACTAAAAACGAACTCCAGACACATGCTGCTCCACTTTGTGCATCTGGCTTTGTGTGGGTACTGGGGAGTCGAACTCGGGTCATCAGGCTTTGCAGGCAAGCGCCTTAACCTCTGAGCCATTTCTCCAGCCCTTTTCCAACTCTTTAAATAAGGTACAGAGAACCTGGAAACACCAGAGACCACTTGTAACAGTATCTAGCAGTTCTATAAAAAAAGGAAACAGCCCACCCTCTAACTCGTATTGATATGACGTCCTGCCTCATAGTGAATTGCAAGCTCAAATTACACAATCAGCTAAGATAAGGTGACACAGCTGAGGATGAGTGCATCAGATCAATCAGGGGAAAAATGAAAGAAAGAAAAAGAAAAGAAGTCAAGGAGGAAGGGTTTATTCCAACTCATTCCTTTCAGAGGTTTCAGCCACAGTGCTTGGAACAAAGCACCTCACCTCATAGTGGAAGGGAGACAGAGTGGGGGGGGAGGGGGTGCTGGGACAAGATACATCTCACCTTCACCTAGTAACCAACTTTCGCTAGCTAGGCTCCACATCCTAAAGTTTCCAGAACTTCCCAACATAGCACCACCAGCAGGAGACCAAGCATTCAACACATGAGCCTATAGGGGACATTTCAAACAATAACATTGGGTATGGAAGATTTGCTTGGACCACTAAAGCAGGGTTTCATATTTATTAACAAAACCTTGAAACTTTGTGTGTGTGTGTGTGTGTGTGTGTGTGTGTGTTTTCATTTGTGTGGGTGCACGTTTACATTCCTTCATTTAAAATCGTAACAAATGCATGTATCCAAATAAATTTATACAAACAAAATGTCTATTCGGGGGCTGGAGAGATGGCTTAGTGGTTAAGGCACTTGCTTGTGAAGCCTAAGAACACTTGGTGGAATCTCCAGGTCCTATGTATAGGCAGATGCAAAAGTGACGTAAGCGTGCAACGTCACACATGCACACCAGGAGGCACACGCTTCTGGAGTTTGTCCACAGCAGCTGAAAGGCCCTGGTGCACCCATTCTCTCTCTCTCTCTCTCTCTGTGTGTGTGTGTGTGTGTTTCTCTCTCTCTCTCTCTTCTCTCTGTCTCTCCTCAAAAATGAAAAGTAAAATAAAATGTCTACTTCATGTATAATAGTGACTTATGTCCCCTGTAGACATTTTGGCTGTCTCCTGTGCTTTGCCTTGCAATTGGCTTGGCAGTTAATGTCACTGTCTTAATAGATCAGTGATGTGTATTAGAAATTGATAACTTGGGGCTGGAGAGATGGCTTAGTGTTCAAGAACTTGCCTGTGAAGCCTAAGGATCCCGGTTCAAGGCTCGATTCCCCAGGACCCATGTAGGCCAGATGCACAAGGTGGCGCATACATCTGGAGTTCGTTTGCAGTGGCTGGATGCCATGGTGTGCCCATTCTCTCTCTCTCTCTCTTCCTCTCTCTCTCTCTGTCTGTCACTCTCAAATAAATAAATTAATTAATTTAAAAAAATTGATAACTTGTCCTCAGGGCTGTTGTTCAAGCTAGTGAATATGTCTGTCACTATGTGTGTTGATATAGTATGATATTTTGAAAAAAAATTAATGGTTCTCCTATCCTCCAAGTCTACGATTTCCTGCATCACCATAAAAACCCCAAGCGGTCACACTTAGGTGGCAGTACAAACAACCAATGCATAAAAACTATGATGGAAGGAGTGAGTGGATTAAATCTAGTCAGAGCTACTGATGATCCCACGGTCATGGTGACAAATTAAGGGCATAGGAACACAAAAGATACCCTGTCTAGACATATAAAACAAAATATCGCAGATGGCAAACCAGGCTGATGTCTAAGCTTCAGTGCCCCAACACCCCCTTGCAGTATCTGGGTACAGTGTCACCTGGATCATTTTTCCCTTGTGGACAGGACGGGAAAGGAAGAGAAGTGCAAGTGCGGGATGGAACATAGCGCCACGGTAAACTTCAGGGAGGACAGACACATATGCACAACCTCCTCTGGATATGGTTCGACACAGAGACTTGAATCTGCTGTGTGGCCCAAACCACCCTGGGCTGCACTCTGCTAGGAAGCAAAGTCAAGGTTGTTTGTGCCTCTGAGCAACTGTCTCATGCTGAGGAAACGAGAAACTAGAAGCCACAAGGATCATGTCCCAGTACAATTCACTTGTCTGCTGTGTGTGTGTGTGTGTGTGTGTGTGAGAGAGAGAGAGAGAGAGAGAGAGAGAGAGAGAGAGAGAAAGAGAGACTTCTATCCATCTATGTTGGCTGAGAATCAAATTCTTCCCTCAAAGACTCACATTCCATCTGGAGAAGGAAAAACAAGAAAAACTCGTGCTCATCACCGACACTACAGCCTCTGGGAAGCGACCTTCGGTGGTCCACCATGGAGGAAACAAAACTAGAGAGAATAATTCTTTTTTTCAAAATAAACAGGGGGTGTGGCCAGAACAGAGCTGTGCTTCTGCAAAGACAAGGCTACATGCCACAGGAGATGAGAGGCGGGGTGAGAACTGTGGAGACCCTGTTATCTTCTGCTCTGCAGCTCACTCCATCTACTCTGTTCAGACACGCTGCCCTCAGAACGCTTGCAGTATCCATCTAAACGTCGTACTTAACATGCTGAAGCTGAGCTTCACGTTATCCTCAGAAAATCATTTCCTCTTGGACTTCCTTCTCTCTGTTAAAGGCAATACAGCTTTGCCTTGGTGGTAAAGTCTCAGATCCACTTTGGGCTCTTCTCCCGTCCATGCTTCATTCTCTCTCACCATGGCTAGTGTATTCCTTCTTAGCAAGGGTCTTTTCTCCGCCTCCTACTGCCGCCAGGTGTGTGTCTTTAAGCTTAATGCAAATTTAGAGGCATGGCTATGTCTCATCGGTGACTTTAGGAATCAGAAAGGGAAACCCTCAGCCATCATGGACAGATAGAGGATGGCCTAGAGGACACACCACTGGATATGTCTGTGAGGGCAAGAAACGGAGGGAGGAGCAACCACTCTCAAAGAGGGTGGGTCTCCTAACACGCAGTCAAGATGGAAAGAGATCTAACAGCTGCATGAGCCACCTCCCCTGGCTTTTTTTTGGGGGGGGGGTGTTGTTTGTTTGTTTTTCGAAGTAGGGTCTCACTGTAGCCCAGGCTGACCTGGAATTCTCTATGTAGTCTCAGGGTGGCCTTGAACTCACGTTGATCCTCCTACCTCTGCCTCCCGAGTGCTGGGATCAAAGGCGTGCGCCACCATGCCAGGCCCCTGGCTTCCTTCTGAGCACATCTTCCAGCATGGACATCAGTCCCCGGCTTCCTCAGCCTCCTCGTAGGGATTCTCCACGGAGCTTCCAGGTTTCCAGTGTCGCATTGGGACTGCTGAGACATCCAACTAAATGCACTGAGCAGCTATCAGGTCCTCTGCATTTCTAGTGCGCAAACAGCCCTTGCTGGACCACCCAGGCCAGGTCACGGAAGGCAAATTTCTTTTGTTTACAGCCTCAGCAGCGTGAACGTGCCCAATCTCATCTCATACATTCTCCTTTATACTGTGCATATATGAAAACTATTGACTTTGTTCCTTGGGAGAACCCTGTGTAATAAAACTTCAAAACAGACGCAAAGTTCTGGCGGTTTCCTTTCCATGCTATGACAGGCACTTAGAATCCACTTCTGTGAAGAATGGGCCCACGAGAAACCTGTCTCAAGGAAGCAGTGTGCATGGTACGTACACCTGCACACACAAATGTACACACCACACACAGCACACTGCACCACACATAGACCACACACGTGCACGTGCAAAAACAAGGGGGGAAAGATGGCACTGGCCATCTCTCATCTTTATTCAGCCTTTCCCACATTCCCATTCTTCAAGCTTAATTTAATTCTTTCCTCATGATGCATTGTATTCTTGAATCATTCCCTATCACATTATTAGCCTCTTCTTGACATTCTAGTAGTTGCAAGTGGGAGGGAGGAAAAAGGGAGGGAGGGAAGGGAGAAAGCAAGGAGAAACAGACAGAGGGAAGGAGGAAAGGAAGAAAGGAGAGAGCAAGGGAAGGAGAGGAGAGAAACGCTGTACAACTTTTTCTCTACTTTCACTGAAAGTACAGCAGAATATGTCCAAAGAATCTGGCAGGGACATGTCCTCAGTATTTTAATTTTAAAAGTGACAGGACGGCGCTTGACATTGTCCAGCATCTCTTCACATCATGAAATGCGTTCAGCTTTTCCACAGAGCTGGTGTTGCTGTGCTTCCTAATGAAACTTCCCGTGTGTGTGATTCAGCCATGATTTCGTTCTGAATCAAAGAAGCCTGCACAACAAACAGGAGAGCCCTGGCCCTACGCACCCTGTCAGACCATCAGTCCTGGTAGGCACATTGCTAAAGAGAACTACAGCTTCTCTGTTTGCTATGAAATTATGGTGGCTCATTGAAGATAACAACTCAATACAAGAAATAAATCCGGAAAGATGGCTTAGCAATTAAGGCACTTAAGGACCCAGGTTCGATCCCTCAGTACCCATGTAATCCCGATGCATGAGGTGACACAGGTATCTGCAGTTCATTTGCAGTGGCCAAGGCTTTAACACCCATTCTCTCTCTCTCTCTCTCTCTCTCTCTCCCCCCCTCCCTCTTTCTCACTCTCTCCCAAATAAACTAAATTAAATTAAAACAGAAATAAATCTTTTGTACACAATACTCAGAGCTGGCTGACGTGTGAAGTGAGTGTTTCTCTCTGTAGGTTGTCATACAGAACCCAAGCCCTGTTCTCTGGGATTCCTGCATATAGGAAGAGGGAAGAGATGCATTTTTTTTTTTTTTTTTAAGAATTTCGGCTTCAAGTCTCTAGTCAGGCTTCTAAGGCAAAATCTGAAGAGAGAAAGAGAAGGAAACAATGGGAGCCCATAGCTAGTGGGTGGGGAAGCAGTTCCAATTAGTAACTAGGCTGCAGCCGGCTGAGTCCACAGTGAGTCCTCAGGTTGGTATGCCTGTTTCATTGAAGTTCCTAGGACAGGAACTTTGCACTCCCGACACACCCAGACCATACATACAGCACTTCTCCAGCTCTGTTTAAGTGCAGTGTTGACCTGTTGCCTATGACACCACTAAGATCTTTCTGACAGACCCTGCCAGACAGCTGAGCCACCCGTGATGAGCCGTGTGATGACTCACTCCAAGCTGCTCCTCAGCCTCCAGGCTCCCTGGTTCCGGAGAAGTCCGCGACCTTCAAGCAACCGGTGGTGTGTGGGTGAGGAGGGTGGATGCAGCGCGGCAGGATCGAGATGGAGCCTCGACTCCTTTGTCAATATAATGGCTTTTTAAAAATATTTTTAACGCCGGGCGTGGTGGCGCACACCTTTAATCCCAGCACTCTGGGAGGCAAAGGTAGTAAGATCGCAGTGAGTTCTAGGTCACCCTGAGGCTACATAGTGAATTCCAGTTCAGCCTGGGCTAGAGTGAGATCCTACCTTGAAAAAAAAATTCTTTTAAGGGCTGGAGAGATGACTTAGTGGTTAAAGGCACTTGCTTACAGAGCCTAATGGCCTATGTTTGATTCCCCAGTACACACGTAAAGTCAGATTCACAAACGTGGAGCATGCTTCTAGCGTTCGTTTGCAGTGACTAGAGACCGTGATGTGTCCATTCCTTTTCTTTCTGCTTGAAAAAAATAATAAATATTTTTTTAAATGAAAAAAAATTTTTTTTAAACTTTATTTTTATTTATTTATTTGAGAGAGAGAGAGAAAGAAAGAGGCAGAGAGAGGGAGAGAGAATGGGCATGCCAGGGCCTCTAGCCACCGCAAATGAACTCCAGATGCATGCACCCCCTTGTGCATCTGGCTAACGTGGGGCCTGGAGAATCGAACTGAGGTCCTTTGCCTTTGCAGGCAAATGCCTTAACCGCTAAGCCATCTCTCCAGCCCCGAAAAAAATACTTTTATGTATTTACTTAAGAGAGAGAGAGAGAGCAAGAGATGGAAAAAAAGCACCTCTGTGCCTCCTGCCACTGCAAACAAACTCCAGACGCATGTGCACCTGGCTTTATGTGGGTACTGGGGGCTTACACCTGGGCCTGTTAGGCTTTGCAAGCAAGCGCCTTTAACCACTGGTCATCTTCCCAGCCCAAGACAGTGGTTTTTTGCCTCCTTATACTTTTATTTTTCCAAGCAAACAATAATGAACTAAAATGTTTATGTCCTCCTACAAAATTAATATGTTGAAATCCCCCCCTTACCAAGGTGATGGTTTTAGGAAGTGGGATCCTGGGGAGGCAGTAAGGACATGAATACAGAGTCCCTCCTGAATGGGATTAACACCCTGATATCACAAGCTCAGATAGCTCCCTGGTCTTTAGGGAAGGTGCCAGCCAGGAATGACAATCTGGCTACATTGGGACCTTTTCTTGGACTTTCCAGCCTCCGGAACAATGGGAATTTTTATTTTGTTATTATGAACCACATAGTATACGGTAGAACTGTCCTCGGCATCCATGGGGAATTTGTTGTGGAACTTTCCAAAGTTGCAGAAACTCTCAGGTGGTCGAGTCCCGCCTGCACGCACGCTCCCGTGTACTGCTGACCATCTCTGGAGAGCCTGCATGGCCTGTCACAGCAGAGCCACAGGGAAGTAGTTGTTAAACTGTATTTTCAGGGAGGAATGACAAAGGACGGTCTGCACTTGCTGAGCGTAGGTACAAGGTACTTCTGCATCGTAGCAGTCCATGCTTTGCTGAGTCTACGGATGTGAAACCCAAGGACAAAGTGTGCTGGCTGAAGATTGTTGCAGCATGTAACTTACACCTGTAAAAACGGAAATGCGTTTCAGCTCTGGGCACGAAACAGTACAGCAAGCCTCATTTCTGCTCAATGACAAATGTGACTAGGAAGGTTTCTTCTGCTTACTGGAGAAAGAAGATAAAGTGGTGCATTTTTATATCTGATCACTTTAGCTTTTACTTTGACAGTGGATGCTGAATGACTGGCAAATGAAAATCACAGATACCATGATTTCCTAATGATGAAAAATGTAGTGTATGCTACTAGCTATTTAGGGAATATCATGTCTCCATTTCTTTGTAAAAAATATTATTTACATATTTATTTATTTACAAGAAGTGTGAGATAAAGAGAAAGAGAGAATGAGAATGGGTGTGCCAAGGCCTCTTGCCACTGTCAACGAATTCCAGACACATGTGCCACCTGTTGGCCTCTGGCTGGACGTGGGTACCGGAGAATCGAATCCCTGGTTTTCAGGTTTGGCGAGCAAGTGACTTTAACCTCTGAGCCATCTCTCCACCACTCACTTCTTCATTTCATCCTCATTAAGAGAATTTCAGTTTTCATAGGATGGCAACTTGTCCCTGCTTTAAAAAATAAAATCAAAACAAAAACAACTGGGCTGGGGGAATGGCTCAGTGGGTAAAGTGCTGGCCTCGTAAACCCGAGGACCAGAATTCAAATCCCTAATGCCCATGTAAAGGCTGGGTGTGGTGGCCCATGCCTGTAATCCTAGCAGCAGAGAGGCGGAAGATAGGTGATCCCTTGATTTTTTGTTTTTGTTTCTACTTTTTTTTTTGTTTTTTGAGAGGTAGGGTCTCACTGTAGCCCAGGCTGACCCGAACTCCCTCCCTCACTCACTCTGCAGTCTCAGACTGCCCTTGAACTCAGAGTGACCCTCCTACCTCTGACAACCCGAGTGCTGGGATTAAAGTCATGTGCCACCATACCCACACAGAGACCTCCCTTGTTCTAGATGTGCAGCTTATCTAGTCAAGCCAGTGAGTCCTGGATTCAGTGAGCTATAAGGTGCCAAAAAATAAGGTGGTGGGACTGGAGAGATGGCTTAACGGTTAAGGCCTGCGAAGCCTTAGGACCCAGGTTCGATTCCCCCAATCCCACATAAGCCAGATGCACATGGTGGTACACACGTCTGGAGTTCGTTTGCAGTGGCTGGAGGCCCTGGTGGGCCCATTCTCACTCTCTCTCTCCATTCCCCCATCTCTCTGTCTCTAATAAATAAATAAATGTTTTTAAAATAATTTTTAAAAAAAGGTGGGGCCAGGTGTGGTGGCGCATGCCTTTAATCCCAGCAGTTGGGAGATAGAGATAGAAGGATCACCATGAGTTCAAGTCCATCCTGAGAAGACATAGGGAATTCCAAGTCAGCTTGTGCTAGAGTGAGACACTACCTCAATAAATTAATAAATAAGGTGCGGAGTGATTGAGAAAGACACTCAATGCCAACCTCTGGCCTCCACATGCACCCTCACACAATGTGTATGCACCTGTATGCATGTGTGCCTACGTACATACAAACATGCACACATACATGCACCTGTTAGGTTGGGACAGGCTCCCAAGATGGAGTCACCATGTGGCAACAGAGACATAAGGAAATAAGTTATCCACATTCTTCAAGAAACCACCCAGCTACTATCCTTTCCTTGCCTAACAATGCCCCCCCCCCCCAGGCCATAATTTCCTGCCCCTTTATCTTGTGGTCACTGTTCTGGTGTCATACCCTGACTATCTTAGATCTCCCCTAAAGAAAATTTTTTTGTAACTTTTCCCTTCCTCACCTTCTCCCAACGAAAGAGCACTATATAGCACGCTACCTGGAATTTCAAGTTGTCTGTGCTCCGCTCTTGAGAGTCAGTCCTGGCAGCTCGTGTTTACCCCTGAATAAATGCTTTCATCTTTACCTCAGAGTGGCCTGCGTGGTCTCGGTCACTTCCGAACCTTACAGCACCCCACACCACATATGTACACATGCAAATTCTAAAAAGCCATAGCACTCGGCTCTCTTAAAGACAAAGATGGCTCTGAGACATGGTTCAGGTGTGATGCATATTTTTAAAGGTTCTAGAATTGTCTCAAATCCTGATATGATAACTTGTCCCTCCTTTGTGGTCTTCCTCTCTCTGTATTGCCAACAGGATATCCAGATTTCTGCTATTATGCTGACACAAGTGCTACACTGCCAGGTACAGAGAGCCAGATCCAGCAGCAGCCTCATTACATGCTGAAATGGACGACCCAGAACAGTTGTCATGATAAACATGCCAGCTCATTCATTCATTCATTCATTCATTCATTCTCTCTCTCCTTTCTTTCTCTCTCTCCTTTCTTCTTTCTTTCTTTTTGAGGTAGGGTCTTGCTGTAGCCCAGGCTGACCTGGAATTCACTATGTAGTCTCAGGCTGGCCTGAAACTCACAGTGATCCTCCTACCTCTGCCTCCTGAGTGCTGGGATTAAAGGCATGCGCCACCCCACCTATCAGAGAGACAGAGAAAGAATGGGCATGCTATGACCTCCATCTGGTGAACACGAACTCCAGACGCATGCACCACCTTGTGCATCTGGCTTTATGTGGGCACTGGGTAATCAAACTTAGGCCATCAGCTTTGCAGGTAAGTGCCCTAACTGCTGAGCAATCTCCGCAGACCCCCAGTCATTTCCGGAAGCATTGCCAAAGTTTGAGTCACTCTCAGCTTAACCCATCTGAACATGAGAGTATAGATCAAGAAACAGCCAATCTTTCCAGAGGCCTGTGTAGCTCTTTGGCTGCAAATTGCTTCCGTTATTGTCAGAGGAAGGAGCTCCTGTGCAGAAAGGATAGCCTGTTGTCTACATTTCACAGCGGTCTTGCGCACTAGGATGAAGTCAGTTCCGAGGGCTGTCACATTGCTGATGAAAGCCAAACAAAAGCGGCAGTGAAATTTCATCAAACTTCAAGCCTCTCTCCCAAAATAAGCTACCAGGGGGTATATCTCAGTGGTAGAGCATTTGACTGCAAAATAAGCTATTAAAAGTATGGTATTTTACTCAATGCAGTAAAAACCAAGACAAATATATGTGATAGCAATGCCGGTACATGTTTTCTGTTCTTTTTTTAAAATTTAATTTATTTTTATTTGCAAGCAGAGAGAGAGAAAGACAGAAGAGAGAGATTGAGAGAGAGAGAGAGAGAATGGGCTCATGCCAAGGCCTGCAGCCACTGCAAACGAATTCCAGACGCATGTGCCCCTTGTGCATCTAGCTTATGTGGGTCCTGGGGAATCGAACCTAGGTTCTTTGGCTTCGCAGGCAAACGCCTTAACTGCTAAGCCATCTCTCCAGCCCTCCTCTGTTCTTTTTGATGGGAAATTCGGCTGGAATTTGGAGGATGGAATGCATATCATGTACAGGCGATGCCATACCCAGCTGCCTTTTCTCCAGTTACTCGGAGAGAACAAACTGCAATGTGCACGAGAGGAAATCAGCGACAACAATGGCTTCCAAGGGGGGACTCCTAGTATTTCACATGACGAATTCCAGCTCCCATGGGACCTGTGCAAACCTGTGCTTTAGACAGACAGCTTTCCTCAAGAGAGAGCAGTGAACACCCCGAGCCTGAATCGCTTCTCTGTCGGGTCCACTTGCGTTCACGCGGTAGTTCACAAGGCTCCCCAGCAGCAGTCGGATGGCGGCGCCGCCGCACGCCGTCTCGGCAGCTGCATCTCAGCGCTCCCATGGGAACAAGGGTGCTGGGCTCCCCAGGGTCAGCACAGCTCGGCTGAATTAGAGGCCCTGGGTTGCTTGTTTGGAGATTTAAGAATGAATCTCATGGACAAGAAGAATGAGCTTTAAAAAGAGAGAAGTCAAGGTTTGAGGAAAGGCTTATAGGAAGTTTATCAGGAAGTGGAAGAAGGAGCTTGAGAGATGGCTCCGCAATTAAAGCTACTTGCTTACAAAGTTCAATTCCCCAATCACCACGTAATTAATACCAGATGCACAAAGTGGCTCATGCTTCCGAAGTTCATTTGCAATCCATTCTCTCTCTCTCTCTCTCTCTCTCTCTCTCTCTCTCTCTTTTTTTTGGAAGGAAACATACAATTTATTGGTATTGATACTTTATGATAGATAGAATTGCCAGGACGGAACTAAAAACATTAGAGACATTAGTATGGTGTTGTGATGGTTTGAATATAAATGCATGCCCCCATTGCCTTAGTTTTTTTTTTTAATTGTTTCCCCAGATGTGTTTTTTTTTTTTTTATTAGTTATGTACACAGCATGTAAACAGCCATGTTGGTAGCATCTTTAGCCTCCTTCCTGTCCTCCCCCCTCCGCAGGGACCCTCCTCCTTGGGGAATGTGGGTCTTGCATTGTGGGGGTGGCCATCAGTTATGGGGAACAGGCAATGCCTCTGTGCATAATGGCCCAACATGTGGCTCTAACAATCTTTCCTCCCTCTCTTCCATGAAATTTCCTGAGCTGTGTTGGGTTCATTTTAGTCCTGCTTCAGTGATGGGATCTTCGGAGCCTCTGTGTCTCTGGATATCTGGTTTGTAGGAGTAGAGTGTTCTCTGTGTCTATCTCCTTCACCCTTGTACTGGTACCAGGTTCACCAAGAAAGCAGCACTCTTGCTCATTTTCCCAACTACTCTATGGTTTCAGCTGGGGACCTGTTGAGATTTGATGAGCTGATTCTCTCCTCAGGATCTGCGTCCATCTGAAAAAGAGAAGCAGGTTCTCCAATGGAGAGCACAGTCAGCACCAGATAGGACTGGACAATAGGGAGAGTGGGTCGGGAGGGGAGAGTAAGGGTGGGGATGGGGAACACAAAACTGGACCCAAACGTCAATGGCACCATAAAATTCTACATCCTAAAGGACAACTAAAGGGTTGAACCTTCATCAGGTCCTTAGAGGGAACACCTGAATCAAAAGGCCCTGGAGAGGGTATGATGAAGACTAACCTTAACTTCTCCTGTTTCTTTCTTCCCCTCTCTTGCAAATAAATTTTAAAAATATAGTTTTGTAAAAGCAGTGAAAGAAGAAAAGTTTTCAAACGAAGCTGTCTGTATCAGCATAGAGGAGTCCTCAGCAGGTTTTCACTGGATGACTGTTGTCTTTAAGGCTTCCTGGATAAAGAAGTAACATGATCTTTGAAATCACAGGATGAAGATATGGAGAAGTGTAGTTCTGGCCCAGTAACCAATCCCCACCAAGTGCCCCACATGTCTCCTTTCCCAGGTGGGAACTGCTCACCTTCCTCTTTGCCTTCTTGACTGTGCTGAGAACAGTAAGGGGAGGTGGGCTTCGCTGTCTAGACAGCACAGCCATTGATTTACATCTCTCCTTCCTGGAGACCGGGCTGGGATCTTAACGTAGACTTCCAGGGATCCATGAGGTGTTTGGTCACTTAGGTCTCCAGGCAGCTTGCTCATTAGTTACTGTTTAAAGTATTTAAAAGAAGAAAAGACTGAAGGCACGAGAGATGGCTGGATTCCGTGTAGGACTGCTAATGGGTCCACGGTCTGTTTATTCAGAAGGCTATTTTTCCTTACTGCCTCTTTTTCTTCCTCCATCTTCTCTTCTAAGCAACACTATGGTAGTTTTCTAGATGAACCTCAGTATAATTTAAAGTGATTTGTTCCATCTACTCAGGACAGGTATTTTAAAATTTTTTTTTATTAATTATGAATTTTACTATATGAACCAATCATGGGTTGGTCATATTCCCATCAGGTGATACCCTTTTTAAATTAATTTATTTGAGAGAGAGAGAGAGAGAGACCAAGAGAGAGAATATGGGTGTGCCAGGGTCTCTAGCCACTGCAAACAAACTCCAGACACATGCACCCCCTTGTGCATCTGTCTTTATGTGGGCACTGGGGAATTGACCCTGGGTCTTTTGGGTTTGTAGGCAAGCACCTTAACTGCTAAGCCATCTCTCCAGCCCAGGTTATACTCTTATATTCTTTCTCTCCCACCCCCAGTCCAGCAAGGGCCCCCTCAATGGGGTATTGGTATTCACCATGGAGATATGAATGTTCCAGTTAGTCTCATGGGGTGGGGGGAGGGACAGTGCCTGCAGACACTTCTTCCCACCCTGTGACTCTTGAAAATATGTTCCCTCTTTTGCACTGTTCCCTAGGCCTTGGCGATGTGTTATAAATCAACTTTGTTGTTAAGCTCTCTGCAACCTCTGGATTTCTTCTTTGATGAGCTGTGAGTGTCCTCAGTGTCTTCTACCAGCTCCCTGGAGCAGGATGTGAGGATAGCGGTGAGAGCAGCAATCATGTGAGATGTCACCTGGACCCTGGCATGTGTGCTAGGGGTGGCTTGTCTGATCAGAGAACCACTGATTGCCACACATGCTGGCATAGGTTTTGAGGCTGTGTGGATATAGAGTGTTGAAGGTCTCACCCTGCTCTTTCATTCCAGAGAGAGTGTCAAGTCCAGGGCTGTGACCTTTCCCCAGAGAAGGAGGCTGTTGTCAAGCCCTTGAATGGCATGGAAGGGAAAGACAGACAGAGAGTTTGTGAGTTGTGACAGACACCTTGGTTACTTACTCATTATCCCCCTTTTCCCTTCCAGGCTGTGATGTTTAATCTCACATGCCAACATGACAGGATCTACAATTTCCTAGGAAAGGCAAGCCTCCAGCATGTCTGTGAAGGGTTATCTAGATTAGTTTAATTGATGTAGGAAGACCCACTTTAACTGTGGGCAATTCCACTCCAGGACTGCACGAACTGGAGACAGTGAGCTGCGCATTAGTGTTCCTCACTGTCTGCTTCATGATCACAGGTGCGGCGTGACCAGCTCTGTCTCATGCTCCTGCCACCATGCCTTTCCAGACATAACGGCTGTAACGTCAAACTCCAAGATAAAATGAACCCTTCCCTTCTGTTTTGTTTTTTTTTTTTTTAATTTTTATACATGAGGGAGAGAGGGAAAGACAGAAAGAGAATGGGTACACCAGGGCCTTTTGCAAATACATGTCAGATACATGTACCACTGTGTTCATCCGGGCTCCATGTGGGTAAGTGAGCCCAGCTCAACAGGCTTGTAAAGTGAAGGAATAATATATGAGGACTACTGCCTTTGGGAGGGGCTTAAAACAAGCATGAAATTAGACTACGAACTATAAACCACAGTCAAAAAGCAGCCCTAGTTCAACAGCCAGTAAAGCCACAAAAGTGAGATGACAGGCACCTTAGATCCTCGGCCAGGTTGTGTGTCTCAGGCACTCTCCTCCTGGGGACTGGGACACACCCTACTGAGTCACCCTCGTTCCTTGTACCGCCCAGAAACTAGGCTGGGATATAAAGGGAAAGCTGATTAAAAAGCTAAATTATACCAGCTTATATCATTGTAATTAAGGCACTCTAGTCATTTTTTAATATATTTTATTTATTTATTTATTTATTTATTTATTTATTTATTTGAAAGAGAGAAAGAGGTAGAGAGAGGGAGAGGAAGAGAATAGGCACGCCAGGGCCTCCAGCCACTGCAAATCAACTCCAGATGCATGTGCCCCTTTGTGCATCTGGCTTACGTGGATCCTGGGGAATCAAACCTAGGTCCTATGGCTTTGTAGGCAAATGCCTTAACCACTAATCCATCTCTCCAGCCCCTCTAGTCATTTTTTGACACTTGGACATTTAAAATAAAAGGAGTCAAGGGAGAAAAGAGCATAATGAAAGCATCAGGGTGAAGAGATATGTGAGGACAAGAGATGTTTCTGAACAGCCTCTGCACACTGAGCAATAATGAAATATCTAGAGCCAGCAGAGGAGAAAAAGAAAGACTCTAAATATGCAAAGTATTGTTTGAGAGTTGACAGAGGGTAAGACAGCATCTTATTTCTATTGGTTAGTCATACTGAACCTCTTTCAAAATAATGTAAGATGGCTTGAAATAAAAGCCTTGTAAACCATAGGATCTTTAGAACACAAATCACTTTGACCAAGGTCACACCCTCTCTTGCCTTGCCTCACACTGCCCGTGTGTTGAACCTCAAATTCACTGCTTCAGATTTCAGGAAAGTTTATGAGGGAGAAATAAGGGCACCAACCACCAACAGCTCTTACCTCATTTTAGGGTTGATTCATCACATGTTTCTGGAATAGAGCCTAGCTAAGAGTAATATTACCAAATGGTTGTATAATTAGAAGAATTGAATGATATGATGAACAGATATTTTAAAATATGTTTGAACATATATATATATATATATATATATATATATATATATATATATATAAACTCAAACATATTTTGTGTGTGTGTGTGTGTCTCATATAAACATTTAGAAGGTTTAAAGAAGTGATTATATTTTAGACCATTAAGTATATCTCAATAGACTCTAAAATTGACAAAATACAAAACCCATGTTTTCTGGCAAAAGTACTAATAATTTTTAAAGGTAGGATTTAAATATGCCCTCCCCACCTAACCCATCACCAGTGAATAAGAGTTTTCCTCCCCACCTAAAACATCACCAGTGAATAAGAAAATTTTGTCCTGTGATACATCTGCAAAGGCTCAGAGTACATTGAAGAAGAAGGGGTGAAAAGATGTAAGAGCCGCAGGGTGGGAAGGAGTATCCTGAGGCACTGCCTCCTCCACCCCAGACTGATACATTCATAAACCCATGGTGAATGCCACCAAGTCCACTGAGGAATTAGGGCAGGAAAGAGGGAATATAATAGGACAACACAAGGGGAATGGGACCAACACACAATGTGTTCATAAAGTGAAGTTCATAATGAATAAAACAGGGAATTTTGTTCTATGGGAATGACAGGCTGATTGACTAGTGGTGGTAGTATTTTTTTTCTGCCATGGACACATAGATTTCCCTTATCTCGTTCAAGCTGCATAGGTGGCCTTAGAGACCTTGAGTTCTGGATTTTGTGCTAGAGAAGTGTTAACTTTATCATGAAGGATGTGAGGCGATGCGGTGGTTTGAAGCAGATGTTCCGCCACAGCCCATTTTCAATGCTTGTTCCCCAGATGGTGGCGATTTGCTAGGTGGAGCCTTGCTGCAGGAAGTGTGCTGATGGCATGCCTAGGGCTATCATAGATGGTTCCCCTTGCCAGAGCTCAGCTTGCTCTCTTCCTACTACTTTTTGTCAGCTGCTGGCAAGAAGTGATGTGCAACCTCTGCTCTTCCATCCTTTCCCCACCATGATGAAATTTCCATGCAAGACGTATAAACCCTTTCTTCTCATAAGCTTCTATTTTGGGCTGTGTTTATTCATCTCATCAACACAAAGGTCACTAAACTAGAGACAGGAGAAGAGCATAGCTCTTCCTGGAAGAACATTTTGTTTCATGACATGAAGGGTTGGTAGCATCCACGGGTGCAGAACCTTTACTGAGGGAATGGATCTTTGATGCCCCCCCCCAGGGAAGAACTAAATACCATGGATAAATTTGATATTGACGGCATGGAAGCCCCATCAACATCTACTCTAAAAAATGTTATCGCAGTCATTTATCATATGAAAATTTTGTTCTAACATTTTAAAGGGTTGACTTAAGACAATAATTATTTTCTTTTAGTCTTTGATTTGTGAGACTGGAATTTGGGTGGGGCTTAGCTGAGAAGTTCTTCGGGTCTCTGCCAGATTGGCAAAGATGACTATGGTCCTCAAATGAAAAGCGGGGTGGCCTGAAAGGGCTCCAAGTTGGTGTTAGCAAGATGTAAGGGCTTTGAACTCTCATGAGGATGGGCTCCAGAGGACTTGGATGTGGGATGTCTGCATGTGGTCTCATTGACAGGATCTCAGGGGAGCCAGAAAGATACTTGGTAGCTTCCATACAGGCAAGAACATCTTGGCCTTTTATAATTTAGCCCCCACTAGCAGTCACCTACTGTCACTATGGTTCACTGTCAAAACAGTTGCAAGTCATCCTAGATAAAAAGAAAAGGTGCAAAACTCTACCCCTGAGGAGTAGGAATGTCCTTAGTGGAGCAGTCATGCCAGTAGTCAGCATAGCTAGACAGGCACAGAGCAGACTCTGGGAACATCCAAAATGCCCTGGAAATTAAAGTCCTTTGCCCAATTTCACGGGCTGCCCAAACCACTGAAATTAATGTGCTATGTCCCCAAATGGGAGCCAGAAAGAGGCCACTAGTTGAAATTGTATATATATATATTTTTTTTTCACATCCAGAAATCATAAATCAATTCTTATCTTATTAAAGTTTTTAATCTTTTCTGCCAGTTATGTTGGTGCATGCCTCTAATCCCAGCCCTTGGAAGGCAGAGGTACGAGGATGGCTGTGAGTTCAAGGCCAACCTGAGACTACATAGTGAATTCCAGGTCAGCTTGAGCTACCACGAGACCCTACATCAAAAAAAAAAAAAAAGTTTTTAATCTTTTATGTACTTAAAACAAATTTACACATGGACACTAAAATAATTCCACTATGCTCAAATAAAACATCTCTTCACCATTGTACTAGCTTTCTGTTGTCTGCTATTTATAACAAATGACACATCTGGTCCTCAAACATCGCAAACATTTTATCTACAGTGTATAGTAGGTAAGCTGAAAGGAAGCCTCGTTGGCTTAACTTCTCCTTATCTGTCTGGGGAGGTGACACAGTGTGTGCAGTGCTTGCCACACAAGCAAAAGTGTCTTAAGTTCAAATTCCCAGAACCCAAGTAAAATGCTAAGCATGGTGGGACTCAGCTATGATCTCAGCACGGGGGGAATGGAGACAGGAGGATCCTGGGGCTTGCTGGCTAGCTTATCTAGCCAAGCTGGTGAGCTCTGGATTCAGCAGGAAACCCTGTCTCAAAAAGTAAGGTAGGGAGTGATGGAATACGACACCCAGCACCTTCTCTGGCCTTGGTGTGCACACACAAGGGCATAAACTTGTAGAGATTATGCATGACTACAGCTGTTAACCTGGAGACATTTCTCTAGGACTCACAGGGTCCCTTTTGCATTTCCCCACCGTGAGGGGTCATCTCCCTTAGGTTACAGCACATTCTCCAGTAGTTCTCTGAGAAAAGATGCGTGCTTCCTTTATCTGTGTCTTAAGTGTTCTTCTTCTTCTCTCCCATGTTAGGCTCCATATAGTATTCTGGATGGGAAGTCTTCCCCCCGTTCTTTCTAAAGTGAGGTTCAGAGTTGAGGGTGGATGGTGTGGAGAGTGGTCTGCACAGCAACTCACGGCCGTGGAGTCAGAGAAGGACCACTGTGGAGGCGAGAGAAGCAGAAGGGCATCTCCATGCCAAGCATGTGCTCAGCACATCACCTTGGGTAAAGAAGAGGCATGGTCCTTGGAGTCCGGAAAATTGTCCCCTCACATGATCCATCTCTGTGTACTTCTGAACGGGTCTCACAACCTTCACCTCCAGACTTTCATAGTATGGACTTGACCCCATCTAAACATTACTATTCAAAAAGCATCAGGAGGGGCTGGAGAGGTTGTTCTGTGGTTAAGGCACTTGCCCACTGAGACTAACATCCCAGGTTCGATTCCCCAGGACTCGCATGAAACCAGATACAGAAAGTGGCATGTGCAGCTGGAGTTCCTTTGCAATGGCTGGAAGCACTGGTGCACCCATTCTCTCTCTCTTTCTCTCTTTCTCTCTCTCCTCTCTCTCCTTACAAATGAATAAAAATATTTTTTTACAAAAAAGGATCAGCAGATTGTCCATTGTCTCTCTAGGCCTTTGTGTTGAGCCCAGTGTCCCCTGTTCTTCCACACATCCCTTCTACAAGATTCATAGGACTTCTGCTTAAGATGGCAATGTAAGAAACATGCCAAAGCAGCCTAGGGGAGAAAAAGCCAAAAAAAAAAAAAAAAAAAAAAAAAAAAAAAAAAAAAAAAAACAGCAAAATACACTCTTTTCCACTAAAAAGTGAGGTATATAAGAAATTACCAATGGCAGCAGAGAAGTAGGAGATCAGAGCATCTACAACCCACATAGACAGAAAGAAGCGGCTCCAGCAGTGGTGGCACCAGGTCCACAGCGACAGCAGATCTGCGGGGCCAAAGCTGCAAGGCTTGGCTTGAGACTCAAGAAAAGCCAGGTGAGGGGGTTTTCCACTCACACCGGAGATCCTCTCAAAGTCAAGAAACGTGAAGGTAGGACTGCAGTGAACAACGAAGGAGCAGATCATGAAGTGGAGTATCACATAGACCAGCGGGAGAACTAGAGCAACCATCCACAGCCTCCCCTCCTCCACTGCCAGCTCAAATGCCAGAAAACACCAGAGACCAGGGGAAGGGAGCTCACAGCACCCAGCACCGGCGACCAGAGCAGCGATCCAGTGACCCAGCCAGCCTGCTTGAACCCACAGTGCACCAAAGAGGGACCCGAGCAGGAGCATAGCATAACTAAGACTAAAATCATCCGAAAAGGTAACTGGGATTACACCAGGTCAGTACCCGCCAAATAAGCCTGGTATATAGGCCTGAACCAGAAGCGCAAATTGCACCTTCCATATCAGGCTAAATTATATGTTAAATCTGATGGACGGTCAAATTTGCCACTCTTAAATAAGCTATATTTTGGGCTTGTTATCTGTTGCTTCTTGATTTATAGTGGCTTTGTTTCCTCTTCTGTTGTTCATTAGGAAAGGGTCTCACTTGGTCACAAGCTGACTTGGAACCCTCAACAGACCCAAAATCTTAACCTCCTAGTTGACAGGATTAAGGGTGTGGGGCAACACACACCCTAAGGGACAGTGACTTTTTTTTAGAGGATCTGGTTTTCACAATACCTACTCTTGCATAAATACTCTGTACTGTTTTTCATTGAATGTGTACATTGTTTAGTTAGATTTGAGAATCTGTCTGTATTTTGTTCCACTCAGCCTACTTGAATACTCTCATAGCAGGCAAACCCAATATCAAGGGACACTTTTAAAGGTAGGGTCTCACTCTAGCCCAAGTGGAACTGGAATTCACTACATAGTTTTAGGCTGGCCTTGAACTCATGGCGATTCTCATACTTCTGCCTCTTGACTGCTAGGATTAAAGGCATGTGTCACCACACCTAACTAAATTTTTTTCCCGGGGGTGGGGTTTGAGGTAGGGTCTCTCTCAAGCCCAGGCTAACCTGGAATTCACTATGTAGTCTAGGGTGACCTCGAATTCACAGAACTCCTCCTACCTCTGCCTCTCAAGTTCTTCGGATTAAAGACATATGCCACCATGCTAGGCGACTTTTTCTTTTAAATTTTAACCAGAGTTTTCTAAGCATTCTTACTCAGTTGAACATTTCCGTGGCTTGCATTTTAACTTTCTCAGAAAGCAACTGGAATATTTTCCCAGAGACTAATATGGCCTTAAGACCTAGTTCCTACACACAGGAAAGCCTTTCTTTCCTGTTTATGTGTGGATGGGTGTATGCATGTTCTCATGTGTGTGGGCACATGTGTTCAAGTGCTTATGCATGTGGGCACATGGTGGCCAGCCATTGCTGTCAGGAACCTTTATCTCTCTGTCTCTCTCCCTCTCCTTTATTTACTGAGACAAGGTCTCTCACTTGAATCCAGACCTTGCCAATTCCACTATCTAGCTGTTCCTGCAGATTCCTGGTCACTGCCTCCAGACCGCTGTGATCATGGGTAGGTGGTCACACATGTCTGACTTTGACATGGGCACCGAAAGCCAAACTCTGGTCCCCAAGTTTGGGGGGAAAGTGCTTTAGCCACGGAGTCATCTCCCCAGCACGGCCCCACCTCCCAAAGCCTCTCCACACAGTTTAAGAACAGGGTTTGAGGATTGGAGAGTTGGCTTAGCAGTTAAGGCGCTTGCCTGAGAAGCCAAAGGACCCAGGTTTGATTCCCCAGTACCCATGTAAGCCAGATGCACAAGGTAGTACATATGCCTGAAGTTCATTTGCAGTGGCTGGTCGCCCTGGCATGCCCATTTTCTCTGTCTATCTGTCTGTCTTTCTCTCTCTCCCTCACAAGTAAACTAAAACAACAACAACAACAACAACAAAAAAAAAACAACAGGGTTCAAAACCAAGTTTATGTCACTAATGACAAAGGATAGCAATTTAACAGTTGATGAATGTTACATATTTGATACTCTCAGATGAACTCTTTAACACTCTCGGTTAATAACTCATGGTAATTAAATGATTAATTTCATTCAATGTTGAATTGGCATTTACTCTTCCAACAGCAAGGCAAACGTAGATAGACTGTAAAACCCCACTGACTAGAGATAATATAAACTTGTGGGCATTTCAGTGTGCCAGGAAGGCAGAAAGGAAAATGAAGTCAATATGTGGTTTCAATTGTTCTAAGAACTCAACCTCAGAGTTCACTTTTCAGTTGGCATTGGCTGAATTTCTGGATTCCACCAATTGTCTTTAAATTCTAAACAGGGAAAAACTACTTCCTTAGATGTAGGTTAAAAAAAAAAAAAAAAAAAAAAAAAAAACCAAGAACGCTCTCACACAAAGAGAATTAAACCCAAATCAGCCATCCTTACTGGGGAAATCTGGAGTCAGTATTAAAAGTGAACGGTAGCCAAAGGCCTAAATATAAACTTCTCCTTACCGTAACACACGCCTGTGAACGTGGCTGTGCTTCTCAACTGGGAACTTCCCAGTACATGACTCCTGCAAAGGGAATAGCACTTGTAGTTTTCTCCACAATAAAGGATATGGATCAAAGTTTGGTTCCACAACTGTATCATATTACTGTCTGCAGTGGAAAAAAATGGAAAGAAAGAAAGAAAGAAAGAAAGAAAGAAAGAAAGAAAGAAAGAAAGAGAGAGAGAGAGAGAAAGAAAAGAAAAGAAAAGAAAGAAAGAAAAGAAAAGAAAAGAAAAGAAAAAATACTGCCCCAGGCAATCAACTCTGGCTGAGAAAGTGATCACAGCCCTGAAAAGCTTGATCCATAAATTATTTAGACTCAAGTAAATAAATACATTTTACTGAGAATCCCTACATCCCAAAATATGGGAGTGTATTTGCCCTCCTGCCTTGCCATATTATTTTCATTACGACTTCTTTATCGGACAGCCATTAGGAAAAGCAGTGCTGGGGGATGAAAAACAGGCGGTGGATATTAAATTTTAAACGGTAATGGGACAATTCCGGCTAGTTATTTACTTTTTAACCTTTAACCTATCTGCGTGCTATGACTGGAAGGCGTGTTTTGAAACTGAATCTTTCTTTAGCTGTTTAATGACAACTTCCATAAATACTGACAATATATCATGATGAAATTGAAGTGTTAATAACAAAAAAAATATATTCATGGTTGAGGATGTGGCTCGGAGGGTAGATTGTCTGGCCAGCACACAGGAAGCCCTGAGTTAGATCCCCAATACTGCATAAAACTTTCTTTTTTTGAGGCAAGCCCAGCAGACTGGCCATTTTTGTTTGGGGGGGGGGTGTGCAAGATCAAGAACGAGAGAGAGATGTGTGCCCCCTTGTGTGCATGTATGACTTTGCACACTTGTGTCACTTTGTGTATCTGGCTTATGTAGGACCTAGAGAGTCAAACATGAGTCCTTAGGCTTCACAGGCAAGTGCCTTAACCACTAAGCCATCTCTCCAGCCTTATACTGGGTTTTGTGGTAATACATCTGTAATCCCAGCACTCAGGAAGTAGAGACAAGAGGATCAGAGGTTCACAGTTATCCTCAGTTATGTACCAAGTTGGGGGCCATCTGAGGCTACACGAAACCCTATCTCAAGTTAAAAAATAATAATAATCAGAGCTGGGCCGGGCTCTGAGTATATGATTATGTGTAAGATTACATAGCTCATACCTATAATCCCAGCATTTGGGAAGCAGAGGTAGGAGGATTGCCATGAGCCTGAGGCCAGCCTAGGCTACACAATGAGTTCCAGGTCAACCCGGGCTAAAGTTAGACACTGACTCAAAAAAAAGTATAAATAAATAAAAATATTAAAAAAACAGAAAACAAGAATTAAATGCTTTTTAAAAAGAGGGTTCAGACACAGTATCCCTTCACACTGGATATAAAATACGAAAGAGTTCAGAGTGGGGTTGGGGAAATACCTCACAAACAAGCATGAGGATTTGAGTCGTGTCTTTACTGCCCATGTAAAATGCCTGGGGTGTTGGCACAAGCACTGGGGAGGTAGAATAAGGAGGGTTTCTGGGGCTTGCTGGCCTGCTAGTCTAACTTAATTGGTGAGCTATAGGCTAATATGTACTGTATTAAAAAATAATAATCTAGGCTAGTTAAAAAGTTTGCTGACCTGCCTATGGTGGTGTCAGGTTTTTAAGGCTAGGCTTTCCCAGAGCGTGAGGATGACACCCAAGGCTGTCCTGTGGCACCCACAAGCACTTGGACACACGGAGCCGCACACACACAAACACAGGTACACACAAATACCAAAAAAAAAAAAAAAAAAAAAAAAAAAAAATTCAGAGAATTACAGGAGATCTTTAAAAATGATGAGTTTAGCATGATGGTGAAATTTTACAGGAAAAATAAAGTAAAATTTACTGGAGGCAGAAATAACAGACTTCAGGAAAAATGAAATTCAACTGAATAAAACTATTTTTGAGCCAGAAAGTTAAAAGTCCAGGAAACATAGAAAGAATTTAAAGGTAGGAGTAAGAGATATTGGCTACATTAAGCATAGTAATCAATGATGGACCAACGTTTTAGTCAATTAAGTCCCATGGTGGCACCGGGTTGTTTGTCTTCGATGAGTGTGTATCTACTCCCCTCCCCCTCCCAGGGGCACTGACCTCAGCAACTTCCCCCTTCCATAGTGTGGCAGAATGAATGACTCTAGCAAGGTGATGGAGAATACAAAAAACAAAAACAAAAGCCTTTAATTTCAAAAGGAAAACACAAGTTGGAGAGACAGCTAAGTTGGCAGGGTTTGCCTTGCAAGTGTGAGGACTTGAGTTCAATCCCCGGCACCCTTGCAAAAATGCCAGACACAGACACACGTGCAAGCCAAGCATTAGTGGAGAGGAGAGAATCTCGGGGCTCTCTGGCTAGCTAAAGTCGAACCAAATTGGCCAGTTCCAGGCCAATGAGAGACACGAAGGTACTCCTTTGGCAGCATCCACATGCATGCTGTACACACATAGTAAAATAACAAAGAGGGCTGGAGCCGGGCACTCACCTTTAATCCCAGCACTCGGGAGGCAGAGGTAGGAGGATCGCCGTGAGTACCCTGAGACTACATAGTGAATTCCAGGTCAGCCTGAGGTAGAGTGGGACCCTACTTTGGGGGAAAGAAAAAAAAAGAGGGTTGGAGAGATGGCTTAGCAGTTAGGGCACTTGTCTATGAAGCCTAAGAACCCATGTTTGACTCCCCAGATCCCACACAAGCCAGACACACGAGGTAACACATGCGAAGTTCATGCATGCACACAAGGTGGCACACATATCAATTGCAGTGGCTGGAGGCCATATTGCACCTAGTCTCTCCTTTTCTCTTTCTCTGTCTCTCTTAAAAAAAGAAAGAAAAAAGAAAATCCTAAAGGACTACCACGAGTTCAACTCGGGAGATGTCGCTGTGATGGTTAAGGTATTTCATTAGCTTGATCAGATTAGGAATCAAGACTTCGGCCTGTGAGCTTGCTTCCAGGAAGGGTTAACTGTGGGAGGAAGTTCTTCCTCTAAAGTGGATGACCCTCCCAGTGGTGGATTATATATAAAGAAGCCCCCTGGGCTAGAGGGATGGCTTAGCGGTTAAGGTGCTTGCTTGCAAAGCCAAAGGACCAAGGTATGATTTCCTAGGACCCACATAAGCCAGATCTACAAAGTGGCACGTGCATCTGGAGTTTGTTTGCAGAGGCTGAAGGCCCTGGTGTGCCCATTCTTATTCATTCATTCATTCTCTCTCTCACTCTCTTTCTGCCTTTCTCTCTCAAATAAATAAATAAAATTTATTTTAAAAAAAAATCCCTTATCGCCTGGCTGCTCCTACTTCTCTGGTGTGTGCTTTCTACCTGGCTGGCCCGCTACCCGCTGTCCATTAATGCACCTACCCCTGCGTCTGTCCACTATCCTTTGTTGGCATTGGAACCAAGTTTCATCCATGTCCCAACCTGGACTGAAGATGAGTAGCTCCCCAGGAAGCCTCCAGGCCTCCAGTGCCAGATTGGGACTGATGAGGCATCCAGCCTTGTGGACTGAGCAGTTACCAGGGCTCCTGGATACCCAAGCCTGCAGAAAGCTATTGTTGGACTATCCAGCTCACACCCTGTAAAGTAATCTGATCAACCCCCCTTGTAGTACAAATTCATTCTCTCCATTCTGTTCCTCTAGAGAACCCTAACACATCCCATTACCCCAGTCTTCACCAATAAGTACTGCTGGTGCTCCAGCCGTGGGCCCCCAGCATGGCTCACTCACACACATCTGAAGTGCTCTGGACTATTGGGAGCACCAGCCTTCACCAGCAAGGACGGGGAGGACTTAACTAGGGTCATTATCATATTATCTCATGTCACAACAGCTATCCAATGACAGAGGGTCTTTGCTTTCCTGCATGCTCTGTGATTGCATTAAGTGGAGATCCAAGACAAATTTTGGGGTGACAAGTTTCACCACACTCCTAAGCACACCTTGAATGGGACAGCCAAGGGTCAGGTTCCAGGTCTGCACCTCCAACCCTGAGTCAATAAGGTAAAATTCAGTGCTGTATTGGATAGGAGTCTCATGCATGTGATAGGTAACAATTCTTGGCTAGTCTGAAGCATGAAACTGTATTGTTTTGATAACATTAATTCTTGGGGTTTGATATAACAACTACATAATAGAACAATTTGGCAAATCATTTAGATTTCATGTGAGGTCTTGATCAAATAAGACAATAACTGGGGGGTGCTAACTTTTGTCATCATGTGGTATTTTACAAATTATATTCAAGTAAAAAAATTAAAAAGCAGAGCTGGAGAGATGGCTTAGCAGTTAAGGCACTTTTCTGAGAAGCATAAGGACCCATATTCGACTCTCCAGATCTCACAATAGTCAAATGCATAAAAGTGAGGGAAGCGCAAGGTCATACATGCCCACTAGGTGACACAAGCATCTAGAGTTCAATTGTTGTGGCTGAGGCCCTAGCATGCCAATTCTCTCTCCTCTCTCTCTCTAAAAAATTTTTTTAAAAGCATTCAGATAATTTTTAAACTGTTTACCTGCCTAAGGTGACAGGTTTTAAAGTCTAGTGTCTCACAGTGCTTGGTTTTTTTTTTTTTTTTTGGCATGTGTGTGTGTGTGTAGAATATGTTGTGATGTGATGCATGCACGTGTGTGTGCAGATAGATACATTGTGTGCACACATATGAGGGGGCCAGATGAGAACCTGTTTCCTTGAGATGGAATGTCTCTCAACACAGAGCTGCCATGTTTCCCAAAGTGAGCCCAGGAGGTTATGTGGTTTTTGCCCTCTACAAGACTGGGGTTACAGTCATGCATGGCCATGCAATGTGCGCTGGGGAACTGAACTCAGGTGGTATCTGACCCTCATGCTTGCACAGCAAGCACTTTTACCCACTGAGCCATCTCCCCTGCTCTCCCAATCTGGTATTTTCAGAAGCACTACCACAACTATGACAATGTTATCAACTGAACAAGCACTGGAAAATGTGGATTGAACTCCTTATTATTTGATTCTAGTACTCAAAATTGGCAACATATTTTGGACAAGATTGTACTAAAATTCATCTTAGAATTAGTCTTTTTTTTTTTTCCTTTGAGGATTTCAAAGTAATGTTATAACAAAATTTTCAAGGAAATGTTCATCCTAGGATGATGGAACTTTTTAATCAGAAAACTAAATTCAGCAGCTATGGAACATTTTTATCTATGAAAGGATTTATAAATGACCTCTAAATATATGTACTTAAATGACCTTATTATAAAATACTATTAAATGAGACATGCTTTTAAAAATATAATAATCCAAACATTTTATCACTCAGCCTAACCTTTTAGTAAAGTTTTATTACTGTGTTAGTTTTGAATCATTTTAAGTAAGATATTCCATTATGTTGGATAGTTTGGTATATCAGCACCATTGACCGACTCCAAATTTGTTTGAGTGACCATTGTATCCCCCTATGTATGTATGTCATGTGTGACATGTGTATGTGTGTGTTTGCATGCTAGATTATCTTGTTATCAAGTTCAGGGAATCCTCCTATATCTCTACCTCTCCAGTTCTGGGACTATGGCCATATGCCAATATATCCAGCTCTCAGATGGGTGCCGGGGGTACAAATTCATGTCCCTGTGCTTACATGACAAGTACTTTAGGAATTTAGTAACATGTATTTGTTCCAACTCTCCAATATCTGCCCATTTCCTGAGACACGCAGGAACTAGTTAAGCAGGCATGACACAGGGATGTCACATATCACAAAGCAGATCTTGTGAACCAAATTTTTTTTTTATTTACACACCGTATCTAGAAGCAGATACATAATTTTTTTATACAATTAATTCCAAAAATGTGCAAGAAATTACTGTAATTCGCTTACAAACCAAAAGACATATTAAAATCAATGGACTTTGGATAGTTCACTCTGTGGTGTTCTCAGTACAAATGGCACACACCTGATTTGAAACATACAGAAAAAGTGTAAACTACAGCAATCTGAATTGCAAGTATTAATTTCATGGCACTCCAACAACTGTTAAGATTTCTTCTCCCCCACATGGATACGATTACAAAACCTTTTAAGAATTTCTCATCACCTCTGGATGTAGAGTTGGGACCCCTTTTCAGAAACAGCAAGTTCACATTTTGCCATGTAATTAACTGATCAATAAAAAGGATGTTATAAAAAACTTTCTTTACAGGATTAAAAAACTATTAAAAGAAGCCAAATTTGTGATTACTAACGTACCAATGCCTTTAGGATTTTAAAGTTATTTCTGGAACTGGCTAGGGTTCCTTATCAGAGGAGTCAACAGCTGCCTATTGCTGGTAGTGTGGTTTCATCTTCAAGCTAACACTTCACATTCAATGGAAGCAAGTCAGATGTAAATCAAAATATATTATTTTTAATCATTCACCAAATCATTACCATTCATATGCAATGTGAAATGCAACCTTTAAGTCTGGCATTCCTGAAAGCAGTGAGATGTGTAGCTCTAGAGACAGTGCAACAGCCTGTAAGATTTTCATTAGCTTTTATCCTGTTTCCATAATACTGGCTCAGAAATTATAATCTATGCTTTGTGTTTTATTTCCTACACGCCAATGATTTAGCACATTTTGGCACATTTTCTTCAACAGCAAGATGGTTTCCCTTAAAAGTATTTTTAGTTCCATGGTCATTTCCTGTGATATGTGATCTAAAATTTAAGATGATTGCACCAGGTAGAAAGAGAACAGTTTAGAGAGAGAGATTTTTCAAGTACTTTCCATAGCTGTCTTATTTATAAAAATGCAGTCAGTGTCCTAAGAAGCCACAAAACAGCCCCTAGCTCCGATAATGCTTGGTGAGGAAATATTTGATGAATACAACAACAAAAAGCTATGACTCACTCATTCTTGCAAATGCATAGAGCTTTCCTGTTTTCTTGCCTTAACTCAGACTTTTTGTATCACCTCATATTACTCCACAGAATTCAGAAAGTTGGCCAAATGCCATCTATCCCAGGTTACACGATGAACACGGGTCTCTCTCTTTCTCCCCTTTCCAGTTTTTGCCAGACTGATCCAGTGTCACGTGACCAGCCATCCACAGGATGCTGCCCTACCTCTGCCAAACGAACGCCTAGTCTTCATGAAAGCAGAAACCTTGCAATAGATCGTTCTGTTTGTAAATATGATTTCTTGGCAAATGCTTTGATTTTTCTCTGTTCCCTATCAGAATCTAATGATTTCAAGTTGGATTACAAATGGGGGATATTACGCTCAACTGTTTTACACTATGGAAATGCAAACAAACATCAAGAGGTGGTTTTCTAAAGTAGAATGAAGAGATTTGCCTCCAAAAGAACACAAAACACAGTTTTAGAAACATAGACTCACAGCAGGATAATCTTGATCTTAAACACATGGTGTCATGAGGAAAGGCGGGGAGCAGGTGTGTCCACGTGAAACGGGCTGGGGCAGTCCAGAGACCCCTGTGCATGAGCTTAAGGAGGGCATGGCATGCTCTGAAGCCACAAAGAAGCCACCTTAACATTTACCATCAACACACGGCAACTGTGACAACACCGCCATCTAACATAGATGCTCAGGGAATTTCCACTCACCCTAAATATATTTTAAGTTGTTTAAAAATAAATAGTTTTGCAAAAAAAAATAGTTAAATGTCTTGCATCAATTTGATAACAAGCCTACAACTCTGCAATAGATCTTAATCCAAATAGCTTATAGTGAACAATTATATTATTACAGTATACTCCGTATTCCATCTTTATTAGGTGAAAACATCGAACAATAAGTCTGTAACAAGGTACAATCAGCATTCCACCAAAAGTAAGTACCTTTTCCCCTTGGAGTCAAAACACCACAACAATGAAACACGATGGCACCGTGCCTTTTCTTGGTAAGATCCCAGTTCTGACCTTAAAAGTAGAGGAAAGAGTGAGGATGCAGGTATGTTTGGGTGGCGAAGCCAGCAAGTTTGGCCCAGGAACTTTACCCTTGTGTTCACAGGAGGTGAGACAGGAAAACGTTAAGTGACACTTATCTCGAATGATACATTCTTTCTATGCTGGAAACATTTCCCTTTAAAGCTACTATAGCTGGAAATACTTCCTGAATGGGACAGTTACCTTGCAGAATCATGATATGAATACAATCTGTGTTGCAAAACTTAAAGATGCCAATTTACTTAAGAATTAGTTGAAACAAATAAAAACTCTATTCTTAATGGTGGTATAGGTGAGGCACTGGACTTCCATAGATTTGATATGGATTTACTGTGCATGAAGCTTCATAATTTCAACTGAATTCAATAAAATTGTCAGCTGAAGTTACCAAGGGCTGTTAATTATAGAGGAAAAAATGGTCAAAGGTACCCCATTTTAAGAATGACTACATAAAGAAAAAACTCATCTTTAAAACAATCTTTTCTATTCAAATCAATTTATATAAACTTTCATGTTGTAAGGGAATCCAGCTCATTTATGAAACTCATTTTAACAAGTTTCCCTAAGGAAATGTTAACTAAGGAAATCACTTAACCCAAGGAAAGTGTCTCTCTCTCTTTCTCTCTCTCTCTCTCTCTCTCTCTCTCACACACACACACAGACGCACGCATGCACGCTCATAGGAAACCAAGCTCATCTCATTTCCACATAGCAGTTTGGGTTCTATCAGTCTTTATGTTACGCCAATTTGTACCCGAGTTTAATGACAGAAAAGGCAACAATATCTACATTGGTGGCATGTATTTCTTTACAATTTTTTAATGTAAGGCCTTTTATTAAAATGGACAAATCACAAGATGAAAACAAAGGCAACAGAAAATTCCACTTCTCATAACCAAAAGAAAAACATTAAACAAAAATTAACACAATCTTAAAAAATAATTTCAAAAAATATTGTAAAAGACATGTTGCAGATTTGTAATCTACTAATCAAGATTGTGTGGATTCTTAATTCTAAATAAATCTTTTTAAAGCATGAGATTAAAAAATCATTTTCAGTGTATATGTAATTGTTTCATCACACATATGTGTTTATTCAACACTGTGATTTGAAAAATGGGCCATTTAAAGACACAGCAATATTCATCCTATACGTTCCATTCAACTTTACTTGGGGTTGACTACACATAAGATGTGCTTTTAACGCATGAAAGTCACAGCGGATAGCAGCAAAGGGGGTGGGGTATTACGGAAGATCTGGTAATTCACATTGTGATTATTCTGCACACTAAGGAACGATAATTCACACTTCTAGAACCTCAAGACATCCCATTCCAAAGAAACAAAATAAATCTCTGTTTATTCTGCAGACACTTTCCCACCCTACACACACCGATGACTGACACAGAAGAAAACTGAAACAGTTATGGCAGCAAGATTCTTGATGGCGATGGACGTTTGTAAACCGTATTCATCAGTCTCCTTCTCCGACTCCCAAAGTGCACGATGGACGCAGGCTCTCCATCTCAGTAGTGCTTCTCCTGTAAGTAATCCTTCATCTTGCTTGGCAAAGGAAGTTTCTGAATCAAGTCTATCCTGGTATACTGGCGGATGACGAAGCGGCACAGGTACTGCAGGGAGCGCACCTGCATGAAGCGGGACACCGGGTTGGTCAGTCTGACCGGGTACGTCGCAGATCCCGGCAGCCGAGACCTGGAATAGCAAAAAGCTCCGTTTTCAGAGTCCCTGATGGAATGCTCGATGAGATCCACTATGGACGTGTGACCCTCCACGTCGGGCTGTTCATAAAAGCTAAACCTACCGTTCGAGTGCTCGATTCTGGTGTGGAGGGTTTTCCCGTGGGAGCGAAAGCTCAGGCTGAGCAGGTAGCGGTCGTCGGAACTGTCCCGGACGAGGAACGAGCCGTCGGGCACGTTGGCCAGCTTGCTCTCGGCCTCCCAGCGAGTGATGGGTCCCCAGTACCACCCTTGTTTCGCGAGTTTCTTCAGCTCCTCGGTCAGGCTGGTTACCACCATGGGGCCACTGTTCTGCACCGAGTCGTAAACCCTGGCGACCCCAGGCGCTGAGTTGGGATCGAAATTCAAGTGGCAGCGCACGCTTTCGGCCACGGCCACATGCGCCTCAGTGCCTGCCAGGCCGCCGAAGGTCCTTTGGATCGGGTGGTTCTGCAAGGGAGGTAGCAATGGAGACAGCGGGGGCGCGTCGTCGTGGCCGGCCCCGGGGCTCTGCAGCACCACGCCCGTGGTGCCAACCAGCAGGCCGTTCACAGCCGGGTCCACGAAGATCTCGGGGGCAGCGACGCCCAGGTCCTGGTGTCCCTGAGGCTCGGGGACCGCGAAGGCGCTGGCGGCGGGGCCGGGGGGCCCGGAGGAGACCTCCATGGGCGAGCTCTCCAGAGGGCACAGGCCGTCGTCTAAAGGCACGGTGTACTGAAGGTAGTCCTGAGGCACGAGTCCGAGGACCACGGGCACGCGGTGCTGCTGCTGCTGGTGGCGGTGGTGGTCGTCGAGCGGGAGGCGCAGGTCGGGCCGGTGGTCCTGGAAGTCGCCCAGGTTGGCGCTGGCCCCGGGGCGCGCGGAATCGGGCTGCAGCTCCTTGCGCACGCCGTTGAGCGGCCCGGGGCTGCCGTGCACCAGCGCCTTCACGCGCACCTCCACCTCCACCTCCACCTCCACCTTGACGCACGTCTCCTCGGAGCTCGTGGGCCGCAGCGGCCACGGCGTCGGGCTGTAGTGGTGGCTGCGCAGCGACGTGGAGCGGATGGGCCGCGGCGCGCGCGCCTCCTTCAAGGCCAGGGGCGCCGAGGCCGACGAGAAGGTGTCGTCCGCGGCCGCGGTGCCCTTGCCCTTGGCCTTCTGCTTGGCCGACAGCCTCCGCTTCAGGGTGCCCATGAGGCTCTCGCTCTTGGCGCGCCCTTTGCCGCCCTTGTCCCCGTCGTCGCCGCCACCGCCGCCCACGCCGCAGCCGGCCATGTCCTTGGCGTAGCAGCCGCCGAACAGGGGGTCATCCTTGCCGAAGTCGCCGGCCAGGGACGGGGGCTGCACCACCATGAAGTCGGATTCGTCTTTGCTCTTGTTGAGGTTGAAAGACTTCCGGAAGGTTTTCAGACTGATCTTCTTCATTCTGACTGTGACCTAACCGAGGGGACCGCTTTCTCTCGGGAGGAGCAGGATCCCCAACGCGCGGCGACGCCCGCGATGAGGCATGGAGGTGCTTGCCTGGGGTCACTTAACCCTTGGAGCCATTTCCTAAAACAGAAAAAGAAAATGCAATAAGACTACCCAAAGTACATTTTGTTTTTCAAATAAGACTTCTCATAGAAGTTTTATTTTATGCCTTTAGCTTTGAACAAGAGCAGCCAATTCTTCGGAATGTCACCCCTGAGAAGGAGCGCTCTGCCTGCTGCATACTCGATGCAAATATCTGACTTGTTTGAGGAACAAACCGGGCCTGTTGTCCTTCATTCTGAACCCTGCGAGTGGCTTACACCCTCCCTAGTTATCTGACGGACGCTCCTCCCCAGCACTGTTTCTGCCTAGAAGCTCTGGCCGCCCCCACACTAGGCTGAAGGAGGCGCTATACAGAACTGGGTGGGGGGGCGCAACCTGTCACTGATCAACGACGTACAGAAATGAAAACAGAGTTCCCTACTTATGATGAGTAGTGTAGACATGGCCCTCCACACTCCTAAACTCCTTGACAATAGGGATCTTTAGTTCTCATTCTTCAAGCCTAGCTCAGACTCAGGGGAAAGGGGAGTACAATGGTTACTCCTCATGCATAGCTCAGAGACCCTGGGCTGACTGGCAAAAGACTTCAGCTCTAATTGTGATCACGTTCATGGATCTGTGTTCACTAAGCACCCACGGCACGCACGGCATACTGCTGTAACATGCGCGCTAATGTGCTATTTACGATCTTCTAAATCCAGTAGGAGAGACACTACAAATAGATAAATGACAATACAAATCCACTGGAAGCAAACCGGTATCAGAGGTGGGAGGAAGAGAGAGGAATGGGACGCGTTCACTGGGGTACAGACAGCAGTTGGTTGGTGTGTTGACGCAATCTGCTTACTGAAAACCACTCAGACCAGACACCCCGTCAGCCCCGTCACCTCCATAAAAAGCAGCAGTAATTTTAACAGTCTCTCTGTCTATACTATCTTTTTGAAGACAATGTAGAAAATAGACCAGCTACTTTTAAACGTTAAGCTGCATATCAGGTGAACTTACGGAGTAGCACCCGCTCTGATAGACAAAGCATGAAAATGTGGAAAGAAGCCTGAGAACAGAATCAGTAGTGGATTCCAAGATGGTAAGTAACCCCACTAAACATGGGGTTCAAGTAGACCAGCTTCCACTATCACATGCCTACACCCCAGATCCATTTGAAAATTATTCCTTTCTGAACTAATCCATATGCAACTCAATACTAGCACTGCGGACACACTCCAAGGCTCAATATTAGAAAGTGGCCAAGTTCTACAAAGCCATATGGTCCTTTATCTTTTTCTTGCATTTTCTAGGCAAAGACTCCTCTGGAATTTTACTATTTTCCTGTTTGCACTTCCAAAAATATATGGCATCTTTTTATAGGATTACCATCTGTCTCCTGCCTAAGAGAATGTTCTGAATTCATCTTGCTGCTTCTCTAATTACGAAAATTTAAGTTTACGCATACACTTGAAAATGTGTCTAATGGCTCAAGAAGAGAGATTTCAGACGTTTAAGGTGAAGACTACTCTACGGACAGAAACTACATCCACAGATACTTCCACAACCCTTCTTTTCTCCTTCCTTCCCTCCTTCCTTCCTTCTTTCTACACAAGCATATGTAACCTGGGCTGACCTCAAATTCTTTTAACTTTGTAGTTAAGGATGAGTTTAAATTCCTGCACCTCGCGCCTCTACTTCCGGAGGGCTTAGATTACAGACATGCGCCAGTACACACTGCATCACAACCTCCTCTTATTTATTTATCTACACGTGTGAGTATGTGTGTGTGCACATGTGTTCAGGCACACCAGGGTCTCTTGCTGAAAATGAATGACTGTCCAGCTTTCAGTGGCTGGCTGGGGAACTGAACCCAGGCCAGCAGCAAGTGCCTGTAACTGTGGAACCATCTCCCCAACCCCACAGCCTCTTTTTAATGGAATGATTGTAGGTAGCCATGTCTACCAGCCTGTATAGTACCTAATGCAAAAAATAAAACCTGAAAAGGCAAATCAATTAGTTAACAATAAACACAATGGCTCTGTTACCCCCATCTTATAAACAAGGACCCTACGACTCAAAGAAATTAATATTTGCCCAATGAAGTTAAGTCATTTGCTACGGGGCACAGCCAGTCCCTTCCCAGTTGCTCGGCCTGCAGTCCATTCTCGACATCAGTGGTCCCTGAACCTCCTGGCTTCAGCAGCTCTATTCCCTTTAAAACTTTTCCAAGACCACAGCAAGCTGATAGAGATGTCCACACAAAACAGCTTTATATATGGGCTTTATATCTACTGCCACGGATTGATCCTACTAAGAATTAAAACAGAGTTTTAAATATTTGATTACGTGCTCATCTTAAAACAACAGTACATAGGCTCCTTTTATGTTGACATAAACAACAGTTTCATGGAAAACACTTTCCTCACAGTCCCGACAGTGAGGGGAGCAGGGGGCATTTCACACCAGTGGACAAAGCTGGGCCTGACGCAGGGACAGCAGAACTCACGCCTGCCTCTCACCTGACCTTATAATACGCTGCTCTATTTTAAGTCGAGAAGAAATCCGGTACCCTACGGACAGAACTGGAAAAGAGGATGAACTCATTTTGTTTAATAATCTTTCATATGACTGTGTATATGTTTGATATGCTACCAATCAAGGAGCTTCTTAGAAGTTAAACTGTGCTGGAAAATGTGATCCTTGGACAAGAATTGTTTTGACACACACTCAGATCCATTGTCCTATTTTGCATTCTGAATCAATGTTTCAGACACGCATGGTTTTGTAATATTGTATATTAGTTACTGCATCATGTGACATTTCAAACATCACACTTGTGAATACTACTGCTGATCTCATTAGAAAAGTCCTTTGGTGTGGGCCATAGGTAAGGCACTGGCCAGAGACACATTTTCCACAACTATAATTTTCCCTTCATCACTGGCAACAATACAGTGAGTTTCAGGGGAGGTACGAGACTCACTTTGATCATTTATAAGAAAAATATCTAAAACTTGTTGAGTAAGCACATGTCTGTCCTCTGTCCTTTTAATAAACATAGTAGGGGAAAGTGAGAGAGGGGAGGGAATTCTCATGGTTTATTGTCTATAATTATAGAAGTTGTCAATAAAAATAAAAGTTAAAAAAAAAAAAAACACAGGGCTGGGCCTGGGGCTGGGAGGGCAGAGCAGTTGGTAATGATCTGCCATACATGTATGTGGACCTGAGTTTAGATCCACAGCTTCCACGGATGTGCCAGGCAGGTGTGGAGCCTGTCTGTTAATTCCAGTGTTCAGGAGGTGGCAGTAACAGATCCTGGGCTGCAGAGACATCTTAGCAGTTAAAGTGCTTGCTAGTGAAGTCTAAGGACTCAAGTTCAATTCCCCAGTACTCACGTAAGCCAGATGCACAAGGTGGAGCATGCATCTGGAGTTCATTTACAATGGTTGGAAGTCCTGGAGCGCCTGTCCTCTCTCTTTCTCTCTCTCTGCCTCTTCCTCCCCCTCTCTCAAATAAATAAACAAAATATATTTAAAAAGAAAAGAGAGAGAGAGAGAGAGAGAGATCCCCAGAGCAAGGTGGCTAGCAAGACTAGGAGAATCAATGAGCTCTGGGTGCAAGCGGGAGAGCCTCTCTCAATAAATAAGGCAGACAGGAATGGAGGAAGACACATGATGTTCACCTCTGGCCTCCACAAGCACACACATGTCAACACATACTATACACATGTGCCCACACATATACAAACACCCACACCCCCATGTAAGTATAGTACACACACATACACAAACACACAGGGCCAGAGGATGAAGTGTAACACTGGAATATTCAGCACATGGCTGGGGCATAAAGGGTTACTCTGGAATACTCAGCCCGGGAGGAGGGGGTTACTCTGGAGTACTTAGCATGGGGCCAGGGGATAAAGGTTTACTCTGGAGTACACAGCACAGAACTGGAGGATAAAGGGTAACTCGGGGTTGCTTAGCCCAGGGCCAGGGGATAAAGTGTCACTTTGGAGCGCTCCGCACGGGCTGGGGGTGAAGTGTTACTCGGAGCACTCAGCACGGGGCCAGAGGATAAAGGGTTACTCTGGACTCCTCAGGCTCTGCCCAGTACAGAAGTCAGCAATCACATGCGACAGGAACACGTCAGGCTGCTGAATCACTCAGAGGCCATCAGCTGAGGCCAGGAGCAGGAGGGAGGCTCCCGCCAGTCAGCCCCAGCGATTTTCCTGACGCACTCCTCCTCTCACTGGTGACTGGAGACTTGGCGGCTACGGCTGCAACTCCTCTCCATGTCGAAGTCAGAATGGGCCAAGAAAAGAACGTACACCTTTTCTTGACCCCTCACTAAAGCTCTACCTAGGGAGACTACCTTCTTCTCCATCTTACAGAAAACCAAAGGAACCTTTGTCAGTTTAATAATTTTTCCAGTCACAAGGACGCTGCTTAGTAACATGGAAATGCTGAAACCTTACTCTATACAATTTAGAAATGGCCACTTGTTTCCATGTGTGTCAACATAACTCGACGCAGGTGCCTGCTCAGCCTTGACCCAGAGCACAGACCGGAGCCGATCGGCCTGAGCTCACCTCACACGACCATGTCATAATGACCTGGATGGACGTCCACGGTCAGCCTCCTCATCAGAAACTGCAAAGACGGACTGCACAAGACTGAGGAGGGTGCTGAGTCCAGTCTGCCAAAAGCAACCGTGACGCTGGGCTCAACTGTGAAGAAACAAGCACGTGAGCCCTTCAGAGATGAGCAGCACCCTGCTCACGAGACACCCAGGCATGCCGCTGAGCTCCGGGGCGGCAGTGCCCGGGCAGCTGACGTGACCCAGGGGAGGAAAGATGGATCATCACGAAGATGGGCGGCAAGACTAACAGAGGCTCACTGTCCGCAGGAGCAACGAAGGGCAGAGGGCAGCAGGATGACACGCTCAGAGGCTGAGAGGCACCCGCAGCCAAGGCGTCCACATCCCAAACAACACGCCCAAAAGTAAGCAGGAGAAAACTAGCACGAAATTCTAAGAGAACACAGCTCCGGGGTGGAAGAGGCTGAGATGTCAGCCGGCCTGTGCTAAAAACTCATGACAGAGAAAGTGCTTCAAACAAAGTTAAACTTGGCAATAACTGGAAATGCCAAGTGTTCAGGTTAATGAAACATATTGTGCTTTCCCCTAGCTCTCTTCTAAAGGATCTAAAAAGGAATAAATTAAAGTCGTCGCACTCATTGCTGAGGTCACAGCATATGCGCACATCAATAGAACATATGTAAACAATGCCAACAAGGGAGGACACAGAGACACGTGAAGCCAAATTCCTGTATTTTACCAGAATTATATTAACATTATTTTCAAGTAAGACCATGATAAGAAACATCCAATGGTCCATGTAGAGTTCACAAGGAAAATCACTCTGAAAATCTGAAGTTAACATAAACTGGTACCCTATTTAACACAAGAGAATGCAGTGACATTGGAAGCAATTTAAAATTAATTGCCCTACCTTAAAAATGACCAAAATGATAAAGTAAAATATATCAATAATAAAATTAAATGTGAATGGGCAAACTCATTACTCCAGGATAACACTCCTCAGAGGCAAATCCCTACCCACCACCTTTTTACATATTCATGAGGTAAAAGCTGGTTTTGACATTACTGGCTTAGTAGAATTAAGAGTATTTTTTAATACATATTTATTGCAAGCAGAAAGAGAGTGGCCCAGAGAGAGAGAGAGAAAGTGAGAGAGAGAGAAAGTGAGAGAGAGAGCATGGGCACACCCGGGCCTCTTGCCACTGCAAAAAACTCCAGAAGCATGTGCCACTTTGTGCATCTGGCTTTATGTGGGTACTAGGGAATCAAACCCAGACCGTCAGGCTTTTCAAGCATTGCCTTCAACAACTAAACCATCTCTCCTGCCCCAAGAGCAGTACTTTGTGACACAAGAGAATTCTATGAAACTTAGATTTCAGTGTCCACGCACGAAGGTTCTACTGGAGCAAACTCACAGCTACCTTTCCTTCCACACTGTGTCTGCCTACTTCCTCTCTGTCTGCAGAACTGCACCCCGAGCAGAGCTACCCGGCCTGCACAGTGCGACATGTTTACTGTTTGCTCTTTCATAGACCACGTCTGCTGCCGCCTGCCCTAATCAAAAAGGAGAGATTTTCAGGTTGAACAACAACTGACAAAAGTCAATGATGTGCCATCTCTAAGAACCCTCTACTGCGGATTGGCACATGACTTAAAGAAAGGGATGGACAAGAGTATATCAAAAGAACAGTGTCTATAAACAGCTAAACTAACATCAGGCCAAATAGGCTTTCAGAGAGAAAAAGTTTCACTAGAGGCAAAAAATGGACATTTAAAATGAAAATCAGATTAATATACCACACACTACACTAGGAGAACATAAAACACTGGAATCCGGTGTTCAGACCTGGGTTCCTCCTAAGACATCTCATCACATGTAACCAAGAGTCCAAACTCAGAAGCACGTGGGGTCTCACACTTCAGATAACGTGCTCACCCTGTGAATGGCAGAGTGGACAGAAACAGAAGGGCACACAGGACAAGAACACATCAGCTAACACAACCCCCCCCCCAAAGGTTCTCATTCTTTAGGATAAACTAAAACAAGCTTCAACAAATTTACAAAATTGACATTATACAAATTATATTATTTGACCACAATACAGCTAAATTACATATCTACAACAGAATAAGTCTGGGGCTGGAGAGATGGCTTAGTGGTTAAGGCACTTGCCTGTAAAGACTAAGGACCTAGGTTCGATTCCCCAGTACCCACATAAGCCAGATGCACAAGATGGAGAATGCATCTGCAGTTTGTTTGCAGTGACTAGAGACCCTGGAGTGCCCATTCTCTCTCTTCTTTTTTTCCTCTCTCTCTCTAATAAATAAATTAATTAATTAAAACCTTTTTTTAAAAGATGCTACATTTCAGATACCTAGACACTCCAGTATCAAGTCATATGGCCTTGTGTCTGTCTGTCTTTCCTTTTTAATACCTTCTTCTCCCACCCCTGCTGGACAGCGCCTGCGTCTGAAGAACAATCAATCTCTCTCAATTTTCTCCTCTCCTCCTCTCACTTTCTCAGCAATTTGAGAAACTAAAGTTTCTCCGTCTCATTTTAGTCAAAATTTACCACTCTGTTTTTATTATTTTCCCATTTTGTTATCTCAAGGATACCTGACACTGAAATACATGTTCTCCTGTATTGTCTATGAAAAGCCCTCAAGTTCCCCCTTTCACATTTAAGTCATATGTAAGGCATTGCTTTACATATGAGGTAGAGATTAACTTAAGTCTTCCACATGGATAGCAATTGGCTCACACATTCACAGAAAGATGTTGACTCAAACTGGGTGTGGTACGGAGGCTCACACCTACAATCTCCGCACCTGCCTAGGAGGCTGAGGTAGGATTGTCGTACGAGGACAGTTGGCGGCAGAATGAGCTCCAGATCATTCGGGCTAGAGTAACATCCTGCCATTAAAACAATAGTGAGTATATACACATGATGCAGATACACTGACTTATAACAATCAAAAGTCAGATCAGCAAACAATTTCCAAATGATGATTTGCTTAACTGGGTCAGAGAGATGGCTCAGAGGTTAAGTGCACATCCTGAACAAGCATCAAGGCTTGAGAGGGCCTGGAACCGCCAGAGTTCAAGTCTCCAGATCTCACATAAATAGCTCGGTATGACCACACACGCCTGTATCCCCTTCCCTGGGCTTACAAGAAACAACAAGCTCAGGTATCAATGAAGAGACTGAGGCTCAAGTAAGAATGGGCAGAGGAGTGAGGGAGCAGGACATGTGATGCTCAGCTCTGACCACAGAGAGAGCACGAGCTGTCACAGGGCACACGCACGAGCATGTACACATCATGCACACACATGCACAAGCAGAAAAATACATCTTTACAAAAATTTATACTCCCATCCAATAATGCTTTTCGTACATCTTAAGAAAAAATAATGTTCCCTGAATAAAAATTAAAAATACCAGAAACATCTTAATTTCCAACAGTATGAGAGCAGTACACAAAATCCTGGCACATGTACACAATAGAATGTCAGAGAACCACTGAAATTGATATTTAAACAGCTATATAAACAACATGGACAAACTTCATACTGTTCATTTGTTAGGTGCAAAAACACAAGAAATAAAGTTGTATGTACAGTGTGGTCGGAGTGATGCAGAAAGAACAGAGAGGAAGGTGGACAGCAGAGCTGTTCACAGGACGGCAGAGGTCTTTGCACACGCTAGTCAATACTTCGCTTTCAAAATGCCCTAACGAACATGTAGTGCTTTCATAAGAATAAATTCTGTGGGTTTGTTTTTCCAAAAGTTGATTTTTTAAGGGAATGGTAAAGTAAGTTCACCAGGTTAAAGCAAAATGCAAGACTCTTTTTCTCTTTCAATTACTCCACATCTGCCAAACAAACAAAAAATATGTCAGTAGTGTGATTATGACTTTTGATCACTTCGTGCCAAGTAACTTTTGGCAATGTGGCATATTTCTATTTTCTGTTCATATATGTATATGTATATATATACACATATATATATACACACACACACACACACACATACATACACAGGTCGGGGGAGAGGGAGGAAGAGAAGGAGATGGGCTACTGGTTTTATATATTCAAAGTGTAAATGACAAGAATTACAAGTCTACTAACTTTCAGTCAGGCTTCTCCCTCCCTGCCTCCCTCCTCAGTGCGCATGCTACAGTTACACTGTGACTACTCCCTTGCACACACTGAACCTCAGTTCCCTCTCTCCACTCTTATATCCCAGCACAAATTAAACCCCACTCTTGCTAGGCCATACCTACACACACACTAATGCACACAGCTAGAGAAACAGAGCTATGCTGACTGTTTTCACAGTCAGACTCGTGACCATGAACCTCAGGTCTACCCTGCCACTGTGTGGAAATCAACTACAGCTTTTTAGTCCATTCCACCCGTTTCTTGCTGATCATTTCACAGCTCTGTTTTCCTCACACCTGCACCTCACTCTTCAATCTCAGCTGGTGGCCCAGCTTCCAGTTTCAGAGACATCAACAGGAAACGTTGGGGTTAGTTAGGGATGCAGTTCAGTGGCAGAGCATCCACCTAGCGTGTGTGAAGCCCTAGGTTCAATCCTCAGCACCAAAAAGCAGGGAGCAGTTAGATTATACTGCATCAACCCACTTAACCATGTTTGTCCCCGTTTATTTCCCTGCTAAAGGCACCCTTCCAATCCAACCCTTGCACAGCTCATCTCCTAACAACTCACCTTTTTGGGGGATCATTCCTAAAAATGTTCTTTCTCATATGGAAACAAACCTGTCTTGACCCCTATCTCCCCACCAGCTGTGGCTGCATCGAGCAGAAAAGCTTCTGAGGACCTGTGTGGACTCAGCACCCACAACTCCTCTTCGCCTTCTTCTCTTGCAGCCACCCCAGGGCCTTCTCCACTCCACAACCAGCGGCTCCGAGGTTACTGCTCAGTCAAGGCAGGTGCTCTAGAGCTGCTGACAACTCCTTTCTCCCAGAAGTGACTTTCCAAGGACACCTCACTCACCTTCTTGGCTAGTTTCCCTGCGACCTCCTCATGGATGGAACACACAGACACAGGTCTCTTCTCTTGTCTATGCACACACACACCCCCATTAATAGCTGTGTGTCATCCGCTCCCAAATTCCTATCTAATTATTTACAGACTGATACAACTCCCTTCTTGGCACTGCCACTAGGCTTCCCTATGGGCAGCTGGAACGTAACAGGTTAACACTGAACTCTGGATCATTCCCTCCCCGCCCCCAGACCTGCTGAACTTGCTGGCTCCTCCGCTTCCAGTCGGCAGCTTCCCGTCACCGCACTGCTCAGGTCGACCCCTCAGACTCACTCTGGCTCCCGTGTGTGGAGGCCAGAGGTCAACGTCAGGTGTTGTCACTAGTTGCCTTGTCATCTTGTTTTCTGACACATGGACTCACACTGAGTTCGCAAGCTCATCCACTCACCTACGCCAGCCAGCAAGCCTCAGGGATCCCTCTACCTTTGCCTCCCTGGCACTGGGATTACAGCTGTGTGCGGCCACACCTGGACTTTACAGGTGCACTGAGGATTCAAACTCAGGTCCTCATGCGTGCACAGCAAGCACTTGACGTACCAAGCCACTTCCCCAGCCACTTTGGCTCCTTTCTTTGCCCAGCGCCTCACATCCCGTGTCACAAAACCACGCTACGGTCATGTTCAAGACTTGCACAGAATTCCGCTGCTTTTGACCTCCAGACCAAGCCAGTCAGTCCTCTGCTACCCTCATTATTGTTTCGGCATCTTACCGAGTCTCCCGGGCATTTAAGGGAAAAAGATCAGACTCTTCACAGTCTTGACACATACACACAGTAAAAATAGCTGAGGCACAATAAACACGATAAAATTTCTTTGGCTTCTCTCAGAGCTTATAGATTTCAACATGATAATGTCTACTTTAAAAAGACACATGTGGTGGAGGGGGGGGAGTGGGGAGAGAAGGCTTAGTGGTTGCCTGCAAAGCTAAACGACCCAGGTTTGATTCCCTAGGACAAACATAAGCCAGATGCACAAGGTGGCACATGTGTCTGGAAATTTGTTTGCAGTGGATGGAAGCCCTGGTGTGTCCATTCCCTCTCTCTTTCTCTCTCTCTCAAATAAATAAATAAATATAAAAAAAGACATAACCCACTCCAGGGTCTGAATTCCTTGCACGGTCGGTATATTGGCAGGCGCAGTAGTCTAGAGTGAGTAGGCCAGACACATTTCCTGGCTCCTCCCACCTCCAGTGTCTGAGTTCCTTGCGAGGTCAGTGTGTGCACAGGCCTGACGGTCTGGAGTATGTCAGACAGACCCCTGTATCTGGACTCTGTCAACCTCCCCGGTCTGGGTTGCCTGCACTGGTAGGTGTCCTGGAGGCACAGCACGTAGTAGGCCAGATCCCTGTTCCCTTGCTCCTCCCAGTCCTCTGGTCCTGGTAGAACCCATTGTGCCTTACTCTGGGAGGCCTGGCCCCTGTGTGAGATGTGGAATAAGGCCTTTTGCTCTGGTATCCTGACTGACCACTAGGCACCAACATCCATCCCTGTTCACCTGAGTTAGAAAGTGAATGGGCCAAACTACAAAGACTTGCTCCCGCCTCAATAAAATAAAGAGTCTTCCTAAAACGGGTACAGAACAACGTGAAGATGCCAACGAAAGCCAGAAAACAGAGAGATCTCCACCAAGGACGCCTAGTCCTACTAAGGAAGCCTCCAATGACATCATAGAGGAATCAATAGAAATTCAGTCCCAAAATGAAAACACAACAACCAATGAGACCCTGACTTAAAAAAAAAAAAAAGTCGGGCTAGAGAGATGGCTTAGCGGTTAAGCGACTGCCTGTGAAGCTTGAGAACCCCAGTTCGAGGCTCAATTCCCCAGGACCCACGTTAGCCAGATGCACAAGGGGGCACACGTGCCTGCAGTTTGTTTGCAGTGGCTGGAGGCCCTGGCGCGCCCATTCTTTCTTTCTGTCTGCCTCTTTCTCTCTCTGTCTGTAGCTCTCAAATAAGTAAATAAAAATAAACAATTTTTTTTAAATCACTGAACTTGAAGCAAACTATCAAAGAATGAACAATTGTATCAATGAAACTGAACAGAATCGTCTCCTACAGCATTCAGCCTTTGACAGTAGACTTAACTTGATTGAAGAAAACACTAGAACCCTCTAAACAGATAAGAATAAATTGAAGGCAAGTCAAGAAATGGAAGACCTCAACAACCAGTTGATTAAGCTTAATGAAGACTTGATCAAAAGCAAGAATGGACTACAGGGAGCATCAAGAAGATCAGAACTTGAGCTGAAATTATACACAACAGAAAACAAAAAATCAACTAAAAATTATAAAAACGTCTCTACAACCACTAACCAACAGAGTTACTCATGTGGAAGACAGAACCTCTGACCTGGAAGACAAGACAGAAGAAACTGATCAGGACGCAAAAACCTTTTCTAAATTAAAAAAAAAAGTCAATGAACAGAATACGAGGGAACTGTGGGACACACTAAAACAACCAAACATCCAGATCATGGGTATACCAGAAGGAAAGGAAATCCAGATCAGTGGCAGAGAGAGCATACTCAAGAAAATTATTGAAGAAAATTTCCCGAATCTTGCAAAAGAGAGGCCCATCCAGATATAAGAAGCCCACAGAACACCAAACAGACAGGACCAAAGAAGAAACTCTCCAAGACACATCATCACAGTTAGAACTCTTAACAATGAAAACAAAGACAGCGTGTTAAAAGCAGCAAGAGAAAAAAGAAAAAAAAAAAAAGCAGCAAGAGAGAAACAGTTCACAACATACAAAGGCAATCCCATTAGAGTAACATCAGATTTCTCAATGAACTCTGAAAGCCAGAAGGGCCTGGAATGGAACACTTCAAAGTCTGAAAAACAATGGCTCCCAACCCAACCTACTTTACCCAGCAAAAGTATACCTCATAATAGATGGTAAAAGAAAAACTTTCCATGAAAAAAAGTCAATTCTATGATTACATGAACATAAAGCCAAATCTACAGAGACTATTTGATGCCACAGAGAACAGTCAAACAACCAATCTCAAGAGCCAACAAGAAGATGATCACAATAACCAAAATAGACCAGGCTCAAAACAGTACATAACACAAGAATGCACCAAACCCCACAAAATACCTCATCATGGCAGGGATTATTTCAAACCCCACAGTAAAGACCTTAAATATTAATGGCCTTAACTCACCAATGAAAAGACGCAGATTATCAGGATGGATCAAAAAACTGGACCCACAGGCTGGAGAGATTGCTTAGTGGTTAAGGCATTTGCCTGCAAAGCCAAAGGACCCAGGCTCAATTCCCCAGGACCCACATGAGCCAGATGCAGAAGGTGGTGCATGCATCTGGAATTCATTTGTAGTGGCTGGAGGCCCTGGAAAGTCCATTCTCTCTCTCTCCCCTTCTTTCTCTTAAATAAATAAAATAAGTAAATAAATAATTTGGGCTGGAGAGATGGCTCAGCAGTTAAGGCACTTGCCTGCAAAGCCTACGGATCCAGGTTCAATTTTCCAGGTCCCATGTTAGCCAAATGCACATCGTGGCACATGCATCTGCAGTTCGCTTGCAGTGGCTAGAGGCATGCCCATTCTCTCTCCCTCTGTCCCTCAGTATCTAATAAATAAATAAATGATTAAAAAAAAAACTGGACCCTTCTATCTGCTGTCTTCAAGAAACCCACCTCACAACTAAATATAGACATCTCAGGGTGAAAGGTTGGAAGGTTGGAAGGTTGGAAAATGACATTCCAAGAAAATGGAAATAAAAAACAAGCAGTAGTTGCTATATTAATATCTGATAAAATAAAAACCAAAAGTAATCAAAAAGGACAAAGAAGGCTACTTCTTACTCATCAAGGGAATGATCCAACATGAGCATAATGCATTCATAAACATATATGCATCAAACACAGGGACACCACAGTTTATAAAACAAAATCTAAACAACAATAAAACAGGAATAAACACCAACACCATCATAGTCAGAGACTTCAATACTCCACTACCATCAATAGACAGATCATCCAAGAAGAAAATCAACAGGGAAATAATAGAGCTCAACAACATCACAGATCAACTAGACCTAACATATCTACAGAACTTTCCAACCCAACTCTAAAAAATATACATTCTCCTCAGAAGATCATGGAATCTTCTCCAAAATTGACTTATATTAGGCCATAAAGCATGCCTTCATAAAATCAGGAAAATAGAATTAACTTCCTGCATCATGTCAGATCACAATGCTTTAAAGCTGGAAATTAACAAGAGACACATTAAGAACTCAACCAACTCCTAGAGACTAAACAACACACTTTTAAACAATGAATGGGTCATGGAAGAAATCAAAAAAGAAATTGTAAAATTCCTAGAATAGAATGATAATGAAAAGACAAACTACCAAACCTTACGGGACTCAATGAAGGTAGTCAAAAGAGGAAAATTCATAGCCCTAAATGCCTTCATTACAAAGACAAAGAGATCCCAAATCAATAACCTGACTGTCCACCTAAAGGCACTAGAAAAACAAGAAAAATTCAACCCAAAGAGCTCCAGACAGAGAGAAATAATCAAGATTAGAGCAGAAATTAATGTTTTAAATTTAAAAATTTTTAAACTTTTAAAAACAATTTAAAAAACTGATGAAATGAAGAGCTGGTTCTTCGAAAAAATAAACAAGATTGACAAACCCCTGGCCAAACTGATCAGGCAAAAAAAAAAAAAAAAAAAAAAAAAAGGAGAGGGAGAAATCTCAAATTAACAAAATCAGAAATGAAAAAGGAGAGATCACTACAGACATCAATGAAATTGGAAGAATCATCAGGGCATACTTCCAAAACCTCTACTCCACAAAATTAAATAATCTGGAAGAAATGGATGAATTCCTACACACATACCACCTACCAAACCTAAACTCAGAGCAGATTAATCTCCTAAACAAACCTATCACATCCATGGAGATTGAAAAGGTAATCAAAAACCTCCCCAAAAGAAAAGTCCAGAACCAGATGGCTTCTCAGCTGAATTCTACCAAACCTTCATAGAAGAACTGAAACCAATTTTTCTCAAAATACTTCACATAATCGGAGACCAAGGAATCCTCTCCAATGCCTTTTATGAAGCTAGCATCAACCGAATACCAAAACCAGACAGAGATGCCACAGGGAAAGAAAATTACAGGCCTATATCCCTAATGAACTTAGATGCAAAGATCCTGAACAAAATCCTTGCAAACTGAATTCAACAACACTTCAAAAGCATTATCCACCTTAAGTAGGCTTCATCCTAGGAATACAGGGATGGTTTAACATGTAGAAATTGGTCAATGTAACACACCACATAAATAAACCGAAACATAAGAACCACATGATCATCTCAACTGATGCAGAGAAAGCCTTTGACAAAATACAACAACATTTCATGATCAAAACATGGGAAAGAATAGGCATGGAGGGTTTATATTATTAACACAATAAAGGCTATATAAAAAGCTCCTAAAGCCCAAATAATACTTAATGGGGAAAAATTCAAGAAGTTCCCCCTAAGATCAGGCACAAGATAGGGATGTCCACACTCACCACTGCTCTTCAACATAGTACTAGAAGTAATAGTCCAAGCAATAAGACAGGAGAAAGAAATAAAAGGGATTCAAATTGGAAAGAAAGAAGTCAAGTTAGCCCTATTTGCAGATGACACAATCCTATATATAAGTGACCTGACAGTCTCCATCCCAAAACTTCTAGAGGTGATTCCTTCAGCAAAGTGGCAGGATACAAAAATCAATGCACAAAAATCAGTAGCTTTTCTATATACAAAGGACAAATATACCGAGAAAGAAATCAGTGAGGCTGTCCCATTTCCAACAGCAACAAAAAAATTAAATACCTTGGAATAACACTAACAAAGGATGTGAAGGAACTATATAATGAAAACATAAAAACACAAGAAAGAAATAAAGGAGGACTTGAGAAGATGGAAAGACCTCCCATGCTCCTGGGTAGTTAGAATTAATGTTGTGAAAATGGCAATTCTACCAAAAGCAATATATATATTTAACACAATACCAATAAAAATTCCAGCATCATTCTTCACAGAGGTTGAAAAAATGATCTCAAAATTCATATGGAATGGCAGAAGGCCTTGGATATCCAAACATGTCTTTAGCAAAGGAAACACCTCTGGTGGTATCACCATACCTGACCTAAAGCCATATTACAAAGCCAGAGTGACAAAAACATCATGCTAATGGAATAAAAACAAAAATATAGACCAATGGAACAGAACTGAAGACCCAGACTTTAGGGCTAGCAACTACAGCTGCTTGATCTTTGACAAAGGTGCCAAGAATATAGACTGGAGAAAAGACAGCCTCTTCAACAAATGGTGGTGGACAAATTGGATGACCATATGTAGAAAAAATGAAATTAGATTCACTCATTTCACCATAAACAAAAATGAAGTCCAAGTGGATTAAAGACCTCAATATAAGACCTGAACCTCTCCAACTATTTGAAGAAAAAATAGGAAGCACTCTCCACAATATAGGACTGGGAAAAGACTTCCTGAACAAAATCCTAGTAGCCAAGGAAACTAAACAAGTACTCAACCAATGGAATCTCATGAAGCTAAAAAGCTTTTGCACAGACAAACATACCATAAACAGAGCCAATAGATTACCCACTGAATGGGAGAAAATCTTTGCCATACCACTGAAAGAAACCTAGTATCTAGAATCTACAAAGAACTCAAAACACTAAACAATAAAAAAAATCAAACAATCCACTCCAAGAGTGGGCAGAGAACTAAATAGGGAGTTCTCAGAGGAAGAATTACAAATGGTAACAAACACTTAAGAAAATGTTCAACATCCCTAACCATTAGGGAAATGCAAATTAAAACAATTATGAGATTCCACCTTATCCCAGTAAGGATAGTAAACATTAAAAAAATCAAATGAAAACAAATGTTGGCGAGGCTATAAATAAATAAGAACACTCATTCACTGTTGGTGGGAAGGTAAACTGGCACAACCACTGTGGAAAGGCCCTGCTATTCCATTACTGGGCATTTACCCTAAAAGCTCCACATCTCAGTTCAGAAATATTTGTTCAACAATGATTATAGCTGCTCAATTCATAACAGCTAAAAACTGTAATCAACCCAGGTGTCCCTCATTGGATGAATGTATAACCAAGATGTGGTATATCTACATGATGGAATTCTACTACTCAGCAGTAAGAAAAAAAAATGATACATTGAAATTTGTAGAAAAATGTTTGAACTTGGAACAGATCATTCTAAGTAAACTCATACAATCATAGAAAGACAACCGCTGTGTGATCTCACTCATCTGTAGCTCCTAACATGGATCAGCCCAAGTTGCTGACATAACTGAATAGCATCTTGAGGCTTGGACAATACGGAGGGTAGGGCTTGAGGGAAGGGAAAGGGTGGGGGAGGGATACAAAATTTGAACACAAATTGAAGTCGTACCATAGAATCCTTTATCCTGGAAGTCAGACTAAAAGTAGAACCCTCAAGAGGACCTTAGGGGGTGCACCTGAATCAAAGTGCCCTGGAGAGGGTGAGATGAAACCTAACCTCAAATTTCTCCTGTTTCTCTTTCTTCTCTGGCTTTTTCTGTTTTCTTTTCCTTTGGTGCTGGCCTGTAATTCCCTGTACCAGGATGTGGTCTACATCCACAATGAGCTGTTGATCAAAGAGACCTGCTAGATCTCCCAAAACAAAAAAGACAGACTCCTGTCAGAGCACTTGATTACCCACCAGAGGTTAATGGTAAGATCCTACAGCTGAAGACACCAAACGCTGTTGGCATGGACCATGAAGAGACCTGGTTGGAATCCGGAGGAGAGCCAGTCCCCAGACAATTAACCCACCCAGTGCTGGAAGGTAGTACATGAGCTACCGGGGAAAAATGGCCATCATCTGTCCAAGCAACTCAAAGTCTAAGTGACTCAGATGCAAACAACTTCACGTGATGCTCACACACGTACAATAGTGGCACCCAGACGTGGTGGATAACCAACTGCTCTTGGATTGGCTAAGATATCTGTTCAGTGGAAAGGAAACCATATCAGGAACATGGAAACAAGTCAGAATTATATCCAGATAATGATTCTGTTTTCCATTGTCAAGCTCCCACTAGCCTTAGACTTAGGCTATTAACAATTCAATGCAGTATTTGAATATACTTATTTGGTAAAGTCTGCACACTCCTCCTGCTTCCTTGCTTTATTCTGGGCAAAGTTTAAGGGGAAAATTTGTGCTGCTGTTAGTGCAACTGCTGTGTATGTTGAGCCACTGTTGTCATGCCAGGCAGGTGCAAAGGCAGCTTAGCTACTGAGGTATTGAATGTTCTGAGGACTTTGTAGACAACAGCCCAGTTCCTTCTTCAGGCTCATTTGCTTTTGCTTTTTTTGTTGTTGTTGAATGATTCCAATCGAAAAAAAAAAAAAAAAAAAAACTTCTAATAATTTTGTGAAAAAAAGAATGTTTAAACCCTTTTAATTCTCTCTAAATTAATAATGGTTACCCCATTTAACTGACACTGACTTCACTCTCCATTGAAGAATCTGCTTCTCCTTTTCAGATGGGAACTGGACCTGAGGAGATAAATGACCCAGCGCACTCCACCCCAGCCCCAGCTGAAACCACAGAGGAACTGGGGAAATGGGCAAGAGTGCTGCTTTCTTAGTTAAGCTGGTATCAGCACAAGGGTGATGGAGAAAGATACTGAGATACTCAACACCTACCAAAGCAGAGATCCAGATGCTCCTAAGTGCCCATCACTGAAGTAGGCTTAAAGGCTCCCAGAATGGCTCAGGGAATTTTGCCGACGAGAGGGCAGAAAGAATTTTAGAGTCACAAGTTGGGACATTTTGCACAGAGACGTTGCCTCTCCGTTCCCCCACAACGTATGACCCACAATCCCCAGGCGATTGACCAGCATCCCCAACAAGGAAGGCCTCTTCAGAAAAGGAGCAAGGAGGAGGGAAAGGATGGTACCAACATGTGATGTTTACATACAAAATATGTCCATATCTAACAATAAAAATAAATTTGTAAAAAAAAAATATAACCCACAATCCCATAGGGAATACCTGCAACCCCACTGAGGAGGGTCCCCAGCAGAATGGGGGAAGGGATGAGGGAGCAGAGGGTACCAACACATGATGTATCCATGCAGCGTATGTTGTTAATAATAATAAAGAAAAAAAAAGGCACATGGGGTATTTGCAGGCCACAAACGAGGACAAAAGAATTAAATATAAGCAAGTTAACAAAAATGATCTTAAAATTGCCATAAAGGGCTGGGGAGATGGCTCAGCAGTTAAGGCACTTTATTGCAAAGCCTGCTGGCCTGGGTTTGATTCCTCAGTACCCACAAAATGCTAGATGCACAAAGTAACACATGCATCTGGAGTTTGTTTACAGTGGCAAGAGGCCCTGGAATACCAATACTCTCTCTCTCCTTGCAAATAAATAAATAATGTAAAAACAAACTTTTATAATTTAAAAGTAAATAAGTAATTATAATTACAGCAAAAGTCAATATGTTTTTTCTAGTGGTTCATTCAGAGCAGAGACTACTGGCATGAAACACTAGAAAGCACTAGCCTAAGTCTGTGGGGAGACCCTCGTGACCTCTGAGTCCTAATTTTCACATCTAAAATAACAGGTTTAATTTCTTGAGCATGTGTAGCTCTAAGAATATCTGATTCAATGAAATTACGTATAGAGACCTGAATGAGTATAACTTTTACATGAACATTTCTAGGCGTCCTTCATTGTAACAGTGTTTGATACAGTCCTGTAAAATTGAATAGGAAACAAATACACTAACTCCAATCATACATTAAAAAATGTTTATATAGCTAGTTTACAGGAATTAATGAGCTTTTACTCTGCCTTAATTATTTTATTCAAATTTTCACATGTTGTGTTTAAAAAATAGTACACCTAAGTACTAACTTACCATTGTCTTTATGGATATAGATTAAGTTCTAACACACACTTTTTTTTTCCAGGTTTTTCGAGGTAGGGTCTCACTCTAGCCTAGGCTGACCTGGAATTTACTATGTAGTCTCAGGGTGGCCTCGAACTCATGGCAATCCTCCTAGCTCTGCCTCCCAAGTGCTGGGATCAAAGGCGTGCGCCACCACGCCCGGCTTAACACACACATTTTTTATACTTCTCTAGGCTCTTAGTAATTCAAGGAAGCACTGTATAATAAGAACTATTGGGTCTTTGTTTCCAGTTCTTGACACAGGTAAAGATGCTGAGTCCTTAGGATTTCCTGAGTGACAAAAGTACCTTTTATTATTTCTGCTAAGCCCTGTTCCACGACACCTGCACTTACACCAATGAGACGACTTGACAGTGAGGGACCTGGCTAGTTCAGGTCGGGGCTGTTCACCAGCAATCTGCAGGATGACCGTGTGGGAACTCGCCACCCCACAGCTACATCAGAGAAGAGGCAGAGGAGAGTCAGAAACCGTGTGTTATAAAAGCCTTTTAACTAGACCACTGAGCTTCTGGACATGGAGGTTCTGGGAGGTCAGGGGCCGCAAGAGGGCAGGAAAGCTGACATCACCTCCACCCTCACCCTGGGCAGTCTTCCCACTCCACGGTCCTGAGCTGTGGCCTTTATACTAAATTAGTGAACTAAGAAAGTGCTTTAGTGAGTTCTCTAGCAAATCAGATAGTCTACAGAGGTTGTCACAGGAACCTGTGGCCTATGGTTAGGCAGAAGAAGCGCTGGCCAGGACCTCCAGCTGGCTCGTGAAGTGGGGCAGGTGGGGTCTCAGCCTCTCAGTCGCGGGGGTTGTGCTAACTCTGCCAGTGTCAGGACTGAAGACACCTAGTTTACACGGTGGAGAACTGCTTCCTGGTACCGAAAACACATGAGAAAAAAACACACCCATTTCTTCACTGTACACCTTACAAAATAACCATTAGACATGCAACGTATTGTTTTCTCAATCCCACACCATTGGAGTTGGGAAACACTGAAAAGGAAATCATTTACATGTGGGAAATATACCACCCCTAACCGATCCCCACATCTCCACCTTATTGAATAAGGGCAGTTACAGCTGGAAATATCTACGGTAACACTTTGTTATGCAATGAGAAAAGAAAAATACCATTTCAAATACAATTTATATCACAACTGACAATTGCAAATCAAAACCAAAAAATATATATATATATATAGATAGATATATATATATACACATACATATATATATATATAGCCAGATACATACACACAAACATATATATATTTGGTTTTTTGAGGTAGGGTCTCACTCTAGCTCAGGCTGACCTGGAATTCACATGTAGTCTCAGGATGGCCTCGAACTGAACTCACAGTGATCCTATCTCTGCCTCCTGAGTGCTGGGATTAAAGGCGTGCGCCACCACACCCAGCAAAACCAATTATTTTAATAACTGTCAACTTGGTTGTTTTGGCTAAAACATTGCAAACCCGCCCAAGACCTCACCACTTTTACTGTCTATGAGGAAGTATAGCTGTACTGGTCAAACTACCAAATAAGTAAAACCCCTAAAGAATTTTGAAAAATGTTGAACAAATTGTCCAAAATGGTACATTTTTATTTAGATTTGTTTTTCTCTTGGGGCAAACAGTGCTATGGTAAAATTCTCCAACAATCTGCATTCTCTTCAAGAATTAATGGGCTTATATATAAAAATCTCTTAAATGCATTGAACCATTAAAGTGAACAACTTTTAACTTCTGAAAAGACAGCTCATACATTGTCAAAGACAGTAACAAAATTGTTTTGACAGCTCTCCAAACCTTTAGACCTTAGTACAAAAGCTCCAATCTAAAAAGCAATTTTTTAATTATCCAAATACTTCTGCATATTGAACGAGATTTTAATTCAGTTTACACTAAAGAATATGGGACTTTAGTTAAAAATAATCTCATTTTCTATACTCAAGTTAAAAATGGGACTTAGGCTGGAGGCATGGCTCATCAGTTAAGGCACCTGCAAAAGCCTAATGACCCAGGTTCAATTCCCCAGTATCCATATAAAGCCAAATGCATAAAGTGGCACATGCATCTAGAGTTCATTAGCAGTGGCTAGAGGCCCTTGCATGCCCATAGTCATTCTCTCCCTCCCTTCCTCCCCCCAACCGCTTAAAAATAATTAAATAAAAATTAAGCCGGGCATGGTGGTGCATACCTCAAAACAAAGAATGGGGCTTTAGAATGGTCAATTTGGGATACAAAAAGCAGTCCTTAAAAAATTTGTTATTGGGCTGCAGAGATGGCTTAGAGGTTAAGCACTTGCCTATGAAGCCTAAGGACCCCGGTTCGAGGCTCGATTCCCCAGGACCCACGTTAGCCAGATACACAAGGGGGTGCATGTGTCCGGAGTTTGTTTGCAGTGGCTGGAGGCCCTGGCACGCTCATTCTCTCTCTCTCTCTCTCTCTCTCTCTCTCTGCCTCTTTCTCTGTCACTTTCAAAATAAATTTAAAAAAATTGTTATTAAATGTGCTCTAAGGACAATGTAAACCTCACTCCTTGACTAGTAGAGCTACACAGGATCTTGGGCAATAATTATTCAAATTAATAATATAGTCCTATTAAGAAATAATAATGATCTTACAAAAGAGAAAATAATTTGCTTTGCAAAGAGAATTTGACTGTCAAAGCTCATCACTTACTGAGAGTTCCCAAAGATGAGGTCTGTTGACATTTTTTGAAATTACTCAACTTATAGCTATTCATGCTGCCCATGGGAGATCAGAGAAGGCTTGGGCTAGGGATGTAAGTGCTTGCTTGCCTAGTGTGGACAAGGCCCCAAGTTTGAGTCCTAGCACAAGGAGGAAAGGAGGCAAGCTGGCTAGATCTGTGTGAGCTCCTGATTAAACGCGTGCCTCTGGAGGAGGGTGCAGCACTGCAAGCCCATAATCCTACCATTCGGGAGGCGGAGGCGGGGGATTTTAAAATCAAGGCCAGCCTGAGCTCTACAGAACTACATACCAAGACATTCAACAAGACAAATACTACCTAATCTCCACCATCCCCCTGCCCCCAAAACACAGACAATAAAAAACAGAAAGCAGAAGCAGATTACAGTCCACGGGAAGAGCGGTAACTGGTTTACACAGACCAGAGGAAAATAAAAGCCCAGCCTGGACTGGGGTGCCCAGGTCGGTGGCAAGTCTGTGATAGCTCAGTGGTAGTGCACTTACTCAGCACGCCCCAGGCCCCGGTTCCCGAGCCAAGCAGTGAAAATGAGTAAGATACATAAGTAAAGGCCAAGCCTGCTAGGAGGGAGGAGAATAAAACAGACCGAGAAAGGAGCCCCAATCCTGAACAAGTCTGAAAGCCATTCTTTAAGGGCAGGTAGGAGAGACCGGTAAAGTAAAACACTCTCATCATCAAAAGTATAAATGCCCTGAAAGAAAACCCGAACCCCCCCCCCAAAAAAACTATTAATACAAAATACTGAAAGAAAAGCTAAAATAATAAATGGAACAATTCAGAACTTCCTGCAGACAGCAAGGAAGTAAACTGACAAAAATGTTGGAGAACTTTTAAAGTTTTCCCTAGAACTGGAAAACAGAAACTTACAGATTGGAAGGAAGGATCAAGGAAATAGTGTATTTCAGGCAAAAAAGATCAACAATTGGCTTGACCATTTTAAAATTTAATATTTAAGAGATGATGCAAAAGTACCAAAAAACTTTCAGAAAAAGATACACACACACACACACTTGGCAAAGGCTAGCACCTAACACCAGTCAGCCATATGACAACTGGTGTCACCCACTGTCCTTGTGATCATCCCCATTCCCTGGCAGCCATGCAGGGCCATAAGATTCTTGCCAATGGATTGACATTGCCAGTACTTTTCCATAGGCCAGGCACCCTCAGGATGGTCAACTGCAAAAGAGCTGACTGTACCGGGAGGGCACAAGGAGGCCAGTCCACACCTTTGTGAAGACAAGAAACCAATCCTCAGCCTTCACTTACCCATGAGATACTGAGGCTCATCCCTCAGTGCCACGTAAACTCATCTGTCCTGACTGAAACAGTACCCAGGACTCCATTCACAGCCAGGCAATAGACCAAGAGCTTGACCAAGAAATTATCTGACTCACAAGCTCTCAAAAAGAATGAGCCTCCTCTCACTTTCGAGAAGTTTCTTCTGGTGCTAAAAGCATGGGGATCGCACTCATGAGAGAGCTTCCAGATGATGGCACGAGCTCCTCCTGAAGCTTCCGTCCCTGTTCCGTGTCTCCCCAGTCAAACCCAAGCCACCCTCAAGACAGGCTCCACTGCGACATCCTTCATGGAGACATGCATGCGGAGGCTCAGCTGCCAGGATTAAATCAGACCATTGACCAAGGGCAAGAAAAGCCCTGTGCATGAGCTCCCATTCTGTGCAGGGCCAGCAATGCAGCACATGCCGAGGAGACCGCACAACCACTCCAGTCTGACTGTCCCTGTCACAGGGAAGAATGAAAACGGCCTGTAACCAGCTGGGTACCTTCTAGCTTGAAATTTTCCACAATTCTGCAAATAAATATTACCACCACTAAAGTCCTTATACTTAGTACTTATTTATATTTTCTGGCAGTCGGTGACAGTTGGGAACAGTGTTATTCCATAAACAAGTACCAGTGTCTCTATAAAAGCAATGTTAGCAGACAAACCTAAGTTGCCGAAGGCCTTGACTATATTTTTAACTAAAAACCAAATTAAGCTTGTATAACAATATCATCATCATTATTATAAATACCAAAACAAAAGCTACACTAACAGCATGCATACAAAGTGCTCTATCTACCAAAGGGAACTTACCTTACTTTAACTACGTTAAGCCTGTTCTTTCAACCATCCACTGTTCTACTGAACCCAAGAACTGGCTCTCTGGAGCCCTTATAAATACAGCCTGTTAAGACAATTCTTAAGATTAAGACCATTCACACATTTAGAAAACTCTGACATATGCCGAGCGTGGTGGCGCATGCCATTAAACCCAGCACTTGGGAGGCAGAGGTAGGAGAATCACTGTGAGTTTTGAGGCCAGCCTGAGATGACACAGTGAATTCCACGTCAGCCTGGGCTAGAGTGAAAGCCTACCTCAAAAAACCAAAAAAAAGTAAAAAAAAAAAAAAAATTAACATATAATAGCCACACATTCTTCATTCTTTGCTAAAGCAATGTGTGTGTGTGTGTGTGTGAACAAGATGTGCCCATGTAGGCCCCCACTGCTCACCTGTGGCAGGGAGCACTCACCAGTGGCGGCCACTGATTAGAGAACACTGGGTATCCTCCACTGCTCTTCCTCTTCCAGAAACCCATTCTTATATGAGCAGTAGTCACTGACCTAGGAGTTTCCTGTGTGTGTGTGTGTGTGTGTGTGTGTGTGTGTGCGTGTGGCACGCACACACACCTGCGCTCGCCTGTCAATGCTCCCCACATGACTGGGTTGCAGACGTGCATGGCCACACCCAGCTGTCTCCGCAGGTCCTGGGGATTAATCTTGAGCAGTCTCTCAGGCCCTCTTCCTTGCACAGGAAGTGCTCTTAACCACTGATCCATCTCTCCAGACAGTAAAGAAGTATTTTAAGCACAAGTATGTACATTAAATGTAATCTAAACTTCTGTACACAAATGCACAAATCTCCAAATGACCAAGCTGGAAAACTTCACGGTGGCATAGTGACACCCGTGACTGCTGATCACTGACGCTCTGATCACTGTTTGACACCAGAGCATTCAGAGACATCATATATTCCATCTTTTCTTTCTTTTCTTCTCCACAGCTCAAAAGTTGGCTACTGGGGAAACCATTCCACAGGTGTCCTGACATGATTTTTAGAACACATTTTACTGTGGCCGCTGTAGGGAGGAGAAAAACAGAGCAAACAGCAAGTCAATGAGCTGCGGAGACGGTGGCTGCCAAGGTCTCACATCGACGGAGAAGAGCGAGCCATGGCTACCTGTGCTGCGACTCGTGACGCCCAATCTGGCAGTGCGCATGCCACCAACCCACACCCATTTGCTTCCCTCTGTCACTTCCATGTCCCTCACCTCTCTGTTCTCACGCCCTTTGCCCTCATGTGGCTTCTTTAAGAAAAACCGAGGTCTTCCACAGGGCTGCTGGTTTCTCAGAATGCTCCTCCTTTTGACTACACATAATACACGTTACACGACTACTACTAGCACTCATGATGGTCTATGCCAAAAGTGTTTTTATTCATTGTCTGAATTTTTCATCTCAGCTCTCAGAAACTATTATGACTTGACAGATTAAAAACCAAATAAAACAGCGTTAAAAAAAAAAAAACTACAAATCACAGTGCTGGAATTGCAAGGTATTTCTGCATCCCCATAAGAGACTGACTGGCTCCGCCGGCTGTGATGGCGTCTTCCAGGTCTCCAGCATTTCTAATCCTCAAGACAGTTTTTCCTGCCTCCTTGAGTCTATGTCAGAAAACAGAAGCTGCTGAGGCGTTCCGGATAACTGAGGTTTCACTTTCCTAAGTGATGTAAAGGAATGCCAAGGAAATATGCTTCTAAGCTGGTTTGGTCCATGAGTCAACTGAGACCCGGGCAATGGCTCCGCAGGGAGAGTCCGCTTCACGCGGCTGTCTGGACTTTCCGCTCTGCTAGCACTCGAGTCACTCAACTGAGCAGATCAGCGTGGGCAGGGACAGCAAGCAGCACAGCCCACCGGAGTGCCCAAGGCCCCACGACAACTCCCCGCCTTCAACGTGACAGAAACTACACACACTGTCCACACACCAGCGCCTTCCTGACTCTGTGGACAAGTTCCACGGGGAGTGTCCTGTGTGGGGGACACAGAGGGCGAGGACCCAGCACGGCCTACCCTCGTGCAGCCTAGATGAGAACAGACCAGACAGACACACATAAACAGAACACTTCCACGCAGTTAACAGATGCTGCAAAGGAAACATACCAGTTCTGATTTGGGATTATACAGGAGCCATAGCTACTCAAGAAGGTTCTCTGAGGTGGGGCTACTGGCAGTAAGACATGACAATCAGCCTCTGTCCTTAACAGAACTACGGTGTCAAGGCCTGGGTTGGCAGAAAGCACTGTGGAATACTGAGAATAGAAAGGACTAAACTATACCTGTGGTCCCAGGCAAGGAGCAAACCTAGGTAGACATCTTCGTTTTATTTCAAATAAAATTCGTTCATATTTACTGCAGCTCTGTAAGATGAATTTGGCTCCACATGAGGAATAAGGCTCAGAGGAGATCCAAAGCTCATTCCAGGTCACATAGCTAGTCAGTGGGCACTGCTTACTAGTGAGTGGACACTCCTAATTAGTGAGTGTCCACCCCTAACACATGCCCCACCCTTGATGTGCAGTGTGGAAACTGAAATCTTTTTTTGAATTTTTGAACATGGAATTCACTCTGTAGTCTGAGGGTGGTCTTGAACTCAAGGCAATCCTCCAACCTCTGCCTCCGAAATGCTGGGGTTAAAGGCTAAAGGTGTGTGCCACCAGGCCTGGCTTGAAAACTGAAATCTTAAAGGACTTTACCAAAATATCAACCAGAGCAACAGCCACCTATAAAAAACATTCTCTCCCAAGTGGTGAATTTTATGTTTGTGTGGTTCCTCAATGAAGACCCTGAAGTCAGTTTAAGTAAGCCAATTCCTCTTTCCCAAAGCCTGCACTTGTAAAAGGAGTAATTTTACAAAAGGACTCACGCACCACAGAAGTAACTGCTACTTGTGGAACTGGAAGAGGGCAGAGAAGAGGACACAGAGTGGAAGAGGGACGCATCCCTGTGCGTTGGCTATACTAGGTATAAATGCGCACAAGGTGCCCTGTTCCCCATGATTACGTACCCTTGAGAACGACAGGAATCACGACTAATTCAGAAATAAGACGTAACATTTCACTCTTTTCCAGGTTATCTCATGACTTATTTAAATAAGACCACTTTACCTCTATGAGCAAGATGAAAGGTTTTCTCAGTAACATAAAGTTTCCGGAAAACAGGCCATGGTGGAGAAAGCTGGTCAGGCTAAATCTGAGTGAAGTTACATGAGGCAGTCAAAAAGAAGCCTGGTTCCTGTCGCTTGAAAAGAGGAGTCTTAGACACAACAGCATTTGAATTCTAAAGCAAGGCTAGAGAGAAACATGGGAGGGCTAAGAGCTAGGAATCCAGTCAGTACAGCAGGGCTTTTCCACACCACGCCCAGGGCTGTGGCTGGCGCCCAAATCCAGGCCTTGCCACTCCCTGCAGGTGGCCTAACAAGGGCAGGCATTCAGGTGACACCCTGCGGAAGGCCGTGTTTCAGGGATACCTGTCTTCCCCCACAAGGGAGAAGCTGGGTGAAGTCAAGGTACTTGCTACCAGTTCCAAAAGTATTTTAAAGGAGAATAAAGACAAGCAGAAGTAGCACTTAAAAAGAGACACCAGACCAGAGAGATGGCTCTGTGGATAAAATGCCTGCTCTGAAAGTGTGAAGATCAGCGTTCAGATCCCAAGACCCCATGTACATGCCTTAAAAACTGGACCTAGTAGCTCATGTCTATAATCCCAGGAGGCAGAGACAGGAGAATTAGGTGCTCATGGGTCAGCTAATCTGGCCCACCCAGCAGCAAACCTGAGACCTCTCCTCAAGCAAGGAAGAAAGCGAGGACACACCTGAGGTTGTCCTCTGACCTTGACACGCACACCCACACCATGGCGTGCTCACACACACCACATATTTCTCTCTCTCTCTCTCTCTCTCTTACACACACACACACACACACACACACACACATACTTTCTAAAAACGAGATGCTGAATGTAGTCCCAGAAAAACTAAAAGTACAAGTGAACATCTTGACGACCCAGACCAGCTCCAGAAATTAGAAATTCTTAGAATTTAGAAATTTTTCTACAACTCGCCCCCCCCCCAAAAAAAAAACTCTTCTGTCCAGAAGCCACAGTCCTCCACAACAGCAAAAATTAGACAGGGTGGTCGAACCAAAAGGTGAAGAAGGCAACCTACTTTTTTGAGGCAGGGCTGGATCCTGAACGGTCCACTTCCCACATCCATCGGAGCAGCACTGAGGAGAAAGGAGAATGGACGTGAGGGAAGCGGCGCAGCTCATCACACCTCTCCTGGTTTTCATCTGTCAAACAGCTCTGCATGCCACGGACGATTTCAAACAACACAGGCTTCTCCGCAGCCCCGAGCATTCCACGCGAAATTCACTCAGCCAAGAGAACCCCGCGGATCTCAGGCGACGGTGGTGGGTTAAATATAAAAATGTCCAGGTTGAAACTGTTGCTCACTACGGCTGAACCCCTCCCACCAGCCTGTTTCACCTTGAAGTGGGCAGTTAGTTCACTTTTGTTTGATTACAAATGTATCTTCATTTCAAGGAACAGAGTGCATTAAAAATGTATACTTTTTTTTTGGGGGGGGGGGTCCGGTTGGTGGTGGTGAGGAGTCTCAAGTCTAACTTCACGTTATTACTGTAAATTAGCACATGCACAGTAGCAGGCTGTCTGCTTGGAACTTCCAAGAAACATTTTGTTAGAAACTGAACTCTCTCTCTCACACACACACACTTTCTCTCTCTATATGTGTGTGTATTTTGTAATATATATGTATGCATATACATATATATATATATATATGCACACACACACACTTATTTATATAAATTCCCCACCGGAAGCGTGAGTTTCACACCCCTCAGCTCCCCCGATTGCGAAAAGAAAGGTGGGTGCAGGAACCCCCAAACCTCACACCGCAAGCTGAAGCTCAGTGGGCCGACCCCAGCACTTTCCGCGCGCGCGCGCACACACACACACACACACGTCCCAAGTTCGAGGCCAGCGCCTGTTCCCCCCCCAGCGCAGTGCGCGCGGGGCCGAGAGGCACAATGGTGTGTTACCTGGAGCGCGCGTCCCGGAGCAGGCCTGCGCGCGGGGAAGGGGCCGCGGCGCCCGCCGCCCGCCCGAGCCGCCCACCGGGCGCCGCCGCGACCCCGGGCCGCAGGCTGCAGCTCTCTCCCGGCGCAGGCCTCGCCGGGCCCCGGCCTCGCGCGGGCCGCTCTCGCCCCGGGGCTTCGCGGGCAACAAAGGCCTCGGGCGGCGGCGCAGGCCTCGGCGCTCTCGTGGCCGGGCTGCGGGCCCCCCCACCTCTCCCCCCGGTGCCGGTCGCCGGGAGACTTCCTCGCCCTCTCCACCCGCCGCTCGGCCCCGAGCTCGCCCTGGAGAGGAGGCGGCGCCGGGGGCCTGGCGCCCGGCCGGCGGGAAGCGGAGGACGGAGCGGCGGCGGGTCCTCCCCTCGCCGGCCCGCCGGAGCTGAGCGCGCCCGGGCCCCGGCCTCCTCGGTCCACACGCGGCGGCCGCCGCGGCGCTCCTCCCCGGCAACTCCTCCTCTTCCTCCTCCTCCTCCTCCTCCTCCTCCAACGGCGCGGGGGAACGGGAGCCCCGGGCGGAGCGGGAGGAAGAGGAGGAGGTTCCCCCACCACCACCACCACCACGGCTCGAGCTCGGCTGCTCCCCACACCCCCCCACCCCTGCTCGGGGTGCCGACCCCGACAGATGCCCGCGGGGAGACTGAGGCCCAGGCCGAGCAGGCACAGCCACAAGTGGGAAAGCCTTTCCCTATCACCTCTGGTGGCCGTGTCTTCTCTTTTGCTTTAAAGAAGGACAGCAAGGGCTGGGGAGTTGGCTTACTGGGTAAAGTCCTTGTTGTGCAAGCATGATGACCTAAATTTAGATCCTCAGGACCCAGGAAAAGCCAAGCATGGCGGTGTGTATACATGTAATACCAACCCTGAGGAGGCAGGTTCAAGAGGATCCCTAACACTTTTTTGTTAACTTGTCTAGCAGAATTGTTGAGTTCTGAGTTTACTGAAAGACCCTCTCCCAAAAAAAATAAGGTGGAAAGCAACTGAGGAAGACACCTTATGGTGGTTTGAATATAAAAGGTTCCCCATAGCCTCATGGTTTGTGATTGAACTTCATATTTAATCATTAGCTGGTAGAGCCTTTGGAAGGTGGAGCTTTGCTGGAAGAGGTATGTCACGGGAGGTGGAGCTTGGAGTTTATTCATTCAGTCCACTGGGTATTTGGAGCTGGTTCACTCTTGCTGCTGCATCCCAACTGCAGTGACAAGACATGATGTCCCAGCCATCTGCTTTGCCATGATTTCCTCACCAGGATCAAACTCCCCCCCACCCCCCCGCCCCAGAAACTGTGAAGTCAAGTAACTTTTTCTTCCATAAACTGCTTGTGGTCAGCTGTTTTGTCCTAGCTACAAGAAGGTAACTACAACCGAAAATTTGTACCAGGAGTGGGGTTGTTGCTGTGATGAACCCAACCTTGTGATTTTTCTTCTTTTGGAGCTAGTTTGGAGGAGGAATACGGAAGGGGTTTAGAACTTCGGACTACCGAAGCCATGCAGTGCTGTAAGATGAGCATGATGGTCCTTGATGGTTGAGAGTTTGAAAGACTTGAATGCAGAGAGAGCTAACTATGGGTGATGAGGTCTTGGCTTATGAGGTTTCACAGAGGAAAGAAATGATTTTGTTGAAATTGGGCCAAAGGTTGTTTTTATGATATTCTAGTGGAAATGTTTATTGCATTCTGTCCATGTCCTGATGACTTGAGCAAAGTTGAATTTAGAAGTAATGAACTGGTATGTTTGGCAGAGGAAAATACACACTGCAAGCATATGAAAGAGGTAAAATTTCACACAGAAGAAGGTGTGGCTGGGTTTCAGTGCCTACTGTAGATACTGTGGCCACTTTAGCTCCAATGGTTTAAGAGATTACCACAACGGAGGATGGGCCAGTTACTGTCCATTGAGACAATAGTAGGAATGTGATTCTTTGGGAAGGAGAAGGCCTGGAGGAATAATGCTAAAGGAGTTTCTTGTTCCTCAAGGTAAGCCTTTATCCCTACAGATCAACAAATTTAGCAAGCCATTTGGTACCAGTTTTGCGAACATTAATATGCTGGAAATACTGTTATGAATTGCACATGGTTATGGAAATGGAGGCAACATTGAGTAGGGTTGAAGCCCCTGCATGGAAGTCATGGTGGGGGGGAGCATGGAACGGAGCTATGAAGATGAACCATGGGTTGCAATGGAGACACCAGGAGTGTAGAGAAGCCTGATCTACTGGGCAACCACCAAAGGAAGTTGCAGGCTCAGGGTAGATCCATCACAGCTGGAGGGGCAGAGTTGCCCACAGGATTTTCATCACGAGTCCAAGATGCCAGATTAAATGTTTGCCTCGTGGCTTTCTGCCTTTCACTCGTCCAATCTTTCTTTGCTCTGCCTTCTTTTTTATGATGGAAATGTTTACTGTGAGCCATCATATGTTGAAAGCATGTAACTTGTGTTTTGATTTTTACAGGGCTCACAGTTAAGAGACTACCTCAAATAGGATTTTGGATTTTTGAACAGTGTTGGGATTGGTAAAGACTATGGGGAATTTTAAAGTTGGACCAAGTGTATTTTGCTTTGTGAAATGGCCATGAATCTGTGGGGCCTGGGGCAGAATGTAGTGGTTTGAATGTGTTTGTGATTGAGCCTCCTACTTAATTACTAGCTAGTGGGTGCTATGGGAGGTGGAGCCTTCTGGCACTGGGGGTGGACCTTGAGCATGGTTAGTCTAGCCCACTGGATATGTAGAGCTAGCACATTACTGCCCCCCCCAACCCCAGTGGCTGTGACAAGGTTCGATGTCCTGCCTGTCTGCTCTGCCTTGCTTTCCATGCCATGGTGAAACATCCTTTTGGAAACTGTAAGCCTGAAAGAAATCCTTTCCTTCTATAAGCTGCTTCTGGCCAGGTTTCTTGTCCCAGGAATAAGAAGATAAGTGCTAAATTACCTCACCTTTACCTGTGGCCACACACACGTGCACTCACATACATATTAGTGGTCAAATATAAACTTGATAGCAAGCCTTTCAGTGTGCAGAAGGCACTTGTGACCCTCAACAACATGGGCTGTAGGTTAATGATTGAGACCCTGGTCTCTGAGGATGACAGGACAGGGCATGTTTTTTTTTTAATATTTCATTTGTTTATTTGAGAGAAAGAAAGAGGAATATACATGGAGAGAGAGAGAGAATAGGCACACCAGGGCTTCTAGCTACTGAAAATAAACTCCAGACATAGGCAACACCTTGTGTATCTGGCTTTATGTGGGTACTAGGGAATCGTGCCTGGGTCCTAAGCTATCTCTCCATCCCTGGACATGGTTTTTTATAACTGTAAAACCTTAAACTTGCTTCTTAGTTCTAATGTCAATTTCTGCTTTCATAAAAGGGGAGAGGTGGTAGATACGAATATTAACTATGCCAGTAGTTATAATGATTACAAAATATTCAAAAACCACTTGGGATCTGGTCCACAATAATGATTATTAAGAAGTTGTATACACTTTATTAGTTAGGCACTGCACTGAGCTCTTCTGGCTATATTATATTCTTTAATTTTTGTAATAATTCTTTAAGGATAATATTGTCATTATTACATTAGAGATGAGAAAACTCAGACTTCCAGAATATATATGTACTTGAAATCACTTTCTCTCACAGCTATTATGGGAAAGACCTGGAATTCAGCAGCCTTAGGTGTCTTTGTTCCAGAATACAATCTCTTAGCCACTAAATTAAAATAACAGTGATAACAATATTAATAATGCTGCAACAACTTAGTGTAGAGATAATAGCATCTAAATATATTATTGACATCTTCATGCTTGGCGGAATTCCAAACCTTCTTGGCTATAAACATGGAGTTGCTTTTTGGCAGTCTACCATCCAGCCCTTCCATCAACAACTCATTATTCCTTTGGGGGACATCTTTACCCTACCTACACCTAGAGCAGCCTATATATGTCAATGATACTCCTAATTAGACTGAAGCAAGTCATACCATCATAGGAAGACATGGGAAAGGAAGGAGGATCCACTTTAACTGGTTACATCACCAAAGCGAACTTGGTGCCAGATTCCAGGGACCTGATAAAACCAACCTTGTTTTTACTTCATGGTTTCATTCTCCTCCTCCTCCTCTTCTCCTCCTCTTCTTCCTTCTCCTCCTTCTCTTTCTCCTCATTCTCTTTCTCCTCCTCCCCTTTTCTGCTCCTCCTTCTGTTTCTCCTCCTCCTCTTCTCTTTCTCCTCCTCCCCTTCTCTTTCTCCTCCTCCTCTTCTCTTTCTCCTCCTCCCCTTCTCTTTCTCCTCCTTCTCCTTCTCCTTCTCTTTCTCCTTCTTCTCTTTCTCCTCCTCCTTCTCTTTCTCCTCCTCCCTTTTCTCTTTCTCCTCCTCCTTCTTCTCCTTCTTCTTTCACCTTCTCCTCCTCTTCCTTCTCCTCCACCTTCTCTTTCTCCTCCTTCTTCTTCTTTCCTCTTCCTTCTCCCCTTCTCCTTCTGTCTTCTTTTTCTCCTCCTTCTTCTAATGAAATAAGGTTTCATGTAGTCCAGGTTAGCCTCAACCTTATGAGGTGGTTGAGAACACCTTTAATTTTTTTTGGTCCTCCTGCCTCTACCTCCTAAATTCCGAGATTATAGGAATGTGCCACTATACCAGGTTTACTTGGTATTGAAATGAAAGTTGCCATTAATAATGGTGTCAGAACACTGATTATAACCAGGTCCTATACTGGCAAAGTAGTACCTATGGTCTTTCCAGGACTTGAAAAACTCTGCAAAGGAAGCTTTGACTTGGAGGGAACTTACTGGGTTGGTTCATTACAGGGAACAAGCAGGCAGGGTAGGCAGGGCTATGGGCACTGTATGACTTTCCTAGAGTGTCCACAAGACCACAGGCTTGGGGGTTCAAAATATTGTCACATTGTTCCAGGAGCAAGAGGTACAATGTGGGGTGAAGAGATGGTTTAGAGGTTAAGGCACTTGCCTGCAAAGCCGAAAGGACCCAGCACTCACATAAGCCAGATGCACAAAGGGGGCACATGAGTTTGGAGTTCGTTTGCAGTGGTTGGAGGCCCTGGTAGACCCATTCTCTCTCTCTCTCTCTCTCTCTCTCTCTCTAATAAATAAATAAAAATAAAATAAATAATTGTAAAAGAGAAGTACAACGTGAAGCTGTCAGCAGGGCCATGCTTCCTGAAGACACTAGAGAAGGCCCTTCCTTCCCACTTCCTGGATGCTGTTGTACCAGCCGTTCCCCAATGTTCCTTGGATTATGAGCACATCTCTAATCCCACTGCCTCTGTAGTAAACTCTTTGTCTTCACATGGTCTCCCCACTGTGCATGTCAGTCCTCTGGGTCCTGTTCCCTGGCTCATAAAGTCATCAACCACACTGGACTAAGAGTCCAAACTTCCATATAATAATCTCATCTCAGTTAACTGCTGCTGAAGGCCTCTGTGCCAACAAGGTCAAAGTCTGAGTTTCTGGGGCTGACAGGAATCTCTTGAGCATTTTCTTCAAGCCAGTACAAGTACACTATAAGGAGTTGATGGACGACATTTGAACTGCAAAGACAGGGAGACAGGAGCAGCAGAATAAAGGGAAGGATGGGGGAAGTGGATGGAGCTGGAGTTTGCAAATTGCCTCAAGAGCACAGAGGATTTCCTGGACATAGGTCAGAAGGCTGCAACATTATAGATCCCACCCTGTTTTCTTTCAGTTTCCTCAAGGCTAGGCTCCTTTTTTTCCCCTCACTTCTGAAAAAAGAACAAAATTGAATATTGGGAACCAAGCAGGACTTGAAGTTGAGAGATGTCAGTTCAAGTCATGACTTAACTTTTTTTTTTCCACTTTAGGCAAGCCATTTTCTCTTCGGAGAACGAAAATGATATTGACTGTGTCGATACAAGAGGAGGGTCCTTAAGGGCTCTTCTGCTGGGCTGTGGTTACAATCTTGTTGCTAGGATAAAGCATCTGACCAAAATCAGCTAATGGTGGGGGGAGGTTTTTTTTTTTTTGGCTGACAGTCTCAAGAGGAAGTTTCATGAAGGTAGGGGAAAGTATGGCATGAGCAGAAGCGGGACATCACCTCTGTCACAGAAGGTGGGCAACAGCAATAAAAGAGTTAGCCAAATTTCAGCAAGGGGAAGCTAGCTATAACAGCCATAAACCTGTCTCCAGAAGCACACCACCTCCTCCTCCTCCTGCAAGGATCCAGTCACCATAAGCTAGGGACCAAGTGGTCAGAATACATGAGTTTATGGCGGACATCTGACTAATACCATGACATGCTGTTACAAGCTGTTATCACTTTTTAGCACGTCTATCTATCAGACAGGGTTTGTGGTTGTGAACAACAGACATTAGTTATCGAGGGGTTGGAGATGTAGCTCAGTTGATAGAATCCTTGGCTAGACCTCACAAAGGCTGGATTTGGTCCCCAAATAATCCCACTCCGGGTTCTAAATTATTTATCCAGTCTACCTTCCTCCTAAAGTGTCGAATTGTGACGTGGTGGCCAGGAGGGTATTCAAAGCTCTCTGAGTGGCGGACTCTCCTGCCTGTCCACCCCCCACCCCAGCTCGAGCTGGTAGCTTCCTCTTGCTGCATTTGCAAAGGCAGCTGAGTAACTCCATCTCCAGATGGCCCCGCCCCTGTGGCTTCACTCATGATTTTCTGTCTGCCTCGTGCTTCCTCCCTTTCTCACCTGTGATTATTCCTGTCTGCTGAAAATCTTAACTAATGCCCGTCACGGGTTAGATCCACCCCCTTGGGAATTTTCTACTCCACCTTGGGCTCAGCCTCTTAGAACATACTTCACAGTGTCCTTGAGTCCACTGTCTTTCTTCTCTCCTGTGAATACTGATGTTTTACCCTAAGCAGCATTACTGCATTGTGTGTATTTGAGCTGTGAACCGAACAGTGTTTTTTTTTTTTTCACTCAAAACGTACTCAAGAAATATTTGATGAATAGATATCCATATTCTATCCCTCTCTCTCCATCTGTTTTAGAGTATTCCTGGGAGAAACAGACCTTCGAGCCCTTTTATAGATGCATGTCAAGATATGGGGGTGGCTGGTTTGTCCTTTGGGGAGGGTCAAATGACTACTCTGCAGAATGTAATTATTGAGTGGAAATACCTGTGCTATTGTGTTAAACGTCTAGATTCTGCTAGGTTGCTGGAGTCAAAGGAAGGGCATTTATTGGCAGAGCAATGAGTTCTGGGGGTTTTAAGACCTCAGAGGAAGTGTGTGTTACTGTTTCTGTGAGCAGCCGTTTGTTTACTTGGGAAGGGAAGCATCTTGTCCTTTCAAACAGAGCCCTAGTAACTCAACTCAAGTGAGCATAACTTAAGACCAAAGCATCAAATTTGAAAGTGATTAAAAGAAACATTTCACTCTTGTTTGCTGGTATTGTTTAAGTAGGAAGTGTGTGTGTGTGTGTGTGTGTGTTGCCAAAAAGCTCATATGCTAAAGACTTTGTCCCCACATAGTGGTGCCATTGAGGTGTGATTAAATCACAAGGGTGCTAGCTTTATCAATGGATTAATCTATCTATGAGTTTATAGTTGAACAAGCTAATAGAAAGTGGGGATTAGTTGGAGAAAGAAGAATCCTGGGGTAGGTGCCTTCCAGGGGTACATCTTGCATCTTGTTCACAAACTCTCTCTCTCTCTCTCTCTCTCTCTTTATCTCTCTCTCCATGAGGTAAACAACTCTGTCTGTCCTTCCACATGTTTCTTGCCACAGTGTTTTGCCTTACCACAGCCAAAGAGCAGAGAGCCAAGTGACCGAAACCTCTGAAAAAAAAAAAAAAAAGTATGGCAAAATAAATATTTCCTCCTTTGAATTCATTAGATAAAGTGTTTTCCCACAGTGAGTAAAAGTGACTAATGCACCTGCTCTCTACACTTCTAGGAGTCAGGGACCCTTCTGGCTGCTTGGGTAAGCCTTTGAGTATTTGAGGTAGCCATAGTGATTTAGTGCAAATACCCATTAGTATGAAGAGTGGATGGCAGTATTTACTCCTTCCGGAAGCCTGGAAGCCATAACTTATCACAGAATATCATCCACTAATTGAGCAAAGGAGGAAGGTCTCCGTATTCTTCTCCACAAGAGGCAACGAGCCAGAACTCCCCTGACCAGCTCTACCGCCTGTCATGAGACTGCTGGCTGAGGGAAACTCCGGTTGGTTAAGTGACCTCCTCCGGAGCCGAGAGTTCTGATAAATCAACTAAATGGAGGAAAGACTGAGGTTGCCTCATGGTTTCTGAGGCTTAAGTCATTTGGCTAGTTGTTTCAAAGCCTGTGGCATGGCGTACATCAGCGTGAATGCATGGTGTGGGAAAACTGCTCATCTTTTAAAAAAAAATTTTTTTTGTTCATTTTTATTTATTCACTTGAGAGTGACAGAGAGAAGAGGCAGATAGAGAGAAAGAGAGAGAATGGGCGCGCCAGGACCTCCATCCACTGCAAAGGAACTCCAGACGCGTGCGCCCCCTTGTGCATCTGGCTAATGTGGGTCCTGGAGAATCAAGCCTCAAACCAGGGTCCTTAGGATTCACAGGCAAGCGCTTAACCACTAAGCCGTCTCTCCAGCCTATTTTTTAAAGTTTTTATTTTGTTCATTTTTATTTATTTATTTGAGAGTGACAGAGAGAAGAGGCAGATAGAGCGAAAGAGAGAGAATAATAACTGCTCATCTTGCAGGAGACAGAGAGAGAGAGAGAGGATGGAGGTGAGTCCATTCTAAGTGTGGTCAAGGAGAGACCGCTCTTACTTCCTAGATTGTATTCTGTGTTTACTCCTGTCTGTGTAATTAAACATGGAACAGCTCACTGCAACTATCGAGAATGGTTTGTTCGTGTAGAGCCAAAAGGATCCTTTACTTAGGTTCCTAAAGGCTCAATAATTATACTGTATAAAGCACAGACAGTAGGTAGGTTAGCAGGAGAAAAGAAAAGAAAAAAAATTTACTAACATTCAGGTGCATGGGAGTTGCAAATGTGTAGAACTTAAAGAATGATCAGGCGATTGAAGGTGAAACTCCCTTCACAGTGGAAGGGTCCTGTAGGCAAGCTTAGAACGGTGGGTGATTTTTTTAGGAGAAAAATGAGCCTGAATTGTTGACAACAGGATGGAACAAAGTTCACCTCAGCTCTGGATGTCCTGTCAACATTAGTCTCATGTATGTGTGTGTGTTATACATGGTAGCACATGTGTGGGCACACGTGTGTGCATGTACGGAGGCCAGATATTGATGTCTGATGGCTTCTCCCCTCACTCTCCACTTTATTTATTTATTTAATATTTTACTATTTATTTATTTGAGAGAGAGAGAGAGAAAGAGTGAATGCAACAGAGCTTCCAGCTGCTGCAAATGAACTCCAGAGACATGCACCTCCTTGTGAATCTGGCCTACGTGGGCCTGGGGAATTGAACTTGGGTCATCTGGCTTTGCAAGCAAGTGCCTTAACCACTAAGCCATCTCTCCAGCCCCATTTTATTTATTGAGGCAGGATCTCTCACTTGAATCAAAACTCCTTGATTTAGCTAATGTAGCTATCCATCTTGCCCAGGCTATCCTCTGTCTCTGCCTCCTGAGAACTGGGGCTAAAGGTGAGCTAACATACCACTCACTTACAGGGTGTTGGAGATTCCAACTCTTGTCTTCACCTTGCACAGCAAGTGTCTTATCCATCCAATCTTCTCCCAAGCCCCAACACTAGTCTTTCTTCCTAGATGCTCAACTCCAGGGGTGTCTACCCTTTAGGTAGATAGAACTTCAGAGAAGACCCCTGTGTTGTAAGGAAGGCAGCAAAGTCAGAAGCAGGAATGGAGGAGAAAGCAGAAGGTCAGAGAGGCATCAGTGTCTCTTCAATTTGAAACATCTAGCATACAAAGGTGTCAGACATTGGAGCAGTGATTTCTAAGTCCCAAAATCCATGAAAAAAGATAGGCAGACATTCCCCATCTCCCCACCTGCAACAATAAGGACTGAACCTAGGATCTTACGTTACGGGTAAGTGCTTTAGCACTGAGCCTCATTTCCAAACACCAAGATGTTCACCTAATGTAGACTTACGCTACAATTAAAATAACTTGGACAGCTTTAAAGAGAAAATGGCAGAGACACAAGGCAAGTCATAAAATGGAAGCCCATTACAGTGTTAAAGAAAATAAGAGCTGTATAGAAGTTGAAGTCATAAAAACAGATTTTACAGAAACTATTGCAATGGGAGAAGAGAGACTTCAGTGTAGAACTGGGCTCAGTTCCAAACACAAGAACAAGTGGGGATTTGTAGCCAAAGAGAGGGTGAGGGAGTCAGTGAAATAAAATTACTAAAAGGAAACACCGGGGGCAGGAGAAACCATGGCTGCATCAAAGTTTAGTGTGGAAAGGTGTAATATCTTTTTTCATCCATCATGCACATTCTGGCTGTCATTTCAGTTTTTTTTTCTTAAAGTCAGGTTATAAACTGGTGAGAGGGCTTAGTCTGAAAAGTCTCTACAAGCATGAGTATCTGAAGTTTGATTCCTAACACCCATGCAAAAGATAGGTTTTGCAACATGATCCTGCAATCCCCAGCCCTGGGGAGAGAGAGACAGAACAATCCCTAGTGTTTGCTGGCTAGCTTGTCTAGTTGAATTGGTGACTCCTGATTCAACGAGAGACTATGTCTCAGTTGAGTAAGGTGGAGGGGTCAAGGGGATGGCTCAGCACGTACAGTGTTTGCTATGCAATATGGGGACCTGAGTTTGGATCCCCAATACCCATATAAAAGACAGGTATGGGGCTGGAAAGATGGCTCAGCAGTTAAGGCACTTGCTTGCAAATCCATCCGACCCAGGTTTGATTCCCCAGGACCCATGTAAGCCAGATGCATAAGGTGGGCAGCACATGCATTTGGAGTATATTTGCAGTGGCTGAAGGCCCTGGCACACCCATTCTGTCTTTCCCTCTCTCTTCCCCCCCCCTTCTCTCTTTCTCTCAAATAAATAAATAATAAAATTTAAAAGACAGGTATGGTGCCATGAACCTGTTGTTTCAGCTCTGTAACAGGCAGCTGTAGAAAGACCCCTAGGGGCTCACTGGATGACCAGTCCAGCTGAATCAGTGAGCTCCATGTTGCTTCAAAAAATAAGATGGAGGGCTGGAGAGATGGCTTAGTGGTTTAAGGCACTTGCCTGCAAAACCAAAGGAGACAGGATCAATTCCCCAGAACCCAGACAAGCCAGAGAGGCACATGGTAGTGCATGCATCTGGAGTTAGTCTTCAGTGGTTGGAGGCCTTGGCATGCCCATTCTGTCTCTATCAACTTCTTTCTCTTTCTATCTCTCTCTTTCTCAAATAAATAATAAAGACAAAAAATACAAATAAATAAGATGGACAGGAATTGAGCAAGATTTTTGATTGATTGTCAATCTTTGTCCAATGCGCGTGCGCAGACACACACACACACACATCCCATGTGCATGCATATGCAACCACACATATATGAACATGCATACACACATGCATACATGCACACCAAACACATATACATAACGCAAAAAAGACAAGTTAATACCAAAATGCCTAAAATATTTATCTAATCAAAGTTTTAGTTTGCTTTAGGGCCATCAGAAATACCCAAAGGAACACTATTAGGTGTGTAACCAAGAAGGATGGACAGATGAGAAAAGAAATGTGAGTGGGAAGAAGAAAGGGACTGACATGAATAGCAGACTGAGGTAGGAGAAACCCAACAACGCCTGTTTTATATTTTTAAGATTTTTCATAGATTCTCTGTGCAGAATTTCTCCCCAGCTCATCTCTCTGGGATAAGGGTCTTCACAAAGAACGGAAGAAGCGAGAAAGTAACCTTGCTAGGTTTTATGGATTGTTTTGTGGAAGAGCGAATCTAGCTTCTATGACTCACTGTGAAGAAGAGGAAACTTGTTTCTACGAGTGCTTTGGGGTAAAAAGAAGGGCAAGTGAACTCGAGAGATGGCTTAATAGTTAAGGCATTTGCCTACTAAACCCAAGAACGCAGGGTTTATTTTACTTACTTATTTATTTATTTATTTATATCTAATATGTATTTATTTATATTTTATTTATTTATTTTATTCCCCAGTACCTATGTAAGTCAGATGCACAAGGTGGTGTAGGCATCTGCAGTTCATTTACAGTGGATAGAGACCCTGATGCGCCCATTCCCTCTCTCTGTCTCTCTATCTCTATCTGTCTCTCGGTCTCTCTCTCCAATAAATTAAATTAAATAGATTATAAGTATAAGAGGGGCAAGTGACAGGAGGACACAAGAGACCTTGCTTGTGAGGCTTTCCAAAATGCCTCTAGTTCAAAGTACTCAGCACGATAAGGTATGATCTTTAGGGTACTGTATTATGAGTCCTAACAAGAGGATGTTTGCTATAGATAAGCCAGAGTGATCACATTTCACCCCAGAGATGGTGGGGGATAAGGAAATTGATCCGATACCCAGGATGAGAGTTCTTTCTCCAGGGACTTGGACGGCTTTGCTAAAACAGGGTGATATAGGTTGAGAAGAACCAAGGAAAGGGCCAGGGAGCTAGCTCAGCTGGGATAGTGCTTGCCCTGCAAGCGTGAGAACCTGAGTCGGACCCGCAGAACTTGTGTATGGATGCCAGCTGTGGTGGAGCACACGTGTCGTCCCAGTGTTGGGAGGCTCTCTGGGGCTTGCTGGACAGGCAATCTGGCTACAGGGCTAATCCTGGCCACTTTGAGACCCTGTTTCTAGGTGGGCAGCACCGGAAGAATGGTTCCTGATGTTGTTTCTGGCTTCCATGTACATGTACACTTTAAAACAGAAAAAAAAAAAAAAGAGCCAAGGATACGTACTAAACACAGGGATCGTAGACTCGGAAGACTAACCAGAGGTAGGATGAGGGCACTTGGTCAACAGTCATAACGGATCTTATAGGGTTGCTAACGGGACTGAGTTACTACACAGTGAACTTAGCACCAGGTGGCCTGTGAGAAGGTTAATGATGGTACCATCATGGCTGTATACACATTATATACATAACTAATAAAAAATAACATAAAATAAAAATATAAAGAAGGGCCAGATTCCACATTCATCACTGTTTCTTCAGTACCTGCTAGCGGCGAGCACGTAGCGTGTATATACGTGTGTGAATGCGTGCACGTAAGTGTGTGCATATGTTGAGGAGTAGCCACAGAATGCTGAATAAATTCGTGATTTGATGATAACATTACATTTGTTTTTAAAGAAGTATATGTTAAAATACTAGTTTTGAGCAAATCCAAAGGGATGGTAGGGGGAAAAAGACTGGTAATAAATTTGTTTTAGAGGGACTTAATTATTTATATCCACAAAATTCCCAGATGTGCTTAGAAAAAGCAGTGCCGATTTGTGAATGAGACTGAGTAATTTGCTTGAAGATCAAATGTGGAACTAATTAAGTAACTGTCATCAAGTCTGGCAAGCCTTTGAGTTGCTCATAATTTAGTCACTCTACCAAACTTTACTACACAGGCTTGCAAAGAAGATATATTTTGTTATTTACTTCAAGACATGTTTAAAGTTCCACTTAGACTCCAGCATCTGGTATATAAGTAAGACTTTAGATTACAAAGAACATATGTTCATGGCTAACAACTTTTTAAAATATTGATGTCATTCTTGTAATCCTAGCTATTTAGGAGGCAGAGATAGGAGAGTCACTTGAGCCCAGAGTTCTAGGGCAGCATGGACAATACAGTGAGACCCCCCTGCCCATGGTACTTACCTTCGCATTGTTGAGCTAAAGCACTGGTCTACAGCAGCTGGTGAGAAGAATATTTTTATTTTGGTCACAGTCTCGAAGGGAAGCCTCATGATGGCAGGGGAAAGCATGGCACGAGCAGAGGCTGGGCATGACCTCTGCCACAGCAGGTTGAAAGCAGCAGCAGGGGAGTGAGCCAAACCCTGGCAAGGGGGAAGATGGCTATGACGCTCCTAAGCCTGCCCACAACAGCACACGTCCCCCAGCAAGGATCCACTTCCCAGCTGGTGACCTAGCATTCACAACACATCAGTTTATGGGAGAAATGGATCCAAACCACCACACTCCTCACTTCAAAACATAAACCAAAACACATGATTTTAAAAAAAATCTCTTAATATGGGAGGGAATACATGCCTGGTACTGAAAACCTAATCAAAAGCCTATGGCAGGGGAGGTCATGAGCCTTAGCGGTATAAAGCCTGCTCTTGGCTGGCTAAATGCATGTATTGTTCTCACCAAATTGACCTGAATGCACTATACTTAATGCCCCGGTTCGAGGCACAATTCCCCAGGACCCACGTTAGCCAGATGCACAAGGGGGCGCAGGCATCTGGAGTTCGTTTGCAGTGGCTGTTGGACCTGGCGCACCCATTCTCTCTATCTATCTGCCTCTTTCTCTGTGTGTATGTGTTGCTCTCAAATAAATAAATTAAAATAAACAAAAAACATTTTATTTATTTATTCATTTGACAGAGAAAGAGGAAAGACAGAGACAGAGAGAGAATGGGTACACCAGGGCCTCCAGCCACTGCAAACGAACTCCAGATGCGTGTGCCCCCTTGCACATCTGGCTAATGTGGGTCCTGAGGAATTGAACCTGGGTCCTTTGACTTTGCAGGCAAACACCTTAACCACTAAGTAATCCCATCAGCCCAAAAGTGAGATTTTTAATATGTGAAATTGGAGGGCATGTGAGCAATCAGATTACAGCAGGTAAGTGTAAGATCTGAAACAGAGAAAAAGAGGCCTCAATATAGAACCTAAACACTTTGATTAAGGTTGCTTAGCAAATCATTTATTTCCCACTCTTATTTCAGATGGTATCAAATCAAAGTTACAAACTCCTATACAGTGGTGACAAGAAACACAATGTTTCTTCATCCCTATAGGTTCTTCTGTTTTCTGTTGTTGTTGTTGTTTTTTTTTTTCTTTTTACTTTTTCTTTCTTTTAAGCTTCAATAAATCCCTTCCTCCCTAACTGTGCCTGGTCTGGAAGTTCATCTCAGCGAGCCTGAAGCTGTCTCCTACAGCCTCCAAACACACCTTAGGCCTGGAACCCAGGATTCATCTACAGTGACATCTTCTCCAGCCAGAGAGCTAGAGACCCAAGTTACAAGCTTTAATAAAACACTTGAGTCTATTGGGGGGGGGCATACATTCAAACTACCACAACCCCTAATAACAAAATTAGATTCACAACAGAAAACCAGCCAGAATCTTATTCATGTGACTATATCATACATGCATGAGAGCTGCCCAGAGGATGAGATGCTTTTGAATTCCAGATTGTCCTGACAGTGCCAGTGGGCAGGAGCTGGGGTCTGAGTTCTACACTGCTCCCTGAAGCAGCTGCAGTGCCTTTCAGAGTTTTCAGCTCGGGTGAAATTGAGATTCCTCTGTCTGTGTGTGTGTGTGTGTGTGTGTGTGTGCGCGCGCGTGCGCGCAGACTCAGAACGTGGGTGTGTCAATGCCTCAGAACACATGTGTGGAAATCAGAGGAGAATCTTTGGTGTTGGTCCTTGCCTTCTGCCTTATTTGTGGCAGAGTCTCATTCACTGCTATATTCACAATGCTAGCTGGGCCTATGGGCAATTGTCCTGTCTCCACCTCCCTTCTCAGCCTAGATATGCTGCAATTGTAGACACATGTACCACGGCGTTGGACTCTAGGTGTGCTTGGGCATCTAAACGCAGGAACTGATGCTTGTGTAAAAAGCACTCTAAACACGAAGCCACCTCCCAGTCAGAAGCTGGCTTCTTGATCTTACCTCGCAACAGAATATCAAGATGAGTCTATATTTAGCAGATTAGAGTTTATTGGGAACAGATTTTAATACAGATTTAAGCAATGGGGTTAATGGAAAGAATAACACCCAAGGGAAAGAGGACACACCTGTGAGTTTGACTGTCAACTTGATGGGGATTTAGTATTGCCATGGAAACAAATTTATGGTCGTATTTGTAACAGAGTTTATAGACTGGGTTATTTGAGGTGGGAAGGGATGGGCCAACATAAATGTGGGTAGCCCCATTCCACAGACTGTCATACTGGACTGAGTGAAAAGCAGAAATGTTGGCTGCTGTATTCATAATAGCTGGAAACTGGAATGAGCCCAGATGCCCATCAACTGATGAATGAAAAATGAAATGTGGTACATCTGCACAGTGGATTTCTACTCAGTGGTGAGGAGAAATGAAATAATAAAATTTACAGGTAAATAAATGGAGTTGGGGAAAAAAAACAACTAAGTGAGGTCATCCAGGCATGAGAAGACAAACGGTGCATGTACCCTCATCTTCTGTTTCTAACTGGAATCAACCAGAGAAGAGCAGACACTGTAGTCAGCACCAGAAACATGGGCATTAAACCAGAATGAGACCGGTAGAGAGAAGAACTATAGAGAAGAGAGGAAGATTTCCCTGACAAGTTAAGGGAGGGATGAAAAACACTATGGGAGCTGCTGGGAGGACAATCACCAACAGCATGAATAAGCAGGACACCCTGCAGACTATGAAATCAACTAGCCGGACAAGAAGTACACACTTGTGCAGTAGTGGCACACAGCCTCTGCTCTGATTGGACATGAGGCCAGCTCAGTGGGAGAAAACCCACATCTGGTGCTGGAAACCAAGTCAGACTCCCATAGTCAGGAAACTCAGACTTCTGAGAGAAGCCCCCACTGCTCTCTGGGGAAGAAGAGTGGGTTTACATATCAAAAAAATCTCTCAAATAACTTTACATACCTCCTTTCACCCAAGCTGCTCTCACTCTTCGTTGGAGAATCTGCATTATTTTAAAGACGGCAGAGAAAATGCAGGAGCGTTGATATCCATCGATAGGGCAAGAAGATGAGCAACTGCCCACCCTGAGACTTATCAGCTCTTCCACATCTGCCAGGTCCAGGAGAACTCAAAGTGGAAGCCGTGCCATGAACACGGCTCTTACTGCTCACCTGACAACCAGCTCCAGGGTAACAGGTGCCAGACACAGTGAGCAAGCACAACCTACCAAAGCAGAAATCCAGAGGCTACGAAGAACTCAACACTAAATCAGGCTGCCAACACGCCTGCCATGGATCAGGGAACATTGTGGGAGAGGGGGCGGAAGCACTGTAAGACCCACAGAATGGGTAAAATACCCTGAGGCACAGCCCCTCTACCATGCCGCCTGGAGTAACTGAGGCCTGCGTGACCCCGCAGTGAGTACCAGCACCCCACAGAGGAGGGTCCCAGGGAAATGGGAACAGGGGAGAGGGAATAAGAGTATTCCCTGTTAAAAAATAAATTGTGCTTTAAGAAAGAGAAAGGGAACTGAGCACCACTATTCACCCTGCTCCATGTTCTGATTGTGGGTGCACGGTGACCAGCCGCTGCCACCATGGACTTCACCCCGTCAAGCAAACTGAGCTGAATGAAGCCTTCCTCTCTTTCTGTTAAAGACATTTTTATTTTTATTTATTTATTTATTAGAGAGAGAGAGAGGGAGAGAGAGAGCGAGAGGGAGTGAGAATGGGCACGCCAGGGCCTCTAGCCACTGCAAACAAACTCCAGATGTATGCGCCACCATGTGCATCTGGCTTACGTGGGTCCTGGAGAATCAAACCTGGGTCCTTAGTCTTTGCAGGCAAATGCCTTAACTGCTAAGCCATCTCTCCAGCCCGCCTTCCTCTCTCAAGTTGTTTCTTGTCATCTATATTGTCACAGCACCAAGAAAAGTTAACCCCCTTGTTTAAATCTAGATTATGGAAAACCACAGATCTGATAAAATCTAATTTTATCACATCAGAGGAAATATTACTGGAAATAGGCAGGCAGGTTTTAAAATGTGTTGCCTCCTATACCATAACGTGTCCTTTTCTTTTGCTTTTCTTTCTTTCTTTCTTTCTTTCTTTCTTTCTTTCTTTCTTTCTTTCTTTTTTTGTTTGCTTGTTTTTGAGGTAGGGTCTTGTGTTAGCCCAGGCTAACCTAGAATTCGCTATGTAGTCTCAAGTTGGCCTCAAACTCACATCGATCCTCCCATGAAGTGTTCTTTTCTAAGACCTCTATTCAGGTGAAGATTGGGGTCTGGACTTCTCTGCAAAAATGCATTTCAGGATAAAACAGTTCGAAGAGAGAAATAATTTACTAAGGAGAGATTTCAGCATAGATTTAAGCCTGGGAATTACCAGAGAGGCACTCAGGGAAAGCTCAGTACACACCCAAGTGTGGGCATGGGCTTTTGAGGAGGAGCAGTGCTTAGAGGGCTCAGTGCCAGCTATATACTGGAATTCTGTGGCATCTCAAGTGACATCGCAATGTGTTGCTCCGAACCTTCTTGTTTCCTCTCTTTCTGGTAGATGAGGTCATTGCCTGACCCCTGAAGTGTCTTAGATAGGATTGCAGTCTGATAAGGAAAATCCATGGGTCACAAAGGTTTTACAAGGAGGTAAGAGACATGTCTGCTACTATAAATGGAATTTCTAGAATAATGTAGGTTCTCAGCTGGGAATGGAAATAGGTCACATTTGATCATCTTTAGTCCTTAGCTTTATTCATTTTTAATTAACAGTCTTATTTGAAATCTCCTATTCTTTTTTTAGAAAAAATATTTATTTATTTGCAAGCAGATATAGAGAAAGAGAATGAAGATGGGCTTGCCAGGACCTAATGCTATGGGCAAATAAACTCCAGACACATGCACCACTTTGTACATCGGGCTTTATGTGGGTACTGGTGAATTGAACCTGGGCCTGCAGACTTTGTAAGTAAACACCTTTAACCACTGAATCAACTCCCCAGCCCATCCACCGAGGATCAGTAAAGCACTTAGGATGAGTGTAGCTTATACAGAACTAATTTTACCCTCTTCTATTAACAGTAAACATATGTGAGAAATATGAGGTTTACGTCAAAGAAAAGTATTGGTCATTGACTTAGCAATAAGCCTGCCTTTGGAAATGGTACGTGTAAATTTCCTATCCTGCATCACATTTTGGTAGCAGCTGGCCAAGTGACCTGAGCTCAGAAGGAGCTCTCTGAAAAAAAGTGCCTTACAAGTGTCTCCCTGCCAGGACTCACTTTAATGTCCTCTTGGCTCGGAGTTTTTGGCTGACGCTGAGAACAATAGGTACTAAGTACCTCTGCACTGAGTTGTAGAAGACCTATGCCAGACTGAAAAAAAAAAAAAAAAAAAACAAGTTGCTCCCAAACCTGTTTTGCCTGAGTTAGTCCAACCATCTACCTTCAGGGTACAAAAAAAGATGCATATCTCATCCTCCACTCAGAGAGAGAGAGAGAGTTTTCTTCCTCATTTAAGTCAAAGGATGAGAAGCTTACGAAAACCAAACAGTCTGGTCTTGGTCTTGCCCCTTGAGTAGGGCAAGCCCCCTGCCCTTTGCTTGTGTCTGAGGCAGCAGTTCCTCTACCATTCTAAGATGACCCTCCCCCGGCCCCACTACCCATGTGCAATAATCCTTTAGAACAAAGTCTATTTTTCCTAAGCCTGGATTTGTGGCTTTATTTGTTAGGACACGCTGGGGGTTAGGTATGAGGGAGTGGTGATTAATCTTTGTGGTACATGGAATTTGGGACTGTGGCAGTCAGGTTCACATTGCTGGTAGAAATCACCTGACCAAGAGCAGCATTTGGTGAAAAAAAAAAAAAAAAGGTTTATTTTGGCTTACAGACTCGAGGGGAAGCTCCATGATGGCAGGGGAAAACGATAGCATGAGCAGATGGTGGACATCACCCCCGGGCCAACATAAGGTGGACAATAGCAACAGGACAGTGTACCAAACACTGGCATGGGGACACTGGCTATAACACCCATAAGCCTGCCCCCAACAATATACCTCCTCCAGGAGGCTTTAATTTCCAATTGCCTTCAGTTGGGGAACCTAGCAACCAGAACACCTAAATTTATGGGGGACACCTGAATCAAACCACCACATTCCACCTCTGGCCCCCATAAACTGATAACCATACATGGTGTAAAATGCAATGCATTCATCCAATTTTAAAAGTCCCCATAGTTTTTATCAATTCCAGTGATGTCTATACATCCCCATAGTCCAAGATCTTTTAACTGAGCCATAACATGAAAAAAAAATCCCCCCCCAAAAAACCCATAATGGCACAGAATAAAAATTCACACTGCAAAAGGTTGCATTGCCTAGCAAACAAATATCCAGCCAATACAAGATTTAAAACAACCAGGGCAAAACATCAAGCTCTGTAGCTTCAAGTCCAACAACTCTAGTCAGTGACAAATCTCCAAGTCTGATAATTCATCCACCCCTCCAGCTAGACTACTCACAGCCCTGGAAAACTTCATCCAGGGATGGCATCTTTCCTTAGCAGCCTTTTCATGGTCCTGGCATCTCCACTGCAATCCATGGTTCACCCTCATAGCCCCATGGGGCCTCCATGCAGGCATCCAGCAAACCTGCTTCACATTGGCCATGGCCATTTCGAAAACAGAAGACCATGTTGCAAACTCAATGACCCTCTCTTTCTTGCACTTATTATACTCCACAATACCAGGTAGGGTGACAATTTGTTAATTCAGGGGGGAATAAAGTAGACTTTGAAGAACAGGATACTCCTTGAACACTCAGGCCCCTTCAGAAGAGTCAACATTCTTCCTGACATGCCCCAGTGCATGTCAGCTAGCTCAGTCTCAAAGGTTGTAATCTCTCATATAAGAAGGGGCAGATGTTTCAGCCCAAAGATTTCATTTCTGTGCCATATCCCTCTGCTCACACCAGTCCATTTTTATGCAATGCAACCTTGCACAACTTCTCAGGACACAGCCATAACAGCAAGCTTCTCACACAAACTGCTTCTAGCCCAGTCCAGACAAAGCTCCTTTTCATCTCATAAGCCAAACCTCACAGTCCATAGTTCTTATTGCATTCAGGTCTTGCCACTATGACCAGAAGAATCCATCAGGCTGTACTTACAGCACTACAAGGCGTCTCTTAGACCAAGCTTTCAAATCCTTCCACATTCCTCTTGAAAATCAGCTCCAAAAGGCCAACGCCACACAGGTGTCTAACAGCAGCACCACTCTCTGTACCAACATTACTGCTGCAGTCAGGTTCGCAATGCTGGTAGAAATCACCTGACCAAGAGCAGCTTTTAGGGAAAAGGGGATTACTTTGGATTACAGACTTGAGGGGAAGCTCCGAGACGGCAGGGGAAAACGATGGCAAACCTAGACAACATCAGGTGGATCATAGCAACAGCAGAGCGTGTCAAACACTGACATGAGGAAATTGGCTATAACACCCATAAGCCTGCTCCCAACAATACACCGCCTCCAGGTGGCTTTAATTTCCAATTGCCATCAGCTTGGGGAACCTAGCATCCAGAACATCTAAGTTTATGGGGGACACCTGAATCAAGCCACCACAGGGATAGAGGTGTGGAGACAAATGGTTTCTTGAGTTTAAGACTTTTAAATGCTTTCAAGGGTGGGGGACAGAGGCAGAGAATAAGATGAAGAGGGGGGAGAGAGATACAGAGAGATAATGAACCAGAGAGAGGGCTATGGGAAGAGGAGGAGAAAAACCGTCCTCTGTAAAAAGGGCCTTGGTTGATGTGTTCCCACAGGGCCAGCGGAAGGTGTGTTTTTCTCTTCCCAGCCCAGAGTTCTCAGCAATTGCCATCACAGGAGGTGTTTCCAGAATCCGAGATGTAGTCTAGGTATGGTTAGGTGAGAATGAAGAGAGAGCTCTGGAACTCTTGCAATCCTGATGGGATTTAGAATTACCATGAAAATAAACCCTCTGGGAATGCCTGTGGAGTTTCAACAATGGGTCAATTGGGGTGGGAGGACCCACCCTAACCGTGGGTGGCACCATCCCATAGACTGAGGTCCAGCCCTGCATAAAAAGGAGAGGCTAGCTGAGCACCAGCACTCAGCTCCCTGGTTTCTGGGGGTCATAGCGTGAGCAGCTGCCCCATGCTCCTGCTACAGTGCCTTCCCTGACTTCCCCACTGTGATGGACCGTATCCCCCACACTGTATGCTGAAATAAGCCTCTCCTCCCACAGGCTGCTCCCTGTCAGGTATTTTGTCACAGCAACAGGAAGAGTAACAAGTACAGAGGGATAACGGATTGATGTGTGCTGACGGGAACCAAAGAAACCTACGGAGCAGTTGGTAGAAATCCACCCTGAGTCAAAACTGTGGGCGAGCGAATCCAGTAATGACTGGGGATACATGTCTCCAAAACATCACAAAGACATCCAATAAAGGAGGAAAATCTAGTACTGAGAACCTGATCTCAGTGTGAGGTGACATCTACGTTACAGGCAAGAACTTTCTGCCCATTTTATTATTGTTAATTATTATTATTATTTTGAGGTAGGGTCTTGCTCTAGCCCAGGCTGACCTGGAATTCACTACATAGTCTCAGGGGGGCCTCGAATTTGTCAATCCTCCTACCTCTGCTTCCTGAGTGCTGGAATTAAAGGCGTGTGCCACCACGCCTGGTTTAGTTGTTATTATTACTATTTCTCCTCCTCCTTTTTATCCTCCTTCCTTCTTTCCTTCCTTCTGTTCTCTCTCTCTCTTTCTCTCTTTTGCTGGTATGTGTCAGAGCATTAGCTACAAAATATGGAAGGATGGGAGGAAGAAACTAGCCAAGAAGTTGAACAGAATCTTGTCCCCTCGAAACCTGAAACACTTTAGGAAAAAATACAAATAGTTTCTATAAAAATGATAGTTTTGAGTATTGATATTACAATAGACTAGACTTTTTAAAATCTAAATATGATGAGAGAATTTTTAAAAGTATTAAAATATATATATATATATATATATATATGTATGTATATATGTATATATATATTTGAAAGAGGGAGAGAGAGAATTGGCACACAAGGGCCTCAACTACAAACGATCTCCAGACGCATGCGCCCCCTTGTGCGTCTGGCTTACACGGGGCCTGGAGAGTCAAACCGGGATCCTTTGGCTTTGCAGGCAAATGCCTTAAACGCTAAGCCATCTCTCCAGCCCAAGAATGTTTAACTAGCTGATAATGCTTGGAATAGCAGAGAGTACCCTTAGAGGTCTCCTTCAGCAGTGAGAATATTTGTGTTCACACGGTTGCTGTGGTGGGACAGTGTTCAAAAAGAAGAGTGCTTTTTTCTCAACATGAGTTTACATGTAGACAACATCCCATAGTACCTCGTATTGACTATTTTCTTTTGAGGTAAAATAAGAAAAAATAAACAAAAAGCGATATATTAATTGTAACCTTGAAAATTAAGGGTTTTTTTTTTTCCCCTAGTCACCAGCTGTACATATTGAATTGTAACTTGAATGAGGCCCTGGGAAGACACATCATGTTTTCCTGGATATCACAGGGGGTACCATGATGGTTGGGCATCACAGGAGGCTCTGCAGTGGTTAATGCCATGTAACAGCTGAACAGGGCCAAAGGATGCAGCCATTTTGGACATGTCCATGAAGGTGTTCTTGTATGGGATGGAGGGCTGGAGAGATGGCTCAGTGGTTAAAGGCACTTGCTTGTATGAGATGAGATTGATATTGAATTGGCAGATGTATACCCCATGCTTTGTGTTAATAATGGTAACAGAATATAAGCATGGTCAGCCACCAATGGACCACTTCCATCTCTCTTCACTAACTGCTGTGGTTTGAATGTAAAGTGTCCGTGGGATCCCATGTGTGAATACTCGGCGCACTGTTGGTGAGACGGGTTGGGAAGGTTTGGAACCTTTACAGGTGGAATGCTGCTGTGTGAAAGGAGTCACTGGGGATGAGCCTAGAGGTTTTACAGCCCTGGCTCTACTTCCTGTTCCCTCTCTGCTTGTTGACTGTAAATGCAATGTGAATGGCCAGACCTCCTGCCACCACGACGGGAGGCAGTCCCTCAAACTGAAAGCCAAGATAAACTCGTTCCCTTCCTAAGCTGCTTCGCGTCAGGTATTTGGTCACAGCAACCATCAAGTAACTGATATAATTGCTTCCCTCTAAGTTGTCATCACGGAAACATGACTTCAAATGAGATGCAAGTAGAATAAACTGGGCACCAACTTAAGGAAAGCACATAGCAAAACATATCTTCTTATTATCTAAGGAAATTAACAAGTGGCTGTAAATCAATATTGATTACATCTCACGTTTCCCATTGGCATGAATATCATTTCATTACGATAGCAAACCAACATCTACCAACAAGGGTCAAGCAGCCACGTTGATTGCAATGGTTTTCTACCATATCAATCCTTCAAGATACTGCCGTGTCCGCGTAAGCTCAGGAAAAGTCTGGCAATCCGAGGATTTAGCTTGGAAAGATTAAAGCAACAAGGAGTGACCTAGAGAGCTGTTTAGGAAATGCCAGTGTGACGCAGATCCTCTGTCACTACCAGAATTTTGTTTGAAGATTATTCTATGGAGGACTGTGGAACAAATAATTGTAGTGCAATTACTTAGCTCTTCTGTGCAAAGACAGCCTCCCTGGACTCCTGACAGCTTGCCACTGAAAATGCGGTATCTCCCACGTGAGCTGTTGATAAGCACTGAGTGGCAGCAGATAAACATTTTATTCCTGACAAATGCCTGGAGAGTACTTAGCGTTTATTGCAGGTTGTTGGTACAGAGAGATAGAATTTGTCTTTCGATAGGCCAAGGGTAGGTCAGTCCCATGCACAGAAGTTGAGGAATCAGGTGAGACTAGATCTGAATAGAAGAGTCTCACATTAGCCCACAGACTGTACAGGGCTTCCTGAGAGTAAAGCTACATTCTGCTGTCAAACCAAGAAATAGAAATGTCAAATTTCAAAACTAAAACATGGCAAAAATTGTTACATCAAAATGTTTTCTTTAATATTTTATTTTTATTTATTTATTTGTGTGTGAGAGAGAGATACAGAAATAGGCAGGTAGAGAGAGAGAGAGAGAATGGGCATGCCAGGGCCTCTACCCACTGCAAATGGACTCCAGATGAGTGCGCTCCCTTGCACATCTGGCTAACATGGGTCCTGGGGAGGCAAACCTGGGTCCTTTGGCTTTGCAGGCAAGCACCTTAACCGCTAAGCCATCTCTCCAGCCCTAAGATTTTTTTAAAAATATTTTATTTTATTTGTTTATATCAGAGAGAGAGAGAGAGAAAATGGGTGGGCCAGGGCCTCTAGCCACTGCAAATGAACTCCAGACGCATGTGCCGCCATGTGCATCTAGCTTACGTGGGTTCTGGGAAGTCAAATGTAGGTCCGTAGCCTTCACAGGCAAGTGCCTTAACTGGCAAGCCATCTCTCCAGCCCTGCACAAAAACTGTTTTGAAGCCATTGTAGGGCTGGAGAGATGGCTTAGCGGTTAACTGCTTGCCTGTGAAGCCTAAGGACCCCGGTTCGAGGCTTGATTCCCCAGGACCCACGTTAGCCAGATGCACAAGGGGGGCATACACGTCTGGAGTTTGTTTGCAGTGGCTGGATGCCCTGGCGCACCCATTCTCTCATTCTCTCTCTCTCTCTCTCTCTCCCTCCCTCCCTCTTTCTCTGTCTGTCACTCTCAAATAAATAAAAAATAAACAAAAAAAATGTTTAAAAAGCCATTGTAACAAAGCATGAGGCACAGGCATTTTCTGTATAATACATAAATATAATTTATAAATATAATATATAAATTCCCACTTTATTTTCTAACTTAATTATCACTTTGTTTTGCTGCTGTGTGGGTGTGATGTGATATGTGTGGGGTACACGTGTTTATATGCTCTTATAGTGTACCAGTGCTTGCTGACAGTGGGAGTGGGGGGGGGAGCAGGGTGGCGGTGGTACTTGCCCACAGTGGCCGGAGCAGAAGGCCAGGCATCCTGCTCCATCGCTCTTCTGCCTGGTCCTGTTTTGAGCTGGAGTCACTTGGCTGATTGCAGAGTTTGTGGGGCTCTGACAACTCTCCGGTCATTGCTCCCCTTGTGGGGCTGGGGTTACAGGTGCACAGTTATCGATTTACATGGGATCTGGAGGTTTGAACTTGGATTGTTTCAGGCCCCCTCAGGCCCAGCATGCTTGTGCAGGAAGTGCATTTAACTGCTGAGACATCTCTCTCTCCAGCCCCACACTACTTCCATAGCTCTGAGATGCTTATTTACTGCTTTTGTAGTTCGTTATGACTTGTGATCTCTTAAAGGGAAGTAGGGATCCATAAAACTTACAAAATAGAAATGTAATAATCAGTAAATAGAATGTGAACTTAAATGGCAGCTAATTTTCAGAAATACTTTGATTAAATATTTTAAAGTCAATGTTCATTATCTTGGTTATATTTTTATATAATTCTTTTAAAGACAGAGAATAAAACAAAGCAAAAGTCATTGTCCTTCCTCATCTTATCTGTACCTTTTAATTTCTCAAATCAGATGTTTTTCAATTATCTGATATTACAAGAAAACTCATCATATAAATTGGGATTGTTACAATTCTGAAACACTTTCTAGGCAATAATATCAATAGAAAAAAAAATGGTCAAGAGCTGGGGAGATGGCTCAGTAGTTACAGGCTCTTGCTTGCTTGCCAAGCCCGATGGTCCTGGCTCAACTTCCCAGGCACCTGTGTGAAGCCAGACACAGAAAAGTGACACAAGCATCTGGAGTCAGTTTGCAGCTACAAGAGAACCTGGTGCGCATGCCTGCATGTGTGGGTGAGCACACTGTGCAAATACATAAACAATTTTAAAAGGTCAAATTATTACTTAAATCCTATTTTGCAAGATCAGAATTTATGTGTGTGTGTGTGTGTGTGTGTGTGTGATGTGTGCACGTGTGTATGCAGATGCACACCATGTGTGGAGGCCAGAGAAAATGTTAGGAGCCCTCTTTTATGTTTTTTTTTTTTTTTTTTTTTTGCCTTATTCCCTTGACACCAAGTCTTTCATTGAAACTTTTTCAGCTGAGCTGGCTACACCCGAAAGCCCCAGTGATTCTCCTGTGTCCACCCCCCTTGGCGCTGGGTTTACAGGCATGTGCAACCATGCCTGGCTTTTTATGTGATTTCTGGGGATTGAACTCGGATTCTCATGCTTGTACAACGAGTGCTCTGCAGACTGCAAGGTCACAGTTTTCTTATCGATATTTTCTTTTTTACTACAAATAAAAAAATAAGAGGTAACATTTTGATAATTTACTTGTTAATCAAACTAAGTGAAAGCGACACATTGAAATTGACATTCATTTGTAATTAAATTGGTTTCTGCAAGAGAAGCTCAGCTGGGAAACTCCAATAGATGTAGAAATTCTTGCATAGGTTCTTATATTTTTAATGTTTTCTTCAACAAGTTTATATTTGTACAAAAGCAACTCAGCATTTTCAAAATTAAATGCAAATAATGAATCTTAAAATCTGGGAAAAAAAGCAAGATAGTATGTTTTAAGAGTGAAAATTAAAACAGTAGTTCTGTCTTTCAAATGATTACCAATGCTAAGCATTTTTACTTCCTATGCAAGTGTTAAAATTTTTCTTGCTGTTGAAAATATGACCTAAATAAAAGAAAACATCTCTCTCTCCTTTGCAGGCTATGGGGCTTATTTTCTGGAACATGAGCAACTTAACAGTGGCGAAACCACTGAGGGAGATGACCCCCCACCCTGGCAGCCATTAAGTGCCAATACCTCCCTTGGGCGGGGTGGGGTTTCATAAACCCATGACCTTCTATGGTGGGATGTTGATGGACTCAGCCGTGTGCAGGAACCCACAGCTCCTGTGGGTTCATGAGTGTAACAGCCATGACATGTCCAGAAGATGGCATTCCACCGCACTCCTCCCCATGCCCTGGCTCTTACATTCTTTCTGCCTCCTCTTCTGCAATGGTCCCTGAGCTTTGGAGGAGGTCATACTGACGTCTTGTTTAGGGCTGAGTACGCAACAGTCCCTTCATCTCAGCGCTTCTGCGTTAACCTCTGTGTCCACTGGATGGTGCTTCTGTAACCGAGGTGGAGAGCAGCCCTCGGTCTCTGGTATAAACATAAATACTAAAAAGGCAGTTTAGCACAGCAGCAGTAGTAAGTCACCTCCTGCCCCCCACCTCCGCCCTCCACGTATTCTAGGGCCTATGACCTCCACAGCCAAAGCCATTCAACCAGGTTTACTAGGCATGAATGAATTCTCTCTTGAGCATGCCTCAGATCCAATCAGAAAGTAGGTATTCCCGCAAGAGTCACATCACTGTTGCGTGAGTGGGCGCATCGTGCCAGGCCGGGCAGTTGTGGAGCACTCTGGGTCCACAGCTGCCTACAGAGCACCTTTTTGGCACTGTGAAAGCCAGTCAACAGCGAAGAAGCTGCCAGCTCTGCTCCATCTTGACTTAAGCATGTCTTGCAACCTAAGCACGTGGTGTCTTCAGAAACAGGGAGTTACCTTCTGGTTCTGGTGGGTAACTGAGAGCAGTGATATTGTTTTAGGGACCTCTTGGCCTTTCTAACAACTTGTCGGGAGGCCTCTCTCATTGCCACTGTGCCATTATCATTAATATTACCTATTTTATGAAGTAGAAGCTTTGTAGGGACACATCATGTGTTGGTACCACCACGTCCTCTTCTCTGTCCCCATTCCACTGAGGGCCCTCCTCGGTGGGATGGCTGGTAATCGACATGGGGCTGTGGGCTATGAGTTGGGAGAACAGCAGTCATTCATTTTGGCCTGGGGGCGCTGCCTCTGGTTATTCCATCCCGCCTTGTGGCTCTCACAATCTTTCAGCCCCCTTTTTTTCACAAAATTCTCTCAGCCTTGGTGAGTGGATTTTAAGTGTACGTCAGTGTCGCGCTCTCAGTAGCTCCTGGATCTCTGCTTTGGTGTGCGTTGAGTGTCCTCAGCGTGGGTCTCCAACACCCTGGCCCAGGTTGTCAGGCTCGCCGTGGAAGCAGCACTCTTGCTCATCTTGTCGGTTCCTCTGCCCTTTCACCTGGGCCCTAAGCTTGATGGGGCTTTTTAATAATAACCTGTGACTTCTGGAAGCAGCGTTATCTCCCTGTGTAGGATCTTTTCATTCAAATTCCTATTTCTTCAGTTGTATTTTTAGTTAGCTTACAAAGTATTAGGCTTATATATGGCTTTTTCATACATCCTTAGTGTTGGTCAAACCTCCCTCCACCCCTAACTCTCCCCAAGTCTTTAACCCCCTCCTCACTACTGCTGGTTTTTATTTTCATATCACATTTGTTCTACTTTCAGAAAGCATCACTTTTTTTTCTGGTGTGTATATGTGCATGTGGATGCGTGTTCCTGTGCGTGAATGCGGCATGTGTGTGGAGGTCAGGGGCAGCATTTGGGTGTCAGCCTTCGCTTTCTTCCTCCTTTGAGGCGGTGTCTCATTCTTGCTGTCATTCGTTACTACATTTGCCCGGCCAGCTGGCCCAGGAGCATCTAGGAAATTCTCGTATCTCTGTTTTCCACCTTGTCATTTGTGTGCTGGGATTACATGGCCCACCATTACTTACTGCTTTTATATGGGCTCTGGAGATCTGAACTCGGGCACTCACGCATGCACAAGCCTGTCATCCACGTAGCCATCTCCCCACCCCAGAAAACATCTCTTAATGCGCAATTAATAAGTAGCAAAGCCAATCACAAAATCACAGAAAATTAAAACAAAACCACCTTTCCTGAAAGCCCAAGACATTCAATAACTATGATGACTCCATGAGTAATTGGCAAGATATTTTAGGAACCGGTCAAGTGGCTTTCCTTTAATGCCGGTTTAAATCTTTGAGACAATTCCTGGAACACCCTAACTACAACAGCCCATCTTGGGCCGGCCTTGAGGTCTCCTGACTAGTGTGGTTGCCAAGGTTCCCACAGACAGAAGGACCCACAACTGTGGGTTCCTGCTCTCTCTTGGAATGCCTCCTGATTTATTCTTTTTATATTTGTAAATTTTTGTTTTTGTTGTTAAATGAATCTCCATGGGGCCAGTGGAGCATGTTCCCGGGCTTGGTGTCTCCGTTCACATGCGCTTTGTCTTCCTCCACATAGCCTAGGTCCGAGGCAGTGTGTGCGTGGTGGGCTGAGCGTGCTCCATGTTCTCCTGGACTCTGATGGAGAAGGGTGCGCTCTAGAAACAGAGGGCGTGACAACAGCAGCCCCCCCATTGATCTGTCGGCACCATGGGTTATTCAGAATGACACGTGAGCTGAGCTCTGCCCATCCTGGTCCCGGGTACCCAGCCTGTCCCTGAACGGGAGTTGCAGTGCCATTGGGGGATCGCTGGACTACTGCGGGAAGGACTGGCAGGCCACTGGGAAGCGAGGTGCTGCCTCGACTGCCCAGTCCATAGGCAGAGGCAGGGCAGCGAAGGCGTTTGGTCTGGTGGGCCAGGAGCTGGTGCAGTGCGGGAGGGGAGGGAGCGAGGGGCGAGCTTCCACAGGCCCCGGTGGGAATGACTTCCTGTGGCTGCGAATTCCTAAGCGCTGCTGCCTCCTGTGTGGGCTTGCTAATTTGACTTAACACTCTGTGTGACAGCTCTTTCTCGAGCCTCTCTTTGGAGGAACGCTTCGGGTTCACTTGCATTCGCTGCCAGAACTGATCCACGTGGCTCACTTTCTTTATGCCCATCTAGCATACGAGTTGATATAATTCAAGTTGGCAACTTGGAGATCTGTTATTAGAGCGTGTATTAAAGAACCCTACTGATGTCGCGTTTTCTACATAATCCCATACTCTGGTTGGAATAGGAAGGACGTGACATAAATGCTAGATTTTAAATGACTTATGCGTTTTTAGAAATCCTTGTCAGGTCCATTTCTTCTTTCCCTTTCTCTTTAGCTATACGTCTGTCTAAATTGACAGCATGACCACAGCGGGGCTAGACATTCCCCGATATTCTTTTCCCTCTAAGTTTCCAGAGTGATTGGGCCTCAAGGAGATTTGAGAAAATGCACAGTGAGCTGGAGGCTCAAAAGGTCTGAGGAGGAGCCTCCAGTTATGGTATACTGCGACTGTCACCACCAGCTCACCCGGCCGGTGTGAGGAGCTGGTGTGGACCGGCAGCTACTCCTCTGCCCCAGCTCTGGCGCTGGCCCAGGTGTGTGTTCCACTCTGCGCCCATTCCTCCTTGCAAGGGGCTCGCAGAATCGTTTCTGAAAGTGATGATGCCTGCCTCGTTTCGCTGTGTCTCCCTGGGTTCGACCAGTTCAGCTTTCTTTACTCTCCAGCTTCCTACCCGTCTTCCCTTCCTGAACATGGCCCTGTGGACTGAAGGTTAAGCACCAGACAGGGGGACTATAGTCACAGAGGTCATCCCACTAGCCTGCATAAAGTGTGGGATTTCTCCTTTTAACATAAGCACGTGGGTATGACAGAGAATACCTAGAGTGGGGAGGAAGCGTGCCTGCTCCACTGAGTTTGACCCCCTGGACCCAGAAAAAAAAAGCCAGGTGTGGGCACACATGCCTTTAACCCTGTGTTGGGGATTGGGGGAAGAGACAGGAAAATGTCTACGGCTCTCTGAAATATCGGCCAGTTTAAGGAAAAAAATGGTGAACCCAGGTTCACGGAAAGACTCTGTCTCAGGGAAATATGGTGCAAAAATGGGAGAGGACACTTGGCATCTTCTTCTGGCCTGTACGCTTGTGCGCATGGGGTGCTTGCATTTGCAGACATGTGCATACATCAAGCACACATGCACACACAGACATCACATGCTATGTAAACACATCAAAATTAATTTTTAAAATGCCTGTAGTGGTTCTGGGGATGACAAACTCATTATATTATCCTTTCATTTTCCTACATATGTATTAGATACTCAAATACTTTATCTTTCTTCCTCTATAATGCCTTTTAAATTGTAATTTCAGAGCTGCATTGCCTTCTGAAATAATTTAGAGTAAGTCTGGGATCCTTTTCTGTTTGAGAACATAATTAACTAATCACCATCAATCTAAGACCTACTTTGAGTCCATTAGTGTCCTCTCTGAGAATGAGAGTTGGAATTAAAATTCAGATTAGATTTCTTTTTAAATATCTCCAACTATTGTATGGCAGTTCTTGGGTTTTTGTAAAAATATTTTTTTCGGTTATTGGCATAAATTTTAAATGTACTGTGAATTTAATTTATTATATTTGTATGTTAGCCCCATTCTTTGCTTCTCTCTCTTTAGTTATATGGATGTCTAAATTGAATAGGAAAAGGCTGTCACCTGCTCTTTTACTGACCAACTTGTAGTAACAAACCTCTTTCTCCTTAGTGTTTTATCAGTAGACAAGAAACACCTTCTTATGTTATACTGATAAAAAAAAAAATTCCTTCTATCAGTTGATGTCAACACGCCTGTAATTCCAGTATGTAGGAGGCTGAGGTAGGAGGATCACTTAAGACCAGCAGGGAAAGTTAGTGAGACCTTATGTGTCTCCACGCAGACCATTTCTGGTCCTCATGCTTGGGCAGCAAGGGCTTTATACACTGATCCCTCCCAGGCCCCTCAATTTTCTCTCTTAGTTTGGAATTTATCCTTAAGATTTAAGCCTTTTAATAGTCAGATATGGTGGCTCATGCCTATAATCCCAGCACTCAGGAGGCTGAGGTAGGAGGATTGCTGTGAGCTTGAGACCCGCCTGAGCTACATAGTAAGTTCCAGACCAGACGGATCATGCCTCAAAATCTAAGACTAAATTGGAACATGCTCATTATTTGATATCCACATTTGACAGGACATGTGGCACAATATTAGATAATGACATTCAGAAAAATATATGCAGGGTTTTCTTTTTTATGGCTGTCTTTACTTGTGTGGATAAGGACATATTGTCAGTTGTATGCACATATTTTTCGTTAAGGAGGGGAAATTTCATATCTGTAAAGGTAAGTTAAATAAACATGGTCGACATATAGAAGAATCACAGACTTTTAGTTCATTTTATAAATGCATAAAAAGGAAAAGATTAACTGAGTAGAACAAAACTATTTGGAAAACAATCATACCTTAAGAGCCTTTCTATTCACCAGCCTGAAAAAAATAGTGCGTAACTATTAAAATTTGACTTTCTTCTCTCTGGACTCCCTTGTCAGAGACAAATCAGCATTCATATTAGTAAGAACATGTATTGCCTTGCTAATTAAATACCATCCACAATGGAACTCATCAATCTGAGTGGGATAATGGACTGGAATTGTTAAGACCATTATAAAAGCTAAGCCAAGATTTGCTTCTAATTTTGAGAATCATTTGCTAAATCAAACACACATATTGGAGCAGGGTTCATTTTAGTGAGAAGATGTTTATTTTTAAAGTAATTGGCAGAGAACCAGGGCAACATTCTATCCACTGATTTTATATATCTTTGTAGCTAAGTACAAATAGATGGGAAGCTTGGGCGGTTATTTCCTGAGCCAGAGCTGAGTCCGTAGCTAACAGAGCTCGTTCACATGAGGTGAAAGGAGGGTAAAGAAAAAATAAGTTTACAGGAAGGTCATTCGTAAAACAGGATTAAACTTCATAGTAGAATACATTTTACATAGCATGCAACTAATGCATTGATTTCATTTGTATGATATATATTTTTCCCACCATTCCCTAAAATACAAGCTAGCATGATAAATTATCTCACTATAGTATTACCAAGACTTAGAAGACATACTAATTTGCTATAACTTTTAAAAAATCACGGAAAGGGGGCTGGAGAGATGGCTCAGAAGGTAAGGCGTTTGCCTGCAAAGCCTAACAACCAGGGTCTCATTCTCCAGTGCCCACATAAGCCAGATGCACAATGACACATGCATCTAGAGTCCATTTGCAGTGGCTGGAGGCCCTGGCATGCCCATTCCACCCCCCTTCACTCCTTGCAAATAAGTACATAAATAAATAAATATTTTTAAAAACCACTGAAGGGCTGGAGAGATGGCTCAGCAGTTAAGTCACTTGCCGAGGAAGCCTGAGGACCCAAGTTCAATTCCCCTGTACCCACATAAAGCCAGATGCACAAGATGGTGCATATATCTGGAGTTCATTTGCAGTGACTAGAGGCCCTTTTGAGCCCATTCTCTCTCTCTCTCTCACTCTCTTTCTCTCTCTGTGTCTCCTCTCTCCCAAATAAATAAGTAAATAAAATATTTTTTAAAATCACCAAAAAGAGCCAGGCATGGTGGTGCACACCTTTAACCCCAGCACTTGGGAGGCAGAAGTAGTAGGATTGCTATGAGTTTGAGGCCAACCTGGGACTACAGAGTGAGTTCCAGATCAGCCTGGGGTAAAATGAAATCCTGCCTCAAAAACAAAACTGAACAACAACAACAAAAATTACAGAAGGGAAGTTTTGTTCTCACTGTGGAGAAAAAGAGAGAAATAAATTGATTCATAAATTTTATTTCTTGCTTTATGTAGCAATTATTGGGTAGTTTACAAAAAAGATCAATATTTCAATAGAAGATGAAAATTATCAAGTCATCATTTAGAAACAGAATCTTAGTAGAGTTCTATTAAATAAATAGAAGGCAAGGAGCTCATTTCCTCTCCAGGAAAACTCACTAATAAAATTACCCTCTTTTAAACAGGATTGATGCCATTATATTCGACTGGATGCAAGTTAACCTTAATATTCCCTATTTAGCACTGTTAAAAGTTCCCTTCCAAATGTTGCGGCACTATCAGAGCCTATTATTTTTCTTTGATTAAATGCCTAACATTCTATTGTATATTAAAATTATTTATAGAGTCACTTTCACAGCCTGATAGCCTTGAGCATAGATGTTAGTTCTTTAGCCGACTTCCTATCTTAGAACAAACAGAACAAACCCTTACACGCACCAGTGGAGTATTTCTATGTCTCTGGGGTTCAAACCCCGTGCGACACTCTGCTGGTTTTTAGCAGCCCAACTCAAAATAACATTTTTTGGGAATTGTACTACAGGCTGATTTTTCCCACATGAATTCAAAGACAAAGATGGTGTTGTTGTTTGAGGTCCAGTGAAATGCACTGCCAGAAGCACTCCTTCAGTGTTCCAAGTTTGTGCAAATACAGTCATCTGACTTCTTTTCCCCACTTGTGTTTGAACTTTATGGAGTAATGTTCTGTAGGCTCCACTTCATGAATATATATATTTTTTTTATTCCAGAACAGAATTGTAGTGCTAGATCTTCTACACAGCTCAAACTCTTCTTAGAACTGCCTGCCATGAAATTACAGATGGACCCCCTTGGATCCTATCAGTGGATTCTTCCTTTCTCTGTTTAAAATGTATACACCTATCAAACATCACATAAAGCCAGTAACACACAAATGTTATTTAGCAAACTTTGCTAGGGCTACAGTAATGCATTAACATTTCGAAGGCAGGATGACCTTGAACATTTCATACTTAAGAATGTACAATTGGGCTGGAGAGATGGCTTAGTGGTTAAGCGCTTGCCTATGAAGCCTAAGGACCCTGGTTCGAGGCTAGGTTCCCCAGGACCCACGTTAGCCAGATGCACAAGGGGGTGCACGCGTCTGGAGTTCATTTGCAGTGGCTAGAGACCCTGGCGTGCCCATTCTCTCTCTCTCTCTCTCTCTCTATCTGCCTCTTTCTCTCTCTGTCTGTGGGTTTCAAATAAATAAATAAATAAAAATTTAAAAAAAAGAATGTATGATCATGTGGGGCTTGGTGGTGTACACCTTTAATCCCAGCACTCAGGAGTCAGAGGTAGGAGGATCACTGTGAGTTCAAGGCCACCCTGAGACTACAGAGTGAGTAGAGTAAAACCCTATCTCAAAAATAAATGTATATAAAATAAATATATCTTATATTATATTATATTAATATAATCTTATATTAATATAAGAATTATAAGAATTTATTATATAATATAAGAATTTATTATATATTAATATAAAGGATTTATTCAAATATACAGAAAATAATATGATACACCAAAACCTAAAGAAAAAGTTTTTTTTTTTCTTTTGGAATTAAGCATGCTAATGTAACTTAATACATTTTTTCATGCTTCCATGTAGCCTATCTGTTGTCAAATCACAAGAGAAATATAGAAAACTTTAGAAAAGTGAGGTAACAACTCAATATTTTATCTGGCTTTAAGGTCCTTGTCCCCTGACTTCGTTGCATTTTTGCTGCTTTCAGGACAGCTGCCGGGTTCTGCTTGGTGTTAAGTTGGAGGTCCTGGAGAGGGAAGAGTCGGGATCACAAGGCCAGCAAGGCTTAACTAGAAAAACATGTGACGCCGTCCTGACCTTACTCCTTGTTTAGACAGTGTGACTAAAGGGGCAATTAAGGAGCAGACTTCAGCAGAGCCTTTGACAAGGTCTTGCATATGATGTCTTTCAGGATGGCACAGAGAAATATTAGCTAGAGGCAAAGGACTGTCTGGTAGGTCGAGCCCTGATAGACTGAGTCTGATAGACAGATGGTAATGATCAGAAAATGTCAAAATAACCATATCCAAGGGAAGCTCTGACCTTGGGCTTGTAACGACTAAATCTGTTAATGAGTTGGATGAAGATAGGATGCCCCTTAGAGTTATAGTCAACATTAAAAATTGAGTAAGAGCCAGACATTGGGGCACAGGCCTATCATCACAGTACTCAATAGGCTGTGACAGGAGGATTATAAGTTCAAGCCTGGGCTACATGAGCAGACTGTCTTATAAAAAAAAAAAAGAAAAAAGGTTAAATGACAGAAAGATCTATATGGTCAGACTGAATTACTGAACAGTCTTGATACCTGGTCTTTATTTTGTGTATCTATATTTTGTTTTTATTTATTTTGAGAGAGAGCGAGAAAAGAGAGAATGAGTACACCAGGGCTTCTTGCCACTGCAGAACACACTCCAGATGCAGGTACCACTCTGTGTATCTACCTTTACATGGGTGCTAGGGAATTGAAGCCAGGAAGACAGGCTTTGCAAGAAAGCTCCTTTAAACACCAAGCCATCTCTTCATCACGATAACTAGTCTTAAGACAAATTGAATGAGTGCCACCAGACGAGATTTTGCTACCAATTTTAGTAAAAATAAGAATGCAAGTAAACAGTAAGATGCGAGTCACAGCTTAGACGTGCTGGTTCTGAGCTGTGTGACCGGATTGTGTCCAGGTGAGAGAAGCCCCTGTCTCCATCTACTGAAGCTTCATTTGAAAAGTGAGATTGGGGTTGGGGAAATGGCTTAGCAGTTAAGGCGCTTGCCTGAGAAGCCTAAGGATCCAGGTTCAATTCCCCAGGACCCACGTAAGCCAGATGCACAAGGGGGCGCATGCATCTGGAGTTCATTTGCAGTGGCTGGAGGCCCTGACATGCCCATTCTCTCTTTTTTCTCCCTCTCTCTTTCTCTCTCTCAAATAAATAAATAAAATACTTTTTTAAAAAGTGAGATTGGAGCATTCTCAAGGGAAAATGAAGAGAACAGGGGATGAATTCCAAAGGCTGAGGTGTGATGAACAGTAAAAGGAATTCAAAAACAAGAAGAATAAGGGCGAACAAGGCTATGGCTCCCACACACTTGAAAGACACCCACTAAAGCAAAGATCACCCTCATCCACAGCCCAAAGTGTAACAGTGAGTCAATTTTTCTCATGAGTAGAAAGTAGAAAACCCCTTGTGCAGATCCGTGTTCCTTTAATCAAGGGCTGATGGACTTGAAAGTCACCATCTGTAACTTCATGGAAAGCGCTGAGTCTGACAGGGTAAACAGTAGATGCTGTAACCAATAAGAGACTGGGTGTGCTGGCACATGACTGTAATTCCAATGCTCCAAGACAGGGGACCACCAGAAGTTCAAGGTAAATCCAGGCTCCATAGATCCTGCCTCCAAAGAAGAAAAAAGTTGATGGGAAATAGGTTACATGGTTTTGAAGACTTTATCCAGCTATATAGCTTCCTCAGACACCACAATTTAGTTCTAGTGAGATTAATATTTAGAGAAAAACTGGAACATACTATAAATTTTGCACTTGCTTATACCTGATTTCATCCACAAGAATCAATGTTCTCTCTATGTAAACATAGACTTCTCTATGTAAACTAGACATTTTCATGGAGAACTATTAGCAACGAGTAATTCAAAAAATAGTGACGAAAACATCACTCAAAACTGCATGAGGACAGGTGTGGTGGTGCACGCTTTTAATCCCAGCACTCTGGAGGCTGAGGTAGGAGGATCACTGTGAGTTTGAGGCCAGCCTGGGTTACAGAGTGAGTTCCAGGTCACCCTGTGCTCAGGTGAGACCCTGCCCCAACCCCACCCCCAAGCACACAACAACCGCAACTACAATGTTCTCAATGAGAGGACTGGGAAGGTGATACTGATAATGAAAGTATTGGTTTAAATGGAAACTTCTGTGGTCGACTCCTGTTTGAAATGTCTGCATGCACTGGGTATTCTATATTTACATGTCATGCCTACATGTCTATGTAAGCATCTGTTTACTGGGGAAGAGGCTATCAAGTCAATCTTAAAGTGCCTAATGCTAAAAACTCCATCCTCTTTCATTGAGATGGTTTAGAAAACAATGGAATTGAGACATGACCTATTTATGTGCAACCAAAGAAGGTAAAATGACTTACAAGGGTAAAGAGAGCATTTCTGAGGAATAATTCCATTGACGTAAAAATCAATGAGCAGGCTGGAGAGATAGCCCAGCGGTTAAAAGCACTTGCTTGCTATACCTACCAACCTGGGTTGGATTCTCCAGTACATACATATAGCCAAATGCACAAAGTGGTGCATGCATGAGGAGTTCGTTTGTAGCAGCAAGGGTCCCTGGCATGCCCATACTCTCTCTCTCTCTCTGCTTGCAAATAAATAAATAAAACAACGAGTCAAGAACTTCAGAATTACAGCAAAGCAAACAAAAGCTATGAACACATTTATACAAAGTATTAGTCCTAATATTGGGGTCCTTCTGCCCGGTGGTCTTCCCTCCAGTGGATCACTCCCACGGTTTCACTCCTTATTCACCTATCTTTCCTATAAGATTATGTCAGAGAAATTACTGCTCAATTTAAGTAAAACAATTTCAAGATTTGGTAAAAGTATATTCTGATTAATGACAAAGACAATCTCATGAAATAAAAATATGTTATGTGGCCTCTTTTAAAAGCAAGATTATACTCTTGGGTATAGCTTAACACCTCCGAGTTGATGACTGCACTTAACCATGGGCAGAGTTTTGCTTTTCTATACTTTAGCTTCTGTTCAAATCACGCATCCTTGACATCTGTCTTCTCACTGAAAAGAATGTGCACTTCATTTACACCCACCTCTGGCCATTAATCTCTTAGGTTTGATAATGAATGGCCCACCTATCGAAATCACGGGGTAATTTGTTTCATTCTAATATATTAACTAGGAACTAAACTCTCGTATAATTTATTGACATAAGTCTCACAGAATGCAGTTAATTCTTACGGAGAAGAATAGTGAAGAACTGGGGCTGAACCCCACCTCTAGCTTCTCACTGCTGCTGGTGTGAACTGGAAGGAGGTAGAGGAGGTGTGGCGGGTTCAGAAAGGCACAGTGTAGACTGAGGGCTGTGACTGGCACTGCCTGGCGCCTGCTGTGCCCAAGACAGAGGATGAGAATGAAAGAGAAGAGATTCCGAGGCAACACCCGATCCCATGAGAACAAGGGCGCTTAGTGAATTGATGGATGGAAGCACCCTGGGGATCATTCTGTTGATAGCCATTATCTTAAAGCACCCAGTAACAGATCACTTGTTCCCTCAAATCTATCGGTCGTAGAACCCTGACATGTAGTTAATAAGTTTTAGCAGGGAACATTTTGCTTCCAGTTTCTTGATTTCATGTGTGAAACATCCCTAGACTGTCTATGGCATGGGTCATGTGTCTCAGCAGTGCCCATTGTTGGTGAAATGTGGGGGAACATAAAAGAATGCCATCTACCGTCACTTCAGACTCGCCGCATTTCTAAAGCACAAGAGGAAACCATCCCTCTCTGTCTTGTTGTGACCTTTCGTTTTTCCTCCGGGGAGCCTTGGGGATTTACTTAACTAGATTGCAGTTGGACAAAATTGATGGTTAGGAAGAGGAGGAAGCATATAATGTGATTATGTGTGCCCCAATGCTCCTTAGAAACAGCCCCGTGCTATTCCAAATCCCCCCAAGGAGATGCCTGGCTCTCGGGTAATCCAGAGAGCATCTCATAATTATGTCCCATTGGTTCCTTTTCCTGCTTTAGGATTTAACTGAGTTACTTCTCTAACGGGGTCATTAAAACCTACATATCATTTTTTACCATTAATCAGGAATTCATGAGTTTTATCCATCTCTGAAGTGTGTTCATCAAGCAAAAAAAAAAAAATAATAATCTCAATTTGCAATTTAATTGACAGACATGTGCTGGTATCTGATAATACAAATGGTGATTTCTCCTTAAGTGCACCTCATGTTCAGTACAATTAAAATTATCTTTCTTTTACAGTTCTCCCTTCTAATGTGATTTTCATTAACTCATTGACATAAAACCAGAGATTGTGCGTTGATTGGCATAGCCAATAGTTGTATAAGCAGGGTTGCTGGTTAAAATAGCCCCATTCAGTTTGGGTTTCAGAAAAAAGAAATGTCTGTTTAATTTAAATAGGACCTAATTGTTGTATGTATACATATGTCCAAAATTATTTATTTATTTTTTTCTTTTTTTCTGAGGTAGGGTCTCGTACTAGTCTAAATTGACCTGGAGTTCACTATGGAGTCTCAGGCTGGCCTTGGACTCACAGCAAACCTTTTAACTTAGCCTTCTGAGTGCTGGGATTAAAGGCATGCAATACCACACCCGGCCTATTTGTTATTTCTAAAATTCTAACTTGACTGTGTGTCCAACATTTTTATATCCATAATCTAGCAACCTTACATACACATGTACAAAGTCAAAACTACATAATTCTCTGCTATCCATAAAAGTTTCCCTTCTGCCATGAAGATACTTAAGACTTTTTGGTAATTTTGAAGGTAATTATTATATTGGACTTTTCAATCTAATTTCTTTATGAAATATAAATAAATAAAAATTTATATATTTTGAATAATCATTTTGGTAGCTGCAAGAAGACAAAACAGATTTTTACTTTTGATATTTCTTTGATTTTTTTTCTTTTCTTTATTTGTTTTCAAGGAAAGAGAGACAGAGAATGGGCATGCCAGGGCCTCCAGCAGCTGCAAATGAACTCCAGACACATGTGCCGCTTTGTGCTTCTGGCTTTACGTGGGCATTGAGGAGCTGAACCCAGGACGTTAGGCTTTGCAGGCAAGTGCCTTCCCTGCTGAGCCATCTCTCCAACCCTCTACATTTGATATTTCTAAATAATCTTTCGGCGTAATAAAAATCGTGTTAAGGGCGCTGTAGCCACAGTGCAGTGGTTAGGAGAGCTTGCTGCTCAAGCGTGTGGGTCTGAGAGGACCTGAAGCACCCACGGTTGACTCTCAGCACCCAAGCAAACAACCGGCCATGGACTCTCAAGTCCTTTGCCCCAGGCTAGCAGCAGTTGGAGGCGAGAAAATGACCAGGGATTACTGACTGAAAAGTAGGATGCAAATGGAAGCTCTAGACTGAGTGAGAAGCTTTGTCTCGAGGAAACAGGGAGAAGAGCAAGAAGAGGGTGCTCGGTGTTCTTTTGGGACCTCTGGTCTGCACACAGACGTGCTCATCGGCATGTATACATCCGTATACTATGAACACATAAATACACATATATAAAATCAAACTTATTTCTTTCAAAATATAAATAAGTACAGGATGTTACCAGCATTCACATTTAGAAGACGGTTATGTAAAGTGTGCAAAAAGTCACAGAGTGAGGTGCGGTTGTATTCTGGGGATGGTATTTTTTTTAATTTTTTTTTGTTTATTTTATTTATTTGAGAGTGACAGAGAGAGAGAGAGAGAGAGAGAGAGTGGGTGCGCTAGGGCCTCCAGCTGCTGCAAACGAACTCCAGATGCATGCACCCCCTTGTGCATCTGGCTAAAGTGGGCCCTGGGGAATCGAGCCTCGAACCGGGGTCCTTAGGCTTCACAGGCAAGTGCTTAACCACTAAGCCATCTCTTCTGGAGATGGTATTTATTGCAGTTACCTCTTGTTGCTGGACGAAAGCACCTGACCAAAAGCAACGGATGGGAGGGGAGTTTTTACCCAGGTGTACAGTCTCCAGGGGGAGCCTCGTGCTGGCGGGGAAGGCACGGCAGGAGCAGAGGCTGGGCACCACCTCTGCCACAGCGGGGGGAAAGCAGCAGCAGGAGAGTGAGGCAAACTCTAGCAAGGAGGAGCTGGCTAGAACACCCCCAAGCGTGCCTCTAACAATACAACTCCTCCAGCAAGGCTGAGCCACCCTCTGGGGACCAAGCACTCAGAACACATGAGTTTACAGGGGACATCAGATTCAAACTCCACAGCATTAACAACTCTACCACAGACGTCTATGGCTGCAGAGTTAACACAGAACCACAGTTAGTTCAAGTATTGCCAGTCTCCTCAAATCACACAGTTGGTGCTCTCATACAGACAGCTTAGAGCTTGCAATTGTGACAGTCTACGGTGAGGACAAGAACGCCTGCCTCGGTGATTCTTGCGAGTCAGTTGATCTTAACCGTCTAGGAGGCAGCAGGAGGTGGTACGTCCACCAAGCTGATGATTGAGTTTGCTCAGGAGGTCCACTATGTCTTGTTGTCATGGTCCACTAGGACATGGCTTCAGTCTGGTGACCATGAGCAGCCAGTGCCGGAAAACCTGCAAGGGGCAGTTACTAACCACGTGCTTAATACTCTCTGGCTGACAACTGAGGCTGGATGTGAACCTCTCAAAAGCAAAAATTAGAGCCTGGGGAACTTGCTCAATGGTGAAAGACACTTGCTTGCAAAGCCGGCCTGCCTGGATTCAATTCCCCAGTATCTGGGTAAAGTGAGATGCACAAAGTGGCGCATTCATCTGGAGGTCTTTTACAGCAACAAGAGACCCTGGCACACCCAATTCTCTCTCTCTCTCTCTCTGCTTGCAAATAAATAAAAATATTATAAATAAAAAAAATTAAAGCAAAATTATATTGATGTAACCTTTAGTGACACTAATAAGAGAATGGCAGGGAAGACCTTCAAACTCTACATATCCAGAATGTGCTTTCCTGTGCTCTGCTCACAGGCTGAGGAGGTGAATATCAAACAACGGAGAGAGAGAGAAATCTAATCTAACTAAGAAATGATTTCAAGGCTGGGGAGATGGCTTAGTTGGTACAGTGTTTACTTCATCAGCATGAGGATCTGAGTTCATTCCTCATAGCTCACATTAAAAATGCTGGGTGTGAGCCGGGCATGGTGGCACACGCCTTTAATCCCAGCACTTGGGAGGGAGAAGTAGGAGGATCACCATGAGTTCAAGGCCACCCTGAGACTACATAGTTAATTTCAGGTTAGACTGAGCTAGAGTGAGACTCTACCTCGAAAAACCAAAAAAAAAAAAAAAAAAAAAAAAAAAAAAGAAGAAGAAGAAGGAAAAAATGCTGGGTGTGGGCAGGAGAGATGGCTTAGCAAAGGCCTGAGAGACCTAAGAACCCAGGTTCAATGCTGCAGTACCCACTTAAACCAGATGTACAAGGTGGCACATGTGCCTGGAGTTCGTTTGCAGTGGCTGGAGGCCTTGGTGCATCCATTTTCTCTCTCTCTCTCAACAAATAAATAAAGAAAATATTTTTTTAAATGCTGGGTGTGGTGGCACGCGCTTGTAAGTCTTGTACTGGGGAGGCAGAGATAGGCGGATCTCTGGGGCATGCTGGCCAGCCAGATAGCCTGCTGTGCGCATTCCAGACCAGTGAGAAACAGTCTATAAAAAAGAAGGAGGTGGACTTTGTTCCTGAGGAGCAGCGTCCAAGGTTGTCGTCTGGCCTCCACACATCTGTATGCACACAACCATGAGTGTGTGAGTGGTGTGGGTGTGGGAACAGGCGCCTCCACACACACTAATGAGTGTCCTGTGAGCCTAGACAGCTACATGCGTAAAAATACTCACAATGTACACAGTATGATGCACCGTCATAAATTTGAGGACAAAAAACAAAAGCATTTGAGAGATAATAGAAGCAAAGATTTTCAAATAGCATAGGCCTGGATATTTTTTAAAATCTATAAATCCATTAAAGGTGCATATGTGCTGTGACCTCTGCTTAGAACTCAGAAATCGTCAGAAAAAGATGTAACAAGTAGATATATCATCAAATCTGAATTTTAGGCAGTATTCAAATAAGTTTCATGCTGGATTTATATTTCTAGGTTGGAAATGATTTGTTTTTTTTTTTTTTTATTTTTTTGAGAGAAAGGGAGGGAGAGAGAGAGAGAATGGGTACACTAGGGCCTCTAGCCACTGCAAATGAACTGCAGACACATGTGCCACCTTGTGCATCTGGCTTATGTGGGTACTGGGGAATCAAACCTGGGTCCTTAGGCTTCACAGGCAAGCACCTTAACTGCTAATACATCATTCCAGCCTATAGTTTGTTATTTTGAAGTAGGATCTCACTTTTGCCCAATCTGACCTGGAACTCTCTCTGTAACCCAGGCTATGCTCAAACTCACAGTAATCCTCCTACTTCAGCCTCCCAAGTGTTGGGATTAAAAATACGTATCACTATGCCTGGTTAATACTTCCTAAATGTATACTGGCTTTGTCTCATTGTCTTTAAGCACCTGGTTCCCCTCCTGGAAACTTGTGACCTAGTTTTCCTTGTGGGAACATTTAGATCTTGTTTTTGTCCCTGTCGTTTTGAAATTTTAGAAAGATTTTCTTTGATGTTTTCTTTTTCTCTGCATTTAGTTGTGTCCCTAGTGAGGAATTTTCCTCCAAGAATTTGTCAATTTTTAGTTGGGGCAGGAGGTTCTTATAAACCTCTCCATTTAATCTTTTCTATTTCTGAAATTCTTACCAGTAGAATTTTTTTTATCTCTATTCTGACTTCAATTTTCCATTTTCTTGTATTTTCTCTTATATCTGTCTTTTAATTTCATTCTTTGAGAGACATTCTGTCCACCTTTCAGTGGTGGTCCACACTTTATTTCTGCTCTCATAGTATTAATTTTCCCAGAACTATTTTTTGCTTTCTGGATGCTTCTTTTATATATACAAGATTAGTTCTTGTCTCATGAGGGGGTATATTGTCTTACAAGTGTGAGAATACCAGCATCCATACTTTTGTCATATGCCCTTAGCTTTCCTGCCCCTTCTTGCTTCGCTCTTCGGTTTGTTTGGCTCTTTTGTGTCTGGGTTTCTTCAAATGCTCGCTGATCCTTCATGAGCTGCTATTTTTAAGTGAGGCTCTGCAAGGCTAACTTGGAAGCTCTGCCTTTGGGTTTCTCTCTTGTGAGTGTCATGTGGGGACAGTGTGAGTTTCCTCACAAAGGACTATGTGGCTGTCTGTATCATTGGGACAGAATCTAAAAACACATTGTTGATAACAAAAGGCCTTCAGTTGTCCCTCTTTTCAGTGCAGGGAAAGTGTGCCATCTGCTTCCCGTCAAGATCGCGGCTGACAAGCTTTTGCTGGTGCCTGAAATCTCTACTTCAGACCCCTCGGTTCAGTGTATTCAATGACTTTGTCTTAAGTGAGGAAACAAACATTGCTTTCAAAGGCAAGGGGCAAGGATACAACAGTTTGATCGAAGTCATTTAAAATGATATGCATAAATTTTACGGACACAGACCTGCCCCATCCTTTGTTATACGGAAGGTATGAGAGGTGATTGATCTGGACTGCAGTGCTACTCCAGGTCCCAGAAGACCAGACCAAGCCAGAGTAGAGCCACTCGTGAAAGTGGAGACACATTGTTTAAAATAAAGACCTTGTTATTTCCTTTTTTCAGTACAAGGGGAAGGTTTAGGTCTGAATGGTGTAGACTTGGAGTTCTGGTAGCAATTAGATCTCCATAACGATGTGCAAGAACTCCAAGCCCATGAACTCCAACTTCGGTTCCTTGTCCAAGCTACCAAAGGTTTGAAAACGCATACTCACAGAAGGGAAAATTACGAGTTTTTTTTTTTTCTCTCCTTTTCTTTTCTTTTCATTTCGTTTCGCTTCTTTTCTTTTCTTTTCTTTTCGTTTCGTTTCGTTTCGTTTCTTTTCTCTTCTCTTTTCTTTTTTCTTTCTGGAGAGTTAGGATGAAGACAGAAAAGCAAGCCAGGGTGGTGGCACACGCCTTTAGTCTCAGCACTCTGGAGGCAGGCAGAGGTAGCAGGATCATCTGGAGTTCGAGGCCACCCTGAGACTACATTGTGAATTCCAGGGCAGCTTGGGCTGGAGTGAGACCACACCTTGAAAATCCAAAAGCAAACAAACAGAAAGCAAGCGGGAAAGCCCAGACCAAGAAGGGGGAGCGAGAGGAGGAGAAAAAGCTTCCTCACATAGAGCCAAGTCTATCTCTGGGGAAGGGGTGCTCTTGCTCTCTCTCTCTCTCTCTCTCTCTCTCTCTCTGTCTCTCTCTCTCTCTCTCTCACACACACACACAGAAAGTAAAGCAGGAAAACGTTTAATCAAAAGATAGTCTCCCTTTTCCAAACCTGGCTGGAGACCGGAAAACGATATCCCTCACATACGGAAAGAACCAGCTAAGACAAGGAGGCAGAGAGAGGTCACAATATCCAAGAGAGTTCACGGACAGGGTCAAAGGAGCCAAGAGCTTATGGAAAAGGGTCTCACACTGTGTTCCAGGTCCACATGAATCAAGCACCCAGTTATAATGAGGGCCATCACCAGACTCAGGTGTACAAGGGAGCCCTGGGATGGGTTGGTCAAGAGCCACGAGGCTGCCTGCGAGGCCAGCCCACAGGCTCTAAGCCCTGGAACAGGCTGAGGAAGAGCAGCAGCAGCCCCTGGAGTTGTTGCTTGAAGCCATCTTGGATGAGACTGACTCAGGTGTGAGTTCTAGCCTTGCCAGAGCAGGCAGAGTGGCATCCATGATTCTATGGGCTAGCTATCAGAAAATGAGGGTACCTCGCTCCTAATCCATTCATCTATGTGTACTAGATCAATCTGAACCTAGAAATGGGCCAGGTTTCTGGAAAGAACATTTGTAGCACAGATACTAAGCAGTCCAGTCCATCTGACCTGAGGATAAGCAAGTCCCCCTTGCTTTTAACCCATAAGAGAGTAACTGTTTTATTTATTTATTTATTTATTTTTTCTCTCGAGGTAGGGTCTTACTCTAGCCCAGGCTGACCTGGTATTTACTCTGTAGGCTCAGGCTGCCCTTGAAGTCACAGTGATCCTCTTACCTTAGCCTTCAGAGTGCTGGACCTGGTAGAAAGAACGAGAAAGAGAGAGAGAATGTGCATGCCAGAGCCTCCAGCCACTGCTGCAAACTCCAGATGCATGTGTCACCTTGTGCATCTGGCTCTATGTGGGCAATGGCAAATCAAACCTAGGTCCTTTGGCTTGGCCAGTGTAGCAGACAGCTTCAGGTTCACTGAGATGAACTTCCAGACCAAGCATAGTTATGGAGGAAGGGATATTTATTTATTTATTTATTTTGTTCATTTTTATTTATGAGTGACAGAGAGAGAAAGAGGCGGGGGGGGGGGGAGACAGAGAGATATATAGAGAGAGAATGGGCGCGCCAGGGCCTCCAACCACTGCAAATGAACTCCAGACGCGTGCGCCCCCTTGTGCATCTGGCTAACGTGGGTCCTGGAGAATGGAGCCTCGAACCGAGGTCCTTAGGCTTCACAGGCAAGCGCTTAACCACTAAGCCATCTCTCCAGCCCAAAGGGATATTTATTGAAGCTTACTGATCCAGGGGAAGTTCCATGATGGCAGAAGAAGCTGGCCTGCCTTCACAGGACCAAGCAAAGAGAGAGAAGTACAAGCCAAAAAAGCCAAAAGCCACACAACACACTTCAGGAACTCCAGCTAGGCACACTTTGCATATCTTTAGATTGAAACCTGAAACCCACCACCACACCTTAAGATCCACCCAGTGACACTGCCTCCAGCCAGGTGGCAGCAGATGCAAACTACAAACAAATAAACAACTGACTATATTGGGGGCCATCTATTCAAACCACCAGAGCCAGCAAGTGCCTTAACCACTGTGTCATCTCTCCAGCCCAGTAGTAGCTAATCTTTCTGTTCCACTTTCTAGTTTCTTTAGCTTTTTTTTGTTGTTGTTGTTGTTTTGTTTTGTTTTTTGTTTTTTTTAAGGTAAGGTCTCACTCTAGCTCAGGCTGACCTGGAATTCACTATGTAGTCTCAGGGTAGCCTTGAACTCATGGTGATCCTCCTACCTCTGCCTCTCAAGGGCTGAGATTAAAGGCATGCGCCACCACACTCAGCTGTCTTTAGCTTTCTTTCTCGCTACAAAGCCAATCTTCTCTACTTAGCTTAACCTAACACTTTTGTGCTTCATGAATGGGGCCACTGCCTGGTTCATGAATTACTCATAAAAGCCAATTAGTAGATCAGGATGATGGTCTGAATAGTTTGTATTCTCACCAAAGCTTGGGCTGAGGCTTACTGCTTCCATGGGACACTGCTGGGACGTGGGGCCTCCTGGGAAGTTTGAATCACTGGGGAAGGAGTCCTCGTGAACCTGAATGGTGCTGTCTCCTGGGGATGAGCGAGGGCTCACTGCAGGAACAGGTGAATTCCCGTGACAGCGGTGGTCATGAGGCGAAGCTCCTCTGTGCTCTTTCTCCTGGCACGTGCCCACTTCCTCATCCGTGGTCCTGCCATGCCAGGAGTGGCCTGGGCCTTGGTCAGAAGTGAGTAGACCCAGCTGCACCGTCCTGAACTTTGTTTCCAGAGCCGTGAAGCAGATAAACCTCTTTTCTTTATAAATGACTCAGTCTCGGCTTAGCTGTTATATAAACACAATCCACACTGAGACAACTTTACCCCTAATTTGTTGATGTGCTGTTTTATTTTGCATGGCTATGCGTGACCTGTGCATGTGTTTGCTGTATGTGGGTACATGTGTATCTGTGGGTGCACATGCATATACGTATGGGTGTGCAGAAGCCAGGGTGTCTGTGTTGGCCTTCTCTGCTGTATTTACTGAGGGGCTCTCACCAGAATCCAGAGCCCAGTGATTCATCTAGTCTAGCTAGCCTGCCTCTGAAGTCCCCTGTCTTTACCTCCTGGGTACTGGAATTCCAGGCAGGGCACCACAGCCACATCCCGCCTGCAGTTCATGTGCAGGCTGGGGCTATGAACTCAGGTCCTCAGGATGCTGGCATGGCAAGCACTTTATCAGCTGAGCCATCATCCCAACCCCAGACATATTGTGTTTTGATCATTCATATCCTTAAATAACATATCTGGAGAGATGCATTTGATTGTTAATGTTGATATATCCTAGGGCATGGTTTGTAGGGAAAAGCAACAGTGAATCCTAATTTCTGATCTTTATAATTATCTACTTTTAAAAAAGTATTTTTTTTTATTTATTTGTAAGAAGAGAATGACCTGGAAAAGAGAGAGAGGAAGAAAGAGAGAGAGAGAGAGAGAGAGAGAAAGAGAAAAGGGACACACCAGGGCTCCTAGGTGCTGCAAACAAACTCCAGACATATGTGCCACTTACGGCATCCAGTCCTACATGGGTACTGGGGAATCAAACCCCAGTCATTAGGCTTTACAGGCAAGTGCCTTAGTTGCTGAGCTATCTCTTCACCCCCCCCCAATCCTCTACTTAAAAAAAAATTTTAATAAGAAATAACTATCACAAACAGCATTCAATGTAATCCTGATGCCCAGCTAGACTTGGCATCACTGGCCACAATTCATGTGTTTTCCTCTCATCGGAATATTAGAATTAAAATAACAGGAAAAGCTATATGACCAAGTGAGAATAATCCTATGGGTGTGTGGGGTTTTAGGAATTTGGGTATTGCATAAAGGATATGGCAAGCTTTTTTTTCCATCTACTGCATCGATGAGATAAAAATGCCTGAGTACCTGTTTATAGATTATTCCAGGCCTCCAATAGATATTGATATGTATACCAACAATCTACTTGTTATCCTGAGCAACCAGACCACACGTGATGCAATATGCTTCTAAGTTGAATAAACCGTTTTTCCTTAAATGTACTCCTATGCTTAAAATATACATATGGTCAACCATTAATATAGATTGCTTCTTTTCTGTGTACACATATTTCAGGTTGCAAAAACAAAGAAAAGCACTAAGTATCTAGCTACCTTTGCACGCTATTCTTTAAAAATGTTTCTTTAGGGTTCTTATTTTTTGCATGTCTCCGTGTGTGGTATGTGTGGGGTTATGTGACTGGATGTTTGTGTGTGGGGGAATTCCAGAGGTTGACACTAGATATTCTCTTCAATTGCTCTACATCTTATTTTGTGTGACAGGGTCTTGCGGACCCCAGAGCTCACTGATCTGGATAGAGCCCTAGCCAACAAACCCTGGGGGCCCCCTATCTTCACCTCCCCAGCATATGTCACCCTCTCAGCATCTTCATTGGGCTCTAGGGATCCAAACTAAAGTTCTCATGCTTATACAAGAAGCACTTTACCCACTTAAGCCATCTCCCCAGACCATTTTCTAAGATTACTGTATTAACCATGTCAGTAAAGTTATTTAAGTTAATATCCGATTCTATTTTGATTCTGAAAACTAGTAACGTATTTCACATTCCTGTACACTGATTTTTCTATAGACAATCTGCAATACATTCAAATGTGTGTTTTTTTCCATGAAATAAAACAATAGAATTATGTTCCCAAGTGTCTGCTTACTACCGTTTCCACCCACTAAAATAACATTCCATTGCTACTATAAAAATGCAATCTTTTCCCTCAAAAACATTTTCAAAAGTTCCATGTTTATTCTTTTAAAAATTTTTATCCTTTGCTAGGAGAAAGGTGAGGGGCGGCTATTACGCCACAGGCCTTGCTTTTATGCTTCACTGTAACTAAACTTTGAGAGAATCATTTTGCATAGACAAAGAAGCATAGTTCCAAGCGTAGTATTTGTAATGATGATTTTAGCTCATGTGTGGATCTTTTGTTTTTGGGCAAGGAAAAGAAAATAGGGCAGTTCCTTTTACAATTATGAGCCAGATTCCATTAACTTTTCCTGCCTGCCCAAGTGCGCAAAGCATGTCATTTGTTGCTGTTCACCGTTAACTGCTGGTCTTCACACAAAAGCCAGCAATTGGGTTACTTGGAATTCCATATTTCATCAAGCCCAGCCAAGTTGCGATTCTGTGTGGTGGTGCCCTACAAACTCCTGTAAAGTGATGTGTTATTCCCAGGAGGAGGCTGATATGTATATGCATACATACATACATATATATATACATATATATATATATATATATATATATATATATATATATATATACACACATATATATGAAAAATCACCTCAAAACTTTCAGAGCTTTTGTTTGTTTTGTTGGTTGGTCTCTGGCCACAATCAGAAGGCATGCCCAAGCGGCACACCTCCTTGTGAGTTTTCCATTGTGTGGCACGAGGTGTCCTCTGAGGTCTTGTTTGGGTACGCCTGTAACTTCATGCCCACTCTGGCCTCTACCACAGCCCAGCTGGTCTTCGCTAACAAAGACACACCTCTGCAAAGCATGCCCAGTGCCCATTTTCTCCACGTTATAAAACCTTACCCTGGCATCATGCTATGCGTGTGGCTAAAGCAATTAAATAAAGCTAGAATGAATGAACAACTGCTTGCTTGTTCCGAGGGATGGCGGAGCACGTCTAGTGTGGCTGTAAATGTTCAAATACGAGCTGTGCTTTGCCAAACACTGCCGTTCATTTACTGAACGTGTCCATCACAGACATTTTTATGGCAGGTTCAATGTTATTTCCTATGGACTCAATTATTTAAGATGGGCAAATAGAATGGGTTAAAATGAGCTTGCAGAGTTTTCCCTCTCTCTCTCTTTAGGTTTTGTTGAACGTGCATCACAGACAGTAATCAGGCAGGATGCATGCTGTGGTGGTGGGGGGTACCCCAGCATTTCGCCGGTGCTCCACCCAGCTCAAATCCCTGGGGCCTCTGTCTGAGGCAGAAAGCCAGTCGCTCTGATTCTCCTGCCCAGCTTCATGAATTCCTCCCTAAAGATGCCCTTGTCACTCCCGTATGGGCACACACAAGAGAAGAAAGACACACTGCCCCAGACTAGGGACCTCTGCTGTTGGAACCTACTCCTGAGATGCCACTCACCCAGGATGACTAGGGAGATGCAGAGTGTTGCCTGGTTTTTTTTTTTTTTTTTTAATTGCTACTATCTGTCATAAAAATCCTGCCCTTTTAAATTTCTTCTGGTACAGGTTTAATTTCTTCTTTTAGTGAACTTTTCCATACATATTTTTTTTGAGATAGCTGTAGAGACTCAAAGGCCAAAAAAAAAAAAAAATTAAAAAGGCTCCTCCCTCCCTAAAAGCAAAATCCTCCACTTCCTAACAGCCAGGCCCTAACTTCTTGAAGCCTGACCCAGTAATTTGTGATGCCTTGTAGGGCACTGCCTGGCACAGGCTGGAGCCTTCAGGAGATGGGCCTGAGCTGCCAGGCACGGCTAAGGGCCCCCGCCCCCACCCACAGGAGGCCACTTTTTCTCCAAGCCCCGCACACCTGGAGCCCTGTGACCTTTGGCCAGTTGCCTAGGAAACTCCTGGTGCAGCCTTCACACAGCCCATCCCCCCACCCCCTGTGACTCTCTTGCGGCCACTGTGTACATCACCTGAGTCTCTCTCCCTAGGGCTAGCAACCTTTGAACCCCCTAATCCCCTTAGGCCTCTCTTCCTGCTCTCAACTACTGATAAACCCATTTCCCTGTAGGATAAACTGAGCTGCTCACTGAGACGGCCTCTCGAAAGTGGTTCTTTCGTAGAACTCAAGGCCACACAAGACCCTGCTGGCCACGGTTACCTGGACACCTTCAGTGAACCACGGCCCTGAGGATCCAGGGACCCACAGTGGCTCACCTGGTGAGAATGAGCAAAACTCCTAATGGCTCCTGGCGCCTCACCCTAAATGGCTGTCTCAAGGAGAACAAGTGTCATTTTTAGATTTACTGCTTCAAGAGAGGAGTAAAATCTTAGACGGGGTTCAAATACAAGTTCACACCAACGGCTCAGGAGACAAGGCCAGGCGATTTCTTTTAATTGCTTATAAAAGCAGCTAAATCCTTTTATTGTAAATATACTTATTTATTTATTGGTCTTTGAATTTATTTATTTAAGAGATGGGTGGGGAGTACATGTGTGTATGGGCACACTAGGATCTCTTGCCACTGCAAACAAACTCCTTACGCATGTGCCACTGTGTACATCTGACTTTACATGAGTACTGGGGAATCGAACCTAGCCTTTCAGGCTTCACAAGCAAGTGACTTTAACTACTGAACCATCTCTCAAGCCCCTAATTCCTTTTGGGGGGGCGTGTGTGAAAACCTTTTCCCTAGAATTTTCCTACTGTGTTTTGGTCCATGGTGTCTATTCCTTTTTTTTTCCCCCCCAAAAAAGTGTTGTTGCAATTCTGTTTGATGAAATATTGCCCCCGCCTTTGACATTTCTCAATACAAGCGTCTTGACATGTAGCGGAGGCTACCTTCAAACCCACGATCTCCTTCCCCAGTCTCCAGAGTTATGGAATCAGTTATGTGCCACCGTGACTTTTAAAGTTTTTTTTTTAAATTTATTATTGATTTTGAGAGGAAGAGAGAAAGAAAGAATGAGCGTGCCAGGGCCTTCAGCCTCTGTGAATGAACTCCAGATGCTTTAGTTCTCTTGTGGCATATGTACAACACTGTGTGCTTGTGTCACTGTGCGTCTGGCTATGTGGGACCTGGAGATTCGAACATGAGTTCTTAGGCTTCACAGGCAAGTGCCATCTCCCCAGCCCCACCCCAACTTTTCATTAGGAGAAGGGTCAGGTGGTCTGTGGTTTGGTTTCCTTCCTCCACTTATGTTTTCAGTCCCACCTGGCCTCACTGGGGACTGAGGTGGAAGGACATGAAATGACTTTGGCTACCCTAATGCTCATGTTTTGGAAGTAGCATCTGACCCTATGTGGTTGGACTGACAGCCTTTCTTCCTTCACAAAGAATCACAAACTCAAAGGCCTTCAGGCACCAGTCAGGCAGAGGAGGAGCCTCTGGACAAGGTAGTACATAACCCCAGGGTTCAGCTAAGTCTGTGCTGGGCTTCATGTTTCAAAGAGTCCAGAGTCTTTTGTTAAAAATATTTATTTATTTATTTATTCATGAGAGAGAGAGAATATGGGTGTGCCAGGGCCTCTAGCCACTGCAAACAAACTCCACTCACATGATCTACCCAGTGCATCTGGCTTATGTGGGTATTGGGGAATTGTCCTTAGGCTTTACAGGTAAATGCCTTAACTGCCAAGCCATCTCTCCAGCCTCCTCTTTTTTCGTTAATGTAGCTTTCCTTACATTTCCCAGGGTGACATTTCAATGGTACAACTTCTTTTCCTTAGCAAAGGGTGGGACTGCACCGTGGTAGAGCTGCCTGTAAGTTGCCCATGGGACTTCCGGTGGTTTTGTTACCCATGACTCACCCATACTTCTGGATGTAACCCCAGTAAACTCATTGGTTCACCAAACTGGACTTTGACAGAATCCTTTCTCTGGTTTGTTAGTACCAATGTATGTTTTCTTACAGCTACACAAGAAAGACATGTGACAGGAAGGCGTATCTAGCAGGAGAGAGAAAAGCGTATTTCTTACTTCTACTTGTCTGTATAGTGAAGGCTCTTGCTACATCTGTCTAGGATGGGTTCAAGAAAGTAAAGAATAAACAACAATGATGACAAAAACCCTCTTGATGTTACTGTGATGTTTTATAACAGCAGTGACCAGAGTAATACAATGTCTTGTTAAATTTGCCTGTATTTTCTAGCCATCAACTGGGTACCTCTATCAACTAGCTCATTAATGTAGGCTGTATCAAGCATCAGCCATTATATTCTGTTTGAAAATAACAGGACATCCAGCAGAAGGTCTTGTGTAACAAGCAGTCTGGAATGAGGGTGGTTTGGGGGGGTCCTTAAGAAGGCAGAGGCTCAAGACAAGAGGAAGAGGATTTTGTCTTTCTGCCTTGGCTTCCTCGGCAGAGCACGTGAGCCACTTCCTTCTTTCTCCCTGTGATCACAAGTTGGCTACATCAGCTTTAAACATCATGTGCTCACACAGAAATATCCAGAGTTTGGCTGGACAGTGAAAAACACATTGCTTCTCATGCCCTATCTTTAGAATCACTGGCCTGTAGATTCTGCCTCCCGCCTTACTAGTGGATGATGAATCACCAGTCACTTCACCCATACCTACCTAGCAGGGTGATGGATGGCACTCTGCCCCTGTCCTCACCCAGGATGGAGAAAAACAAATGACTGCATCCCAAGGAAGGGTAACAAGAACACAAATGAGGGAAAGTGCTTCCCAACAGTATTGTCCACATGGTTAATGGAATTTTTCCATCTGTTAAAAGATCATGTCAAGGCTGGGGAGATAGCTGTCAGTAAAATGCTTGCCGCATATGTGAGTTCGGTACCCAGCACTCACACAAAAAAGCCAGACATGATATGGCCTTGTAATCCCAATTCAAGAGAGGCAGAGAGAGAAAGACCCCTGGGAGCCACTGGCCAGCAGTCCATTATAATTGCTAAGCTCCAAAGCAATAGGAGACCCTGACTCAAAAAAAAAGGTGGGTGTGGGCTGGAGAGATGGCTCAGTGGCTCAGTGGCTCAGTGGCTCAGTGGCTCAGTGGTGACGCGTGTTTTCTGCACATGCATCAAAAGTATCTGAGGGACACAAGACTGCTGGGGTTCAAATCTCCAGAACCCACATAAATAGCTGGACATGGCCATGCCTGCCTATAACTCCACTCTCACAGGGGAACAGAGACCTCGAGAACTGAAGGAGGCCCGTAAGCTCTGGAAGCTTTAAAAAAAAGAGACTCCAGCTCAAAACACGACCAGATGGAAGAGAGTTGGAGCAGGATACCTGACCTGTCGCTCTGGCCACCATAGATGAGCATATGGGATGTCGCAAGGGCACATCCTTGTCCCATATAGCGCACACACACACACACACACACACAAATTAATTTTTTAAATTTTTTTGTTCATTTTTTTAAATTTATTTGAAAGTGACAGACAGAGAAAGAGGCTGATATATATATAGAGAGAGAATGGAAATGCCAGAGCCTCCAGCCACTGCAAACAAACTCCAGATGCATGTGGTCCCTTGTGCATCTGGCTAACGTGGGTCCTGGGGAATGGAGCCTCAAACCGGGGTCCTTAGGCTTCACAGGCAAGCGCTTAACCGCTAAGCCATCTCTCCAGCCCCACAAATTAATTTTTTTTTTAAAAAAAGATGTGGATGGCACATGAAGTGTGACACCTGACATTGTCCTCTGGCCTTCACATGCACGTGTTCACATGTACATAACATGCACCTTCATACATACACGTGCACCCTCTTCCCCACAAACATGGGCACAATATTTTTTTATCAGACTGGTCAGCACTGACACTATGCGTGCGTATATTGATTCTGCTTATGAGGGAGGCACTGCAGTGACAACGTCTCAGAGCAGGGAAAATGAGGACAGGCCATTATATATGCACTGATTAAGTCACATGCAGCATACGTCTACCAGCCTACCTCCACACTCCGCGTTTATTTTTACCATATGTTACTGATTTAGCTGCCTTTGACAAACATGCTAGCAACCTCCCAGTGAAAGTTGTGTTGTCAAGTGAAATAAATACTCTGGCACAACATAATTCTCTACTCAAACTGATAAGTACTTCAAAGAGGGGAAACCTAGTTTCATGACATAAGTAGGATGATTCGGTGATTGCTTTCCTTCCACAAATACTTCATTGCCCTTGAATTCAGTGCTGTTTTCAATTAAGAATAACACTTGTTTGGTACGTCAATACCACGTGAGGAAATGTGAATAAGTCACCAAAGGCTTATCAGGAGACAGCCACAGAATGTTAGTGATGGTGATGGGGAAGACAGAGGCTTCAGGTCTTGAACGTCATGCTGAAGAACGCTGTACATGGAGCTTAGGAAGAACTGACTCAATACGTATTGACTCAGAGTTCGGTGCATGTTGTAGACAGCTTCACATTGCCGGGCTGAACATCCAAATCAGGCACAGTTTAGGGAGGAAGGGATTTGTTGCAAGTTTGCAGATCCAGGGAGGAGGAAGCTTTATCAACAGTGGAAGGGAAGAAGCTACGTTCATACTTCCAAGCAAAGAGAAACAACCAAACAGTTTGTAAAAACCAAGGGCAGCAAGTACTGAGGGGCAGCAAGAGGCAGGGGCCTCCCAGAGCTCAGTCTGCTCTGTGTACGTTTGGGCTAGAATTCAGGTCTGCCCCAAACACACCTTAGGGCTGGCCCCGGGATCCACCCCCAGCGGTACCTCTTCCAGCTAAGTGGCTGGAGACCCAAGTTACAATATTTAGTAAAACACCTGAATCTATGGGGAATGTGTATTCAAACTACCACAGTGAGTCTTAAAGTCATTTTTCTCTCTGGGGATATTTGTGTGATTTTTTTTCAAGCCTAAACATATAATAATTGCAGAGAAAGCAACAAATTACTCATTTTGTCAAAACAATATAGTTCTTCATGCATTTGTTTTTGAAATGTAGAAATTCCAGAAGCTTCCAGGAATGTTGCTGCTGTTGGTGTGTTTTAACTAAATGAGGACAAGTTGATTTAAAGCCTGATTGTTGAGTCATAACATTATATTTCACTTTTCTCCAGGGTGATCAATTTGAAGACGTAGACATTAGTACATTTCACAAGAAGGTTATTCACAGACGTGTGTTCTTTCTGCTGGTATGTTCTAGACATAGTACTTTTCCTCCCTGAAAGACACATTGGTAAATACTAAAGCAGTGTACTTACCACGTGTGGTAGTTTGAATGGATGTGGTAGTTTGTAATTTAGATGGGCAACACGTGTCTGAAAGAGGTGGCACTGGGCAGATCCTAGGTTCCAGCCCTAAGGTGTGGGGGTGGAACTGGAATTCCAGTCTAAATACATGCAAAGCACCTAAGCTGCTTTGCCTGGAGTTCCTAAGTGTGCTGTGTGTGGCTTTTGGCTTGTGGCTCTTCTCTCTCTCTCTCTCTCTCTCCTTGGTCCTGTGAAAACAGGCCATCTTTTTCTGCCATTATGGAACTTCCCCTGTATCTGTAAGCTTCAATAAATATCCCTTCCTCCATAACTGAGCCTGGTTTGGAAGTCAATCTCAGCAACCTGAAGCTGAATACTACTACACCATGCATCTTTTCTTCTGATTTTGATAGCAGAGGAAAACAAGAGGTATCACTCTACAAATGAATATGGAAGTGTAGGATTGCAGCCTCTCTGCTTAAAAGTTACTGGACCAAACCGGGTATGGTGGCTCAAACCTTTAATGCCAGCACTCTGGAGGCAGAGGTAGAAGGATCACTGTGAGTTCAAGGCCACTCTGAAACCACGTAGTGAACTCCAGGTCAGCCTGGGCTACACTGAAACCCTACCTCAAGAAACAAATATACAACAACAAAAAAAAAGTCATTGAACTGGACCTTGAGTCTGATCTTCTAAAATTTATTTTTGGTAGTAAAAAAAATTGTGATGGAGGCAGAGATGAGGGAAAGGAAAGTATTAACACATGATGTATCCATACAAAATATGTTGATAATAATTTAAAATAAAAATTAAGAGACAAAATATATATGGACAATTGTTACACATTCATGTAAAGTATCTTGATCAGAATCTCCTCTCATTATCTTCTCTTGTCACCCCTCCTCTCACCCTTCCCTCTGGTCCCTTTTTCTTCCCAACTAGTTCCTCTTCTTCTTTGATGTCTTTTTTCTCTTTTGCACATGCATGTGTACATGTATTGGTGAGCTTAATTAGGGCTGGAGGCCATTTAGTAGAGCACATGCAACTTATTAGTAGCTATGCCACAGAAAAAAACAACGTTTTCTCCATCCCCAGGAACCTTTCCTGCCCAATAAGTCCTCAAGGAGAATGGGGGCCTCATGTCCTCCTCCCCCATCCATAACCAATGCTGATGATCTCCCAGACTTTTTGACTTCAATAATCATTTCTTGGGGCATGGGGCAGTACATGTGCTCCTGACTAGAAGGAACTCTGACACAGAGAGCAATGTGTGCACATATGCCTGTGTGTGCATGAGGGAGGACGGAGGTTAGAATTGGGTGTCTTCCTCAATTGCTCTCCACTTTATTTTTTGAGAGAAGGTCTCATACTGAATCTAGAACGCACTGATCCTGCTGTATCAGCTAGTGAGCAAGCCCCTGTCTCGTCCTGTCTCCGCCTTTCCAATGCTGGAATTACAAGCATGTGCTACATTTCCAGAATTTTATGTGGGTGCTAGGGATCCAAATTCAGTTCCATGAGCCAGGCATGGTGGTGCACACCTTTAATCTTAGCACTTGGGAGGCAGAGGTAGGAGGATCTCCATGAGTTCGAGGCCACCCTGAGACTACATAGTGAATTCCAGGTCAGCCTGGGCTAGAGTAAGACATTATCTCAAAAAAAAAAAAAAAAAAAAAATCAGGTCCTTCATGCTTGTACAACAAGCACTTTACTCAATGAGGCATCTCCCCAGCCCTTGATGATAATCTTAATGGTCAACCTGATTAGGTTAAGATATATATAGGACATTAACAAAGCATGCTTTCTGGTGTCTGTTAAAATATTTCCAAACTCTATGAGGTGGTGGGTGACTGTCTCTGAATATGGTAGAAGACCCACAAGTTGTTTTTCTGTGGTATTTTGTAGTATACACACACATACACACACACACACACAGAGAGAGACCTAATTTTTACTTTACCCTGGAAGAGCTAGCTCTATATGACATTATTCTTGATTCCTGACATAACTTAACAGGACACTTCTCACCGTTTGTGGAGTTCTTGATGCCCTGCAAATGAAGGAGAAAGATGTCCTCAAATTGCTGGCAGCTAGAACTTAGGGGGCACCCACCTTGGTTTCCAGGAGGAGCAGTATGTACAGAGGGAGAGTGATGGTGTCTACATCAGAAGCCTGAAGATGACCCAGGAAAGCTTCTGCCACAGCTCCGCCTCGTTGCCGTCAGAAACCCTGCTGCGTTGGTGTCACCTATGGGCATACGAGTCAGTGTGCTCTGGTGAAGTTTGTTGGCACTACTGGGACCATACAGTTCCTGTCCACTCCCCTCCTGGGACCTTTAATAACCAGATCCAGGTAGCCTTCTATAAGCCGTGTTCTCTGGTGGTGAGTGACTCCAGCTCTGACCAGCCTCTCACAGAGGCATCTTAGGTCACCATTGCTCTGTGTAACATTAGACTCTCTTCTGCGTTGTGTGAACATTGCTATCCCACGCAGCTAGAGTTCTCTCAGTGTGGTGACGTGGTGGATGTTGGCCAAGGAAGTTCTGTGCATGTGTGGCACCATCTACCGTGAGAACCACGTGGAGGTCATGCCTGATCTCTACATCTACAGAGATGCTGAAGGGACTGAGAAGGAAAAAAAAAAAATGGCTGCTGCCCAGATAGCTATGACCAAGACCATGAGAGTGGACTGTGCCAAAGCCCGAGGTGGACGGCGGGCTTTAAGGCATGCATGCGCCCTCTGTGCCTGTCTAGTAGTTCCTCACTGAAGACCAGAGGGCCTTGCTGGCCACTGAGGGCGGGCGTGCAGCTCCCTCTGCTCAGGCCATGAGTGGGCAGGAACAACCACCGGGAGGTCATGAACTCTTCTGCCGACCCTGAGGCAAAATGGAAAGGTGGGTGGAAAGTAAAACAAAAGCTCACTGAATTATTTGAGCTATCTATCTGCCTCTTTCTCTCTCTCTCTGTGCTCTCAAATAAATAAATAAAAATAACAAAAAAAATTAAAAAAAAAAAAGAAAATAAAACAAAAGCTCACTGAGTTATTTTGAGCTAAAGGCACTTAAAAAACAATTAGGTTCAAGGTCACTCTGACCTCACTTCTTTCTTCTTGAGAGGTGGAGATAAAACTCTCATATGATAGCTGCCCTTTACCTACCAGGAAGAAGTAACATTCTTTTATTTATTTGAGAGAGAGATACTGAAACAGGCAGGGACAGAAAGAGACAGAGAGAGAGAGAGAGAGAGAGAGAGAGAGAGAGAGAGAATGGGTGCGCCAGAGCCTCTAGCCACTACAAACAAACTCCAGATGCTTGAGCCCCCTTGTGCATCTGGCTTACCTGGGTCCTGGGGAATTGAAGCTGGTTCCTTTGGCTTTGCAGGGAAGCGCCTCAACCTCTAACCCATCCCTCCAGCCCAAAGCAACATTCCTAATCATCAGGGACAGAGTTGCGGTTCCCTTCCCATCGCTGGAACAAAACACCTGACCAAAAGCAGCTGATGGGAGGAAAGTTTTCATTTTGGCTCACAGTCTTGAGGGGAATCTTCATGACGGCAGGGGAAGGCATGGCATGAGCAGAGGCTGGGCATCACCTCTGCCACAGCAGGTGGAAAACAGCAGCAAGAAAGTGAGCTAAACGAGCTGGCAAGCTAAGGGTGAATAAACCTCAAGGTCCACCTTCTCCCTGTGACAGCGATCCTCCTACCTCTGCCTCCTGAGTGCTGGGATTAAAGGCGTGTGCCAAGCACACCCAGCTTAACTCACATCTTATTGGTCACTTTTCAGTCTTATATCACAGGTCTCTGACTTTTGATGCATTCACAATTGGTTACTTTGTTTGGCTCAATACATAAACGTTTGACTCATCTTCCTTAATGCTTCATTTCCTTATGAAGCCTCCAGTCACCTATCAGATATGTCAAATTCACTTGTATGATTCTCTCCCATTAACCTATTTTCTCCCAGTTTAATTCCAAGGCTAAACACACATCCTTTCGATTTTCCCAGGAGCAAACCTTTTTCCCCAGTCTTCTCTGGTAAACGTATAAAAGCTGCCTTGGGGCCTGAGAGATGACTTAGTGGTTAAGGTGCTTGCCTGAAAAGTCAAAGGACTCAGGTTCTGTTCCCCAGCACCCATGTGAGCCAGATGCACAAGGTGGTGCATCTGTCGAGTTCATTTGCAGTGGCTAGAGGCTCAGAAGAACCCATTCTCTCTATCTTCCTCTTTCTCTTTCTCTCTATCAAATATATATATATATATCATTTGCAGTACATTACTAGACTTAAATTCCAAGAAAAACATTGTCACCAGAAATCTGGATGTTTATACTCCCTTTTCCATCCTGGCATTTGAGTTTATTCTCAGACCTAGTATTGCCTCTAGTTATCTGAGCAATGATATGCAGGGATGCTTGATCTAGATTGCCAATTTGATGGAATTTGAAATCACCTAGAAGACACACTTCTGGGTGTGTCTGTGAAGGAATTTCCAGGATGTTTACCTGAGGAGATAGGTGGCATTATCCCACAAAATGAGACCATAGACTCATAAAACCTGAAAAAGAGAAAGCAAGCTGAGCACCAGTATCTCGCTCCCTCCCTCACCCCTTCTCTCTCTCTCTTTCTCTGCTTCCTAACTCAGGATGTAATGGGACCAGTAGCCACATGCTCGTCCTCCTTCTGTGTCTTTCATAATAGGTATAACTTGTCTTAAATCATGAGTCAAAATAAACTCTTCTCCCTCTTAAGTTTCTTCTGTTATGTATTTTAACTACAACAAGGAGAAAAGTAACTTTGTTATTTTTAGTTTTTTTAATTTTAGAGAGAGAGAGTGAGAGAGAGAATTGGTGCACGAAGGCCTCAGCCAATGAAATCAAACTCTAGATGCTTGGGTCACCTAGTGGGCATGTGCAACCTTGTACTTCCTGAACCTTTGATCAGCTGGCTTATGTGGGATCTGGAGAGGGATTGAACATGGGTTCTTAGGCTTCACAGGTAAGCACCTTAACCACTAAGCCATATCTCCAGGGCAAAAGTAACTTTTACATTGGTGTAGGACTAGATATTTTCTAATGGAAAAGGGATGGAACATAAATTCTAAATCATTTATGAGAGAGAGAAGTGTTAAGTAAACAAATAAGTAGAAACCCCTATCTTCTTGTATAATGCTTCAGAAAGACAACATATTCATTAAAATACACAAACCAATATTTGGGATCTACAGACGGATAGGAATGAGGGAGCCCAGTTTCTAGTCCTAGCTTTGACAGTAAATTTATAATCTTAAGGAGATACTCAATGCTTCTTTAAAACAAAGAAGGCATAAGAGAAATAGCCTGAACTGTCACTGTCATTGTGGCTCTATTTGGAATGAGGAAGTAATTCAGGTTTGATAAGGTTGAACTCCTATACATTAAGGGTGAGTCTTCTCTCTTCAGTTAAGCTACTCTGGAAACTCCTTCAACAGACACACTCAGAAGTGTGTCTCCTAGGTAATTTCAAGTCCTGTTAAGTTGACAGTCCAGGCTGTCATCACAGCCTAGACTTGATAAGAAGTCATAAGTTTAGACAATTTCCAGAGGTCTACAGTTTTGACACTTTCCAATCTTATTTTCTTAGTAGTTATCAGCACCAACCTTCATTCTGCCTTTTGAAGCTGACAGCTAGTTGTTAAGCATCCTTCAGCCGCTACTGATTAGAAGCCATATTCTGATTCATGCACTTTGTGCTGGGCCCTGAATTGTGTCTTCCCTAAAATTGTTATGTTGATGCCCTCATATTCACTATGGCTTACCTTGGGGAGCAAAACCCTCCTTCAGGATTTTTCCTTCAGGTCTTTTCCATTCTTCCTGACCTGAGCCTTCAATGGCTTAGGTCTTGCCCTCAGGGCATTTTTCCTGTTGTCACAGTTCAAAGCAATGGGCAGTAGTTTTCTCTTCAATGGTGCCAATCTCTTCAATGACTATAGCCAAAGTGACTGCAGTCTTTGGGTCTGGGACTTTAAATTAGCATATATTTGTTTTCATATCAAACTTTGTACTTTTTCATATCTTTCTGCTCTGCATTTTCCTTTCTTTCATCATATGTCTGAATCAGGACAGCAAAGAGAAACCATGCCACAGACTCAATGACTTTCTGCCTTGAAATTTCCTTTACCACACACATTAATCAATTACTTATAAATTCAATCTCATTCAAGTCCTTTGGACATGGGCAGAATGAGCTAGATTCTTTGCCAGAATATCACATGAACTGCCTCTAGACCAGTTCCTGATATTGTTTGTTTTCCCCTCTGGAACCTCATATGTCAGGCTTCCACAGTTCAAATTTTTCCGCATCTTTTGGTCTTTAAAACTCCACCAGAATGGCCCAGTCAGTGCTGCTTACAATACCATAAGGCTTCTCTAGTCCGAGGTTCCAAATCCTTCCGCGTTCCTTTCACAAACCAAAACACTAAGAACCAAATGGCAGGTTTATCACAGCAGTGGCTCCACTTCTTGGTACCAGTGTTCTGGTATTGGTTAACTTCTTGTTGCTGGTAGGAGATACCTGATACAAACCAGTTTAAGTGAGGAAGGGCTTGTGTCAGCTTGCCACCCATCATGGCAGGGAAGGCACCGTGGCCGGAGCTTGAGGCAGCTGCTCACATTCAGCACAGCGAGGAAGCAGAGGGAGATGGATGCTGCTGCTCAGCCAGCGCTCGCCTTTTCAGACAGTCCAGGGCCCAGCCCATGGAATGGCCCACAGCTAATGTGTGCCAAAAGAAGGTAAAGGGAGGGGATTACGATCAAAATACATTAGGTGCCTATATGAAAATTATCAATGAAAAAGTTTTTTTTTTTTTTTTTTAAAGGGATGAGGAAATGTCTTAGTGTTGCTTAAAAATGAGCACCTGAGTGCGGATCCCAGAACCCAAAATTCTGTGGTTGGTAATGCATGACTGTAATCATGCCACTGGGAAGGCAGAGATAGGAAATCTCTGGGGCTAGCTGGTCCAGCTGAATCAGTGGGTTGTAAGTTCAATGAGAGACCCTGTACCAAACAGCAAGTAAAAGCACCTGAGGAAAGTATCTGTTATATCTACCTCTGGCCTCTACACACACATGCTCATGCATATATTCATACCCCACACACACCTGTGCCCACACACATATGAATACTGATACACATGCATTCATACCACATATATGTACAAGCAAAAAAACAAAACAAAAAAAAAATAGCTGAGCATTTGGGCCTTGTCTGGACGACTTCTTAACTCTTTCGTGTTAATAGCTTTTGAGAAAGTCCAGGCACAAGTTGGTTGGCTGTGGAACACCTCTGTTTACCTTAACATGTGACACCCTTATTCCTGCCTTGGGCATTGGAACCCTCCTGTGGTGCTACCACCCAAGCGATGCTTCTGCCCATAATTCCGTCATTAGTGTCTTAAGTTATTGTGCATTCTCCAACCTTCTTCAACATTTCTGCACGTTCCGTTTATGCGTCCAGTCCTCACACACTGGGTTCTTCCCTATTGCCGCGTTTCCCAGGACAAACATAAAAGTAAACTTAACAGTGTTTATTTTCCCTCATTGCTGGGTCACACATCTATCCCTCTTTCCCACCCCGGGTCAGACACAGCGGTCAGCACAAACCATACACACACAGCTTTTTCTAGCTTCCAGAACGAGCCCATGTCACAAGCTAAATATAGCCTTCCCCTTACATAACAGTTGAACCCTCAGGAGATATGAAGTTGGTAGCTGAGGGGGAGTTTGTACAGAGGAAAATTACCTTTAGAATTTGAGGAGAATAAAGGGGACCTTTGAAAGGAAAGACTTCCGGCATGAGCCCAGAGCGCACACCTTGGGATGGCTATAGGTAGACATGAATGGCCTCTTTCTCTCTCTGTCACTCTCAAACAAAGGGCTGGAGGTGAAGTCAGACGTTTTCTGCGGTCTCGCAAGCTCTCCCTGCAGCTTCCCCAGCTCTGAACGAAGACATTCTCTTGACAATGTCAGGCTCCAGTTTGTCACACAGTTTAACCTTCTGCAATGCAACCTTGGTACTAAGGGAAATAAAACTGTTCCAAGGAAAACTAGCTGTTAGATGCTTTCATGGAAAGAATGATACTGTCACTTATTAGTTGAATCATTATAAATAAAATGTTTTAGCTTTTTAGTTCTCCATTTATACAAATAATAGTTAAAAACAGCCTCCTTGTAGCAGATTAAATGAAAGATTGAAAGATTGGGCTGGAGAGATGGCTTAGCGGTTAAGCACTTGCCTGTGAAGCCTAAGGACCCCAGTTCGAGGTTCAATTGCCCCAGGACCCACGTTAGCCAGATGCACAAGGGGGCACACATGTCTGGAGTTTGTTTGCAGCAGCTGGAAGCCCTAGCAGTGCCCATTCTCTCTCTCTCTCTCTCTCTCTCTCTCTCTCTTCTCTCTCTGTCACTCTCAAACAAATAAAAATAAAAAATAAATAAAAAGCCGGGCATGGTGGTGCACGCCTTTAATCTCAGCACTCGGGAGGCAGAGGTAGGAGGATCACCATGAGTTCGAGGCCACCCTGAGACTACATAATGAATTCCAGGTCAGCCTGAGCTAGGGTGAGACCCTACCTCAAAAAACCAATAAATAAATAAATAAATAATGTACTTGGCGTGCTTTTTTTTTAAGTCATACTTATTATGACAAATTTTAAGTCATACTTATTATGACAAATAAGTACTTTCAAAACGACTTTTTTCTTTCGTGGTGCCAGGGAATCAAATCCCAAACCTCACAAATGCTAGGCAACTTCTCTGCCACCAAAAGCCCTCAGAATGATTAATATCAGTACATATATATATATATATATATATATATATATATATATATATATATAGTTTTTTCGAGGTAGGCTCTCACTCTAGCCCAAGCTGACCTGGAATTCACTATGTAGTCTCAAAATGGCCTCAAACTCACAGCAATCCTCCTACCTCTGCCTCCCATGCCTGGCCAGTATATATATATTTTTGAAGAACATCACTCCCCAAACATTAGCTGCTCAAAAGGCTTCCAAGTGAGGTATCATGAGATGCTCCTTCATCCGTGATGGCAAGTGGACAGGCTCAGCCTTATGGGAAACCGTGCTGTGAGGTCACAAGTTTTACAGGCCGTGTTACATATCATATTTAGGTCTGAGCACACATTAGTGAATTATTCTCAGTACTTCTACCAGCTGTGCTTCGCCACATTAACCTTTGCTCACTTTGATAAAAAGAAACTTCCGGGGCTGGAGAGATTGCTTGGTGGTTAAGGCGCTTGCCTGTGAAGCCTAAGGACCCATGTTTGAGTCTCCAGATCAAACATAAGCCACATGCACAAAGCTAAGAAAAGCACAAGGTTGCCCAGTGGATGGCACAAGCGTTTGTAGTTGAACTGCAGTGGTTGAGGCCACGGTGCGCCAATTCATTCTCCTTCTCTCTCTCTTTCTCTCGGTCTGTCTGTGCCTCTCTAAAAAATGTATTAAAAAAAGAAACTTCCATGATTGAAGCTGAGAGCAGCACTCATCTATGGGTATAAACACAAATATCTAGAAGGCAGTTTGATAACCTTTCCATTTCTCATACCAACAGAAGTAGGACCCCCTCTGTAGCGGACAGCTTCAGGCTCACTGAGATGAACTTCCAGACCAGGCACAGTGATGGAGGAAGGGATATTTATTGAAGCTTACAGATCCAGGGGAAGTTCCATAATGACAGAAGAAGCTGGCCTGCCTTCACAGGGCCAAGCAGAGAGAGAGAGAAATAGTAGCCAAAAACCAAAAGCCATACAGCACAGCACAGTTCAGGAACTCCAGCTAGGCACACTTTGCATATCTTTAGATTGAAACCTGAAACCCACCACCACACCTTAATGTCCAGTGAAACCACCTCCAGCCAGGAGGCTGCAGATGCAAAATACAAACTAATAAAAAAAAATGAATATATTGGGGGCCATCTGTTCAAACTACTATCATACCCTTTAAGGCCTATGGCCTCCCTAGCCATCATCTTTTATTGAGGCTTACCATAGAAGGTATCAGTACTCTCCTATTGAGCAGGGCTCAAACCCAATCAAAAAGTGGTTGGTTTCCTCATAATAGTCACGCTACTATTGCGCCTGTGGGTACATCTTGTATGGCAGCTTGGTTGTACAGCACATAGCGACCATAGCTGGGTAAGACTGTTGCTGACTTCAGTCTGCCAGTAGCCTGCATAGGCACCTTCTGGCACTATAGCCAGCCAGCAGGCAACAAGCTTCCTGTTCAGTTATTTCTCTATGTTCTGTAGTTCAAGTGTGTGATATCTTTTTTTTTTTTTTTTAATGGAAACATTCTTTTCAAAAAATATATTTTACTTATTTGAGACAGAAAGACGCAGAGAGAGAGAATGGGCATAGCACGGCCACCAGCCACTGTAAATGAGCCTGAGATGCATGCACCCCCTTGTGCATTTGGCGTAGAGTGGTGCTGGAGACTCAAACCAGGATCCTTTAGCTTTGCAGGCAAATGTCTTAACCGCTAAGCCATCTCTCCAGCCCCAAGTGTGTGGTGTCTTTAGCAATAGAGACTTACCACCGACCTTTGCTAGGCAACCAAGGGCAATGGCAACAGCCTATACTGTGTTAGAGGCCACAGTGTCTTCCATAACCAACAACTCACGGGGAGACACTTACCTCTGGCACTGGGAGTGTCAGTGACCTATGGCTTCTAGGAGTAGCTTCATCCACTCATGATGGGGATCTTTATTCACACTTAAAATTTTTTAAAATATTTTATTATTTATTTATTTAAAAGTGGTGCGGGGGAGAGGCAGCTAGAGAGAGAGAATGGGCACACCAGGGCCTCCAGCCACTGCAAACGAACTCCAGACACATGCATCCCTTTGTGCATCTGCCTTACATGGGTCCTGGGGAATCGAACCAGGGTCCTTAGGCTTCTCAGGCAAATGCCTTAACCACTAAGCAATTTCCTCAGCCCACACCTTTTTTTTTTTTTTTTTTTTGGAGTGTGTGTTTAGTATGAGTGGTATGGTGCATGTGGAGTGTGTGTGTGTGTGTGCGCTGTGGTGTGGTGTGATGTGTGTGAAGATGTGTGTGTGATTCATGCGCATGAGTGAGGAAGCTAGAGGAGAACCTCAGCCATGTGTCCTCTCCTGTTGCTCTTCCAGTTGTTTCTTTGAGGAGCCTGGGGGGATGGCTCGGTGGTTAAAGGCATTTGTTTCCAGTTGTTTCCTTCAGACAAACTCTCTCTGAACCCAGAGTTGACTTTTTATTTTTCTGTCAAACTGGCTGCCCAGCAAGCACCAGAATGTTTCCTTTCTGTGCTCCCCGTGGGGCTGGGGGTCCCAGGCATGTGTGGCCACATCCACCTTTCTAGGTAACGTCCAGTGATCAAAGTCAGGTTGTTGCCAATCCTCTCGGGTCCTTATGCTCCTGTGGTATGTGTTCTTGTGCACTGAGACACCTCACAAGGTCCCGCAGACTGACTTAGAATTTTATTTTAATTAGTTTGTAGGAAATAGGGTTCCACATGGCTTTTTCATACATGCTTAGTTTTGGTTGGCTGATCCCCCAACCCAATCCTCTCCTCACTCTTCCCCCATCTATTTTCTTTCTTTAAAAATATTTTATTTGTGCTCGCTTTGGCAGCACATATACTAAAAATATTTTATTTATTTTCAAATATTTATTTATTTGCGAGGAGGTATATATATATATATATATATGTATGTATGTATGTATATATATATATATGTACATACATATATATATATACATATATATATAGAGAGAGAGAAAGAGAGATACATACATACATATATATATATACATATATATATATATATATATATAGAGAGAGAGAGAGAGACAGAGAGAGAGAGAGAGAGAGAGAGAGAGAGAGAGAGAGAGAGAGAGAATGAACACACCAGGGCCTCTTGCCACTGCAAATGAACTCTAGGTGCACGTGCCACTTTGGATTTATAAGTACTGGCAGATCAAACCCAGGCCATCAGGTTTTGTGAGCAAATGTCTTTAACCACTAAGCTATTGCAAGCAAACAGCTTTAACTGCTGGGCCATCTTTCCTGTCCCACTTTACTGTCTTATCACATAGTTTATAGCACCCCCAAAATCCTCTTTCTTCTCCTTCCTCAAGGCCTCTCTCTACCGCTACAAACATTCCAACTTAAGCACACAAATCTAAAATGATTATTTTAAGAATTTAATAATAATTCCAGAATTTTGATGTAGTCATGTTCCAGTACTGAACTTCATGCATTTTATCTTATCACCGTTCCGTTAAAGTTGACCAACAGAACAAAGCGGCTATTTGAAATTTTCCCCCAACAAATCTGGTTATAGAAGAAGGACATTCAGCCCTCTATCTGTGGGTTCTGCACTTGTGTTTGAAACCAATCATGGAGCAAAGGTATTCAGAAAAAATTCCATCTGTATTGAACAGATTTGTTTTCTCATCATTATTCCCCAAACAATATAGTATACGAACTACTTGTATAGCATTTACATTTTTTTTCTGGGTATAACAGGCAGTCTAGAGGTAATGTGTACATTATTATGAATGTTGTATCATCTTATACAAGTGTTGTATCATCTTATACAACATTTGTACATGATCTATACATAATACAAATATAAATATAAATGCAATGTACTTGAGCATCTGCAGGATTTGATCCTAGCAACAAACCCATAGAAATGCCCAGGGAGAACTCTAGAATGTATCCAATATGTCACAGTCTTTGTGAATATTTACACTTCTAAATAAAACTTAACTACATCTTGTGGTGGCTTGAATGTAAAATTTCCCCATAGACTAATAATGTTTAAAGAATTCAACATCCTCAGATGTTTGCGAATGTTTTGGAAACTATAGGTGGTGGAACCTTACCAGAGGAAGTGTGTCACTGATGTCAGGTCTTGAGCCAGCCCAGTTTCTCTCCTCCTCCCGGCTGAACTGATGACACTCAGGATCCCTCCAGGACTCTTCCCTCTGGAATGTAAGCAGAAATAAACACTTTACTTCCTTGAGTGGCTTCAGGACAAGGATTTGTGTCCCGGCAGTGAGGAGGTAACTGATACTAGTCCTTGTTAATATGACAAGTAACTCTAAAAGTTACAAATAAAGAGTGAAATGGAAAGCTAACCAAAGACAAAAGTTTCATTTCTTCCCATGGCTCAGTGATCACTGAAATTCTTGTTTGACTTCACCTATCCGGAAAGGCACTTTAACCTTTCATGCCACCCTTTTGCAGATTCTGTAAATAATAGTTGAATGTGTTGTTTGAATAGATAACATACAACAGATATGGCAAGAAAGAAGGATACAAGGATTAAGTGCTGCTGAGACAAAATTTACAAATTTTGTGTGTTGATTTGAAATCAGGTGCTTTCTCAGGTCTATAATTTTATTCGAGGATTGCATAGGAAAGGATCAATATACATTATAGGTGGAATTCAAATCCTAAAAGTTATTAAACTCTATGTTCCTTTGTGGCAAGAGCAATAACTATTTAGTTTTATGTAACTGTGAAAAGTTTCTTGTCAACATATACAAAATATAATTATATTTCAATCTAAACATATAATAATCTTACTCGTTGTGATCAGATCAGATTCCTGCCATAAAATCATATGTTTTTAATGTTTGGGCCCCAGCTGATGGCTGGGGTGTAGTGTGGTGGTTTGTATTAGATGTCACCCATGAACTCATGTGGTCTGACTTCACTCAACTGGTGGCAATTTGGGAATTGGAGCCTTGATGGAGGAGGTGTGCTATTGGAAGCCAGCTTCCTTTTGCAAGAGTGTGGCTCACTTTCATGCTGAGTGTTCTAAGGTGACATCCAGCCTCTGCTCATGTCATCCTCTCTTCTGCCATCATGGAGCCTCCCCTTGAAAGTGTAAGGAAAAATAGAACCTGTCCTCCCATGAGCTGCTTCTGGGGGGTCTTTTAACCCAGCAATGAGAAGGCAACTGAACATGGAGCCTTGTTGGAGAAGGTGTGTTGGAGATGGGCTTAGGGCCGTTATAGCCCAGCTCCGTCTTGCCAGAACTCAGCTCACTCTCATGTTGCTATTTTCCCTTGCCAAGGAAGAGGTGATGTCCAGCCTCTACTCATGCCGTGCTTTCCCCTGACACCGTGAAGTTATCCCTCAAAACTGTAAGCCAAAATAAAAACTTTTCTGTCATCAACAGCTTTTGGTCATGTGCTTTGTCCCAGCAATGGGAAGGTGATTAGAACACTCATATTCATCCACTTTATTGCCCTTCCATTCCTGTGTGTGTGGTACATATGGTGTGGTGTGTATGGTATATATGTGTATATGTATGCATGCTCCCCACACACACGCATGTGGAGGCAAGAGGGGAGTGTCTGGTGTCGTCCTCTATCTCTCATCCACATTATTTCCTTGAGACAGAGTCTCTCATTGAATCCAGAGCTACTGTTTATGGTCACACAGACCAAAGGGCCCCAGCAATTCTATTCTGTCTCTACATTGTCACTCTGTCTGCTAGGGCTGGGGTCACAATCAGGCATGGCCACACCTCGCTTTATATGTGGGTCCTGGGAGTTGAACCCAGACCCTCATACTTGTCTGGCAGGCACTGCTGCCCAATGACACATCTCCCCAGCTCCTAGTTACCTTTCTTAACCCACCAGCTCCTTGAGAAGATGTGTAAGATAGACAGCCCTGGCATATTAATGGATTGGGTGAATGAATAGTGTGAAAATGGCTAGACTATCCACAGCAACCTACAGATACAATGACTCTAAGTCAACATACTACAGAGAAACCTGCTTACCCATGTTTATAACAGCACTATTCACAATAGCCAGGTTGCACAACCAACCTAGATGTCCATCAGTAACAGATTGTTGTAGTCAGTTTCATGTGGCTGGGATGAACATTCAAACCAGACACAGTTTGGGGGAGGAAGGGACTGATTTCAAGCTTATAGATCCAGGGAGAATTTTCCTCTGTGGTGGATGTAGCTGCTTCCATACATGCAAGCAGAAAGGAACCATCACCAGCCAGAAAACACCAAAAGCAACAAGCACAAATGGGCAACAGACAGCAGGGACCCCAGCAGAGCTCAGACCTCTCTCTTACAACTTTGGGCTGGAATTCAGATCTGTCCCCAGTGACACCTCCAGCCAGGTGGCTAAGAGCCCAGTCACAAGCTTTAATAAAACAGCTGAGTCTATGGAGGACATACATTCAACTACCACACAGATGAATGGATAAAGAAAATGTGACATATATCAAATTTGATTTAGTCATTAAATAATAATAAAATGATGACATTTATAGAAAAATGAACGGATCTGTAAATAATTATGCAAAGTGAAATAAACCAGACTCAGAAAGACAAATGTTATATGTTCTCTCATATATGGGATCTATATTTAAATATATATACATCTATATGTATGCACGTACATACATATGGAGAGAGAGACATGAGGGACACACAACTGGACATAGACTAACAGAGAGAAGAAAGAGGTCTAAAGAGAGAGGGGAAAACAGAAGGGGAATGTTTTTGGGAAAGGAATGGGATATCCGAGGGTGAGGAGGTAAGGGAGATGAGGGAGGACAGATGAGGGCATTGTGGGTGGGAATAAGAAATAAGTACAATTATGTTCAAAAATGTCATAATGGAGCTGGGCGTGGTGGCACCCACCTTTAATCCTAGCAATGGGGGGGGGGGGGCTAGAAGGATTGCCATGAGTTCAAAGCTACTCTGAGACTACATAGTGAATTCCAGGTCAGCCTGGAAGAGAGTGAGACCCTACCTCAAAAAACAACAACAACAACAACAACAACAACAACAACAACAACAAAATGTCACAATGAAACCCAGTACTTTGTGTGCTAACTTAAAAAGTAATAAAAAGAAACAATGTTTTGAATGGGTAAATTAATACATGCGTAATAATTGTTACTGTGACCATATATAAATAATTTAAATGTGGGTATGTATGTCAGTGCATAACAAAATATTTTACAGATGAAGCTTCCTCCTGCATTAGTCAGACTTCTACGCAGTGATAACGTAGGTGACAAAACAACACAGGGAGGAAGTGTTTATTTTGGATCATAGTTTCAGAGGTTTCAGCCAGTGGTCATCAGGCTACATCACAATAGGTCTGAGGAAAAGCTGGACATCATGGCTTAACTAGCTTACTGCACACCTAATTGTGGATAGGAAACAGAGACAATGGAAGAGACCAGGTCACCCCTGTGAACCACTTCCTTTAGCTAGGGTCTTCCTCCTAAAGTTTCTATTACTTCCCACCAGCTAGGGACCAAGCACTCAACACATGAGCCTATGGGGGACATTTCAGATTTAAACTGTTAAACTTCTATATAAAACCACTATTAAAGTTATATTTGGCACTGGGGACAAACTCCATAGTTAAGCACTTGAATCACATGTGTGAGGTCCTAACTTTGATTCCATAGCAACATACACACACACACACACACACACACACACACACACACACACACTGTATTATATTTTTTTCATTTTAAGATTTATTTTTAGTTATTTATTAAAGACACACAGAGAGAATGGATGCACCAGGGCCTCTAGCCACTGCAAGCGAACTCCAGACGCATGTGCCACCATGTGCATCTGGCTCACATGGGACCTGGAAAAATGAATCTGGGTCCTTAGGCTTCACAGGCATGCGCCTTAACTGCTAAGCCATCTCTCTAGTCCATCACAGGGTATTCTTCATAGCTTTCATTTATAGATTTTTTTACAGTATGGTAAATAATTCCTGAATATTTTGTATGACCAAAAAGGCTTCTATTATCTTAGTCAAAAGGTATATAAAATTTAAGAGAAATAGTTACATTGTTAATATTATTTTGACAGTATTTTCTAATAAGGAATATCTACTTAATAACACATTGTGGTCTATCTCATGTGGGTTTGCTTTGCTTTTAACACAATACTAAATTCCTTACAAATCAAACAAAAGGTGTTACCTCAATGGATGATGGGTTTTTCCCCAATTCTACGGTCTCATTAAGTACTGTGATATGTATGCATTTTATGTCTATATTGTGTTACAAATGATTGCCTATTCAACTTCATTAACATTGCATATTCCTGATGAATTATTAAAGCTTCAATATAGCTTTGAATTTCTACTGATACTCAAAACCGATTCAAGCTGTATATCTGTGATTAATTATAGTAGTATAATTCTCTTGGTAGTTAGTCTGAGGGTGTGTTGTTCAGAAACGGCCAAACATAACGTGTGATACCTTGACTGGAACTCATTTTCAGTCATAGTTCAGTATTTCAGCAGGGAATGGAGTTAAGAAAATAATTTTACAGCCAAATTTTATATGCCATGGAGTAGAGATAAAATTTCACATAGCAATTGAGATTCACCATTTATAGATTGATAGCGAAATGGGAGAAGTTTCCATAAATTAATTAATTCATGTTATACATTGCTATATATATTCAGTAAACAACCCAATAGTGAGCATATGATTTTTGCAAAAAAAATAAAAATACCAGCAGAGTACTGAACATCTGCCATTAAAGGAAACGGTTTTTAATTTTTATCGGCTAAACAACCCAAACTCTAGCTGCCACATAAAGGTCCTGTCAGGACAGCCTAGTGTGCCTCATGATGTCAGTGGTGGCTGTGGGATGAAGCCCAACACTGCTGCCAGTACCTTGGGGGTCTCTCCCTCTGCAGACAAAGCAACACAGCAAAGAATTTTAGTCACAGAAAAGCAGTCATTGAGTTTATTAAGTATGTATGAGGGTGAACACTCACTTTAGATTTAAATTCAGATGGCGTGAAAGAGAGAGAGAGAGAGAGGGAAAAGGAGAAGCTTGAAGAAAAGGCAATACTTGGGTATGAATTTCTTAAGAGAATCACACTCAGGTATTTTTATTATATATATATACTTTTGTCACATTTCAAGTTTCATTGCTTAAAGGATATCATGTACAACATGTAACTATTAAGCAAAGTTGAAAAATTGAGTAAAAAATATACAAGCTATCTTACTTGCTTTGCAGATCTCAAACAATTCCCATCGTGAAAGAAATTATAAAGTGTTTTATGAGGGCCGTTATTTAGATTTAGGGATGAGAGAGGATTTCTAATGGGTTTAAACTCAATGTACAAACCTTCTGGCCCTAAGTCAGCATAGTTCATTTGTTGATTCGTACAACTTTATTTCAGGTGTCCTTAGGGGAAGCCAGCATTGTCTCTGACTGGTCAATGTGGTTCGATTGTTCCATCAGTTGTATTGATGTTTCTTGCCTCTGAGCCAGAAGAAAAGCAAACTAGTGCTCAGGGTGAAGGGCATCTTTCTCGTCCCATGTCCCTGGTTGGTTTTTCTGATTTTCTGTCCTGCCTTAGTACTTACTGACTGCTCATGCCGTGGACATGAGCTCGAATAAGCCATCATGTCTTGCCTGACAGTCCCCATGACCTGAAAGAGGTGGATGAATTATTATGCATGGCAAATTCAGTTGTTTCTGATAGAGATGAGGAGCAAAGGAGCCTTGTTTTGCAGGTGGTTAGTGAGGGCATGGGCCCAAGAGAACATAAATGCCAACCTGCGCTGTGGAGATTAGAAGGGAACTACATCCAACTCCATATGGTGGCCAGAAGCTGCTTCCTCCTTAATTTGGTTTTTCCCATTGGTGGGCTCTCTTTTTTTTAAATTTTTTTGTTACTTTTATTTATTTATTTGAGAGTACAGACAGAGAAAGAGGCAGATAGGGAGAGAGAGAATGGGCTCGCCAGGGCCTCCAGCCACTGCAAACGAACTCCAGATACGTGCGTCCCCCTTGTGAATCTGGCTAACATGGGTCCTGGGGAATCGAGCCTCGAACAGGGGTTCTTTGGCTTCACAGGCAAGCGCTTAACCACTAAGCCATCGCTCCAGCCCCATTGGTGGGCTCCTTCTGAATCTGACCTCTCCTGCCTGACCCACCAACCAATCAAGGCAATGAAACTCATTCCATCTCTTGCCACTCGAAAGGAACTCCAGATGCATGTTCCCCTTTGTGCATGTGGCTTTAAGGTAGGTGCTGGGGACTCCAACCCTGGTTGGCAGGCTTTGGGAACAAGTGCCTTTAACCTCTGAGCCATCTCCCCAGCCCAAGCAAAGCTTTCTTAACATTCTCTTCTGTGTGTCTATGCTTGTCAGTTCTTTGCCAGTCATAAGCCAAGAGGTCCAGAGGCACAGGCCTTGGGAAATAACAAGTGTCCAGAGCTCTGACCTCTAAGCTACACCCATCCAGAACCCAACGACACTTCATTGCTCTCAATACAGGAAACAGTTCTACTTTTGCAAATGGCATAAACAAATCCTTCGTGGTGATCCTTTGGAGAGACTAGCTCAAGCTGCCTGAGCATGCAGCTGCTAGCAACTGGGAGCCACTCTGGTACCAACTATTGCTTTAGGCCAGAAAACTATGCCCCACAATGAAATTAGCTGGTCATTCTAGTCTACTAATTTAGTTAACACTTATTTAGAGCATCAGTAAAACATTTTGAGAGTTAATCGAAGCATGCAGTTTCTGGGCAGCGTGCCTTCATTTACTGAACCACACTGTTGCCCTTTTCCTATTTGATTTAACTATTCTGTCCTTTGGTTTTGCGAAGTTTACAGCCATAGCTGCCGGGGCGTGATCACTAATGCCAGTTGTTCAGAAAGCACCTGCTGTTCGCGAAAGGACCTTCTTACCTAAGCGTTGCCAACTTGCGCCAATAAAAGGGCTTGGATATCTTTTTGGCTGGCTTGAGGCTTTGTCGGACTGCCTGTTTGGTCTTTTGTGTTCTCTGTCCTGAGCCCTCATTTCTTCCTTCTCCTTTTGTTCTGTGAAGTTCCTGCTGTGAATCGCTCTCCATTTTCCCTTTTCAAGGCAGGTCATGCTGTGCCCGGCTGGCATCTAGATTGTTCTATGATATGAATATAATGGCTCCAGTTCCTGCCACCATATCAAGGGAGTCATTTCAGTCCAAGGACATCCTAAGTTAAATCTGGACCTTCCTCTCCCCTGTCCCCATCAGCAGTCCTGTGTCCTTTCTCTGCTTCTATTCCAGGCTCCTTTATCCCTCTCTCCTTGAAGGGCTCCCTTTGGAGTCATGAAAGGCGGGACCAGCAGAGCCAGGGGTGCAGTTCAATCCCTCACTTTGTTCAAGGTCCTCTAGTTCTAGCACTGCCCTCATGAAAATGGAAATGTGCCCTCCAGGGAAGCCACCTGAAGCCCAGTGCCTTCCTGCTAAGGAGAAGCAGAACATATTGTCACCAACCCTGTGATCTGAGGCTTGAAGCAACATTTCTCCACTTCTCAGTTTCCACTTGTGAAAAAGGGGAGAGTGGACTAGATTTATTTCTTTATTATTTTTTTTTCAGGTGGATAGACTCTCTTGTGAGTCTGCTGAAAGCCATGGACTTTCCCCTTAAACTAGTGCAATGTAAATATTTGTAAAAATATTAACAAGTTAGGGTTTGACTTAACACACTGGACTGTCCACATCTACTGACCTCAAATTGAATAAACAAGTAAGCAAAATTATAAGCACAATCTCTAAGTTCATTTTGAAGCCTTACATTCTGTGACTCCAACTTTCCTGTTGAGGCTGTGATCTGATTCAGACTGTCTTCAGCACTGTGTACCTCAGGCCTTATTTCTGTGAAATTGTCAAATGTTCATTTTCTCACTAGGTGTAAAGGGCCAACATTGGACAAAATCATAAAACTATAAAAAGACAATACAGGATATAAGTAGCCATTACCTTTTGTTTTTGAAATGTATCTTTCTATTTTTAAGTTATGTTCAAACTTATTTAGTAACTTACATAAAGCAAATTTTTTACCATTTTAGCTTGGGCATGGTGGTGAATACCTTTAAAGCCAGAATTCAGGAGGCAGAGGTAGGAGGAAGGAGGATTGTTATGAGTTTGAGGCCAGTTAGGACTACAGAGTGAGTTCCAGGTTAGCCTGGGCTAGAGTGAGACGCTGCCTTGAAAATAAAAGAATACAAAACAAGAGAGAGAGAGAGAGAGAGAGAGAGAGAGAGACTTTACCATTCAAAATATATAGTTTAATGTATTTTAAAATCTTTATTATTATTAATTTATTTGAGACCGAGGAGAAGAGAGAGATGCAGATAGAGAACAGGTGCACCAGGGCCTTCAGCCACTGCAAACAAACTCCAGATGCATATGCCATCTTGTGCATCTGGCTGATGTGGGTCCTGGGGAATCACACTTGGGTCCTTTGGCTTTGCAAGCAAGTGCCATAACCACTAAGCAATCTCTCCAGTCCCTTAATTTATATTTATGTAGTTTAATGGCATTATGTAATGCATTGTTATGTAACCATAACCACTTTCTATCTCCAGAGTTTTTTTATCTTGCAAAATTGAACTACTCGACCTGTTACCTATGGGTATAGAAAAGTCACTTTTGCATGTTTCTGGTCTCACAGATAAAATAATTTATAAACAGATTCAGAAGGGGCTGTGAGAATGATATCAATGGGCTTATAAAACTTTAAAGCATGCCCCCTGTGACCCAATTGTTCCAGAGAGGTGCCATCTGCCTTCCTAAAGGTTCCCCAACTTTCCAAAATAGCGTCACCAGCTGGTGACCAAGTGCTCAAACACATTAGCCTATGAAGGACTTTTCTTAAAAATAAGTATAGAGAGAATCTGTTTCATGTCAATTATAAATAAAATAATTGCCGACACATACATATCTTCCAATGTAGCCATATTTAGAAGATTCTTCATACCAGCTGATCAGTCATTGCTATTGATACCACTTCATGGGGTTAAGTTTAAATTATAATTTGGATACCTCACTATTAAATAAATATTTGTAATTTAAATGTATTTAATATTATAATGTAATATTTAAATGTAAATATTTGAGACTTAAATATTAAATAAATATCTTTGAAATATTATTCCACGATGCCTTAACAAAAGAGGTAAAAGTTGCACAGAAATTGTCTGTACTTTGGTATGAAAAAGAAAATAGCACTTGGGGCAGTTAGAGTTACATACTCAGAGTGGGGAATAAGATATAAACTGACTAGGCTGTGGAGGGTAAAATGAAAACTTTTGTTCCTTGGCTAAATGCAAGAAATGTCTTTGAGCCTGTAAGTGTGTGTGGGGGGGGGAGTCTGTTTTTTCCTTATCTCTAAGAAATCCTCCTTACCTAGAAATCTCACCTGAAGATTGAAGACTCCTAAGCACATGACATGGGATGTCTTGTCTCTTCTTTCCTCAAGGAGCTCCTCTAGAGACTTGACAGAACCACGTGACTGAGACTGCAAGGCACTCATGCCCGCGGGGATGGCAACCAGAATGAGCAGCTCAGCTCCTAGAAACTCCCATGAAGGACCTCACTCAGTCACCAGGTGCTCTCCCCATTTCCAGGTACCTTATTTTCTTCTCTTAAGCTCTATAATAAAATCTTTCTAAACTGCAGCCTGCATGGTCTATGGATTTCATTCTTTGAAATTCATAACACAAGAACTGGAGGCCACTGACTCAGTGGAGTTTTGTGTGACTGTGATTGTCCAACCCCCTAACTCCTGGGCTGAAAGCCCAGCAAGGAGACAAGAAAGGCTCCATTTATCTCAAAGATACCCCAAATTCCCACATCACCTGGATACAATGGATTAAACTATACCCATTCAAAATCTATGTGGTAAATCCCTAATCCTCATGTGAATGTACTTGGGACTAAATCTTTTAAGAGGTAATAAAGGTTAAATGAAATCATGAGGGTGAGGCCCTGATCCTAAAGGAAGAGACATTAGAGACATTAGAATTGTGATATGGACCTAATGCAGAGTTACAATGTGCTCTGAGAGCTGATCACATGAGGGTTTATCTGGTCAGAGAAGTAAAAGTAAAAAGGCTTTTCTGAAGAAGTACTACTAAAGCCTACAAAGAGGCCCATGAGCTGAATTAAATAATCCCCTTTCCTTTGGTGAACTGCTTCCAGTCAGGTGTTTTGTCCCAGAAACTAGGAAGGAAATGATGTGCACTTGGAAATTGACATGTCATAACTGTTTTAAATCTGAGTGACACGTGCAACTATCTTCAACGTTAAGCAGGACTCACAGAACTTCAAAAACTTTTTCCATATTAGCTCCAGGTTACTCTTTCACTTCAACTGATTAGAGATTCCGCCCCGCGGCCATCCCCGCCCCAGCTTTGGGGATAGTTGATGTTCCTATCTAGCTAGCGTAGAGAATTATTCACAGTGGCATACAGCCTTGTGCAGAATTGAGTAGAACTGCGTTTTGCTTTCACGCCCAGCACACTTTGCACATGGACGGCCAATGCAGGGCTGAGAGCCACGGTCAGGTTCTGAACGTCAGTGCCGAGATGAAGTTCAGCCAGAGCACAGGTGGAGACCAGTGTTCTTGAAGTTGGGACAAGAGACACCACTAACGTGACAGTCCTCCAAACATCACAGGAAAACACATCTCCGTGCTAGACCTCTAAAGAGCTGGGTTTTTTTTCCTTGAAAGTAACTCCTGCCTGGAATTATATATTTGACCTGAAAAATGTCTAACCATAATAATATTATTTTGAACATTATCCAGCACTCTTCACCCAAGGGATGCTCATCTTTGGCTAATTAAATCTCACAGTTTATAAATGAAAGCAAAAGCTTGCCTCGTTATCTCCAAGACAATGCTTCTGTGAGGTTAAGTTTCAGAGCTCCGGAAGGAAAAAGGGAAGTGGGGCAGAAACGCCTTGTGCCAGTAGCGCATTGCAGAAAACCAAGAAAGAAACTCTTCTGACGTCCACAATAAGGACCCTGCTCCTAACTCGTTGCTTTGCAAAGGCTGTGTTTCTCCGTCACCAGGAAGCGACAGCCAAGGCTCGCCCTCACATCTGCAGCGAAAGACACTGATTTGCATACCCAGACTGCTTTGATGTTGATACAAACTAAGTTCTTTACAAAATAAATTATTATTTTTTTAATTTTATTTTTGAGACAGGGTCTTTCTCTAGCCCACGCCTTGCAGAGATTGAAGGTGTGGCTACCACACCCGGCTCACACTAATTATCTTCAAAATCAACATCCTATTGCGTTTCTTTTTGTGAAAGTTTACTCAGATGGAGTTCTCACACCAGACAATCCCTCGATATAGCCTGGAATTCAGAATACACTGCCCCACACATTAGTACACTTATGCTGTCATCACTAGAGGCGATGCTAGAACATTTCCACCTCCTGGAGAAGGGCCCTCCCTCCCCTTGGCAAGTAGTATTCTATTTTCCCTTTGATTCCCAAAACTTAGCAACTGCTAAATGGCTTTCTGTCTCTATTCATTTGCCCAATTGAACATTTCATTAAAGAAAAAAAAAGTCATTACATGATATGCAGTCTTCTATGACGGGCTTCTTTCACATAGTTTGATGTCTTCAAGGGATGAACCTTGATATAGCACGAGTCAGCACTTCATTAGCATTCTCAGCTGTGTGATACATCACTGTATAGGGGTGATGTGTAATCATTCCTTCAACTCTTGCTTATTAATTCATGAATTCATGGACATTTGAATTGTTTTTTGCCTTCTGGCTCTTATGAATAATTCTATGTACAGACGTACAGATTTTATGATTACATATGCCTTTATTTTGGGGGAGGCATACACAGAGGTGAAGTTTCTCAAGCATAATGCTAGATTCTGGGACTAGTGACATTAAATTAACTTTGTGAGGAACCTTCTACTGTGTTCCACAATGGCTGACATATACATTTCTACCGCCAATCTAAGAGAGCTGCAATTTCTCCATGTTCTACTCAAAACATGTTTTTTTTTCTCTATATTTTTGGTTTCAGTTATTACTTCCTAACTTGAACATTAGATCATATTGTATAATTTCAGCATTCAAAAATGTACAACTCAGTAGCCTTGGTCCATTCACAATATTGTGCACAAAGAGTCTATCTACCTCCAGAACATTTTCAACCCCCCAACAAAAGAGTTTGTGCCCATTAAGTGGTCATTTCCAAGTCTCTATGTTCACTGGTCCCTAGAAATTACTTTTGAATGTCCAGAAAGAGTAAGCTCCTTGTGGTTTTTGATATTATCTCTAAGACCATTACTTAAGTCATAAAGACGTATGCCTATTTTTCAAAGAATTTTTATAATGAAGCTCATACATCTAGATGTTTGATATATTCTGGATTAATTTCCTGCACTGTATAAGTATGAATGCAAATTCATTCTTTTCCCTGTTATCCCATCATTGAACCAATTATTCTTTTCCCCCACAATTGTCTTACCACACTGGTTGAGATGGCCAATTGATTATAATTGTGTTTATTTCTAGACTTATATAATTAAGATGTGTATATGTTAATTGTACAAAGAAAGTAGGGCTTATACCTATTTTGCTGTACTATTTGAAATTGAAAGTGAATATACTTTGTTTCATTTCTTTCCACTCCAAAAAGGTATAAAATATTTATCAACTTTCTATTTTGGAATTTGGAGGATAAATTAGAATTTGATGATCCTTTTAAAAATTAAATATTATGTGAACTCATAGTGTGAAGTTATGGAGTATGATTAAGAGAATTCATGAGTAGGGGATGAATCCTTCACTTTCGACCATTTTTCCTACTTCAAGATCAGAATTATGAATAAATTATGAGCTTTCTTCTTAAATAAGGCAGGCTGGCATCCAGGTGACTTTTCTGGAAGACACCCAGAACATTAGTTTGCCCAGGGGACAATAAATAACTTCTATACATCTGTTGTTATTAGCCCCTTTTTGTTTAGGGATCTGTTCACTTGTTTTAATATGTTGTTTCCTTAAATATATTAGAGCCACAGTTAGTTTAGAAGTAGTTTGTAAAAGAATGTTTCTTGTTAAGCTAATAATTTCTCCAATATGAGAAATGATAATAATAAAAGAGAGCATTCCTTTTATTTTTGCTGAAAATACTGCCTGGATACAGCTTCACAAATGAGTGGCTGCAGCAGTGCATGTACCAGAGCTTTCGAACTCGCCATCACCTGAGGTAGCCAGGCTGTTTCTGCGCCCAAGGATCTCTTTGATGATGAGCGCGTCTACTCATAGGTATACTTGCCTATGATGCTGAACATAGTTTGACATTGCATTTGCACCCTACAAATGAGAGGCAGCCCCATGTCTGACACCCACTGAAACAGGGTTTTTTTTTTTTTTTGTGGTAGCTGTAAACATCACAGATGGTCTTGGAATAAGAGCGTTCTTTACATCATCTTCTTTAGTTTGAAAGCAGTCCTATCAACAGGTACTATTGCTAATCCCAAGTTTTACTTTTGGAAGCTGAAGCTTGGAATGTGCAGAAACATGAGTGTCTTTCCCCTCGTTTTCTGTTATAATGCTGCTTTCTGTGTGTAGGTGCTCTGCCCCACTCCCCCTCGTCCTGGATGCCCTGCTGTTGAGATGGTGAAGAAGTAACCGACATGTGGTCATCTCCGAGTGGGAATTCTCACTGGCGGTTCTTATGTCTGAACACTGAAAGTGGAGCTTTCTTTCCTTTCTCGGTTCGTTACTTAGAAGAGTGGCAGTCCAGTGCACAGTCTTCTTTACCTTGCATTAGAAGGAAACCCTGCCTGTGGAAGAGAAGAAAGCAAGACAAGGATACTGGATACAAAGCTGAAGAGGAGGAGAAAAGACTATCAATCAATCAATCTATCTATCTGTCTGTCTATCTATCTTCTATCTTTCTTTCTTTCTTTCTTTCTTTCTTTCTTTCTTTCTATCTCTCTCTCTCTCTATCTTATCTATCTATCTATCTATCTATCTATCATCTATCTATCTATTATCTATCTATCTATTATCTATCTATCTTCTATCTATCTATCTATCAATCATCTATCTATCTGTCTATCATCTATCTAACTACCTATCATCTATCCATCAATCAATCTATCTGTCTATTATATCTATCTTCTGTCTATCTGTCTATCTATCTATCTATCTATCGATCTATCGATCTATCGATCTATCTATTATTTATCAAACTATCATCTATTTTTCACCATCTATCTACCTCTATATATCTGAAGTGAGGTCCGTGTCTTTTAAACATTTTTACTGGGAGTGTTAAAAGGCAAGCATACTGTAATTTGGTGTATTCCCCTAGGTTATGCTCTTTTGTGCCCTCTCCCCAGTAAGGACCCTCCTTTTTTCAAAGGAGTCCTTCTGTTTCATTGTCTCATTCCTTTTGTCCTGTTCCATTATCTATGCCAAAATGTTTAGGGGATCTGGGTTGCAGAGACAGCTTAGTGGTTGTGGCCCTTGCCAGAAAAGCCAAAGGACACAGGTTCAATTCCTCAGTACTCACATAAAGCCAGATGCACAAGGTGTCACACATGTCTGGAGTTCATTTGCAGTGGCTGAAGGCTCTGGCATGCCCATTCTCTTTTTTTTTTTCCTCTCTCTCTCTCTCCACCTCTCTCTATATATCCACCTCTTTCTCTTTCTAAAATAAACACATAAAATATTTTAAAAATATGTATGGGCACAGAACAGAACAGGTCTCATAGAGTACTGGTAGGTACTGTGGGGTCATAAATGCACCAGTCAGTTCATGTTGGGAAGCTTTCAGGCTTTTATGCCTTCCAAGGAAGCACCTTTAACCACTGGGCCATCTCTCCAGACCTCCTGTTGAAAATTTTATATATGTGTATAATGTATTTGGTCATATTCACTCCATTACCTTCGTTTAATGCTCATGCTCCACCAAAGCGTTTCTTCCTTACATATCCCTCATCTCCCTCCTACTTTCATGTCCTCAGTGGGATTGCTGGTATTCACCATGGGTGTGTGGGTTATGAGTTGTAAGAGCAGCGGTCAGTCAACGTGGGTGGGGGCAATGCCTCCAGATATTCCTTTCTACCTCCTCCTCTGCAAATTCCCTGAGCCTTGCTGGGTGTGTCTTAAGTCTACTGGAGTGTTGAGCTCTGAGCAGTTTCTGGATTTCTGCTTTGGTAAGTTTTGACTGTGCATCTATGCTTCTTGACTCTGGATGCAATAGGGCCAGCTGCCTCACTCTCCCATCATTTTTTTCCCCATATATAATGGAGTATTCTCACAAATCATTAGCCATAGGAAACCCTCCTTCTCTTAAATTGCAGTTATTAGGTATTTTTGCCAGAGCTGCAAGACTAGCAACTGATGTAGCATCTACAGCTATGTGTTTAATCATCAGAACTGGTTGCTATAAACCTGTAGTTCTCAGAAGCCAGCCTTGTGAGCCTTTGGGTCTGCTAGTGTAGCTCATGGGCTATAGGAACTCATGAGGCCAGAAACAGCAACAGTGAGGAATCCATCCTTTGCTTATCTGAGATTTCCATCTAGATTGAGCAAAAGAACTCAGCCAGCTCACTGGTAATGCGTTTCATATTCTTGGTATTTCCTGTGCCTTATCCTCTTCCTCTTCATCTGGTATAACTTCTCTGGCATTTGAGCATTTGCTTTAGCCATTCCTTACCTAGGCACATGTGCTAGTCATTTCTGTGAGCCCAGCAGTGGACAGGCTCAGGCTTATGTATGATCTGCCTAGCCTTGATCAGTTTCCGGGTCTGTTGAGAGGAACTGGCTTGGCAATTTCATTCACCTCATTAGGATCCAACCATGCCTTCTTCTGACCCCAGCGGAAGACACTGGAGACTGGCCTCTTCTGAAGCCTGAGTTATCTTCAGGCCTGCAGATGCAGGAGCACGTGGGGAGAACCTGTTTTCTGCGTGCGCACTTTTGAACAGCAGAATTAAGAAATTGAACATGGATTCTTTGAAAACTTTCTTTGCTTTGGAGGGAATACATAGACTTAATAATTTTTCCTGCAAGGGTTAGGAGAGGTGGGAGGAGTCACCGGAGAGCCAAATGCAGAATGTCTAGCATCTCCCTTCCCTCCCTTTCTTCCTCCCAGAGGTAAAAAGCAACACCCAGCTTCTTTCTTTTGATCTGACACACTCCCTCTGAATTCTTTTCTTTGTAGTCGTTGTTTTCTTTGTAGGAATCTCCTGACCCTATTTCTTTGCTTGGTAATTTTGCTACTTACTCTTCAAGATCTAACTCAAGTATCCCTTTTATCTAGATATAAGCAAAGGCAGTGGTGTTCCAATACTGTGGACAACAGGCATGGAGCTAGTCCCTTAATGTCCCACTTTCTAGTAGGTATGACTTCTGATGGACACCGATGTAATGTTTGCTCTTTTAGAAAATTAGAATGGAAGTACTTGTTTTGACATCCCTTCCCTAGGGAAACTGCAAACATCAGTGAAATAAAATGCAAATTACTTGATGAATTTATTTTTAATTCCATTTATTTGAGAGAGGCAGATAGAGAGTATAAATTTAATTTTTGTCGCTGCTTTTTTTTTAACCATTGCTTATTTTTTATCCAGTTTGTTGAACTCGAAAACAATACATGTTGAAAAATTAACTTAGATGCCACTCAAACAGAAATTGATATTCTCAGTGCTGTCCCCCACACACCACCCCGCCCCGGTTTCTCATTTCTCCCTTTGCTCTTCCTTTGTGACTCGTTCATACCTGAAGTTAGGTACTCTGGGACACTGCAGGTACATTTAAGAGTCCTTTAATAGGCTGCGAGGAGGATGCAAGGGGATCAGCACAAAACAAAACCCAAGTGCACTTAGTAAGCTGTAAAGTTCTGGAAGCTGATCGCTCAGATTGACAGAGTTCTAAACAAATCCCTGGCAGAGGGAGGGGAAAAGTGCCAGGGGCTGGACGTCTGTGCACCCGCTTCAGAGCCCGCGCTCGCACAACGGAACTCTGAGCAGTGAGGACTCGGGGGAGAGTCCGGAATTCCGTGCAGAGGGCGCGGAGGAGACTGAACTACAACTCCCGACATGCACGTCGGCCAAAGCGGCTTCTAATCCTACACGACCCTTTTATTCCTTCTACTTCTCACGCCCGGGTCTGCTTTCTAGGGGACGCATAGTAGCCATGTAGAGAGATTGTAAGCTTGTGGGGTGACCAGGCACTGAGAACATGTCACCGAATACCCTTAAGTTTTGGATGTCTAGGTCAGGCATTGTGGAACCTATTGTCCTCCTGCCCGTGTTTCCGGGGGGACATTCTTGATGGGCGGACGCTGTGGCGCGGCAGTTTTAATTCTCCGACGGCGGTCCATTGAAGCGACGAGATGGTTCTGACCGGGCTCATCAGGAAACTTGGTAATAGTCTTGAATTTCCCTTGGTAGGAGGCTCTCCCGGGTCATGGCACGGTCAGGTCACGTCTCCACGGGTTCCTTTTTTTTCTTTTTCTTTTACGGCCGCCCCTGGGACCCTCCTCACGCTTGGTGCAATCTCCCCTCAAGTCCACGCCCGCAGAGCCCCGGCGGCCTTTTCCTTGAAACCATTGCTTTATGTCTTCACCCTGCCCCGTCCCTGTCCCCAGCGAAAGTAACCAAGCTGTAGAATCAGTTCTGGGTGGGCGTCTCATGGGAGTCCGGAAATAAAACAGCTTTGCACTACACTTTCCCTGGCAGGTCATCAGCTGGCCGAGATCAGGGAACGCGCGCTCCGAAGCATTCTCTGCAAGGTCGAGCACAGCTTGATCTGCGAGGCAGACCTCATTCAGGAAAGGCTGCTTTTCCTCCATTTGCTCGAGTGGTTCAATTTCCCATCCGTTCCCATGAAAGAGGAAGTGCTGCACCTGTTGAACAGATTGGTTAAGGTAAGGTCAGGCTGGGAACGCAGTCAGAGCGTTCCTTTGTCATCTGATTGTAGCAGCTACTGAAAGACATAAATTGTGCTTGGAAAGAGGGCTGCGAGAGATGGTGAATTTTAATTCACCTGGGTGTACAAATTGCCCATCTGTTCTATTTGATATTCGATCTCACCTTGCCTATACTGCGCCCCCAAGCAGAACAGAGCTAACCGCTTCAGAGTTCGGGTATCTATCTTTTGCTTTCTGAAACCATTTTGGATTTCAGGTAATATTTGAAGGCACTATTTTTCTGCTGTTTGCAGACCATGTTTGATAGCACATGTGTTGCTTTTCCATTATTATTTCCGCTTCCTCCTGTCCCCTTAAATGTCAAAATAGACTCGGCCTTTCAGATCGTTAAAGCCCTACGTTCATCGAAGATCCTAATTACTTTGGCATCCTGTTGAATGATTGAGGGTAAGGATAGGTAATTAGGTGCCTGTCAGTGGAGAAATGTAGCCTATTTTCTAAAAACATAAAATTAGAAGGGTGACTGGGAAGGCAGGCGTAGAAGAGGAAGAGGCTAAAATATTAGTAATCACTTTAAAATATTTTTGTTTATTTGGAGGGAGGGAGGGAAGGAGGGAGGGAGAGAGAGAGAGAAAGAGAGATAAGAATGAATGGGTATTACAGGGCCTCTAACCATTGCAAAGGAACCCCAGTTACATGCAGCACTTTGTGCATCTGGCTTCACGTGGTACTAGGGAATCCAGCCTAGGCCATCAGACTTTACAGGCAAGTACCTTTAACCATTGAGGCATCCCCCAGCCCAATAATCACATTTTAAAATCAATAAGAGTTTAGGAATTGATAGTGTGCTTTCTGGTGTTCAGTATCTTGTCTTCCTTCTCTTAAGTGTCATCGGTGTTTTATGTATGTCTCTGTGGACTTATTTTAATTCATGAACGCTGTTCAGACTGTGGTACGGCAATGCAGGATTTGTTTTTCGGAAAATGGAACATTTGGCTGGGGATGTAGCTCAGTGGTAGAGCACTCCCCTTGAAAATGAACCAGTTGTTATGCCAAAATAATTTTATGTTTTTATTGTTTCAAGTGGAGTTTGAAGCTTTTGGTGCTTATGGGAATTCTGAAAACTTGTCTGTCTTGTCTAGTATACCCCTGCAGTCCAGCACTTGATTGATCTTGGAGCAGTGGAGTTCTTGTCGAAGCTTCGTGCTAACGTGGAGCCAAATCTACAAGCTGAGATCGATGGCATTCTGGACGGACTTTTCATTCTTCCTTCAGAAGTTCCTGAACCACACTCTGCCCCTTACCAAGCCGGTCAAACTGGTAACTCTTCCTGGGAAATAATTTTGGGATCAATCAATAGAGTCAGCTAACATATAAATGTATTGACTTTCTTATTAAAGAAAAGAATATTAGAGCCGGGTGTGGTGTTGCACGCCTTTAATGCCAGCACTCGGGAGGCAGAGGTAGGAGGATCACCGTGAGTTCGAGGCCACCCTGAGACTACATAGTGAATTCCAGGTCAGCCTGGGCTACAGTGATACCCTGCTTTTGGTAAAAAAAAAAAAAAAAGATTAGATTAGAAAAAAAATTCCACTTACCCTTATCAAACTTATTTTTTCACTATTCTTTTTTTTTCATGCCAGTGTACAAAACTTTGACCTATTTTTCCTTTCTATGCATGCATTTCATTACTGTCACTTTTAGTCTAAAGATTCCAGGGGCCTTGCTTTTATGAGACCATCCTGAGCCATTTTTTTGAAACAATACTAACATATTTTTCTTTTTTATTTGCATGTGGGGGTGCATGTGCATGTGTGGGGGTGCCAGGATGTGCCAGGACCTCTTGTTGCTGGACATGCCCTCCAGCTGCTTGTGCCGCTTTCCATGGCTGGCTTATGTGCGTTGCTTGGGAACTGAACCCAGGGGGCAAACTTTTCAGCCACGAGCCTTTAACCAATGAGCCATCTTCCTTTGCCAAACCTTTTTTTTTTTTTTTTTTTTCCTGAGGTAGGGTTTTGCTTTGGCCCAGGCTGTCTGGAATTCACTATGTAGTCTCAGGGTGACCTTCAACTCACGGCGATCCTCCTACCTCTGACTCCTATGTGCTAGGTTTAAAGGTGTGAGCTTCCACACCCACCTCCAAACTATTAAAATGTATATATTTATTTATTTGTAGGTAGGGAGAGAGAGAGAGGAGAAAGAGAAAGAGAAAGACAATGGGTGTACCAGGGCCTCCAGCTGCTGCAAATGAATTCCAGATGCATGCACCACTGTGCATTTGGCTTTACATGGGTACTGGGGAGTCAAACCGGGCTCATTAGGCTTTGTAGGCAAATGCCTTAACTGGTGAGCCATCTCTCCAGCTCTCTCCTCCAACCTATTTTTATTGAACACTAGTTGTTGGGTGCCAAATGTTGTTTTAAGTGCTTTATAGTTGTACTTTTGGGTCATATTCTTCACATTGAGGCATAGTAAATGAACCTTTGCTCATAATGTTGCTATGGAGCCCACGTAAAATGTCACAGTGCAACAGTTTCATAGGCTGTGTTATGACTGTCCTGGTGACAGTCAGAGAGACAGGGATCCTGGTCTGCCATGACTTGTGTGTCCTCGGCTTTATGAAAACTTCAGTTCTCTTTTCTAAAAATTGGGATAATAATAAAGAACATATTGCTCATACAGGTGCTATGAGGACGAGGACCTAGCGTGTATCAAACATCATTAGCTGCTAATGCCTATTCTTATTTTTTGTTGTTATTTTTCACTCTTGTTATTTAATGGTAATATCCAGTGTAGTGCCTTGCCACATGGAAAGCACGTGAAGTGATGTTTTTTATATCACTGTTGTAATCCTGCTCCGTCAACTTTTTTAAAAAACTTTTTATGGAAAGCTTTCATAACTTTTGGCTATTAACCGTAGCAATTACCATTTATTGTTATGGTGTGTTAAAGTGAGTTGCTCTCAACACATCCTCTTATCACAAATAGACTCTTAAATTGTCTTTTTTTAAAAAAAATCTAACTGCTTGAAAGTGAGATTAAAGGAATACTGTAGGACTTATTTTTAGTTATCTGTATTAATATTAGGAACTATAGTCATAAAAATTTCAAAGGAAATTACAAAATTTAGCTTTTTCTTTATTTTTATTTCAATGGATATATAATCATATGTATTAGGGCAATTTCAGAGGTATTGAAAAATACATTTAAAACTATATATTTTATTTATTTATTTATTAGAGAGTGAGAAAAAGGGAGAGAGAGAGAGAGAGAGAGAGAGAGAGAGAGAATGGGCGCACCAGGGCCTCCAGCCACTGCAAAGGAACTCCAGATGAATGCACCTCCTTGTGCATCTGGCTTACGCGGGTCCTGGAGAATTGATCCGGTATCCTTTGGCTTTGCAGGCAAACGCCTTAACTGCTAAGCAATCTCTGAAGCCTGAAAAATAATTTTTTTTTGTTTTGTTTGTGGAGGGGTAGAGGCTAATTCTTAAGGTTGAACTCAGGGCCTCATGCATGCTAGGCAAGTGCTATACCAAAGTTACTCCCAGCCCCCTGCCTGACTCCTTTCTTTTTGAAATTTCTTACTTTCTAGTTATTAGTGAGAACTACAGTATGAACTGTCAAGATGGAATAGAAGAGAAGAGATGTAGAAGGACAGCCCTTGAATACTTTGTAGCAGAGACGTAAACATGATGGATACTTTCATTCTAATAGATGACTGTGCTGACGTAACAGAGCAGCAGGGGAGGGCTTGGCTGAGGAGGTTTTTTTTTTTTTTTTCCTTAGTTTAGAAGACACTCTGTTCAGAAAGAAACACAGACTACTACAGACTACTACTTTTTTTTTTTTTTTTAGTTTTAACAACGATGGAAAGTGAAGAGAAAACTCGTACTTTATACTATTTGAAAAGTAATTTTCACTGTTAACATGTAGTCAGCAGCACAGTAATTTATGTGTTTTCTTTTCAGAAGTGTCACAACAGCCTGAAGTCTTAATAGGCTATTTCCCCCAAGACAGAAGTCATGTCCAGCACATGGACGTAGCTCCAGGAGCTGTGGGTGCGTATATGTCACGATGTGTGTCCTGCTCCACTGTGGTGTGTATGTCACGATGTGTATCCTGCTCAGCTGTAGTATGTATATATCAGGATGTGTACCCTTCTCAGCTGGTAAATGACAAGATAAATGTACTTGTTCTCTTTGCTTTGAAGAGACATTATGGCCAAACTTGAATGTTTTAACCTAAAGTAAAATTTCCAATGACTTCAAATTAATTTCATATATAGAGCCTACCTTGCAGAAATATTAAGCAATTCTAACTGTGTTTGAGCCACTATGCAGGTAGGTGGCATTCATGTCTTTAGTACTTGGTGCCTGTTGAACACAGGTATTTGTTGGAGATTGTGCCTAGCACCATATATGTGTGTGTTGATTCATTGATTCCCCAGCTCACAGCATGGTACCATTACTCAGTAACTCCAGCAAGAGTCTAGGATGAGCCTGGCTTTTTGTTTTTGCTGTTTGTCTAGCATCCAGTGGATTAAAGGTGAAGGCATTTTTCTTCTGAGCCATCTGGAATGTCCTCTCCTGGCCCTGGTGTGTTTTGCCGTCCTGTGTCTGGTTTCTTTCCTTTCCACGTTTGCGGGAACCCTCCCGATGCACCTGGCACGGTCACTTTCTGCTTACTCTGTCTGCTTCCGTATCGCTCTGTGCTATGAAATTATGTGTACTTTACTTGTCTCTCTCATAGCCAGCAATAGCTATGAACATGACTCTGTCCCAGTGTCTGAAACTACAACACATATGTTGCGTACTCAGTGTGGACTCTGTGACAGATGAAAAATTTCTCCCAGTTCCTCATGTTCCCCAGAGAACACTGAAACTTAGAGGAGCTACACGTTTTGGACTTGGTGACATAGGAAATAGTTATGTTGGCGTGCCTTAACGTTTTATTGCTTGTACAGTTGGAATGGAAAGGGTGTGCTCAGAGAATGTCTGCTGATGTCAGTTGGTGAAATGAACTCAGTGTGGAAGCTCTGTTATTAAATGTACCTTTTCTGACTGGAGATGTTGTCTGCATTTAATAATTCCATATTCTTTTGAAGACATTTGGCAGAAATATTATTTGCACATTTGAAAGGGCTTATGTTATACAAATGCTATTGTAGTGTTTAGACACTCTTCATATTATATCATGTAGATGTTATTATTAGTATTATTGATTATGTGGACGCTGTTTTTTATATGTTGCCACTTTGGTGCAATATAAGACCTGCTATGAAATAAGTGGAGTGAGGGAAGTCTTAAAAAATTGGCTTGATTTTCAGATTTCTTTAGTCATGTTTGAGCACTGGCATGTGGCCTCAAATCCCTGCTCTTTAAGTCACCTTCCCAGAGGTTTAAACTTTGAACACCAGGTAAGATATTTTAACATGACTAATATGTATGACATGTATGATTATTTTCTATCATTTACAATGTTTGAAAGTAAAGTTTTTATTGTTTTAATCAAAAGTATTTAAGAGAGAGAGACAGACAGGGAGAGAATTCATGTACCAGGGCCTCTTGCCATTGCAAATGAACTCCACATGCATGCACCACTTTGTGCATCTGGCTTTATATGGGTACTGGGGAATTGAACCCTGGGCTGGAAGGCTTTGCAAGCAAGCACCACTAACCACAGCCTGTGTGAAGGTTTTCTACACAACCAGTTCTTTGTATACTAGATTTACATTCTTTTCTTTTAGTGTCAAGGTATCGTTGCAAATTCAACTGAATTTTCAACTGAATGCCATTTAACATTGTTTTTCACCTAATGTTCTTCTTGTAATTGTTATTTTAGTGTATTAAGTTTAAATTATGAAACTAGTCATCTGTTGTCTCTCCTGAGAGGACAGATTTGCAGCTGCCTTGTGTGGAATATTTCTGGTTGCTGTAAGCTGTGACCTTTACTTTGGGACTTTATTTATTATTTAGGTTTTTTCAAGGTAGGGTCTTGCTCTAGCCCAGGCTGACCTTGAATTCACTGTGTAGTCTCAGGGTAGCCTTGAACTCATGACAATCCTCCAACCTCTGCCTCTGGAGTGCTCGGATTAAAGGCATGTGCCACCACGCCCAGCAGGACTTGAAGATGAAGCCTCACTCTTAATTTTGTAAATCCATCATCATTGGATTCATTGACATCTGAAGTTTGTTTGTTCCATTCACAGTAACTCAGAACGTGAAGTGGCTGAAGGTCTCTGTATTTCCTTGGCTGCCTCTGACCACAACAGATAGACATGTTCTCTCCTCTAATGAGAGGTACAGTCCTGACCAATTTCAGGTGTTTTGGTTGTTTATGCCATTAAAGTCTGATTATTAATACTGTATATTTTCATCTGGAATAGGTAAGTAGTATGAGAACGATGGGTGTATATAAAAGATTTCCATTACTTCAAAAAAGCAAGCCAGGAAGTTCTTATATGTCTTTGATCAATCTTCATATATCCAGTTTCCCTTCCTTCGTTTTTCCCTTCCTCCCTCCTCCCTCCCTCCCTCCAGTTTTTTCTAGAAAGTCTGTTGAGTAGTGCAGGCTGACCTTGAATGTGCTGGGTAGCCAAGGGTAACCTTGTTATCCTGATCACCAAACTTAGCTCATATCCAGTTTTTTTTTTTTGTTTGTTTGTTTGAATCATATAGTCCTTTATGACATGTTATATCTTTATTATTGACTTGAGTCCCTGGCCATTGCTTGTGCCCTTGATTAATAAAAATGGAAAAATTAAACATAAATGCAGATTTCCTTTGTTAGAATACATTTTAAAACCGGGACTCCACTAGGAGAAAAACTTAGAATATTGAGAAGGTTGGGCAACTATTTTGATCTAATGTAATGGATAGTACTTTATTATTACCTTCAGACATAGAAGGCTGATATGTCGGTGTCTGGAGAGTGCTACATATCCAGGTTCCTGTGGCACTCTTTCGTCTACTTTCCCAGTGAGTGAGCAGCCTGCCTTTGGTGGGTGTGAACCTGGGGAACAAAAGCAAGGGTGTCAGTTAGGACGAGATGCGGAAGCATGTGTCAGAATGATCACTGTTGGTGGCACTCCTAGAGCACAAGTCAGTCTTGGGAAAAGTACTCAGGAGGTGGGTGCAGCGCACCTGGAGTGGACTGAGCCTGCTTTACCTGCCAGTTCTGAGTCCGTCCCCAAGGAAGGGATTGTGGTGGTTCTGGTGCCCACTTTGGATGGTGGGCTGGCTCAGCCTCCATTCAGGAGTCTGGTTTCCTGAGGAGGGTAGTGGACAGCTGCTCTCTTCTCAGGCCGAAGCTGAGGGGCTTCCACTGTAGGGGATAAGAGGGAGTCCTACCTTGATTCATCAAGAATAGTGAAGGTTGCAAAGAAATTTAATTCCTAGGAGTTACCTCAGTATTTAAACCACATTCTTTCTCTGATTTCGAAGATTTTATTGAATTCTGTATCTTTTGACCTCATTTTGTAGCGTTATGACAGTCTGCAGAGGGTGGGGAATATGATCTGCTCCTCTTCTTCAGGACGCAAAGCCATAGGCAAGTGCTCTTACAAGCACAGGTGTGGACAAAGCAAACCCCTTAGAGACTTATTGACCGGGACAAGACGTTGGCAGGCGTCCAAGGGGAAGTGTCTCAACTGAGGCCCAGAGGGTTGTTAACAGTCATTGTGATTGTGCCAGTAGCTTACACAGACACATAATGAATGCTGTATTTTGTTTGTTTTTAGCTCTTTGAGAAGTAGCAGTCACACTTTGATCTGGAATACCTGTGAACTATTGAAAGACGTTATCATGCAAGACTTTCCCGCTGAAATTTTTCTTCAAAGGCCAAAAATTGTTCAGGTTACTATCTTCTCTAATTGTTTTAGGTCTTGAAACAGAACACTTTATTTTATTTTTTTATTAACTCATTTATTTGGGGGGAAAGAGAGAGAGAGAGGCAGATAGATATTTAGAGAGAATGGGCTAGCCAGGGCCTCTCGCCCTGCAAATGAACTCCAGAGGCATTTGCCACCTTGTGCAGCTAGCTTTATGTGGGTCCTGGAGAATTGAACCTGGGTCCTTTAGTTTTGCAGAGAAGTGCCTCAGTTACAACAAATTTTACAGAGTAAGAATCCTTGGGAAGAAAATCTGTATTAATGTATTTTAAGAATGAAGTATTTGGATAGTTACATTTCTTCCAATGGTTAGTACTCTGATCTGAATTAACATTCAAGGGTAATGTGATAGAGAATAAGTTTGCAAACTAAGGTTGGGCAGCAGTATATTTGACTTGGAAGAATTGTGTCAGTTTTTGAGTGTTTTGTATGTTTAAGGAATAATACTGGAGAAATATTTCAGCAATGAGCTGTGTTCTGTGTAATAATATGATGTCTTTTTGCCTTTTTTCAGAAGGGGTACTGAACAGATTTTAGAAATTAGAAACATGGACTATTTAATGTTTTCCTTCCCTTTCCCTTTCCTCGCCTCCTCCTCCTTCTCTCTTTCCTCCTCTTCTTATTTTTTAAAAATTATTTTGTTGATTAATTTGTTAGAGAGAGGAAGGGAGAGAAAATGAATGAGTTGGGCATGCCAGGGCCTCTAGCCATTGCAAACCAACTCCAGATGCATCTGGTTTTACCTGGTATTGGGGAATCAAACCAAGGTCCTTAGGCTTTGTAGACCAGTGTCTTAACTGCTGAGCCATCCCCGGTCCTCTTATTGTTGTTATTATTATTATTTTTTAAGATGAGGTCTTGCTGTTTTGCTGTTATCAGTCTCAAGCTCATATCTCAAATGATCCTCTTGCCTTAGTCATGTGCATCACTGGTACTGCATTAGTCATTTGTTAACCACTTTTTACTTACTTAAATTTTATTATCTTCTTTTGATCTTTTTGAATTTTCTTGTCATTTTTGTCAGTATCTATTTATCATGGTTTATCAAAACTTGCCAACATACTTTCTTTCCTTGTCTTAGGCCCACTTTTTTTTTTTATTTATTGTTTTTTGAGGTAGGGTCTTACTCTAACTCAGGCTGACCTGGAATTCACTATGTAGTCTCAGGCTAGCCTCAAACATATGGTGATCCTCCTACCTCTGCCTGCTGAACGTTGGGGCCAACATACCCAGCATTTATTTATCTATTTTTTTAAGTATCACATTGCTTATTGATAGATACAAGTGTGTAAAATCAGGGCATGACCATGACTTGACAAATTAAGTAGACTTTATTTTAATATTGTAATATGAAGAACCAATTCAGATTCTCACCATTTTAATTCAATATAGTTATGGAGCCTTGGCTGCCCTGGAACTTGCTTCCAATGTTGACCGTAGAGTTGGTCTCAATCTTGTGATCCTGTTGCTTCTGTATGTCTGTGCCCCTCGTGTCTGTCTCCCCCCCCCCCCGTGTGTCTGTCTCCCCCGTGTGTCTGTTTTTCCTGTGTGTCCGCCCCCTTGCCTTGAGATTATAAGACACACCCCACCAAGCCTGGCTCTACACGCAGCTGACACTCAGTTCCCTTAACTGTTTCCACTCTTCTTCATTTCAGAACCTTCTGTCTCTGCTGAAACTGGCCATTGAAGGAGATGGAAAACATCGACTGGCGTTGCAGGCTGTGTCCTGCTTACAGCAGCTGTGCACATATTTAAGAAATAGACTTAATTTTTACCGAGACCCAAACTTTTTCTCGAATAAACAAGGTATTCGTTTTTATTCTGTTCATTAGCCACTGGTATTCTTCGCAGATTCTCCTAGGCTGCCCACTGTACTTAATTTAAGGTTTACTGAGTACATTTTCTCAACATATGAATAGAAACTAGCCAAATGACAGAACCACCATGATCCCATACTCTGATTCTTATATGAAGCTAAATTGGGGTTACTAAGACAAACAGCTTTTTTGATTTTTGGTGTGTGTGTGTGTGTAGCGTGAGTGTGGCAGGTCACAGGAAACTTCTTTCACTTTATTTCGGGGCAGAGTCTCATTCTTGCTCACCACTGTATTCCCCAAGTCTGGGCTTCTGGAAAATCCTCCTCTCTCTGCTTCCTGTCTCACTGCAGGCGTGCTGGGGTTACAGAAGCCTGCCAAGGCTTCTAAATTTCATATATGGTCTGGGGATCCAAACTCAAATACTTAGGCTTGTATAGTAAGCACTTCATCCATTGAGCCATCTCCTTAGCCCAAGAAAAACATTTTAATATAGATTTAAGCATAAGCATTAAGAGAAGACACAAGAACAGTAGTGTACTTCCAGGGATGAGTGCTACCTTCTCAAAAGAGTTTCTTTAAGTGCCTTAAATACACACACACACACACACACACACACACACACATGTGCGTGATTTTAGTGTCTTTTAAAGTCACATTGCTCAGAGCATTGAATAAAAGATTAAGTAAAAATGTTTTGTCATGCTTTTTTTTTTAAAAAAAATTTTTTATTATTGTTTTTGTTCTTTTCAGGTAGGGTTTCACTCTAGCATAGGCTGACCTGGAGTTCAGTATGTAGTCTCAGAGTTGCCTCGAACTCATTGTGATACTCCTACTTCTGCCTCCCAAGTGCTGGGACTGCATGCTTATTTATTTATTTAAACTTTATTTTTACTTATTTATTTGACAGAGAGAGAGAGAGAGAGAGAGAGAGAGAAAGAGGCAGAGAGAGGGAGGGAGAGAATGGGCACGCCAGGGCTTCCAGCCACTGCAAATGAATTCCAGACGCATGCGTCCCCTTGTGCATCTGGCTAACGTGAGTCCTGGAGAGTCGAACCAAGATCCTTTGACTTTGCAGGCAAACTCCTTAACCGCTGAGCCATCCCTCCAGCTCTGTATGCTTATGTTTATAAATAACTTTGCTTTAGTCAATGAGATTAGGTGGTGTATGATGTGTGCGGTTTGGCTTTACAGTCCGATAAGACAAAGTATGTCAAAAGGGCCTATTTTAGCTGTAAACATGGTTTATAATTTTGTGGGATTTTCTCACGAAGGAGATTCTACTCCTTTGCAGGTAGTTTGGAAACTTGGTCAGAGACTGACTAAACCGGGTCTCACGGGGCTCCTGTCTCTTCCCCGGCCTTTCCATTCCACTTCCATGTCCCCTTGAGACTTCTTCTTCCTTTTAAGGGTTAATGATGGCAGAAGTGCCATTCTCTGAAGCTTATTGATGGACATTAGTTTTCATTCATTTTAGAAAAACATTTGCAACTGTTTTCTCAGTGTTTGGCTTGAAAATACTGAGTGGTATTTCATTAAAATTATTTTCATGCAATATGTGAAGCAGTTATGTGATGGCTATGCCAGACCTTTCAGAGAGCAAGTGCCACCTAGTGGCGAAACTGAGCACCAGCCTAGCTTGGACTCTATCTACAGTTGTTTCTATGTGCTTAGGCAGTATGCATTGACGCTGAATATTGAACCTCAGCCATTCGTTGTCTTGCTTCATAGTCCCCGTATTATTAGGAACTTCAATGCTAATTGAACATTTATACCTTTTCAGGATTATAGATTGAGAGGACATGGGCTTTCTTCATTAGTATTTGTAACATAGAGCTTTATGTAAATAACTGGTAACAGACATGTGACAAGAAGTCCCTGTGCTTCCGTAGGAAGAGTTATAATGTTGGTAGAAGTGGCCGCTGTCTCAGGAGACTGACCATATGTTAAGTAGGTACCTATGTGTCACCTGCTGTATGTCGGCTGTCGCTGACAGGCAAGAGTGGCAGTGAGCAGTCCGGCTGGTTTCTGATGAGAAATGCTCTAAGGAAACGAAAGGGAGATGTGACCGTGTGTGGCCAAGGAGACAGCTTATGCCAGACTGGACAGTGCCCTCCAGCTGTAGGAAGAGCAGTCCCGGGGAGGGCAAAGGCTGGAGGCACCAGGAGGGGTGATGGGCAGTGCAAGCAAAGCCTGTGTGAGCGGAGGGCAGTGGTGGGCAGAGGGAATGAGGTGAGGCCACACAGGTAATGAGGGGCATGCGAATCTTGCTGGGGTGTCATATTTGCTTTGAGGAATAATGAGAAACTCTAGGAGGATTGTTTTAAATTTATGGCTCAAGGGCTAGGGAGATGGCTCAGCAGTTAAATGTGCTTGCTTGTAAAGCTTTCTGTCCCGGATTCAGTTCTCTCATACCTATGAAAGCCAGATGCACAAAGTGGTGTATGCGCCTGGAGTTCAATTACAGTGACAAGAGGCCCTGGCACTCTCATTCTCTCTCTCTGCCAAATAAATACATGTCTCTGTTTCCAGATATTTTTCATTACCCTAAGCAGAGACTCTATAACTGTTAAGCACTACCTCTCATTTTCCCTTTCTTCCAATCCTGTGTTAACCTGTAATGTACTTTCCTTGTGAATTTGTCTATTTTAGGTGCATACGAGATCATAGAATATTTGTAATTTTGTAGTATTTCACTTGTAACATTTGTAATATTTTTAAGTTTCATCTACATTATAGCACCTGTTAGTATTTTATTCGTTTTTATTTATGTACAGTTTTTTATTCATTCATCTGCTGATGGACATGTATGCTGTATCTACCTTTTGTTGATGTTTTGTGTGTGTGGTATACGTACACGTGTATGTATGTACATGTGTTCATGTCTGTGCGTATGCATATGCACACAGATGTGGATGCCAGAGGTTGATAACTGGTGTCTCCTTAATCAGTCTGCATGTTATGGTTTTAGACAGGGTCTCTCACTGAGCCTGGAGCTCACAGGTTGCCGAGACTAGCTGGCCAGTAAGCGCGCCATCCTCCTGTGTCTTCCTCCCCAGCACTGGGTTCACAGGTGCTCCGCGTGTACATCAGTGCTGGGCACTGAAGTCAGGTTCCCGGGCTTGCTGGTGGCCACTTAGCAGGCTGAGCCATTGAGCCAGCGCCCTTTGCCTCTTTTGAGTAGTGCTTCTTCAGTTCACACTGGCCCACAAGTATGGACACGAATAGCTGTTTTCAGTTCTTCAGTCATATATGTCTGTTACTGGAATTGGTGGCAGTTTTTCTTCGGTTCGGGTTTTGGAGGACCTGCCACACTACTCTCCATAGTAGCTACACCCTTTTACATTTCTACTCTCAGCATATGAAGCTTCCGGCAGTAACGCTCTTCGTTAACATTTACCCTGTCTCGTAAGCAGAGCCATTCTGAGAGGTGACGCGGCTCCTCTCGGTGGTTTTACCTGCATTTCTCGCACTCATGGTGAATGTCCGGATTGCTGGTGACTTCGCTTCCTAATTGTCACCTGTGCCCCTTCTTTATCTTTGGAGAAATGTCCCTTCACGTCCTGCTCACCTCTTCTGTTGTGTTTCAGGAAATGATTTCTGTATTCTGAATAGTAAACTCTTACCTGAAATATGTTTGGCAGACATTTTTGTCTTTCACTTTCTTGCAATATCCTTTGAAGTAGCACCATGTTTAATTTTGATGAATCCCGTGTATTTATATTTCCTTAGGCTCCTGATGTTTTTGGTCTCGCTGTGTAAGAATCCATTCTAGAGCCCAGGTCATGAAGGTTGTCACTTATTTTCTGGGGAGAGCACTGTGGTTTTCACTCATACTTAGAATGTTGGTCCAGTTGACACAGTGTCTGCATGTGAGTTGAGTTGAGGTAGGGTGCTTAAAGAGGACAGGCTGGAAGCAGGAGCTGGTGGTCCGCTCAGCGCTGGCTCCTGTGTGACAGCTGCCCTGGCTAGCGGCCCACATACGCAGACCGGAATGGGCTGTGTGAACGCTTGCAGAGCACGTTCCTCTTGACTTGGACCTTGCCCCTAGAGAAGCATCTCTACTGTCTTTTGTAGTTATTATTATTATTATTATTATTTGAAGAATGGCACATACAATCTACTTAATCAGAAGTATGTCTCTACTAAGGGATAATCCTATTTATTTATTTCCACAGACACAATCTCCCAGAACTCTTCCTTGTCTTACTGTCACGAAGCGAGAGGTGCTCACCATTCCCAGAACCCGTCCCCAGGAAGCAGCAGCCCTCGGCCTTCTGTGGTTGGGCGCACAGGCCAGCGGCCCCGAGGAGATGGCCAGGATTGGGACGCAGTGTCCTCCAGGTGACTGCTTGCTACGTCTGTGAGCAGCGAGAGTGTCAGCTGTCTCGTGTGTGTTTTCCTTCCAGAGGGAGGTAGTTATTCCACTCTGTCTTCATTTTTGAAACATTACCCTATGAATGGGCTGCATAGACTGTTGCCCCTCATACTGCTTTGATCACGAGATAAAAATTAGGAGAAATAAATGCTACCTTGAAACTCAGCACTTGGCACATAAACATGTACTGTGTGTCTGTGTGCGTGCTTATACGTGTGTGTGAGTGCATGTGTGCGTGAATGTTTGCGTGTCGCAAGTGTGTGTGTGCTTACATGAATGTGTGTGTCTACCAAATCAAAATGTTGAGAGTATATTACTCTGCTTTGATGTTCTGCGGTCAAACTGTATTTTTCCTTCCTTTCTGTTTCCTTAACAAAGAAATGGTTGTGATCCAAGAAGATGTTCTTAATCAGCTATGAAGAGAATGTGATCTAGTTCAAAAAGTCAAAAAGCATGGCTTTAAATGATAGGTGCATTAAAAATATTTTATTTATTTGAAAAAAAATAGAGGATAGGAAGAGAGAGGGAGAGAGGAGAGAGAGAGAGAGAGAGAGAGAGAGAGAACACCATAGCCTAGTGCCACTGCAAAGGACCTCCAGACACATGTGCCACTTTGGGCATTTTCTTTATGTGGGTACTAGGCAGTCAAATCCAGGCTCTCAGGCTTTGCAATCAAGCACATTTAATTGCTAATCCATCTTCCCAGCCCAATAGGTACATTTTTGTGGTATATTTATTTATTTATTATTATTTTATTGACAACTTTCATAATTGTAAACAATATCCCATGGTAATTCCCTCCCTCCCCCACTTTCCCCTTTGAAACTCCACTCTCCATCATATCCCCTCACCCTCTCAATCAGTCTCTCTTTTATTTTGATGTCATGATTTTTTCCTCCTATTATGATGGTCTTGTGTAGGTAGTGTCAGGCACTGTGAGGTCATGGATATCCAGGCCATTTTGTGTCTGGAGGAGTGTGTTGTAAGGAGTCCTACCCTTATTTTGTAAGTCCAATTCTCCTTTAAATGCACAAGTACTTGCTGAAGACATGATTGGGGAATAAGGACTCTTTCAATGGATACATTTATTTGTGTGAATGCAGATGTTTTCATCTACCAAGTTTGCTTGAGGAGTGACATTTTGTTTGTGGATTTAGCTTATCCTAGATTGAAAACATCGAGTCATGAAATTATTTTGTGTGTGTATGTGGTGTGTGGTACGTGTGTGTGTGCGCACGCGCATGCTCTTGTGCTTGTGTTTGTATGTAAGTAGGTGAGTGCGTGTCTGCAGCTGTGCCCAGACGCCAGGGAGGTAGGCAGTAAGAGTTTTCCCCATCACTCTCCACCGCATTGACTGAGGCGGGGTCTCTCACCGGATGTAGAGCTGGCTGCTTTGTCAGGGGTTGCTGGCGGGCTTTCCCTGGCGCCCTGTCTCTGCCTCCCATGTGCTAGGACTGTAGGTGGGCCATCACACCCCCCAGGACTTAGGTGGGTGCTGGGGACCCAGTCTCTGGTACTCACGCTTGCGTGACAAGTGTTTTGTCACCCCAGCCTGTGAGTTTTCTTTGTCCTCTTGTAGTGCCTACCTGCTTTCTTCTCTAGTCTACTCCTTGCTTACCAGAGTTCACTGCCAAGTAAACATTTTCCTCACAGGACCTCTCAGAGGTTGAGAGAAGCCTTAGGCACATCCATGTTTTGGGATACTTGAGGTACTGAAGTTAAATAGGCAAAAAAACAAAAAACAAACAAACAAAAAAAAAACCCAACAAAAAAAACTGGGGTGTTCTAAGTGTGATTCAGCTGTAGTTGTAGATGACATTAAAAGTAAGACCTTTAGCCAGGGGTGGTGGCACATGCCTTTAATTTCAGCACTCAGGAGGCAGAGGTAGGAGGATTGCTGTGAGTTCGAGGGCAGCCTGGAACTACAGTGTGAGTTTCAGGCAAGTTTGCGCTAGAGTGAGAGCCTACCTGGGAAATAACAGAAAAAGAAATAGTAAGGCATTTGAGGACAGAAATATTTTCTTTTTCTTTATTTATTTGAAAGAGAAAGAAATAGGTAGATAGAGAGACAGACAGACAGACAAACTGAGAAAGAGAATGGGCATGTCTGGGCCTCCAGCTGCTGTAATGAACTCCAGAAGCCTGTGCTCCTTGTGCATCTGGCTTACATGTGCCCTGGATAATCGAACTTGGGTCCTTTGGCTTGTCTGGCAAGTGCCTTAACCACTAAACCATCTCTCCAGCCCAAGTACAGATTCTTTTTAATGAAGGAATCCAAGGAAAATGGGATTTTCCATTTTTTGACATCTTTTCGGAATCATATGATGGAGTGTGTGGAATAAAGGAACTCAGATTCCATGATAATTTTCTGGGAGCTTTCTCCAGTTGCTAATGTTTGCTTACTTAGAACATTTGGTGAAGACCTCAGACACTCTAGGTAACTGTGTAAACTACTTTTAGCTTTATAATTTGATTCCACAAGAACATTGCTATAAATCTGTTTCCTTTCTTAGAAATATTTGGGTTATGACTTCTGTAGGAATGTTGACATTTTTCAAAATCTGCCATTTGAAAAGCAAGGCATAAATGTGTTTTTGGCTTGATGCAATTATGTGTGTGTGTACGTACATATATAATTTTATGGTACTGCAAATTCACCTATAGTCCTGTAAATATTAAGGAGGTGCTCTGCCATTGGACTACATACACCCTTAGCCCCTTCACGCACAGCTTTCTGTATGGAATTTAGTTAATGAATGTTCCAGAGGTTTTGGGAATCTCAGTGGCAAGAAGCACTGTGACTGTGGCGGGTGTAAGGCTTCTAATGTGGAAGGAGGCAGATTGCAGTGAGTCTGCAGAGGGTCGCGTCTGCATGCAAGCTCATCCCTTGTTTACTCTGCAGTGGAAGCAGTGGTCATGCTCATAGAAACTCGACGGGGTCTGTCCACTCCCCTCTGGACATGGCACGTGTGGACTTGCCCGCGCTGGAGACGGAAGACGTGCTGGAGCTGCAGTTCCAGCAGCTCAGCCTTCCGCAGTTCTGCATCTGCGTTCTTGAGGCTGCGGCTCCTCTGTTGAGAACAGGTCAGTTGTGTTTGAAGTCCTGTTTGTTCATAGCCACTTGCATTTGTTTTGTGTTATTCCAGGACTTCTTTCTTTTTTCCTTCTGCGATAGTGCCGTTAATATCAATTTTTACTAAGCATTTGGAATATAAATCCCTGTGAACTTAACAAGGCCTTCATTACTTAATGATGTGTGGATCCCATGTTACTCATCCACTAGAGCCCCCTTTCAGTGTGGGGTTTTGTTTTTGGCACAGGCTCCCTCTGGATTTTCTTTATGAACACTGACAATAAAATACTGGAAAAAGGTAGGGAAGATATACTGTATGAATAGGCCACAATAGGAAAAAAAATCCCTTCTGTTTTTTAGACCCTTGCAGTCTGCTCTGCAGTTCACTCTGTGTTCTTCTCTCTGGGTATGGTAACTAGACTGCCAAACTGGAATCTTACCTTCCCTTCATGGTAATTTGATTTTTTTTTTAACGAAAACACCACATATTGAGGGTCATACTTTCCCTCAAATGTGCTAGGTGTTCTCGTAGCAGCAGTGATAATAACCACAGTGACCGTGCGACCAGTCTCTTCCAGAGTGCAGGAATCCAGCGCACAGATTGCGTGCCCCGTACTCAGCCGTTAGTGATGACTGTGTGCGTTACTTCCCACACGTGTCTCTCCAGCCCACCTTATCTTCCCGGAAGTGGTCCTTAGTTTTTTCCACAGGCCAGGAGTCAGACATACGGACTGAGCTCCCTTGTGCTGAGCTGTTAGTGATTGGTTTTCAGTGCATTTGCTCCTGAAAACATCATACATAACTACCCATGTTCTCTGTCCAGCAGTGGTACTTAATATTTCTGTCCTTACTATTATGATGGAGAAAACTGGGACTTAAAATGATTGGCAAAGTTATGTAATGTGGAATCGCTAAGGGAAGGGAAGACTTGACCCAAAGCTCCAAACCCTGAGCTCCTGCTCTTTGACAGCTTTCAAAGTAAATCAAGTCTTGGAGCCATCATGATTGTTGTCCATGAAGTTTGTACATTTTAGTTGTGGCTAAACAATGCAAGATGAGTGACTTTTGCCCTTCTTAGCTTTACTGTCAAAGTGAAAAATATATCCTTTGCTCATAATTCTTTCAAAGTTGTGGTTAATATCTTTGCCTGCTTAGCAGCGATGGAGAAGAACATAGAATAAAGGTATGTATCTGGGAAGAATCATGGACTGTTACACTGAGGAAAACTGGGTACCCTTACTTCTCACTGCGGGCCATTGTGTCCAGGAGTCAGGACCGTGTCTCACTCATGTGACACTGAGAGACTCAGGAAGAGCTGAGCGCCACATCGTGAGGTTTTCTGTTGATCTGCCTGGTGTACTGAGAACAGTTTTAGACTTAATGATTTTCATTTAACCTTTCTTTAATTTGCTGTAAAAAGTCAGATTGATAATTATAAAGCTGTATCTTGGTACATAAACATTTCTAAATGTTCTCTTGCCCTTTTGTAGTAAATTATTGCACCATTTGTAATTGTTCAGTATCGTGATAGATATCACGAGAGTTTGCTCCAGCTGTTCTAATGAAAGAAGCTAGCTGCTTATGATTTAGTAGTTTGTTTTACTCTTACACATTAGAAATTAACCTTTAGAATGTGGGATGGGAAAGTCTTATTTGAAAGTTTACTTCATACGGAGTTATGCAACGTGATATTCTTTGTTTTCTGTCTCTGTGGAGAAAGGACATTGTGCAGTTGCATTTTGGGGTGGTGTATTTTGTTTGTTTTGTTTTTTCAAGATGGTCTCCCTATGTAGTCCAGAGTGGCCTACAACTTGCGAGGCAGCCTAGGCTGACATCTCACTTGCAAACTCGGCCTCAGCCTCTGGAGTGCTGGGATTACCTTTGTTCATCCTCCTGCCTGGCCAACACTTACTCTGGAATATTCTTGGATGGTATTTCTTTAGTAAACTGCATATATATCTTCGGTTGATCTGTTACATTAGCTTCCCAGGCAATCCCGTTTGTGAGACTGCTCTTCTATGGCAAAGCTTAAGGCTTCTTCTGAGAAACACATGATTAGAATGCATTTTATCAACTTACCTGTGTTGTGCTACATATATTTTGTAACACGGTATCAGTTGTTTTTCTCTTTTTTAAAAAAATTTTTTATTAGTTAGTTTTGTACTCAGTGAATACAGTCAGTTTGGCACCATTATTAGGCTCATCCGTGACCTACCCCCTCCCCCTGGCCCCTCCTTGTTGAGGTATATGGGTCATGCTTTCTGTAGTTAGCCCACAGTTATGGGTAGGATAAATGTCTTTGCATATCATGACCCAACATGTGGCTCTGACATTCTTTCCGCCCCCTCTTCTGCAAAATTTCCCTGAGCCATGTTTGCTCTGACAGAATACCTGACAAAAACCAGCTTAAGGCAGGGAGTAGGCGTTTGTTATTTTGCTCACAGGGGGTGTGGCCCATCACAGTGGTGACAGCGTGGCAGGCAGGGAATGTGAGGCTGGTCACATCTGCATCTTCAGGAAGAAGTAGATACACTCTGGGAGCCAGCCCATAGCATGGTGCTGGCCACAGCCTGGGTGGGTCCACCGAGCTCAACTCATCTCATTTAGGAAGTCTCTCTTTTGCTTCCGTGGTGATTATAAATCGAATTAAGTTGACAAGGGATTATAGTTCAGTGGATTAGTTGAAAATTAAGTAACGTTCTTGTCCCTTACCTCTCTCTTATTTCTTCTCCTAGGCAGTAGAGAAATGATAATACGACTTCTGGAATTGCTTGCAGAGGATCTAATACTTATTGGAGAAGCAGTTTCAGCTGATATTTGGGATGACAGCAGTCTTTTTGCTATGGATATGGTGAGAAATCAGTGTTTTCTTGGCATGGGTAGTCATATGTTTTTAACTTAAGGTTCTTTTAAGTTGATTTCATTGTCTCATAAGTCTTTGAAACTGTTTTTTTTCCCCTTCTGGCACAAGATATTCCTTGCTCATTTTGTACACACTCCTAAACAGGTCATTTCCCTGGAGAATCTAGTTACTTTAATAGAGGAAGTTATACCAAGACCAATAACTGGCCACTGGGGGTGTTGACAGCTATTGTGATATCATTCCTTCCCTTATGTAACAGAACTAGGATATTGACTGTAAAAAGATGACGAGTTTGTATTGCTGTTTTTCTGATGTTAAATTTGTATTCTTATACTTTTGCTTATAGAAAGCATTAGTTCATACAAATAGCAAAATGATAGCTTATTAGTTGACATAAATAAAATAGTTTGAGCATAGCAGTATTAATATCACTATGAAGAAGTTATTGATTTTTTTTGTTTCAAATTTTATATTTTTATAATTTGGTCCCATTCTGAAAAGTGGCTGTTACTTGTGAAACAGTCTCATTTCTTTGAGGCTATTTAAAATTTTACTGGGAAGGGTTGCAAGCATTGATTCTCAAGTGGAAACAGTTTTGTTCTCCTGGGATTGGCTGGCAATGCCTAGAGACATTTTGACCAGTCACCTGGATGCTATTGGCGTCTAGTGTCTAGAAGTCAGACAACTTCATATGGAGTATTTTAGCTGAAAATGTCAGCAGTATTGAGATTGAGGAGCCATCATCTTCAAGGACCTTCTAATTGGGTTACCTTTGCCCCTGACATGTAACTCCTCTGGGACACTTACCGAACTGCTCATGACTGATTATGACTGGTTGGGGCTGGAATCTTCTCTTTTCCTCAGTGAGTGCTAAGAACTGTCCAGTTTAAATGTCAGTGGTTATTTTTGGCCTGCATTAATGGAGTTCACAGCTGTAACTCAAATGCCTGTCTCAGCATGGACTCGATGGAACCTTGTCTAGGTTTCTGGAGTTCTTTCTTCCTGTACAGAGCTCTCAGTCTAGTCTTTGTCCCATAAGGGGTCATCATCTTGGCCTCCACATCACCTTCACTTAAGCCATCAAGACTGTCGGACTCCTTGGGCCTCTCTCGTCTGTTTTCTGTTTGGTAATTGTCTGTAGGCATTGCACGCAGACCTTCCTTTGGTGTTCCCTCCCCTCACACCACTGACAGCGCCCATCCCCAGGGTCCTTCTGCTTTCATTGTGCAGTGTTACTGGCTGTTTCTTAGGAAGAAGGAAAGGGTCAGTCTGTGTTATGACTGCATGGCCAGAAGGAGATGTCTTAATTATGTTACTTAAGCCACACACTTGCCTGGATGTCATCAGGGATGTAAATGCACAGTTCTCTGTAAGGTAAACTCGGCATCAGTCATAGACTAATCATCCTATGCATGACAGATGGTTTGTTCTTTGTATTTCATCTGGGAAGATAGTTACAGAAAGTTCAGCATTTTATATGTATTAACACAGAGAAAGTATTTGGCTAGGTAATGAGTAGAGTAACCTCAGGAATGTTATATTATAACATATTATTTAAGAGATGTATAGGCTACTAGAGCAAGATTTTTTTTCTTTTTCCTTTCTCTCTCTCTCTTTAATTTTTTTTGTTTATTTTATTTATTTACTTGAGAGCAAGAGAGAGAGAGAGAGAGAGAGAGAGAGAGAAGAGAGAGAGAATGGGCACACCAGGGCCTCCAGCTACTGCAAACGAACTCCAGACGCGTGCGCCCCCTTGTGCATCTGGCTAACGTGGGTCCTGGGGAATCGAGCCTCGAACTGGGGTCCTTACGCTTCAGGCAAGTGCTTAACGTCTAAGCCATCTCTCCAGTCTTCTTTTCTTTTTTTTGGTGGTGCAAGGGATTAAACTCAGGGCTTTTCAGATGCTGTGCATACACTTCACCACTGAGCTACCTCTGTCACCTCTGTCCTTATGTAATTGGAAACTATTTTTTTTTTTTTTGGTTTGTTTTTTTTCAAGGTAGGGTCTCACTCTAGCCCAGGCTGACCTGGAATTCACTATATATTCTCAGGTGGCCTCAAACTCACAATGACTCTCCTACCTCTGCCTCCCGAATGCTGGGATTAAAGGTGTGTACTATCACGCCTGGCTTTTTTTTTTGTTTTGATATTTCAATATATTGTAAATTCTTTTGTCATTTTATCGTCTATTTTATAAACTTTTTGTCATTGTTCATTTTTATTTATTTATTGGAGAGTGACAGAGAGAGAGAGAGAAAGAGACAGAGAGAGAATGGGCGCCCCAGGGCTTCCAGCCATTGCAAATGAACTCCAGATGCATGCACCCCCTTGTGCATCTGGTTAATGTGGGTCCTGGAAAATCGAGCCTCGAACTGGGGTCCTTAGGCTTCACAGGCAAGCACTTAACCACTAAGCCATCTTTCTAGCCCTTATCATCTATTTAAAAATCATCATCCAATAAGCTTGTTTCTCTGGAAGTACTGATATTTTATCTCTTTCATTAGAGTCAATTGGTAACATCTAGTCTATCTTCTGTTCCTTTTCTTTTGCTTATCTTACTAAGAAAGTAGAATCATAATTTAGTAGTCATAAAAATATAAATCGCTTGTTGTTTTAGTTTTTTTGAACTGTTGAGGATCAAATCCAGAGCTTTGTATATATAGGTGAGGGCTCCATGTGCCCAGCCCATGTACTGACTCGGGAAGTTAATAATTTTTTTTTTATTCTGTTATGACCTATGGTCACATTTAATTAAGCTTTGCTGTCAGCTGCTAGAAGTCCTTACGAGTAGAGAACAAAACATAAAAATGTAAGTAAGATATAGGTAATACAGATGTTTATGTAACTGTGCAGCTAGTGTGTCAGTTTTAATCAGTTTTCCATCACTATAATGCAGTACTTGGGATAGTTAATTTATCCAGTCCCTAATTGCTTGGGCAGACCCAGTTGCTTTGGGCTTCTGTAGGTGTGCTGTGTAACAGTAACACGAGGGTGGTGATGGATCAGCTGCTTACTTGCTGGCTAGAAAGCAAGAAGAAAGAGGAGGAAGCCGGGTCCTCTTAGTCCCTGTAAGTGAGTCTTAAGTGACTGAGGACTTCCACTATGCCCTGCTTCACGTTCCACAGCTCCTTGCAGTAGCATCACCATGGGCACCAAGCCTTCAGCACATGGCCCTTTGAGGATGCTCAGATTCCAAACTATAGACTATGTGTGCAGAAGCCTCAAGCTTATTTTATTATTTTTAATAATATGGGTTTTGAAAGGGGAAGTAAATTACATATTTTACAATGTGTGCAATATATTTTCCAGCCCTTTAGTTTTTATAATAGTTCCTTTTCTTGGTTTTGCCTTAGTCTTTAAAGTTATCACACTGTTTTGTAGCACTCTTAAAGACATTTTCACATATTGGCGATTTTCAGCAAGTGTCCCCCCCCCCCTTAGAAATGTGAGGAATGGTTTATCATTTGCTTCTTAAATTAACTTGAGGATTCTTGGACAGAGTGTCTGTCTGTGAAAGTTAGTCATTCATTTTTTACTTTTGGCTGCTGGTTTTATGTGTCAATGAGTTATTTTTTACTTTAACGGTTAGATCTATTTTACAAGTACCAATTGGTGTATTAGAAATGCTAGGTCAAATGTCATAGCTTGGAATTATATCAGATTTTAATTTTTAAGAAGAGTAAATGTTTCTTTGAGAAAATGCATGTTATTTTACTTTATATTAAAAAGGAAGCAAAGAAGTAAAATTTTTTTACTGTTCTTACTTTTGCTATCCTTAAGATGAAAGAAGTATTTTTGTTAAGTATTCCAGGAATAAAATAGTGTGTTATATATTCAGGAATTAAATACTTATATAACCAAATTTTTGATATTTCCAAATTGCCAGTCATTCCTGGCATTCAGAAATTATTTTAGTTAATCATAGTAAAATGAATTTATTTTATCCCTAGAATAGAATATTTTTACTTCACTTAAAGATAAGAGAAATAAGAAAAATATATTTTCACCTTTTATTTTTTTTGTTGTTGTTGTTCTAACAGAGACTTTATGATAAACACTTGCCTAGATTAGATGGACCTAGAATATGTCATTCTACTGCCCTTGTAAAACCAAGCTGCGTTGCCCTTGTACATTGGATAAGTTAGATTCCTGTTTTAAGGAGTCCTGACTCATTTTAGATGATTTCAGACTCCTGGGACAGTTGTCTTTTCATTTTTGTTTTGTTTCTTCTCTGTGTCAAGCCTGACATCGTAATGTCATCGATAAGCTGTCTTCCCTCTCTCCTTATGACTCGTAGCTTCTCAAGTCCCAACTGACCTGCTGTGAGGCTGATTGTGTTCTCGGTTTGCGTTTATTTTTTGCATACTCTCCACGTGCTATGAGGGGAGTGAGACCCGGTGCTTCCGTGCTTCTCTCTTGAGGCTGTCCTGTTTCGAGCTAGCGTGGGGAGCATGCTGACACAGGTGCATTTTGGCCTGTGTTGTGCTTGATGTTTTTCCTTATATTTTATGTGTACCTTTGAAATTATAAAGGCATAACATCTGCTTAAGTGGTAAGTTCTGTTGAAATTTGTGAGGGCAGAGTATTTTCCATTTGAAACAAGTCTATTACCTGAAACTTATTTATATAATTTGGTAATTAGTTTTTTTAAAAATATATTTATTTGAGAGAGACAGAGAAAGAGGCGCACAGAAAGACAGAGAGTGAGTATGGGTACACCAGGGTCTTCTGCCACTGTAAATGAACTCCATACACATGTGACACTTTGTGCATCTGGCTTTATGTGAGTACTGGGAAATTGAATCTGGGCTGTCAGGCTTTATATGCAAATGACTTTAACCTGTAAGCAATCTTTCCAGTCCTAATGGCTTTGTCCTTTTAAAAAATGTTTGGTTTCATTAAAAAAAAAAAAAAAACATTTTATTGTTTATTTGAAAGAAAGACAGAGAAAGAGAGAATGGGCACACCAATGCCTCTAGCCACTGCAAACCAACTCCAGACGCATGCACCACCCTGTGCGTCTGGCTTACGTAGGTACTGGGAAATCAAACCTGGGTCTCTTTAGGCTTCGCAGGCAAGCACCTTAACCACTAAGCCATCTCTCCAGCCCTAAATGTTTGGCTTCTGTTTCATTTGTTTAGTAACTTTTAGATCAACTTGTGGACATATCTATTATACTGATATGTTATGCCTGCCATTGTACTAAGCACACACTAAGCCTACTAAACACTTGAGAAGACTGAATGTTCTGAATTGGAAAATTAAGCACTAGAAACTAGAAGTAATTTATAGCTTATTAAGGTTTTATGTTTCATTAGTAGTTTTTGTTCATTATTAAGTGGAATTTCTCATTAGATAATTGTAGCTTTTTCTTAAAATGTAGGTACATGTATAATTTTTATACTTTTTATTATCTGATTTTAGTTTTTCTAGTCAAGAGAAGTTTTTGTATTAATGAATATATGTATATGTATGTATATGTGTATATTTAAATGTTCTTTATTTCTTTCCCATATTCTAATCAACAGAAGAAAATATTTATGTGTAATGATAATATTTTAAACTATTCTCAATGGCATTTGCACATTTGTTCCTAAAATTGCTCATTTTGCTCAGTTTTCTGTTGTTTGCATGCTTACAGAAGGAGAAACTACTGCTCGTGTTGGGGTCCCTTGGAGAGACCCTGTGTTACCGCCAGAGTAGCTTCAGCTCGGGGCAAGCAGAGGCGATGCTGGTGCACCACCGAACAGCCTTCGTCAGCATTGCCCTGTTTGCAGTTCGTCTGCTGCAGACTCTGCTCCCTGTTGAAAAGGTAAGGTGGGGCCTGCTTCCTTGAGTGCTGTGACCATAGGAAATGCTGTCAGAAGTGTCTTGACCATTTCGTGCTGTGAAGGTGCTGGGCTTTAGACCGTTTCAAAATACGTGTGCATAGCAATTTCTGGGAAATGGAGAAGCATGCTGAGTGGTTTGACAGCTCACTCGGTAGGAGTTTTTTATGTGCTTGCGTGTAATTCTCTGCCTTTGTGTGTTCCTTCACTTGTTTACATCATGAACCCTTAGTTGATGGTCAGCAGTTGGCCAACAGCCTTAGAAACTGAGAAAGTAGAGTTGCTCTCACAGAACCTAGTCGTGTTTGATGAATGACACTTGCAGTTGTATCTACACTTACGTGCTTGATCACCTCATTTCCTTCTTTACTAACTTTGGAGTTACATGGAAGTTGCTGTCTCCTCATCCATTTCCCCCCATTATGCCTGCCTCTATTTAGCAGGTAGTTAGCCTTCAGATAGAAACATACATGTAGACAAACAAAGGAGATGCATCTTTTAATTGAATGGCTGTTGTTAAAATGTACTGGTCTTCTCATCTCTGCAAAAGGGTGCCTCTTGGTGCTTCTCAGTGCTGTCGGGGCAGGCACGTCTTCTGGAAGCTAGGGAGAGATCTTTGCTTAGCACTTCTCAAACTCCTTGATGGATGGATGCTACAGGCAGTTTTCCCTGGTCCTTTATTTCCATCATGTGACATTTTCCTCTTGTCTGACCTGCTCAGAGCGAGTCTGCAGAGCTTTAGTTTCTAAATATCGATAGAGTTGGTTTCCAGGATTCTTCTCTTTCGTATGTCTGTCGTAGTTTAAGCATACCAGTGGTGCATTCTGAGTTTTAGCTTATTCTGCGTTTAAAAGGTTTTTTTTTTTTTTTTTTTTTTTGATGGCACACATTTCTCCTTTAAAGTGTACATTGTTTCCTAAAACCTCTACTAGTAGCTTAATTAATTATGTGAGTTGATCAAAAGAATCTCAAGAAATGTATGCTTGGTAGTGCTAATGACCCTGATTGGACTCATCTGGTTAGTATTTGATATTTGGTCATCCTAGATTCACATGACTCTGAATTCTTGTTCTAGTGCTTTTGACAGTCACCTCTGCCCATCTCCTGCAGAGCTGCTTTTCTGCCTTCGATGCCCTCCAGGTTCCTTCTCTGCTAGAGGCTGTTCTCCAGTGCTCTATCCACTTCTCTGCTTCACCTGCCCCTGCCTTTTCTTAAAGTAACGCCACTCTTCTTATTCAGAAAATAAAGTCACCTAGGAGAAATTTAACCATACAAAGAATAAAAATTTACTTGTACTTTCAACTTAATTTCAGGCTTTTTTTCTTTCCATTTCCTTCTTTACAATCAAACTAAATCATGTATAAAAATACTCATATTTTTAGCCAGGTATGGTGATGCATGTCTTTAATCCTAGCACTTGGGAGGCAGAGGTAGGAGGATCACTAAAAGTTCCAGGTCAACCTGAGCTAGAGTGAGAGCCTACTTCAGGAAAAAAAAAAAAAAAAAAAAAAAATTACTGATTTTTATGATTCATGGTTTTCTAGTACACAAATACATTTTCTACTTAATTAGACACTTCATCCATTTTAGTAGATACTAATATTTACCATAAAGATGTTCCCTTATTTACTAAGGAATTCCTCTAGAAATGAAACATTTAGGGTTTTTTTTGTGGGTGTATGTGTGTTGTAGCAAATAAAACTGTTAAATATCTACACACATGATGAATAACAGTGCTAAATATTTATAGTGTGTATTGTGACAAATAACATTTAAATACCTGTACACATTTGTGGTGAATAACACTTAAACATCTTCGTAGGTTTACTTATATTTTGGATTTTTAAGTTCTTATTGCACTGCTGGATTAAGTTGACCATGAAAGGGCTGGAGAAATGGGTTAGCAGTTAAGGTGCTTGCCTGAGAAGCCTGAGGACAAGGGTTTGATTCCCCAGTACCCACATAAGCCAAGTGTACAAGGTGGCACATGCATCTGAAGTTCATTTGCAGAGGCTTGAGACCCTGGCATGCCCATTCTCTCTTTCTCTCTGCTTCTTCCTCTCGCTCCCTCCTTCTGCCCAATACATGCATAAAATAAAATATTGAGTATGAAAAACATTATAAATATAGTTTAAGAGACTTATAGTTTCACAATTTTGTCCTTTTTACTGAAAAGTACTACATGCAAAACAATTGTGATTTTATATGTAAGAAGATTACTATAAATACTTTTGAAGAATTGAAAAAAGACTACAGTGACTAGGGTCATTATTTTTTCTATGTTTTGCTAATCACTACTTTTACAATTATATATTATGAAAGCTTAATTATACCAACTTGAACTTTAAAATTATTATTATTATTTTATTTTATTTACCTATTTGAGAGAGAGAGAGAAAGGGGAAGATATAGAGAAAAAGAATATGTACACCAGGGCCTCCAGCCACTGCAGATTTACTCCAGACACATGCACCACCTTGTGCAACTGGCTTACATGGGTCCTGGGGAATCAAACCTGGGTACTTTGGCTTTGTAGGCAAGTGTCTTAACTAAGCCATTTCTCTAGCCCTAAAGTTATTTTTAATATATTGTCAAAAAATATTCCACAAGGGTCTTTTTTGTTATAGTGTCATATATGTTCTGAAAAGCATACAATTCAATACATTTCTGCCAAGTGAGAATAATGAATTTGTTTTTAAAAAGTGAATACCTGCACAGAATGAGAAGTGGAACATTACATTTTTAAAAAGTGACCACTTCTTCATAATAAGAAATAGAACACCCTTTTCAATGCCTCTGCATTTGAGATCTCAACTCCTTTGCAAAGGCCTTGCATATATACATCAATTCATTTGCGAAGGCTCTTTAAGTGGATTTTAAAGTCAGTTTTTGCCCACCTTTTTGTGTTTTGAGATTTATTACATTATTTTTTGTAACAGCAATTGATTAATTTTTATTAAAAAAGATCAATCTACTGTATATATGTATATATGCATGTATATATATATATATATATATGCATTTTAAGTTTCAATATTTCTTTTCTTTTGCATGTTTATGTGTGTTTGTGTGTGTGTGTGTGTAGTGTGAATGTGTCTTTAGTATGTATGGGTGCTTGGTGAATATATACGTTTGTGCATATGCATGGGTAGCTTATAGGTGATTCGATTTGCTTTGATTATTAACCAGGCCCTTTTGTATGTGCTCTGAGAGTGGATCCATTGCTTTATTGGCTTCATTATATAGAAATGTAAGCCTTTGCTGCCCTCTGCCTGCTACTGGCCCACAAGCAACTGATGTGGAATTTGAGCTTTGAAACTTTCCATTTTCAAATTGGGCTTTCTTTTAAATTTGGTATTTGTTGATTTTTAAATAGCTTTGAAGAATACTAATGCAGTGGTTAAAATGTTGGTCATCTTGTACAAAATATAGTTGAATGAACCAAATGAAGGTAATTTCATTTGGGGAAATAGCTGAAAAAAAAAAACCAAGCTAAAAATCCAGGCCTTGTGCTGGAAGCAGAATCCCACGCTTCTCAGAACTCCTATTGCCCTTCTGAGCTTGCCACACCTAGGGAGGGTGAGGCAGAATTTGTGTCACCAGGTAAGAGGCTTGTCACTGAGGTGTGGAAGACCTAGTGATTGATGGGTGCAGCTCACTGATGATCCAGAGGGGCAAATGAATCTCCTAGAGATCTTGCTGTCACCTCTCCATGTCTCCAGCTCACATATTCTGATGCATCAGGGTAGGGACTGAGGGTCTGCCTTTGTAACCTTGATAATGCTGTGCTTGGCAAGGATTAAGTTTAGGATCTTAGCACTGCTTTGAGTAGCTGACATCACAGACTTTCTCAAATAGATATACAGTGTGAAAGTGTCATAAGTCCTCGGTGAGGTGAAAAGAAGAGAGGAAATTAATGTTTGGATTTTGTATACTCACAACAGCTACAAATTTTCTGACTTGAGTTGACAAAGGTGTTTTTAAACTAAAACATAGTATCTTTGGCACTTGAGCCTCTAGGATACACTATTTTAGCACAGTGTCCAGCACACTCACTGCCCTTCACTAGCTCCTGGTCTTTCTAACTCTTACAGAGGCCAAACAACCCAAAACTGACCTTTGTCCTCGTGAAGTAGCTCCCCGTTTGTAAATGCCATCTGTTTGTATATGCCTTCTAATTTGATGTTTACAGACATGACACATCACTTGAATTCCAAGCTTGTCCACACACAGTATCTGGTGTCCTTTTTGACATTTTCAGTTGGATCACAATAAACACCTTTATCGTTCTGACTCAAATCTAATTCTTTGCTTTCTCCGACAGGTATGCTCTCCATGCAGTCTTTGCCATTTCCGTAATATTATTGTAACAAGTGATAGCTTAGATCCAATCCCTGATCAAAGTGCCTGCCACTTCTCCTTTGAATGCCTGTCCTGATTGGTGTCAGTTATTGCAGCAAACTCTTCATTGGTCTTTGCACTTTAGCAGTGGTTCTCTATAGTCTGGTCTCGATACTTGCTTACATCTTGCCAGTGGTGTCCAGCAGTGGTCGAGTCCTTAAGGAAAGCCTTTCTGGATATGGAATTTCACTCTCCCCCTTCCCCTTGTCAGCACCAGGGAATACTGCCTTCGTTGTCATCACAATGGGCGCTCTCTGAGCCTTTGTACTTACTGTCCCCTTTGCTGGGACTGTTACCCCTAAGTCTTGCGTATCTCCTGACGGTTCCAGGTTGCTACTGTTTTATTTATTTGTTTATTTTGAGAGAGAGAATGGGTGTGCCAGGGCCTTCTGCTATTGCAAATGAACTCCAGACACGAGCTTCCCTTTGTGCACAAGTGCAACATTGCACTCTTGCATCACTGCGTGTCTGGCTTACGTGGGACCTGGGGTTTCAAACAGGACTTCTTAGGCTTCATAGGCAAGTGGCTTAACTGCTAAGCCATCTCTCCAGCCCCAGGTTTCTGCTTTAATGTCACTTTTTGGAAAGGTCTTCCCATAATGCTGTAAAGTAGCAGCATTTCTTTGTCTCATTTACCCTTCACTTTTCTATTCCTTTCTGGCTTGCTTATTCTCTGTATTTAAATAGATTGTAGCACTATAACCACATAGGTCATCTCATAATAGTATTGAATTACCTCAGCTTCAGTGGAAGGTTAGCCACGTGAGGGCAGAGGGAGGTCAGCCGCATGAGGACGGAGGAAGATCAGATGCATGAGGACAGGGAGGTCAGCTGTATGAGGGCAGTGGAAGGTCAGATGCATGAGGATGGAGGAAGATCAGATGCATGAGGACAGAGGGAGGTCAGATGCATGAGGACAGAGGGAGGTCAGATGCATGAGGGCAGAGGGAGGTCAGATGCATGAGGGCAAAGGGAGGTCAGATGCATGAGAACAGAGGGACGTCAGATGCATGAGGACAGAGGAAGATCAGATGCACGAGGACAGAGGGAGGTCAGATGTATGAGGACAGAGGGAGGTCAGATGTATGAGGACAGAGGAAGGTCAGATGTACGAGGACAGAGGAAGGTCAGATGCACGAGGACAGGGGAAGGTCAGATGCACGAGGACAGGGGAAGATCAGATGTATGAGGACAGAGGAAGGTCAGATGCACGAGGACAGGGGAAGGTCAGATGCACGAGGACAGGGGAAGGTCAGATGCACGAGGACAGAGGAAGATCAGATGCATGAGGACAGAGGAAGGTCAGATGCACGAGGACAGAGGAAGGTCAGATGCATGAGGACAGGGAGGTCAGATGTACGAGGACAGAGGAAGATCAGTTGCACGAGGACAGAGGAAGGTCAGATGCATGAGGACAGGGAGGTCAGATGCATGAGGACAGGGAGGTCAGATGTACGAGGACAGAGGAAGGTCAGATGCACGAGGACAGAGGAAGGTCAGATGTATGAGGACAGAGGAAGGTCAGATGCATGAGGACAGGGAGGTCAGATGTACGAGGACAGGGAGGTCAGATGTACGAGGACAGAGGAAGGTCAGATGCACGAGGACAGAGGAAGGTCAGCTGTGTGAGATGGGTTGTTTCTTTGTGTTGTCAGACGGGCAACAGCCCAGGATACATTCGATCACTTGTGTTGGCTCAGTACTTGCTGAGTGAGCGAGTTTTGGATGAGCATGAAATGGAACTTTTTATTTATTTTACTTAATTCATTTTATTTTTTGTTTTTTTGAGGTATGGTCTCACTCTAGCCCAGGCTGACCTGAAATGCACTCTGTAGTGTCAGGGTGGCCTCGAACTCATGGTGATCCTCCTACCTCTGCCTCGCGAGTGCTGTGATTAAAGGCATGTGCCACCATACCCGGCTACTTTTTATTTCTTAATGATCAGTTGCTCAAAAAATAACGAATTTTCTCTTGAATTTCTAATAGCTGCTACCTTGCTAGAGTCAGGAGGCTTTTCATTCTTCATAACCTAAGATGTGATTCCTGTAGTTTGTGTCTTGAGTCTTCACTTCAAGGTCATTGCTGCTGAGCTGTTTCAGCCCTTCCAGAGAGTTTGTGTTCACAGTTAAAGCAGGTCAGCCATGGGCGGCATCATGACCACAGACACTACTACAGACAGAATTTCAGCCGTAATTGAGGATCTGTTCCAATGACTCTCTGAACATTGCCTTTTTGCAGGGTGTGTGCATATGCATGTGTTTATATGTGTGTTTCAGTGCACATGTGTGAATATATGTGAAGGGCAGCGGTTGATAGTGGTTGTCTTCCTGAGTTGCTCTTCACCTTGAGCCAAGGCCTCCTTGAGCCTATAGACGTCTCCAGTTAGGCTAGAGTAGCTCGCCAGCCTCCTGCCTCACTTCTCAGTGGTGTGCACAGAGCTCCGGTCCCCGTGCTTGCGCAGCATAGCAGCACGCCCTGTCCCCACTGAGCGTCTTCCGGATCTCTGGCCTCTCAGCATTGACTTGGTAATGTTATATTTTCTTTAATTCAAGTTTAAGGTCTTGCCACAACTTTAGAGGCCTTAATAAGAAATTATTTATATCTTCTATAATGTAATAGAGGAGGTCTGTCTTTTTGAGTATTCTAGAAGTAGTTTAAAAATATGTTGAGTTTCCTCCTTCTCTGAAAGGTAAGAAAAATAAATATCTGCTCAAATCATTCTTTGGTTGAACTTAAATTGGTGCTCTTCAGGTTAATGTGTATTTGGTAAGCCCTATGTTATACATCCATTACAACACTGAAGGGGCCGTTCTCAGGAGTGCTCTGGGTGGTGGTGGAGGTTTGGGTCTGTGCCCAGCATTCTCAGACTAGGAGGTTGTGTGTCTGACTTTAGCAGCACAGATGTAAGCAAGTTGAGTGCTCTGGGGACAGGAACTGGGGTTGGTGTGGGGGAGAAGTAGGTGTCCAGAACCCTGGGCTATGGGGGAGAGCTGCAGAGCTCTGGAGAGTGGGGGACAGGAACTTGGTGCTTAGTCTGGGAAGGAATCCAGAGTTATAGCCTATGAGAAAGAGTTCATGTTGGGACTTGACACGTTTGGTTGAGAAAAAAAATTGCATGAACTAAGATGTAGAAGTCGATGACATATTGGGAAATAGACTTGTCTCTTGTAAAGGTGTAGATTTTGGATCTGGAGAGATGCTCAGTAGAAAAAGGGCTTGCTGTACAAGCATGAGGATGACAATTTGCACCCCCATAAATGCCAAGGGAGGGCAGCAACTGCCTGTCATCTCAGAACTTGGGAGATGGAGACAGGGGATCCCCGAGGTATGCCAGGTAGCCAGACTAACTGAATGGGCAAGCTCTGGGTTCAAGTAGGAAATCCTGGCTCAGTAATAAAGTGGAGAGTGACTAGAGAAGATGCCCGATGTCATCCTGTGGCCTCCACCTGCACACACACGTGGACCACATATGTACTCACACACAAGTGAACCTGCATACAGACATGCACACATAGCACATATACCTGCGAAATAAAATAATAAACATGTTTTTATGTACAGAATTACGAAGGAAGGTGGGCTGGACTAAGATGAACTGTCTTGTTTGTCTTTTTTTCTAATCAAGGCAAGCGAGGTTTTGCCAGAGCCTATGGCAGCAGCGCTGTTTCTTATTTCCTTGGACATGCCTATTTCTTTGGCATACCCAAATACCCATGATGCCTCTGTGGCCTATTTGGAGCAGCTGAATTCTGAAAGCTACAGTATCTATAAACGAACTGCTGAGGCTGTTTATTCAATTGAATGCACCTGTCACTTCCTCTCGGAGGCTGGGAAGGAGGTAAAATGTTTTACTAGTAATATCTTTTAAAAATGGTTTCAGATGAAATATTTAGAAAACATATCCTGTACATTTCAAACTGGTAAGACATGTAATTAGTGGATTGGTAGAGATGTGATACATTCTATTGAATGGGTCTGACATCAGATTACAGAAAGGATGTGATTTGTACAGAACTGAAACAAAAGCTTAGATTATTGAATAACAAATATTTATAATATTAGTGGTTTAAAAAAGCAGTCATAAGTGTCTTAATATTTAATAGTAAAAAGCTTTATGATGGGACTTACTGTGTATGGACTCACTGTTACTGAGTTATCCAGGATTTAGCCAGAATTGTGAAGCATCTATTATTAAGTAGTTACAGAAACAAATAATTTTACTTTTTTTAAAAAAAATTTGTTTGTTTTTATTTATTTATTTGAGAGTGACAGACAGAGAGAAAGAGGCAGAGAGAGAGAGAGATAATGGGCACGCCAGGGCCACCAGCCACTGCAAATGAACTCCAGATGCGTGCACCCTCCTGTGTATCTGGCTAATGTGGGTCCTGGGGAATCGAGCCTTGAACTGGGGTCCTTAGGCTTCACAGGCAAGCTCTTAACCGCCAAGCCACCTCTCCAGCCCTAATTTTACTTTTTTATAGCAGTTACAACATTTTCATAAAGAAACTGATTATATCATTATTAAATGCCGTTAGCAAGATAATAGGATGTGTTCAGGTGTTTCACACCATTTATTTCATTTAAAATTTTACTAGGACTTTTCTTGGTATACTGTCTCTGAAAGAGTTAATGAGTACTAGAAATGACATTGGCTATATGTCTGAGACTGCCAAGATGGTTCTTGGAGAATTGGGTACATAATTCTCATTCTTTTTGCACTCTTTCTGATTTATATATGTGTAATTTTTCTTCATTTACTCACTATAATACCTTTTTCCATTTTTTTCTTTTCCCCAGTACTGAGGTTTGAACCTGGGGCCTTGCACTTGCTGGGCAAGCACAATACCACTGAGCTACATCCCAGGGTGGACTTACTTCTGTGGCATTCTGCATAGTCATGTGGCCACACATGCTCAGACTACCCTGTCTGTTCTTATAGCTTGTCAGGATGTTAGGAGAGAGATGCCACAATATCAGGAAGGTAGAGCCATAAACAAGCAAAGGACCAGGCGACTCTGCTGTCGCTTCAAGCTCACTCAGTATATAGTACAAATCCTCAGGTGGTCTGTCACTGGGGATTCTCCCATTTTTTCTCTTTGGCTGACTTTAGGTTGCTTTTTGAGAAGGTAGATGTAAACAAATGTGAACAATCACAGGGTCTCTGAACAGTTTAATTTTTAAAAAAGTTTTTGAGGGCTGGAGGAATAGCTTAGTGGTTAAGGCGTTTGCCTGCAAAGTGAAAGGACCCAGGTTCCATTCTCCAGAACCCACATTAGCCAGATGCGCATGGGTCTGGAGTTTGTTTGCAGTGGCTGGTGGCCTTGGCGTGCCCATTCTCTCTCTCTCTCTCTCTCCCTCTTTCTCTGTCAAGTAAATAAATAAATAAAAATAAATTATTTTAAAAAGTTTTTGAAAAAATATTTATTTGCAAGCAGAGAAATACAAAGAGAACACACACACGGGGGTGGGGGGGTGAGAAAGGGCATTTCAGGGCTTCTAGCCACTTGCAAATAAACTCTAGATATGTATGCCACTTTGTGCATCTGGCTTTACATGGGTACTAGGGAATCAAACCCAGGTCATTAGGCTTTGCAGATAAGTGTCTTAACTGCTAAGCCATCTCTCCAGCCTTGAATGGTTTAATTTATTGAAGTTGCCTAGTTAACTAGTACGAATGTCATTGCATATGAACTTGACATTTATTGTCCAGTCTTCTTTATTTAAGGGAGAGAAGAATCTCCTGGAATTGGTGGAGCTGGCAGACCAGGCCTTGCGAAGCTTTTCCTATCATCAACATTTCCCACTAATAAAGGAAATCATCTCCATTTGTTCAAAGATGTAATGTCTTCTTTCTTAGTGTGATCGTATTATCATAGGACACTGTGTGTGTGTGTGTGCGCTGGTGAGTGAGAATGTGAGTGTGTAAATTTAAGAATAGTATAGATGAAGTGAGCCTTAAATCTTGGCTGTGTCAGTTTAAACTGCTTTATGTGTCTTACCATTGAGCAGTGTTAGGACAGCTGCGTGAATAATAAAAGCTTCACTCTTTCAGTCAGCAGGGAGTGCCTACAGTTAGTATGAGTGGGTCTCTGGATATTTGTACGTTTGCATCTCTCCATATCAACTGTGCAAACATTTAGTAGCTTAAATAACTGGGTTGGGCATGGTGTCTCCCACCTGCAATCCCTGGCCTCAGAAGGTTGAGGTAGGAGGATCACTTGAGTTCAAGGCTAGCCTGGTATACACAGTGAATTCAGAACCAGCATAGGCTACAGTGTCTTAGCCCCTCCCAAAACTTAAATCATTAACTTAAAAGTTTTTATTAATAGCTTAATTTTAAGGTTCCTTTTAAAAGTTTTGTTAATATATTAATTTTTTAATTGAAATTTTGGAAAGACTCTGAATTAGGTAATTTATTTTGAGGGCATTTATTTTGAACTGGGGCCATTAGGCTTTGCAAGCGAGCACCTGTAACTGCTGAGCCATCTGTCCAGTACTCATATGAATTTTGAAAGATATTTTGGTTCTTGTTTCTTCTGTACTCTTTAAAGGAGAACACATTTTCCCCTGAATCAAGCAGGTGCACAGGTAATCCTGGCTAATCTCATTAGTGAAAGGAAGATCTTAGTCGGAGGAAGGCACTGGCTGGAGTCGGCCGGGATCTCTTCGCGTGTGCTTTGTAATTGTGCATGTTTGACTTTGCCAGCTGGAAGTCTGCACAGGCCAGTCCCTTGCTGCAAGGAGAAAGTCAAAAGGTGTTTCTGCACATGCTCTCTCACCCACTGACACAAGTGAAAGTGGAAACTTACCACTGCTGCCTGGAAATCGTTAAGGTGAGATTTTTACTTCTTATTTATTTATTTTATTTATTCATGATTTATTTTGAGAACCAATAGTGGATTCTGTCCTTATGCCTTTGAAGTTAAATTGCTTGACTTTTTGTGGGAGCTCTGAGAGCTGTATTCCATAAAAGTAGATGGCTTTTAGTAGTCATTTCTGAGAACTTACTCTCTGAAATTTCCTTTAGTAAGCCTTGCTGAATTGCTGTATTCTGTCGATCCCTCTTCTAAGTGCTGCCTGGGTATAAGTGTTTATGTTTTGCTGCTTTTACTTCTGATCCGTTTTTCCTCACAGTAATAAAAATGCTGCAGGACAGACCCTCCTTCCCCTCCCGCCCTCCTTCCACCAGCACAGCGGAGCGTCTCTTGGTGTTGCCGTGTATTTCCCCTTCATCAAAATGTTCCATACGAGAGAGATGGCTTTTTAGCCAGTTGTTCCTTTTATCTACTAGGATTCATGTTCTAATTAGTTCATTCATCTTTGATTTTACTTCCTTTTACTTATTGAAAATATTTAGGTTGCATCTCCTTTTTTTCCTGAACCAAGTTTTTTAATCCTGAGTTCTGCGATTACAGCCATGCAGCTCCACGGCCACTTAGAGATGGTTTTAAGAGCCACAGTCCTTGACAGGATCATCCCCTGGCATATAGGGCATAGAAAGCCTTCTGCATGGTGTTATTCCCCTTGTGGATGGATAAACTGAAGCTCAGAGTCTTAAACATCTTAAGGAAATGAATGATAGCTGCTTTTAAATGTTACGTCTGAGGCTTCAGCTCTTAGCTCACAACTTTGGTGTACGAACTAATATCTGGCATGAAGTCAGTGGTTTAAGTATAAGAACACGTGTATGCTGTATGTGAGTCCACGTGTACATATGTTGGTGTACAAAGTTGTCTGGTGTGAAGCCTCTGGTTTAATTATAACTACATGTGCATACACACATACATATTTTGATCTTTGAATCATTAGTAGTGGTTAGGAAATAATAATTTGCAGTATAGAAGAAATTAAGTGTTTTTTTTAAAACTCTTTATGGCTTATATTTTCACATGCTGTATTTAAATTCTATTAATATTTTAGTGGCTTTTTCACATTAAATATCCTCTAACAAGATATTCTTCTTTATACTATTTTTAAAACATTAAAATATTACTGTCAGCACTATTATTTTTTTGAATTTTATGTTTATCAAACATATAAACATTCTATGATAAGATTTTGAAATTTTGTCATCTATGTCCAATATGTCTGAACTTTAAGAGTTGTAGTTGCCTCAGAGTTTGGACATTTAATTTATCATGACTATGCTTGTTGGTAGAAAATTACACGTCTCACAGACTCAGGGAGAGAATCTTTGATTAGATAAAAAAAAGGTTTCATGATTATAAGTGAATTATAAATGTCAGAGGGACCTTTTGAAAAAGTCACCATCACTAACTTAAAGAACTTTTTTATTGTTTTTCAGGAATGTTTAGGTGTCCATAATGTCACTAAACCTGTGTCTTCGCTGTGTAGTGGAATTCACTTTCTGCTTCATCCAAAAGTTCTGTATGAGATCTCTACATTCGGCATTCAGGAACCCAAAACTGAGGTAAGATTTACTGAAGCAAGTAGAAAACATTACTCAGCTAACACAAGAGAATAATCTGATAAAACTGAATAGTTTGATGAAACACTTAAAAAAATTGTAACTTTGATATATCAATTCAGTTGTGATATTATTTACATAGAAATGTTAAAATATAAGAATCACATACAGAATGTAGTTAATGTTAAAGAACCATGTCAAGCAATTTACTTACAGTTTTCCTCTGAGATAGGTACATAGAGAGAGAGAGAAACTGTATCATAGTTATAGTAATGGTCGTGTCACAACTGAATTTCTGGATGTGGAAAAGCAGAAACAGGTCTACAGCCACACCATCCCGAACGAGCCGATCTCGCCTGACCTTGGAAGCTCAGCAGGGTTGGGCCTGATTGGCACTTGGATGGGAAAAGCAGAAATCAGGTTGCTGTAAAGAGCAGAGCCTCTGGTGACACTCTGGGAAGAGTGACACGTGAAGAAGGAGATGTGAATTCTGCACCCTTCCAGGCCCTGCAGTGTCGCCGGTATGCGTGGGCACTCGGGGACTGCGTCTCACTGGCTGTCTGTGTCGTTGCGCAGGTGAACACAGCTGCGAAGGCCATCCTGCTTTATCTGCTTCGGGGACGACTGATGATGACAGCCGTGACCTGGAACATGTTTATTGAGTCTCTCTGTCCCGTCATCCCCGTGCTACAGGTGCGCTGTGCAATCCATCTTTGATGACACCGTTTATTTTTGGCTGGGTGTGCGGGATTTAAAAACCTGCAAACAGCAGAACTGTCATGTGGTGAGAAATGAAGGAGGCCCAAAGGCTCTGGGGATAGCTGAGCAGGAAGCGAGTGGCTGTCTTGTCTCTGGCAGAAGGTTAAACAAGGATAGCTAATTTGCTTGTGTACACTTTACGGGTCTGGGTGGGAGGTTAGGAAAGTGAGATGTAGACACTTACTGTTGACTGTGAAAAACAGAACTCAGCTTTGTATAAAGGCACAGAGGCAAAGCTAGCAGTCCTTCTAAAGCAGACCTTGCGTAGATAGCTTGCCTCATGAATTCCGTTTGTCTGTGAACAGTATTAGAGCAGTGCTTTGATTTCCATACTCCTGGAGACAGCTTTCTTAGCAGTCCTGAGCATTAAAGGAGGAAAGTTCAGGTCCCTTCCTGCCTTGCATGGAAAGGCAGACCTAGGATATGCCCTCTCCTCCTGTGGACAGCATGAGCCTTAGTTCTGGAGGCCCACAGGTCCTGTTCTGCACACACAGTAGCTGTAGCACTCCACTTTGGATCTGTTGGGAGAGGAGCTGAAGGTCGAGGATGTGTCTCCTGTGGGGAGTGCTGCTACTAGGATCTTGGGAAACAGGAAACGAGGAATCAGAAAACTTTTGGAATATTTTCTTTATGTAAATGTACTTTTCTAAAGTAGAATTTTATTTAGGCAGCTTAGCTTATATAGGTTATTACAGAAGGGAGTATATTAACTGACTTGAAAGAAGTTGATGCCTTGCATACCAGGCCTATACAATTATAATTTTAAATAAAACTGATTGGTAATTTTCTTTTAAAAAATTCTCAGGGCTATGCAGACCCAGAAGATCCCTTAGGCAACTCCATTCTCCTTCTAAGCAAAGCAAGTTCGGAGGCAGGAGAAGGGGTTCTCCCATGTACTATCCGGCTGAAGTCCATGCTTCGACTTCTGCTAGTGAAAAAGCCATCGTGAGTACAGCGTAATAGTGTGGATGTAAAAGATTAAGGGAAACATTCCAGCATGGCCAGTCTGTCAGTCTTAGACAGTGGAAATGAGCAAGTAACAAGTATGTTACAACATAGAGAAAAGCCAGACCGTGACCCTGAGCTGGTGCGTGCTCTTTGGAAGCTCTCTGAGGCATTTTCATCTCGCTGAGGTTGTGTCAGTGCAAGGGACACTAAGAAGAGTCTCCCCGACTGTTACTGGTGCAGGTGTCATTTCACTACAAGAGCAGGAGAGGATCCGTTGTTTTCTTTCCATCCTTGTCAGCGCAGTGCAGCCTGGGTTCTCTGTTCCTTTCTGTAGTTAGCAGTGGATACGTTGTCCCTCAGGAGGAAGAGAAAACAGGTTAGTCAAGCATTAAAGAAGAGTCCATTGAAAAGGCTGGGGGGACAGACATTTCATTGATATATTGTTTTCCTCACATTTGTTTCCCCAAACGTGATCAGACTGAAAGCTGAGAAAATATGTGGAACTAAGCTAAAACACTAAGGGAGTGATAGGAAAAAAAATCAAAGCGAGGGCTGGAGAGATAGCTTAGCAGTTAGGATACTTGCCTGCAAAGCCCAAGGACTCCGGTTTGATTTCCCAGTACCCACATAAGCCAGATGCACAAGGTAGCACATGTGTCTACAGTGAATTTGCAGTGGCTGAAGGCCCTGGCATGACTATTGTCTATCTGTCTCTCTCTTTCTCTCTCTCAAATCAGTAAATAGCTTTAAGAAATGCATTGAAAAAAATCAAAATGAGACCCACATATCTATATAGGGTCACGTTAAATGTCCTGTGGCACACTGCAGGATGGATGGAGTCACTGTGTTGTTGGGGACTGGCTGCCAAGCATGTTCTTGTGTTCCTGGACAGCACTGGTATTTACCAGTGGGTTCTAACACACCCACATTCACTGAGTCAGCATGACAAGTTACTCCTAGTTCATTGAGGGTATTGTATTATTTGCTTTCATGTTGCTGTGACAAAATAACTGACAAAAGCCGTTTTAAGAGAAGAAGGACACGAGTGCTGCTCTCACTGCTGGCCTGACAGCCAGCTCCAGGGAGATGTCGACAGTCACTGTGGTCACTCAAAACTTATCAAAGCAGAAATCCAGAGGCTACAGAGAAGTCAATACCAAAGCACACTGCTGCTAACGCATACTCTAAGACTCAGGGAACATTGCAGAAGGGGCAGGAAGATTCTAAGAGCCACAGGGTGAGTAGGAGTATCCTGAGGCATGTCCCTGCCCCCCACAGAGACTGACTGATGCCTTCAGGACCCCATAGTGAATACCAGTAACCCCACAGAAGAGGACCCTCAGTGGAATGGGAGCAGGTAGGAGGGGATGTGAGTATAACATGAAAAAAATTTAAATTGAAAAAAGAGATTAAGGTTTTATTTTGGCTCACAGTTAGAGGATTCAGTCCCATCACAGCACGTGAAGCAGGTGATGGAGCTTGTGTCAGCTGTTGGCATCACGTCTGCAGTCAGGAGGCCAGAGTGACAACTGCTGGGGCTCAGCTCACGCTCTCCTTGTAGTTAGTCTGGACCCAGCTCATGGGGTTGTGCCACCCACATTCAGGGTGGGACTTTCCTCTTCAATTATGCCTTCCTAGAAAACAGCTGTACAGACACACCTACAAGTGTGTTGCCATGGTGATTCTAAATCGAGTCAGGTAGACGGTGAATATTAACTAATATCATAGGGGCCCAAGGTCTCCAAACACACCCTTAACAGGTGGGATATTCCCTCAGAGCCAAAAGCAAGGCAAGAACTCTCTTTGGGTAAGACAGTTCTCTTTTTCAAAGGAACTTTGAATATAATTTGAATTGCATATTAACTTTCTTTTATTTGATTAATTCTACCCTACCCCATCTATAAACTCCATGGGGTCAGGAACCCAGGCTATTGGCTAATGCATATTACACTGTAGAGTATATACATATATATGTATATGTATATATATATATATATATATATATATGTATATGTGTATATATATATGTATATGTATATATATATATATATACATTCAAAAGGTGTATATGGGAGACTTGGATAGGTGTATGGGAATAATAGATGCTACTACCCCATGCCAAATCTAGGAACGGGCCTAATTTGCATATCAGAAGAGAATATGTAGAAAAATGTACTTTATCTTAACTATTTCTAGTGTTCTTTTACTAGGGGTTGAAAATATCCCTAATCTCACAACCCCATGTCTTATTGTACACATCACTGGCTTGGAAGAAAGGAAGAAACACCTCTTAGGTAGATGTGTGGCCTTGCTCTTCTCCCCTCTGTCTCCTATTCCCTCCCCCCCATCATTTACCTTTCTTTTTCCTATCCTGTACTTCTCTGTACACTAGCTCTTGCTGTGTGGCCCATGCTCCCGTGATCCCCTGCGTCAGCCTTGAGAAGTTGAATCACACCACCTCAGCGTGGCCCTTTGTCCTCCGGGGGTGTATCTGTTACAGTATTGCAGGACGCGCCTGCTCTCTGTTAGATTCAGAGCTGTCTCCATGAGTCTGAGTCCTGGTTGGCTGTGGGTGCATAGCAGCACCCGGCTCAGACACGGGCGCTGTCCATGGAATTTGTAGTTGGGACGATGAAGCTCACTCTCGGAGTTTATTATTAACTGTGGTCATGTACAATAATTACTATAATTTGGAGGACTTCAGGGTGACAGAGCCACACATAGGAAGTTGAACCAACCTAGTCTGTATTAAGGAGAGTTGTCTTAGTTATTGTTGGTAATACTTAAAATCTTGCAACATTTTTGTGCTGGGCATTAGCCCCATTTTCAGGCTAAGAACCTACCAGAGTAATGACAGATATGTGGGTTATCCCAGTATCTCCCACCAGTGACCTTTGTCAACTTGATGTTTTCCATGTCATTGTCTAGTGGTATGTTGTATTTGATCTTTTCTTCAAAATATCTGACTTCAGTCATAATCTGTTGCATAACACAAAGTGTTGACTCAAATGCTTTGCATTTTTAGGGTTCGTTCACTGGCGTTAAAGCTGTTGGCATTTCATCTCACGAGTGAAGAAGGGGCCGCTTCCAAGCGTCCACCCATAGACGCCAGAGTGCTCTCCCGAGTTACGAATCTGTTTATTGTGAAGAAGCCCATTGAACTCAGACTGGATGACAGGAGAGAACTGGTCATTAAGGTGACGATAACTTCCGCGCTTATTACAGTGTGGTCATTTAGTACAATGGTGTACATCCTGTGTTTTATGTGACGATCTTCAGCTCCGGAGGGAGAGAAGGGTGCGGTCAAGGCTGGTCTCCATCTGTGTTCTGGCTTTGGGATGCCTTTCTTTATTGTACAGATCTTACTTCAGTACTTACTGTCTTTCAGAGATTATGTCTTTTTAATTGAGTAAATATACCGGAAAAGCAAATTATTTTGAGTAGTGTCTTCTGTGCAGCATGAAGTGAATGTAGGGACAGGAGACTTCATCAAGAATGTCCTCCGTCCTCTGCTGACTCATTTCTGTGCCCTGCCGCGTCCACTTCTGGCCGCGACCTGTCACTTGTAATGATGCTCCCATAACAGAGCCCCACCGGTTCTGCCTTACAGCCACACACAGCGCACATAGAAAAATCTGCTGTAATTGTTTTCTTATTTTTTGATAGGATCTTTTATATACCTCAGGTTGGCCTTGAACTTGGATATCTTCTTGTCTTAGCCTCTCAAGTGCTGAGACTATAGGTGTGAGTCTCATACCTGGCTTCTAGTAGACAGTTTTGTTTTCTCTGTGGGTGAGTGTGTGAATGCGCGTGCACCCAGGTGCGTCATCCCTTGGTGCTGGCCCTGCTCCATTGCTCTTCCACTCGTTCTTACTGACCGGGAGCCTCTTGCTGCTCCCATTTACTGATGTAGTTTATTTGTGAGCTCTGATACTTCTTCCACTCTTTTTTTTCCCCGACGTAGGGTCTCACTCTAGCCCAGGCTGACCTGAAATTCACTATGTAGTCTCAGGGTAGCCTTGAACTAACGACGAGCCTCCTCCCTCTGCCTCCTGAGTGCTGGGATTAAAGGCAGGCACCACCATGCCCAGCTGTGAGCTCTGATACTTGCTGAGGCTCTGCTGCACCCCCATTGTGACTGGAGTCACACACACGAGTGATCCTCTCAGCTGTGTGTGAGGGTCCTGGAGATTGAACTTGAAGTGGTCTTTCAGGCCTCCTTAGGACCTCATGCTTTCCCAAGTAGTGTTCTTAACTCAGCTATTTCTCCACTGTCCCCCCCTTTAATGGGTAGTGCATTCTCTGTGTTGTTCTAAGCTAAATAGTAATGGTTAGTGCTGTATGACAGCCCCAGCTGCAGGTTTAGAGAATGTTCTGCAGGTGCAATACGGGATCCAGCAGGGACTCAATGCTTAGACTAAGCGTCTGAAAGTCATTCTTTTGCCCTGTGTGTAGTTTGGAGAAAGGCTGGAAGGAGAACTTGTAGAATCGAGAGAGCAGTGGGCTTGCGACAGCAGGGGCCGTGCTACAGCCCTTTTTCTCTCGCTGGCTTGTCTTTCCCGTATGAAGTGAGTGAGTGGATGTCAGGCTTGCTGGTCACTTCACTGGCCTTTGCTGCTGCGGGGTTCTGAGACAGCCAGGGAAGAGGCCATAGCATGTCCAGTTGAGGGCATCAGGGAACACAAGGGGACTCCTGAGTCAGACCCAAGGTGCTCTTCCCAGGTTGGCTTGGAGAACTCAGAGAGCTGTTTTCTGTGGTGCTGTTAAGGGGATGATGGAGTAGAGTTATGATCTGTTATTGAAACATTATTAGGAAGGAGGCTTATTTGACATCATGGCTCTTTGTTTAAGATCCCAGGTTTTCCTACAACCTAATGCATCAGTCTTCCTTCCTTTCTTTCTTTCTTTCTTTTTTTTTTTTTTTGAGGTAGGGTCTCGCTCTAGCCCAGGCTGACCTGGAATTCACTCTGTAGTCTCAGGGTGGCCTCAAACTCACAGCAATCCTCCTACCTCTGCCTCCCAAGTGCTGGGATTAAAGGTGTGCAACACCACGCCTGGCCTAATGCATCATTCTTGCAATATGTGTGCAAACAAATACTTATTTAAATAAACTGACTTTGAGCTTTTTTATGACATGATCTGTCAAATCTTATTGGAAAATTGTAGGTAAGTGAAAATGTAATTTTTGGTTTTGTTTATTTTGGTTTCAGCTGGAGACTGTTGAAAAGGTATATGACATTTTCACCTCTGAGGATGTCGACCTTGTTTTGAGAAAGTCGGCTGCAGAGCAGTTAGCTGTGATCATGCAAGGTAAGGTCTGTGGACGGTGGGTTCTGTGCTGCTGACCGGGGGTTCAGTCAGGGCTTGGGGGTGACAGAGTGTGGGGCTAGTCCAGTCTGGGGCATGGCTTCCACTTTTCAGTCTTGGAAAGAATGGCTTTCGTGTCTTTAGAGTTAAATAAAAGCCAAGGCCCAGGGATATGCGAAAGAGACCACATGTAGTCAGCAAAGCCTAACTTAACTACCACCTGCTTTGTTAAAGGTAGCTGTCGTGTTACCCACTAGTTTAATGTCTGTGTGGGCATGTTTGCATTTTTCTCAGTGGGAATATAGGAGAGAATTTGTCTGCCAGTTAGTTGCTAAATACTTGGAAGTAGTTCATAAACAAGCAGCATTTCTCTGTGTATTTCTTTCTCTGTATGTATAAAATCATTAAATCTTTCTTAAAATTATATTATGTAAATATGTGCTAATTATGAGAATTCAGATTTTTTCAGAAGCATAAATACAGCATATTAAATTCTTTTTATACTTTCTATTAGTAATTTGAGGGTACAACTCTTATCAATAGAGAAATGTTCCTGTTGCAAATCATAGTTACCCATTAACTTATGGAGAGTTCTAAATATTTTGAGGTGATGAATTTGGAAAAGAGGGGAAATGACAGTGAAACAATGTGAAGAACATAATTTGCCATGGTTGATTAAAATACTTTGTACATGTAACATTCTGTGCTTTCGGTCTGAACTGTTTTTAATTTTATTTGTTTACAGTGTAATTTAAGATACACCTGTAACAGATGCTTTCATTGTATGTAACGTAAAGCTTTCTCTTCTCATTTCAACTGTGGATACAGTTGTTTTTACTCATCGGAAAGTTGTGTGCAACTTGTCCTGCGTAGTTCAAAATATGTTTTAAAACTGTAAAAGTTACTTTTTGACTTATTTTTTTATCTATAGATATTAAAATGCATGGTATGGTGAAAAAGTTGTGCTTAATTGACAAGATAATCAAGTACTTAAATGAATGTGTGGGTCAAGATGGCAAGGTAAGACTAATGTATAGACTTTTTTTCATATGTTAGCTTTATTGATCAGTTCTGAAACTGAATTCAGATGAATTTTGATGATTGCTTGAATTTTCATCTTATTATAACCTCTGTAAATTTTTCTTTTTTAACTTCTAAAATGCAGCCTCTTTAAAGGAAAACCGCTTTTAAGTTTTCTGTGTTATATAAAGAGAAATATATTACACAAAGCAAATTTTATAAAGTATAAAGTTTAGTAAAGTAATTCCTAACTTTTTAAATTTAGCTTCATTTAATTCTGATGACAAAGCTATACAATGTAGAATAAGATAATGTTACGATGTGCTTCTCTCACTTTAGAATTAGGGAGACTAAAGCAGCTGGTTTGCCTGGCAGGTTGTAGAGTGCTTGATGCAGCCGTGCCTCACTCTCCTGAGGAAGGTTTTGAGTGCAGACCCAGTCATACGTGTGTCTCTGTCGCAGCAGTCTTCTCTCCTGACCCTGTTACTCAGAGGTGAGTGAAGTGAATGCTGCCAGGGAGGTCAGCTGTGTACCCCAAGCATTCATTCTTAAGTGCAGTAACCTTTACTTTGCATTGTACTAAGAAATCAACAATCTTCCTAAGTAATTATTCTATTAAAAAATGATCATGGAGGGAGCTAGGGAGACGGCTTGTTTGGGAAAGTGCTTGCCACTGAGCATGAAGACCTGAATTCATACACTCAGTATCCACGTAATTGCCAGGTGGGGTTGCAAGCCCACTTGTAATCCCAGCACTTGGGAGGCAGAGCCAGGGGATCCCCAGGATAAGCTGGCTAGCTAGACTAACCTGTCAGTGAGCGCTGGGGTCTCAGCACCTACAGTGGAAAGTGACTGAAGAAGACACCTGATGTCACCCTCTGGCCCCCCTCCCCCATGTAAGAACACAAGCACGCGCACACACGCTCACACAGGCATACACACACTCACACAGACATACACACACATGCACAGACATACACAGTCTCACACACACACAGGTTATGGAAAGCATTTAATGCCCCTACTTCACAATGTTCTCTGAGCATTGGAGAGACATAATCTGTATGTATTTTGCATTTTAACTATTATTCTTGCTCATAGATGTGTAAGGAATTTTTTTTAAAGTAGCTGCTCAGCTAGGTGTCAGTTCTTAGCAAACATTTAGAGCACATGTTGTATGCTAGGGACAGTGGTAAGCCCTCTGGCAAGGTAAATACCTGCAGTGGGATCCTTGCTGCCAGAGGAAGTGCTCACTATATACGGTGTTGGGAAGGCCTTAGATATGCTTCCAGGAAATGTGCTAAGCTGGATTCTCAGAAATGCATTAGCGTTCAGATAGACATGACTGACTTTGTGGTGAGGGAGCCGGGCTATGTGTGTATGGAAGAATGGTGGGTGACACTGTGTCTGGTGAGGGACAGTGGGATTTGGGGGAGGCTGGGTAAGGTGGGAATGGTGGGATGATGTGGAGAGGTTGTTCATGCAGCGTCTGGTAAGTGACACTGAGCACCGCTGTAGAGCCATTTGACACTGTTGAACAGGGAAATGTATGTTTCAGAGATTATTCTGTCCATAGCAGAAAGAATACATTGAAGGACTTTAACAATTAAATGCTCACTGAGACATACTACTTCAGTTATAAACCTCATGCTATTATAGAACCCAGTACTGTATTTCTGGAAAAGAAACTAATGTAGACATTATTATTTTTAAAAAATATTTTTATTTATTAGAGAAGGGAGAGAGTGAGTTTGGGCATGCCAGGTCCTCCTGCCACTGCAAATGAACTCCAGATACATGTGCCACTTTGTGCATCTGGCTTTATGTGGCTAATGGGGAATCCCCTTCAGGCTTTGCAAGCAAGCACCTGTAACCACTGAGCAATCTCTCCAGCCTTGACATTATTTATTACACCATTCTAGACTGAAGAAATTGAGGTCTCAGAGACCTTTATGAACTTGGAGAGAACCCTAACTAGTTATGTGGCGGAGGCAGGAGAAGAACTCAGTCTTCCTTATTTTCACTTGTGCTTGTTTTAAGTCATGAGAAACTCCACATCCTGGTTGCAAAAGTTCAGATGATATAGAAGTTTACAAAGTGAAGATCTACAAGTGTTCATCTTTTTCAAATTATCCCCAGAGGATCTGGAATGATCCTTTATATATATAAGCACTTACTATATATTTCAAATTGTTATTTTATTAATTTTTTAAGTTGAAAATATATCTTGAATGTTTTCTCATTATTGCATATTAATCATTCTTAAAATCTTACAGAACTATTGACTGATGTTTCAGAGTATCAGCTTGCCATATTACTGAGTATTTGTTTCACATCTTTCACTGTGATGATGATGATGGTGTGTGTGTGCGTTTTGCTATGTGTATATATGCCTGTTCATGTGTTTGAGTGTGAGCATATGTATACCCTGGCACATGTGTGGTAGTCAGAGGACAACTTTGACTGTTGGTCTCTTATTTTCTCTCATTTTTGTTGTTCTCTGCTCTGCTTGTGAGGCTAGCCTGCAAGACCCTCCTCTCTACCTCACTTCTCACCCGTGCTGGGGTTACACACATCAGCACTAGAGCAACTAGGTTTTCATGTGGGTTCCGGGGACTTGACCTCAGGTACTCTGACTTGTGTGGCAAATGCCTTATTCACTGAGCCGTCTCCCCAGCCCTGGTAATTAATATCTTTGTATGTTCATCTTTGTGCCTACACTGTAATTGTATTGCTGTGTCCAAGACATTTCATGACATATAGTTAAGTTCCTCTTCAAATCATTCCCATTGATGCAAAAGGCTTACTTTCCTCATAACTTTGCCAAGTATTTCTCACCTGTGTAGATGAAAATAATGACTTCATCATTTTCCTTTAGAGTACTTCATTGTCTTTTCATGCTTGTTATATTCTTAGATTTCTAATTCTGCACATTGTCTACTTTTCTGTTGTATTTCACTTCTTCTTAGTGATCTGTGGGCTCCATTTTCTAATTCATAACATTCTTCTGCTTATTTTTAATATTCTATTTCTTTATCCTTTTAAATGTATCTTAAACCTGAGGTCAGTTTGATTATTTTATGGAAATACTTGAACTTTTTTTTTAATGTTATGATGGTAGAAAAGGAAACGAAAAGGCTTTTCTGATTCCAGATTAGAAGCACAGGCACCATGCTTTCTCCTGCAAGTTATGATGGCGTTTAAAAGCAAGGCCTTTATCTAAATGTGATTTTGTTTCTTTTCTTTTTTTGGTTTTTTGAGGTAGGGTCTCACTCTAGTACAGGCTGACCTGGAATTCACTATGTAGTTTCAGGGTGGCCTCAAACTCACAGCGATCCTCCTACCTCTGCCTCCCGAGTGCTGGGATTAAAGGCGTGTGCCACCACGCCTGGCTCTAAAAGTGATTTTTGACATAGTATAAAGTAAGCTTCTAAATCTGTTTTTACCCCATATCATAGCTAGTTGTGTACCAGAAATTTCCTATGTATTTGGAGACATTCCAGAGCATTCTCTCTCTACTGTTGGGAAATACCCAAGCTAATTATTAATACCTAAGTTCCTTTTTTTTGGGGGGGGTAGAGTTTCACTTTAGTCCACTATGTGGTCTGGAGTTCACTGTGTAGTCTCAGGGTGGCCTCGAGCTCATGGTGATCCTCCTACTTTTGGATCCCAAATGCGGGGATTAAAGGTTTGTGCCACCATGTCCAGCCTAAGTTACTTTTTACATGCTTTTTTTTTTTCAACTCTTTAGTGCTATTTTTAGATATGGCAGTTATATGATATATTTATTTTCTTACAATTAGGAGAAAGATGTTTTACAAATATTAATTTTATTTCTATTGCCCTAAATTTGTGACATTCTATTATGTTATTATTCCTGTGTGACTGGTGCAATCATCATGTCTGTTTAGAATTTCTTTGTTTTAAAACCCTGAAAAAAAATCACAGAATTAGTAACACAGAGAAACAGAAGCCAAGGCCTTTTAATGTTAAGGGGTTTGATGAGGCCTCTTGACTAAATAGAATTTGTTGGAACTTCTGTTATGTTTGCTAGTGCACAGGATGTCCTTCCAGCTTCTCATAAAAGCAGGAAGTAAAACCAGAGCAGCAACACAGCATAAACGACGCTTTGGCATCAAATCCAAGCTCCTGAATCTGGTGCTTGTAGTAAAAGATCATTGTGGAAGATGCTTTAGGTAGAACTAAGTGATTGGCACAACGTTTCTTATTTTTGTGATGACCCACAGCTAGACAATGCTTAGTGAGGTGGTCTGCCCGTGTGGCCCCTGGACCAGTAGTATTCGTATCCACATTCCCTGGGAACTTACTGGTCACATACATTGTGGGCCCCACCTTAAAGAAACAGAGGCAGAAACCGTGTTTTGTAAACCCTGTAGGTGGTTCTTACACATTGCAGAGTTTGAGACACACTGCTTGGGTGATGTCCATTTTTCTGCTTAAAGCTATTTCTCTTTCCTTCAAGTTAAGATGCTTTCATTTGAAGTCCATTCTCCCTAGATGTGAAAATATTTCATGAAGTTGAACTCCCTTTTGTTCTTCAGTTTCCTTGATATTTCATGAAGACTGCACTGTAGTGACCGAAGTCGGGGCATTGTTTTGTCTCCTGTTATTTGATGAAGTCTCAAGAATGGATATGTGGTGAGATAAAGGAATTTATGTTCTTTCCTCTTAGTTTATCTAAGCCCTCTATGTGTCTTCAACAGCACGCTCCAAGTTGTTGACTTAGAAGACTTTCCATGCTGGCCATTGTACTGTGCTTGTTGAGTTCTGTAAATAGTTTGACTGAGAAAGTCACCTCAAATTTTATATTTGAGCATAGCTCAGTACATAGTTTATAAATTATTGTAGTGAGGTTTGTCTTGGACATATTTTTGGTGCGTGCCGTGTAATTTTTTTTTAAAAAAAAGATATTTTATTTCTTTGCAAGTAGACGGAATGAGAGAGAGAGATTGGGAGAGGGAGAGAATAGATGTGCCGGGGCCTTTAGCAACTGCAAATAAACTCCCAATGCATGTGGCATATTGTGCATCTCGCTTTATGTGAATACTGAGGACTTGTACCCAGGACATCAGGCTTTGCAAGCAAGCGTCTTTAACTGCTGAGTCATCTCTCCAGCCTTTCATGTGTTTTTTTTTATGTAGCATTTTATTATTTAAAATCTGAAAAGATGTTTAGAAAAACATACCCAATGAACATGATCTTAAGAACCATGTGTAGGAAGGACACAGAGCGCACCTGCTAGTACATCCACCACATTATGTGAGTCCCTGTGTGGAACTTAAAACAAAAGCACGATCGACTTTTAATTCAGGCGGTGGCAAATGTGATAGAGCCAGTTGCAGTCTTGAATGTATTGTCAGTCACAGCGCTGAGGCAGCGTGGCTTAGAGTGGACTTTGGCTGACTCAGTGTTCTTGTTTCCCGTGTTGAACTAGGTCTGTCAGTCCTCCCAGTAAGCCCTCTGTGTCTTCAGTCTTCAGTTTGCCGGTCTCAGTCTTTAGAAGGTAAAAGATTTATTCCTCTCGTCTTCTTCAAGGATAAAACACTATTACATTACAGGAAGTTTCAGTCTGTAATTTTCACAGTTTTCATTTAGCTTTTAAGTCACATGACTTGTAATGCATTCATGTTTTCTTCATTGTGGGCTTTTGGCAATTCTGTAACTATGCACCTATCACCACCTTCTCATTTTAATATTGCTCAAGTTGAAGGAACAGTTGGAAGAGCTGTTGTGTACATCTGTACACCCTGAGCCTTGAGTTATCTGTCAATGACACATGGGTCTAATTGCTGTCTCTCTACAAATGTGTGTATATACATGCATATGTGTCTACACACGTAGAATCTCCCTTTCAACCATTTGAAAATAAGTTTGAGAACTAACTTTGCGTGTTCAAAATGCATGGTCCAGTCAAGCTCAGGTGATACATATATTTGTCTTTTGAGAGCTTTGAAAGACATAATTTGTATTTATTCATAATGTGCATGACATTTACCATCATAGGAATAGAACCATTGTGTTTTTCTGAACACACTCACCTGTGGCACTAACATACAGATGAAGGTTATGTAGCATCACTTCTAGTGAGAGATCATGGTCACACTCCCCATCACTGTACCACCCAGGAATACAATCTTAGTTTAATTGTTGCTGCAGTCAAGCTTCAAAGAGGATCACATTGTGGGCACTGAGAACTGTCCTGTCCTAGAAACTGCATGTCCCAAAGCAAACGTAGGGTCTCTAGTAAAGTGTGCCATCATTCCCTCGGTGAGGTACACAGTGTCCTTTCTGCTATTAGCAAAACAACTTCAGTGTATCATTCACATCCCATTTCTGTCACCTGACAAAATATTTCCTGGAAGCCGGGCATGGTGTTGCATGCCTTTAATCCCAGCACTCGGGAGGCAGAGGTAGTAGGATCGCTGTGAGTTAGAGGCCACCCTGAGATTACATAGTGAATTCCAGGTCAGCCTGGGCTAGAGTGAGACCCTGCCTCGAAAAAAAAAAAAAAAAGAAAAGAAAAGAAAAAAAATTTCCTTGGCAAAAGAGCCAGAGTGTTAAACTCAAGATAAACTTATCTAGAGTGGAAAGACTTATTACTCCTTTTCTCAGAGTAATATCACCAAGTTAGACTGCCCATTTGGTGGATATGCACTGCTTCCACCGTTCTCCCCTGTGTTCCTTACACCTGATACATGCTGTATTTTCTCACTTATCCAGAGCTTGATCACTGGTTGGTAATGGTCTTTACCTTTGGTGTTCTTAATGTTTCTAAATCTGCTTTTGGGAACATTACACTAAGTTGATATACTATGTTTTTTGTTGTTGTTGTTGTTTTGTTTTACAAAGTAGGGTCTCACTCTAGCTCAGGCTGACCTGGAATTCACTGTGAAGTCTCAGGCTGCCCTTGAACTCTCAGTGATCCTCTTACCTCTACTTCCCGACTGCTAGGATTAAAGGTGTGTGCCACCACGGCCGGCTATACCATGTTTTTTTTCTATGACATATTTTAAATGCTTTCTAACTTCATTACAATTTCATCTTTAACTGTTGAGTAAGTTATTAAAAATTCAGTTTAAATATAATTTAGAACAGTGACCATTATCTACTTGTTATTGATCTCTGGTATGTTTTCACTGTCACTAGAAAATATTTCCTGTGGTTTCAAGTTGTTAGAATTTCTGGGTTTCACTGTATATCTGAAAACGTGTCCGTTTGCTAGGCGCCCGTGTGTGTTTGGGAATGATAAGTAATGTGTATACAGTGGTAGCTGGATGCTCTAGTCCATGTAGACCCAGCCACTCGGGGGTGGGAACTGTGACATTCAGGGCTTCCTTGGGCTTGTTCTTTCTGTGACCAGAGAAGCAGTTTCAAGTATATAATGGATTCTTCAATTATGGCATTGTTAGACAAGTGTTGCTTTGTATGTTTTGGTGATTGTATTATTTAAACAAAAAAAAATAGTGTTTTTCTATCTTCTTGGCAGCCTGTTTCCATTAAAGTATTATATTTATGTACTTGAGAGAAGAGAGAGAGAATATGAACAGTCCAGGGCCTTTTGCCATGCCTAGCTTTACATGGGTACTAGGAAATTGAACCCAGCCTGACAGGCTTTATCAGCAAGCACCTTTAACCACTGAGCCATCTCTCCAGCTCCCTCCCTTCCTTCCATCCATCCTCTCTTCCCCTCCTTTCTCCCTGTCTCCCCCTGTTTCCTCCCTCCCCTTTCTCTCCACCCTTCCTCCCTTCCCTCTCACCCAGCTTCCTAGATGCTGCACTTAAGAGGCATGTGCCAGCTTTCTGGGTTTGTGTCCTTTCACTCTTTTACTAAAAAGAAAAAAAAACACCCAAAAAACAAACATTTATCTATTTTATATGCTCAGATTGCTCCTTACTTGAACAGAGCAGATCATTTTGAATAGGCCCTTGCCTTGTTAAGCCACAGTGCACCCTTGATTTTCCTGATCCCTATCAGCATTAACTACTTTCCCAGCCTTTTGTGGAGGGGTGGAGAAAGGAGAAAACTGACAGCTCATCTATGTATCTCCTAGAGACCCTAAGCCATTGTTTGTCACCGACTTAGAGCTCCAGCTTGTTGGGATATGCATCATTAGCAGAGTTGTCCTTTAACATTGCAATGAGTTGGGCATTGCTGTCATGTTAAACTGACGGACTCCTCTAAGTAAGGTTTGTCATTCTATCTACAAATATTTCTCTGTACATGACTGTTCAATCTGTTCTGCAGGGGAACTCATTTTGAACTCAGTCACTCATTGGCTTCGATCACAGGCGATTTCTGCAGCCTCTTTGAGAAGCCTCATTTGACTAGCTATAAAATGGGTATCCTCGTGACATGCTGTGTTGCTGAATGAGTGGTGGAGTCAAGCTGCATTTGTTACATGAAGGCATTCATGCTGTAGTCGGGCAGCTGTTGTGTTTGCTGTGTTCTAGTCATGGGGCCCGACTTCAAGGAGCACTGGATATCTCTCCAGGGGTTCTCATGTGGCCAGCCTCGGGAAAGAGTTTCATCCAGTGTTTTGGGAGCTCTGAGGAGACAGAGAGCATGAATGACAGGTGTAGAATGTGGTGGGAGTTATGAGGGCCGTCTTTGCGTTACTGTCAGGGGAGCACATAGCTAGTTGTGGGCCATCATTTTGAGTAGTAGTTGGTAAAAATTGTCAGTTTGTAATCATTTTCCTTTATCGGCTTCAGGTATCATCTGCCTGTGCATGTCACCGGCCACCATGCTGTGAGCCCTTATGCGATAGTTTTACCATTGTCTGCAGACTGCTTGGCCTTGAAGCCTGTGTCAGATATGCTGAGAATAGCGTGGAACCTGTCATGGTATCATGGGGTTGATAATCTCCTGAAACAAACAAACTCCGAAACCCAAAGCCAAGGGTAAGCTGTTGTATTAAGAGAACAAACATTCACAGTTAATTAAATGAAATTAGTTAGTGTTGCAGTCAGGTTTGCATTGCTGGTAGAAATCACCCAACCAAGAACAGCTTGTGGGAGAGAAAGGTTTATTTTGGCTTACAGGCTCCAGGGGAAACTCCATGATAGCAGGGGAAAATGATGGCATAAGCAGGGAGTGGACATCACCCCCTAGCCCACATAAGGTAGACAACAGAAACAGGAGACTATGCCAAACTCTGACAAGGGGAAACTGGCTATAACACCCATAAGCCCGCCCTCAGCAATACAACGCCTCCAGGAGGCTTTAATTTCCAATTGCCATCAACTGGGGAACCTAACGTCCAGAACACCTAAGTTTATGGGGGACACCTGAATCAACCACCACAGTTATATTTTACTTTTCCTTTGGAAAGAAGACTTTTCACTTGATATTATGTGACTCTGTTTTTTTTTCTTTTCTTTTTATTTATTTATTAACAATTTTCATGGTTATAAACAATATCCCATGGTAATTCCCTCCCTCCCCCCACTTTCCCCTTTGAAACTCTACTCTCCATCATATCCCCTCTCCCTCTCAATCAATCTCTCTTTTATTTTGATGTCATGCTCTTTTCCTCCTATTATGATGGTCTTGGTTAGGTAGTGTCAGGCGCTGTGAGGTCATGGATATCCAGGCCATTTTGTGTTATCTGACTCTGCTTTTTAACTGAAGATTATAAGTTTTACTTTGATTTGAAAATTATATGTGTTATTTTTACAAATTACTACAAAAGGACATTTAAATTAGAGAGGATTGTACTTCATGCTGTTTTAGAAATGATATAAAGTTTAATAGATGTAGGTCACTTGGAAAACTTGGGACTAAAGGTCAGTAATTGTATATTGAATATTTTTACTTCTACATGTCTTAGTAGTCTCTTATGTGAATAATGTGTTACTAGTGCATAATTTTGTAAAGGAGAAAAAGCATACATAACTGGGGTGCTAATATAAAAAGTAAAATGTACACACACCCTATCTGTCTCTCACACACACACATATACACACCGGCTTTCTTTTGGCTGGTGAGTCAACCTTTAAAAGACAGGGATAATGAAACAGTTTTAGGGGAGATTCTCCAGTGGACAGAGCACTTACTTAAGTAGCTGTATGTTGCTTCCTTTTTCATTTTGATTTAGGTTTTTAGACTCGCTGCAGCTGTCCATGGAGGACTTGCTGGCACTGAAGGTCACGCACACGGCCAGTGGACTGCAGGACTGCCTCCAGGCCATCGTCCATGCTGGTGGCCACCGGGACGTGAGGGCTGCCGTGAGCAGGATGAGCTTCCATCTCGTGAATGACAAGCTCTCTCTAAAGGATGACACTGGCCCATGTGAGGTCACCTTGAGATCCTTGGCTTGCCACACTGTGCTTAACCGGTCAGTGTAGACGTAAGGCCGTTGTCTTCATAGACCTGGATTCAACCGGGTGGCAGTTAATTTCCAAGCCTATGAAGTGATGAGTGTGAGTTTGTACACTAGCTGTTATGAGGGAAAAGCCTTTGATAAAAAGAAAAACTTGGGCTGGAGAGATGGTTTGCCAGTTAAGGCGCTTGCCTGCGAAGCCTGAGGACTCATGTTCGATTCCCCAGGACCCACATAAGCCAGATGCACAAAGATGAGGTAAGTGTAAGGTTGCATATGGCCACTAGGTGGTGCAAGCTTCTGGAATTCAATTGCACTGGCTGAGACCCTGGTGTTCCAATTCTCTTTCTGTCTGTCTCTAAAATCAAAGAAAAACAAGAAATATAGAAAAACTTAACTATTTTTTGTTATCTATGATAACTAATAATAATGGGAAAATTTTAATTTAGTCCCTTCATTCCAGAAGGAATTATTAGTAATCTATAAGAAATTTATTATCCTATCTCGGGAAACCTTGTCTGACGAAAGTAAGCAGTTGGGTCAGACTTGGCTGAGCTCATGTCCGTGCTGGGAGTGAGCAGAGACAGCTGGGGACTGATGAGGCTTGACCTGGTACACTCGGTCGCTTGACATAACTGCCGCCCCTGCTGCCCCTGCCGCAACGGGTTTGTCTGCTTTGCTGTTGTTCTGTTGCCAAGTAAATTGTCTCAGTTTTCTTTTACTCTGAACTTCAGGAAGTTGATTGCCATGTGGAGGTCCTTGGATCGTTACCAGCAAGACTAGCTTGCACGTTTACATGCTTAGCCAGTGGCAGGTGGCTGTGTGTGTTAAAGACTGATAAGCAGCTGCTGTGTGTCAGTGTTCACCTGACTGGTGTAAAATGTATAGCTTTTTGAAGCACAGTGTGACTTTCAAAATGCCACGGTAGATGAGTCTACCCAGTGTGAATGCCTCGATTTAGCATCACGTAGTCACACGCAGATTCCAGGTGCCCCTGGCAGTGTGTGAGTTGGCCTTGCCGGTGGTGTCCTGGAACCAGCTGGTGGGAGCTTGTCCCGAGCTGATGGCTTCGTTGTCAGGATTGTTAGAAGTTGGTTGTTAAATACATGTGTTCTTAAAATTACAAAAACTTACAATTGAATTATGTGAAAATAAAGGTAAGGAACACGGAGAAGTTATCACATTGTGATTGCTTTATAACCTTTTGCTGTGATCGTAGGTGTGGTTTTTTATAGATCCTTGTCTCTTATGGAAGTGCTATATTACTGTGTTCTTCCATGCATCTTTCCACATGTTCATGTTACACTGTAGTTTGAAAATTACCATATCGTGGATGTCGCCCTCATGCAAGTTGGCAAATCCACCCCTTAGCACCCTACTCTGTCAGGCCACTCCTTTAAACATTTTTGTCAGCCAATGCATGTATAAGCAGCACACTGAATGAAGGCTCTCAGAGTGTGGGTCGGTGGAAATTCCTGGGGTAGTTCATGCTGTAGGAGTAGTAGCAGAAACTCTGAGCGTTTAGGGTTTAGTCCTAGAGCAACAAAAGTGGGCAGTGCGCAGTGTGTCTGTGTCACTCACTTAGACTCAGCTTCCAGAGCTGGGGTCCACCACACTGGATCCAGCCAGCTGTGCATGGAAAGTACTAGACATAAAGCATCCGTAACGAAGGGATAGATATTTTTCTTGTTATCATTTCTTAAGCAAAAAAGTATAGCAACTGTAAACATAGTATTTCCACTGTATTAGGTATTTTACGTAACTTGCATTTCTCTGTCCCTCTGCATCTTCATGGCATCGAGAGTATTTCCTTTTTCTTTATGTGAAAGAGCAAGAGAGAGAGGAGAGAGAGAATCGGCACGCCAGGGCCTCCAGCCACTGTGATCAAATTGCAGATTCATGCACCACCTAGTGTACATTTGCAACCTTGCACGCCTGTGTTACCTTGTGCATCTGACTTACATGGGACCTGGAGAGTCTAACATGAGTTCTTAGCTCCAGCCCTGAGAATGTTTTCTTATCAGACAGTGTGCTGCCTATATGTCCGTGAAGGGCAGTGAGGCGTGTTTCAGATTCCTGTCTGTTTAATCAGGTTTCTACAAGTGCTTCCTGCTTGCACTGAAGACGAGAAGCTGCTTATCGACATCATACATTTTCTGAATAAGCTAATGAAGAAACAAAGAAAGAACCCCTCAGTGGAGCTTCTAACCTGGATTCTAGAATTGCTTCTCGGCAATGTGAGTATTCTAAGAATTTAAAATTTTGATTTGAGAAGTAATTTATTTGTAAAATTACTTTTATTATTGAAAGGGATGATATAGCCTGTGCATTGTTTGTTTTCTTTTTGCTTGTGTACAAGTGTGGCACGCGTGCAGGTGTGTATGCATGTTCTGTGTGTGTGTGCATGTGTGTGTGTGTGTAGGCCAGAAGCTAACACTGAGTCTTTGTCGGATGCTCCCCACCTTATGCGATTTGAGACAGAGTATCTCTCTGAGTCTATATCATACCAACTCAGCTGGCCTAGCCGGTGAACCCCAGGGCTTCCTCGTCCCAGCCCTGAGATTACAGGCTTGCCCTGCCATGCCAGCATTTACTTGGCTGTTGGTGACCTTGAACTCAGTAACTCAGTTCTTCCTGTTTGCATGGCAAGTAAGTAGTTTTTCTCCCCCCCCCCCCTTTAATGAAATGCTTCCTTTTTTTTTTTTGTTTTGAAGCAGGAATAAATTTTATTAAAGGATAAAGCAAACATATCTGTCAAGTAATTTTAACAGTGAACTGCTCATAGCAATATGGCTATTATGCCTGTGTTAATTCACTAAAGGTAATGCAGCAGTTTATTAACAGAGTGCTTTATGTGAAAAATTTCATAACAGTGACTGAACTAAGATTTTATCTCTTTTGTGTGCGATGTGCATTAGTGATGAGTGTTAACAGTTCCTTGCTACAAGCATGAAATTAGCTAGTTTTGGAGTAGGCAATTTCTATTTTTTTTTTTTTTTTTTTTTTTTTTTTTTTTTTTGGCTTTCAAGGTAGGGTCTCACTCTAGCTCAGGCTGACCTGGAATTTACTCTGCATTCTCAGGGTGGCCTCGAACTCACAGTGATCCTCCTAGCCTCTGCCTCCCGAGTGCTGGGATTAAAGGCATGTGCCACCACGCCCGGCCTATTTTTTCTTAGTTGTCTTAATAGATATGCTTTTTAAAAAAAATGTAAAAAAATTTTTTTTAGTTATTTATTCTCTAGAGAGAGAATGAGTGTGTATGGGCGTGCCAGGGCCTCTTGCTGCTGCAAACTTCAGAAACATGTGCCATTTTTTGTTTCTGTCTCTGTATGGGTACTGGGGAATGGAACCCTGGGCTGGCATGCTTTGCAAGCAAGCACCTTTAGCCACTAAATCATTACACCAGCCCAGACATGCCTTTTCTTTTTTTAAGTAAGGTGAGGTAGGCAAGGGGTAAAGCCCTGCCTTTTCTCTTTTTTTTTTTTAATTTTTAAAAAAATATTTATTTGCAAGGAGAGAGAGAGAGAATGAGAAATATTTTTATTTATTTATTTGCAAGGAGAAAGAAAGAGAGAATGAATATTATGAGAATTCCGGGGACTTGCCACTGCAAGCAAACTGCAGATGCATGTGCCACTTCATACACCTGGCTTTACGTGGGTGTTGGAGACTTGAACTCAGGTCAGCAGGATGTGCAAGCAAACGCCTTTCACCACTAAGCCACTCCAGGCCAGATACACCTGTTCTTATTGAGATAATATGTGAAGACCCTAATGAGTTCATATCTTTATTAAGACAATTGTAGCCTGGGGCTCTTTGTCTTGCTGGTTAGTCAGTGTAAACTTTTGCTAATCCAGAACACAACTGAAATAGCTCTCATTCGAAATGACACGCAGCTCAACTAGAGAGTAAGTTTCTGTTTTCTTAAATGACTTTGTAGAATCCAAACCCACTGCTAGACCTGCTGGTTCCGAGCGAGGCCCAGGCAGGAGCAGAAGCAGATGACATCCACGCTGCAGTCAGGCAGCGGCTTCAGAAGGAACTGATTGCTCTCTTCAGTACCTTGCTGCTCTGCTTCTCAGTGGTTACAGACAGGTACGTTTGTGTCACTGTTGGTTTGGGCTCACACAGATAAGCCTACTTTTATTCCAGAGTTTCACTTCTCACTTCTTTACCTATCAATGAAGAGAAAAGCACTCACCAGTTTCTGCCACAGCTAGGTTGTGACTTCTCTGTCTCCTTCACCATGCGTATGAATACATGCCCACACATGTGCATCCTGTGTTGGGAGGAAACAAAGTAGCTGTTTTTCCTCTGCTCTCACATGGGAGTCCCTGCAGAGGACTCTTCACTGCAAGCTGTGTGGGCTTCTTACGACCAGGCTCAGCAGCTCTGGGCAGGGCTGTGGACGGGGTCCTCCTACGGTGCACTTCCTGTTCAGCATTCTTTTCAACTGTTTGGGGTCTTTTTTGCTTGCTTATGAACTTTAGGATTTTGATGGAATTAGTTTCTTTCTTTGTTCAGCTTTTGACGGTGTGCATATTTCTAAGAACTTGCCATTTTATTTTATGTAGAGTGACTTACTGGCTGGTGTGTAACTGCGTGTTTTATCCTTGACTTTCACTCTTTCTGTACTGTCAGTCGTCACGGTCTCGCTTTCATTAAGACGTCTCAAAATTAGAACCTTCTAATTCTTCTTCAAAGAAGCAAGTCTTCTCTCATTTTCTGTTCTTCACTTTACTCATTTCTTCTGGAGTCTATTATTTCATTCCTTTGGTTACCTTGTGTATCAGTTTGCTTTTTCTTATACTTCTTGCAGTTATAAAGTTAGCGTATTGATTTCTGGTCCTTTTTAGTGTAAGGGTATACAGATAGAAATTTATTCCTGGCTGCTGCATTTTCTTCTATGCCATAGATTTTGGTATATTGTTTTTCTCATTTTTATTTCCTTCAAAATATTTTCTAATTTCCCTAGTGATGACTTCTTTGACCCATTGGTTGTGTAACAGTTTCTTGTTTAAATTGTGAATGTTTGTGAATTTTACTATATTTCTCTGTGGACTGATTTTATTTCATTGATAGGTTACCTTCTAAACCAGTTGTTTTATGAGCTTTTAAGCTGGGGTGATTTTGCTCCAATTCTTACTCATTGCCTCAGGTTGTGGCGTGTAAAACTCTTGCCTCAAAAGTTATGGGAGGCTGGAAAGATGTCTTAGCAGTTAAGGCACTTGCCTGCCAAGCCAAAGGACTGAGGTTCAATTTCCCCAGGACCCACTGAAGCCAGATGCACACACAGTCCAGGTGGTGTTTTACACATCTGGAGTTCATTTGTAGTGGCTGCAGGCTCTTGTGCATCCATTCTCTTTCTCTCTCAAATAAATAAATAAAAATAAAATATTTAAAAAAAACTTAAATGGGATAAGTTTATACTGAGATATGGAGCAATTAAAATATCCGAAGGAAAACAGAGCAAGTATATGTCAGTACATGGTACAGATGGGTATGTCACTACATGACACGGATGGATTTGTAGCCACACCCCTCCCCGCAAACAAGATCTATGCAGGCCATTTTGGTACACGCTTCTTTAGAAGCTCTCCTCAGAAGATACCTTATGAACTTAAGTAAGAAAATGAGACACACATAATTGCAGATGCTCACTGGTCATGGTTTCATGTAGTGAGCAGATAGTACTGCAGAGGCATTTCAGAACAGCCTTCACATAACTTACGCCTTCCATGTAAAACCAAACTAATAAGAAACTAAGTTCCGGGGCTGGAGAGATGGCTTAGCAATTAAGGCACATGCCTGTGAAGCCTAAGGACCCTGGTTCAATTCTCCAGGTCCCACGTAAGCCAGATGCACATGGTGACGCATGTGTCTGGAGTTCGTTTGCAGTGGCTATAGGCCCTAACGTGCTCATTCTCTCTCACTCCCTCTCTGTGTTTCTACTAAACAAATAAAAATAAAATCATTTTTTTTTAAAAAAGAAAGAAACTAACTTCGTGTTGCCAGATAATTCCATTTTAAGGTTATAAAACTACATAGGCCTTTAATTAAAAAAAAAAAATGGAGCCGGGCGTGGTGGCACACGCCTTTAATCCCAGCACTCGGGAGGCAAAGGTAGGAGGATCGCCATGAGTTCGAGGCCACCCTGAGACTCCATAGTGAATTCCAGGTCAGCCTGGGCTAGAGTGAGACCCTACCTCAAAAAAAAAAAAAAAAAAAAAAAAAAAAAAATGGTTGTAGGGGAGTAGAGAGTACTCCCATGTCACAGTGTTTCTTTTTACTTCATAAGCAAGTGATTATCAGTGCTGCAGGATTTCACTGTCCAGCATTAAAAGACAACTGTTTAAAGAAGAGGAAGAAAAAGGAATGTACCTAAAGCATTTTATTTTCCCTGAAATAAGCATAATGCACTGTTATGTATATTTTACTTCACGTGCTGTGGTGGTTGATGCTCTGGCTATGTTCCTTTGAAAAGTCTTTTTTAAAAGAAATATTTTTATTTATTTATTTGCAAGCAGAGAGAGAGACATTATATATGTATGTATGTATGTATGTATGCATGCATATGTGTATACGCACACACATTAGATAGATAGATAGATAGATAGATAGATAGATAGATAGATAGATAGATAGATAGATAGATAGACAGACAGAGAGACAGACAGACAGAGAGATTGGGTGCACTAGGGCCTTTAGCCATTGCAAACAAATTCAAATGCATGGGCCACTTTGTGTGTCTGGCTTTCCAAGGGTACCGGGGAATCAAACTCCAGTTGTTAGGTTTTACAGGCAAACACTCCAGCCCTGAAAAGTCTTACTTTGGCAGGGAATACTTTCTACCATTTTGTCTAGTTCCTACTTTGCTAACCAAGTGCGTGGTAACAAGCCACAGGCAGTGAGGCACCCCTGGACCCCGACACTTACTGGGTGGTTGTTTTCCTCTTGTGTCCACACAGGAAGTGCCTGGAACTCCTCTATGTTTTCCAAACTCAGCTGTCTCTGAAGCTGCTGCAGTGTCTGCGGGTCACTGACGCACCTCACTTCTATGGCCTGCCTTCTCTTGAGCGGACCTTACGAGGGATGGCTCACCTCACCGCTTCCCCCGGATGGAGCTCACATTCTCCTCTAACTGAGCCGCTTGACATCTGTGTGAAGTACTTGTCAGGTCTCCTGGAGGCAAGTTAAAGAATCGCCCCCCCCCGCCCAAATAGCTGCCATGGACAATTTCCTGATCATTTTTATTACATGAGATAAAAATATGCTTTAAATACCAAACACATATGTGTGGTCCCTCTTAAAAACACTCTCATTTTGAAGAAAGACTAAGCTTATGTTAAGTCTTTTCATTGGCGAGGTTTGTTTTTCCATTTTTGGTTGATGCCTTTTTAATTGTGAGTATAGAGCACAAACAGGAAATGCACAAAATATAAATGTGTAGCTTAATCAGTTACCATCGTGTGAAACCCTAGTTACCCTCAGATCCACAACTGGAACACAGCTATCCCCTCCCCCCCGCCCCACCCCGAGGCACTCACCATGCTCCTCTCAGTCACTTTTCCAGAGACAGGCTCTCATTGTGTTGGATACCATTTCTTTTCCATTCTTGACAGTTTTGCCACTTCAGTGTCTGAATATACAATGATTTCTAATTCAAGCAGTTGTGCACATGATATCATCTAGGTTGATTTTGACAATATAGTTTTGTTACTTGTAGGTAAAGCTTAACCTTGTGTTACTCTGTATATGACAGTCATGATCTCTATATATGACAGTCACAAAGTCTGTTTAGTTCTTTCTCCAGTGGAGGAAAATTGTGAATAACATGCTGTGATCATTCTTGTCTTTTGTTGGAAACGAGGTCATTATGTAGATTGTTTTTTAATTTTCTCATTTTTCTTCATGTATGCAAACACTATTTTTATATACTAGCCAGCAACCCTCATTTCCAGATTGAAACCAAAAGACTTTAATTTTATGAAGTCATCATGGTCTGGATTTTCCTTTTTGGGAGAATTACAGATTATGCAATAATTTTTTAATAGATCTCAAATTATTCAGACTCTGTTTTATGTTTTAGTAAATGATATTTTCTAGAACTTAAAAATATTAACCTAAATTGTCAAATTAATTATCATACAATTATTCATCACTTAAATGTCCACCAAACCTGTAGACCCTATCAATCAGATATTACTCCTTTTTCTGTTTTTCTTAGCTCATCTCACTAGTGATAATATACTAATTAGTATTATTAAATAATGAATCATTTTTGTCTTTGATCTTCTCTTTAATGCTGTCTCCCACACAAACTATGCCTTTTTTCCCTAACATTTCTTATGTAGGTCTTCATTTATATATTTATTTTGTTAGCTTTCTTCAAGCAAGCACTTTTAGCTCTTACTACATTTTAAGTATAGCCTTAATTACATTGCACTCATTCTGCCGTGGCATTATCTCGTCGTCTTTTTAAAAATATTTTATTTAGTTATCTCAAAGAGAGAGAGAGAGAGAGACAGAGAGAGAGAAAGAAAGAAAGAAAATGGGCATGCTAGGGCTTCTAGCCAATGCAAATGAACTCCAGATGCATGTACCACCTTGTGCATCTGGCCTAAGTGGATACTAGGGAACTGAACCTAGGTTCTCAGGTTTGGCAGCAAGTCTCTTAACCACAAAGCCATCTCTCCATCAGTGATCTGGCCATCTTTGCTCACAGTGTTTTAAGTGTGATGTAATAGGTGCAGTGATGTGGTTGTGCATACTTCTGGAAGAGATCAGCTTTGCTGCAGGGCATCAGGAACAGCGTGTGCGTGTGTGTGTGTGTGTGTGTGTGTGTGTGTGTGTGTGTGTGCGCGCGCTGATGCCTACGAGCACAGGGCCACCCACCACGGCTGTCAGTCTTGGCAGGATTTCCCTAGAACCTGCTTGAGAAAGTGTCAGGATGAAGCTCATTTACTTGGCTATGGAAAGTCTGTCTGCTCTGAGCTTACTCTTACGGCCTCCTAGGTTGGATGCAGCGTGGGTCACGGGGAGTGCTGCGGGGGTGACTCCACTTCCTCCTGCGCTGTGGGCCTCTGTACTGCAGAGGGCGCGGCAGTCATCCAGCGCCTCCTGCCGGTGTCTCCGTGAGTCTCACCGAAGTGGCCTTCTGACTGGTCTAGCATTTGCTGTTTCTATAATCATCTCTGACTCTAACAGTGGCTCATTTTTTCCTTACTATACAAATCTGTATATCAAATATATAGTTCCTATTTTATAATATTTCAGAGTTATAAAAAATTTAACAAGTCTTGACTTGGTATAAAGGAGTTTCATGTTCTGTAAAACAGCTTGAGAACAATATATACGTCATATTCAATGAAAAGAACATAATCTAAAGAAATCTGTCACTTGTTAGAAACTATAGCAGAGGCACATTTAATCTTGGGACTTGTTGTTTAGCTTATTAATTATGTAAATAAGCCTCTTGTATAGTTGACTAAATTGATGTCTTTAATAACATAGTGAGGCACAGGTGAGTGGACATGAAAGCAAAGTCACTGTCAGATCAGCAGACTTGCTTCATAATTTTTCAGAAATTAAAGCTGATCCTTTTTGGGAGGGAGTAATGTTTCTAAAATCAAGTTATTTTGTTTCTGCATACTAGAATTGGAATATAAGTCTTTGATTTTTATAATAGTGAAATTTTAAGCTATTCATGATTAATTATAATGGGTGGGTAAATTACAGTAATTAATCTTTAAGATAAGGTACATGGTGAATCATTTCAGAGATTTGTCAAAAAAAAAAATTGTCACATTGAAAAGAGATAGTACTGAAGTTATTGCTGTATCACATGCCCTCTAGAGAGAATGTCATCCTGATGTTGAATGTCTCCAGAGGTGACTTAGAAGAAGGTGACAAGGTTGTATTATTCAGGGTTTTCATTTTCAGTGTAGTCACTTAAAAACTTGAAATTTTAATTATGAACAATGTCAAGTAAATATACATTTTAAAAGAGCAATGGAGCCTATGTAGCAATCATTCATTAATAGTTTCCAATTATAGGTCAGTGTTTTAGTTTTAGAGAACTAATTTTAAATGTGTTGTTTTATGAAAATTGCATCTCAGATCAATACCTCTATGTTATTTACCAGTGAACTTTTTTTTTGCTTTTGGTTTTCAAGGTAGAGTCTCACGCTAGCTCAGGCTGACCTGGAATTAACTCTGTATTTTCAGGGTGGCCTCGAACTCACGGCAATCCTCTTACCTCTGCCTCCCGAGTGCTGGGATTAAAGGTGTGCGCCACCACGCCTGGCTTTATCAGTGAACATTTTATTAAAATGACATGCATACACACAGTTTGTTTTGCTGCGGGAGTAGAAAACAAACAAGAAGAATCTGAGGAGTGTAAGGTAAACGGCCGCGGTGGAAGGCCTTTGCGATGAAGGAAAGCACTGCCAGGCCTTGGCTGCAGCCACACCCTGCACCAGAGTTAGTGCAGAAACAAGGAGCTTGATTGCTTTTGCAGCCAACAAATTTTCCCTTAACATGCACTGGGACCTAAGAATCTTTTTAACATCTTTTAAAATTCAAATGTTATGAATTACAAATTATTTTTTGTCTCATTGAATTTTTTTTGTTGTTGGCAAACTATAAAGATTCTTTTTATGCAGTGACTTCACAGGCGTTTACTGAACCCTTATTTGGAGCAACATATGATTTACACAGAAATATGGCAACAAGGCTGCCTGCATGTTTCATAGACCACTGCAGGTCAGGAAGAAGGACTTTCCTAACACAGCTCCTCAGGTCAAGGGCTGTCTCTTCGTATGATGCTTATTTATTCATTCTTTGTTGTTTTTTTTTCTTTTTTTTCTTGTTACTGACAGAAATGTGTCAGACCTCTAAGATACGTTGGAGAGAAAACATAAAAACTGAGAATCAATAGTTTAAATAATAAGCATATACTTGGGCTGGAGAGATTTCTTAGCGGTTAAGCGCTTGCCTGTGAAGCCTAAGGACCCCGGTTCGAGGCTCAATTCCCCAGGACCCATATTAGCTAGATGCACAAGGGGCCACATGTATCTGGAGTTCATTTGCAGTGCCTGGAGGCCCTGGCATACCCATTCTCTCTCTATATATATATATCTGCTTCTTTTTCTCTCTGCCTGTCACTTTCAAATAAATAAATAAAAATAAACAAAATAAATTTTAAAAATAAGCATTTACTTAAGTGAGCAGTAGAGGCCTCAGACCATTCAGAAGTAAAGAAAGTATCTATTTACATAAGTTAAGAAAATTTAACACCCTGGTAGTCAGTGAGTGCTATAGAGCTAGCTAGTAATTTTGAGTGTTCTTTTCACCAATATTAGTTCTTTGATTAAAATGCTGTAAATTGTAAAAGTTACATGTACATTTTAATACACAGAAAATGTCCTGAGAAGGCATTGTACACCCTATGAACAAATCCAAAAGGGAAAAATGTTTAAATGACTCAATGAATCATGAATCAATTTTAACTGAACCCGAAAACATAGAACCTGGAAGTTTACCACTGCAGTCACCTTTGAGAGAATGAACTCAGAATGTTTTAACTTGATGAGGTTAAAATTCGATTACACAAGTCAGAGAAAGTGATATATTATCTATCTGCATCATTAAGATTAGAACCAGCATGAGACTGTTTGCTTGTTTGCTTCCTAGGTCATCACGTCTTTTTATGTGGACCGTGGGGGGAACTCCATGTCATTCATGGGGAAAGGCGTCACGAAGAGCACGGTCCTCTGCCTGCTTCACTTAGCCCACGAGATGATGGCCCAGGCCCCGCGTGTGGTGAGCGCCCTGTCAATCCCTTAGCCCATGAGACGAGGGCGCAGGTCGGGGTCTGCATCTGAGCAGCTGCTTGAAAGGTGTTTCAAGCATGCTACATGAAAATGTGTCTTTTGACTTGTTTAGAAGACAGTAATTACTTTCTGCTAAGGCATTCCCTGGAAGCTGCATATTATGTAAATCTGAATGAATTCTGTTAAGTTATTTTGATTGGTTGAAATGTAGTTACTTTAAAACTATATTTTGACTCCACTATGAAAAAAATAGCTTCTATAGAAAAATTGTTGTGTTTAAGGGAAGCTGGGATTTTAAGAGAAGCTAAGAGTTTATTCACATTGTTTTGGCGAAAATAATAGATTGAACCTTATTCTAAGCTAAGAGATATATTTTTGCATTTTTTTGTTGTTGTTGTTTGGTTTGGTTTGGTTTTTCAAGGTAGTGTTTCACTGTATTCCAGGCTTACCTGGAATTCACTTTGTAGTCTCAGGGTGGCCTTGAACTCACGGCAATCCTCCTACCTCTGCCTCCCAAGTGCTGGGATTAAAGGCGTGTGCCACCACGCCCGGCCCTGACCTGGAATTTACTATGCAGTCTCAGGGTGGTATTGAACTCATGGTGATCCTTCTTCTTCTGCCTCCCAGTATTGGGATTAAAGGTGTGCACCACTATGCCTGGCTACTTTTTTAAAAAAAAATTTATTCTTTTATTTATTTGAGAGAGCGAGAGAAGGAAAGAGGCAGACACAGAGAGAGAGAGAGAGAGAGAGAGAGAATGGGTGCACCAGTGCCTCCAGCCACTGCAAATGAACTCCAGACACATGCGCCACCTGTGTATCTGGCTTACGTGGGTCCGGGGGAATTGAACCATGGTCCTTTGGCTTTGCAAGCAAACGTCTTAACCGCTAAGCCATCTCTTCAGCCCCTACTTTTTAAAAATATATATATATTTACAAATTTCTGACTTTAAACTCTAATCTTACTTAATGCTCTCCCCCCTCCCCCTTGTTGTTCATTCTAGGAGTGGATGTCTCTTTGGTTCTTGCCTTTGGGTGGTCACAGTGAAGACCACACTCCCACTCAACAGGGATTGGCATGGTTAATTCCACTATGGGTTGATCGGGACCCAGAGGTCAGTGCAGGGGAGAACCAGATCCATTGTGTCTAGATGGAAAAACAACCTAAAATATAATATTGTGAGATTATAATTACTATTATAACATATGTTTTATTTAGCCTCCACCATAGGTCAAGCTCCCATGAGAAAACATGGTAGAGTGGGTGATTTAAATAAGAGAAATTTACTGTCTTGCTGGATAGTTTTATTGGCTGGAAGCCCAAAGCCCAAGTACTACCTAGCTGGGTTCTGGCAAGATGCGCATCCCTTACAGACACTTGCCTTCTGGCAGCGTGTTCACACGTCTTGTCCTTTGTATTTGTACCAGGGGTGTTTATAATTTTTCTGTTTTCCTTATCCTGTTATCCTATAAGGTCATCCTCATAACCTCATTTCATCTTAAGAACCTTGGAAAATGATTTTCTCTAAACACAATTGTGTTGGGGATTAAGGCTTCTTATATATGAGATTTGGAGGGTCATGATTCAGTATAGTTTTCCATCTCTGATCTATATAAATTTGTAGCATTCTCCCCTACAAAATGCATTCATTCTGTATCAATTGGTCCAAAAAATTAACTTACTACATCCTTGGGTGTAAGTTCTAAAGCCCAAAGACTCATCTAAAAATCATCTCAATCAAGTGTCGATGAGAATTCATGTACCATTCATATTGAGGAAAAATTCCTCTCAAGTGGCCTTTGAGGGCCACTTATCTAAAACATAGCGATATCTTCAAGGGTTGTCTGTCTTCTAAATAATCCAGTGATCTGTTCTTCATTTCTGTATGGCTTTGCATTGGAGTCTTGACATACACCTCAAGTCTTCCAGCTTCTAACCTGTTACCCAGGGCGAACATTGCTTCTGTGTGCTTATGTGTCTGTTTTAGCAGCAGCTCCATTTCTTGGTACAAAAGTCTATATTAATATTCTTAGGTTTCCACAATAAAATACCAGAGCATGGCAGCTTAAAAAGCAGAGATTTATTTTCTCCCAGCTCTGGAAGCTAGAAGTCCAGGGTCAGGGTGCTGTCATGGTTATGGTTTCTTGGGAGGGCTCTCTTTGGGCGATGCAGACATCTGCCTTCTCTGCATATGCTCACATTACCTCTTCTTGGTGCAGGCACATGGAGAAAGATGTGTGTCAGACTGGAGAGATGGCTTAGCAGTTAAGGTGTTTGCCTGCAAAGCCAAAGGATGAAGGTTTGATTCCCCAGGACCCATGTAGACCAGATGCATGAGGTGGCACATGCATCTGGAGTTCATTTGCAGCAGCTGAAAGCCCTGATGCACCTATTCTATGTCTATCTGCCTCTCTCTCTCTCTCTCTCTCAAATAAAAGTCATCTCTTCTTCTTAAGGCCCTTCTTATACACAGTGGCTCATGCTTGAAAACCTCCAAGTTATCCTACCCACTTGTAAAAGCTCCATCTCCAAACGTGGTCACATGGAGATGATGGCTTTAACACAAGAGTTCTGAGGGAATCACATCTCAGATCACAGGATTCCCTTTTAAATCAAGTCCTTTAGTGTACAGATGGAAAATGTTAAAGGAAAAAGAGAAGACATATGTTATTTGCAGAGTAGTGGAAAACTATTGGGGAGAAAAAGCCATTTTCAAATGGTTAGGAGGATAACTGGAAATTTTAAAGTATAAAGCCTAGTGACACTTAAGTACTTTTTAGTGTAACAGAACCATTTTAGAATAAAAATTCACATTATTAGTTAACTCCAGTTTTAACCATGTATTCACTGATTTTAGAACAACAACAACAACAAAAATAATAGATCCCATCATAACCAAAACCTTGTTTTGTAGAAGTATTATTTGATCTGAAGTTAGGGGTCACATTTTTAGGCATTTTAAGCTTTGACTTATTCCTTGATTATGTTGTGAGTATGATTATGTTTACCTTTATAGCTATCATTGAAAACATAGTTTGCGGTCAGAACTTAGAAATTCACCAAAATGATGTGACTGCAGTAGTAGTGTATAGCTAGCATAATTGCACAACATCAATCATATTTGAAACCTTTTTATTTTAAAATAATTTTAGAGAAAATGCTGCATTCCTTGTGAAAAGTTATAATTCAGCTAATTAGTTTTAGAAAAAAGGTTCAAGAAAGAACCACTTCTTTAGAAGAAACCACTGAAAAATTAAGAAATAAAATAATGGGATGGTTTTCTTAAGAATAAAGAAAAGGGGGCTGGAGAGATAGCTTAGCAGTTAAGCGTTGCCTATGAAGCCTAAGGACTCTGGTTCAAGGCTCGATTCCCCAGGACCCACGTAAGCCAGATGCACAAGGTGGCATATGCATCTGGAGTTTGTTTGCAGTGGCTGGAGGCCCTGGAGCTCCTATTCTCTATCTTCCTTTTTCTATCTGTCACTCTCAAATAAATAAATAAAAATAAACAAAAATGTATTTTTTAAGAAAGAATGAAGAATAAACAGAAATTATGTTAAAATATATGTGCAAATATCCTACGGTTTCCCTGAGAAAGGTCCTGGTCTATGGGCATCTTTATGCTTCTTTGTGTTGTGGCCACCCGGTTGTAACATAAGGTGATATTTGCTTGGTATTTAACTTTTTTTCTTTCATGGATAGGATTTTTGTTACTTGAAAATGTATGGACTTTGTCTTCTGTAAATGCCCCGTGTTCAAGTTTGTAAAGACAACACTATAGTTATAAAATTATGGAATCTGCTTTGTGTAGGAGATGGTAAGTTCTTGCGTTTGACAGGTGAGATTCACTGCCCTGGGATTAGGATCGGCGCTGACCACTATGGAAGCTGGCTGTGTGGCCTTGGCAAACAGTTTTCAGAACATTTCTGGTGGGCTTTGGGGAACTGTGGTGAACATTCTACTGGACCAGTCCGAATGCAGTGTGGTACGCCGGGAGGTATGTCTGCCCTAGCTCTCTGTGACTTGTTTTGGTTGTCAGAAATCTGACTTGACTTTCTCACTGTTCAGCAGAGTGGACTGACCAAGGATTGTTACCTGGTTTGCTTGTGAAAGCCTAAAGAAAATGACGGCAGAGAATAAACAGTTATTAAATTGACTCTCTCACTGTTCAGCAGAATGGACTGACCAAGGACCATTGTCTACTTTGCTTGTGAAAGCCCAGAGAAAATGATGGTCGAGAATAAACACTTATTAACTGACAGTACTAATTCTAGTCCTTTGTTCTGATAAGATCAACGCAGATAGGGTATGTTTCAATATGGACTCCTCGTTGTACCTCACAGTGCACAGCAGCTCACAGAAGACAGCCACCTTTACCTCAGTGTGTGGGTCGCTAATGATTGCAAAGCTTTAATACGGTGCCTTCAAAATACATCCTTTCATAGCCTATACAGACATATGCAGAAAAAAAATGAAGCCCTATCATAATTTGTGGCTTTCTTTTCATTGTTGGTTCTGTCCGTGTAAACAAGGACAGTCACACGTTTTTAGAGGCGCCTGGAGAAAACCGCAGCTCCTGGGCCGCCATCAGCAGGGCCTCGAAAGGCTGGTTTCCTCATTACTTGCTTGTGTGTTTTCACTCTTCAGTCTTATATTTAGGTTCACGGCTGTTTTGTGACTTGTTCATTTTTAAGGCTTTCTTATTAACTCCCACTGAAAATGGTTGGAAATTTCACTCTTGTAATTTTCCACACTTCCTATTCTCTAGTGTGGATATTCATAATTTTCAGTTCATCAGAAAGCCAATGCTTATGTGAGTGTGGTTATTTCATTTGATCACTTTTGTGTTGTAGTCTTGAACATTTATGGTTTAAAATTATTGAAAAGAGTTTGGGTGGAAGAGGGAGAAAATGAAGGGGTTAGGGAGAAAACAGGTGTGTGTGTGTGTGTGTGTGTGTGTGTGTGTGTGTGTGTGTGTGTTTACCTGCAAAAGAATAGTAAAGATGTTAATGTGTATTTTTAAAATGCTTCCAGAGTAGTTTAAATCATACTAGTTATTTTTTGCATAAAAATAAATTTGAAATAAGGAAAAACATTTCCTAATAAATAATTTCATGCATTGTGCTTATTACCTAATGAGAAATGTGCTTTACTGATTCTTACAAGGATCTCCCAGCCTGTGTAGTCAACCAGAGCTCCATCTTCTCTTGAAGTACAGTATATTGGCTATCTCAGAGATGGCAACAAGATGGCAGTGTTGAAACTTGTCTTTTCTTTTACTTTTTAGGCGGCATTTATTTTGCAGAATCTCCTTGTAATTCCTATGCCCTCAGAAATTATAAAGGACTACACTTGGCAGGTGGGTGATCTCAAATAGTTATCAACCTAGAAGATATTTGACATTAATTGGTAATAAATTTTCAGCATGTATTGATTAGCCAATACTCTATACTCATGGATTCCACATTGGTGGAATTAACCAACCCCAGGACTAAATATTCATGTAAAAACCATTGTACCCGGTAGCTCAGAGGGTTTATGTTTGTTTGTTTGTTTGTTTGTTTGTTTTTTCAGTTTCTTTCTTTCTTATCACAATTCTCTAACTAGTATAGCATACACTATATCATAGCAGTTTGGCATCACAAATAACCTAGAGGTGATTTGATGTGTGTGAAAGGATGTGCATAGATACAGGCAAATGCAGTGTAATGCTGTTTTATATAAAGAACTTGAACACCTTCCTGTGGATACCATTGTGTTATATTTTGTTTTTTTGTGATATTTTAATAATTTTGATGTTATTATTATTTGCTGTATTTTGTTGTTTATGAAATTATATGTTTAGCAGCAAGGATGTCTCATATTAGGATGTAGTTATGCTTGCTCATATGTTTAAATATTTATTTATTTATTTGAGAGAGATAGAGGAGAGACAGAAGATGGGTGTGTCAGGGCTTCCAACCACTGTAAACGAACTCCAGACACATGTACCACCTTGTGCATCTGCCTTACTTGGGTACTGGGAATCACACTTGGGTCCTTGGACAAGTTAGCTCTTTACCTGCTAAGCCATCTCTCCAGCCCTCCAATACTTAATAACTAAAAAAAAAAAAAAATTATAAAGTGAAAATGTTAATAGTTTACATGGTATGCAATTGGTAGTCTTCTTTAAGTTACTCATAATAACTGGCATGAATTTTGGAGTTGTTAACTGATATCCTCATTTTGTAGTTTAGAAGTTTCAGCAGAGGATTGAAATGGCTTATCCTAAACCATATGGCTCGTTAGGGGTCTGTCTTTGCTATGAGTATAGGATGTCTCTTCCTTCCCCGCTTCTCTGTATCGTATCTCTAATAGTGAATACATTCTATTCTGTTTGAGAATTCATTCATATTAATGTTATTTTTTCCTGAGTTGCAACACAGTTGGTGTCATAGTTTATCTCATTTGTTTCTGTTAGATTAATTTGTTTTTTATTTCGTATTCTGAATACCAAGTCACTAAATAGTGGCGCAGTCTATGGGATTTTGATAACTTGTATAATATGCAATGCTGTCTTTGTGGAAGTAAGAGGTGGCTTTGATCCTTTTGCCCATTCATATGTCCTCATTTTGTAAGTGAGTGTTATGTATAGCACACCCCAGGATACTCTAAATTTAAAGATTCTTCTTAAATTTTCATCAGAATATACCAAAATGTTACCGAATCAGGCTGAGCCGCAGAAGGGAAGGTTTTAGGGTATCTCCTGATGTGTAGTCCAGTTGGCATTAACTCCTGGGATGAATGTTCTCTTCTCTCATCTCTGCACACTGATAGTTGTGCCATTGGTTGCCACTCCCCATATGGTCGCTCTGTGGGTTTTTTAGCTTTTTGTTCTGATGATGGTACTGTTCATGATCTGTGTTGTGATGAAACCTGAAGACACAAAACTGAAAGGAATAAACAGGGTTAATACTTGTCCTAACAGCCTAGTAGTTTTGGTGCCTCTTATCCAATGTGTTGTCTTGGGTTCACATCCTATTGGTAAAATGTGTGCAGGTAAGGTTATGATATATTGGAAATGAACTTAAACTATTGAAGTATCATAGAAAAGCAAAGCAGTAGGATTTGTGTGGCGTGTTAACACTCTTGGACATATAATCTAGAGCCATGTATAGAGTTTTCTACTACAAGTAACACAGTCAGTCAATCCTATTTGTGACTGGTAATGCATCACTGCAGCGTGTGGACTTTGTTACCCTCTAGTCCTTATCATGAAGTCAGGCTCCACTGAACAATGGAAAGTGGTGAATAGGTGAGCTGTGTTGTCATTTTTTTTTTTGTTTGTTTGTTTGTTTTGGTCTGAGTTGCTGATGAAAAGAGTTAGAGAGTCTCTCCAATCCCAAATCGAACTTCATCATGGAACGCTTGCTGGTAGTAAGCAAACAGTATGGACAGGGCTGGAGAGATGGCTCAGCAAGTCCAGGCACTTGCCTGCAAGTCATGACAGCTGAGGCTCACATCCCCAGTAAAGCCAGAGGCATAGAGTGGCCCATGTATCTAGAGTTTGTTTTTAGCAGGAAGAGCTCCTGGTGTGCCAGTTCTCCCCACCACCCCACTTCTCTCTCTGTATTTGTACAGAATAAATAAATACTGAATGAAAAGAAAAATATGGATGATCTTAGGTTTTCTTCTTCTCTTTTATACTTTCTCATTGCTGGACAAACATATAACCAGAAACAGCTTATGGGAAGAAAGGGTTTATTTCAGGTTCACAGAATCCAGGGGAAGCTTCATCAAGGCCGTGAAAGCTGGTTCACTTCCATAGATCCAAAGCAGAGAGATGCCACCAGCAGCCAGCAAACACGACAGCCAGAGCTCAGACTGGCCCTGTACACATGTAGTAGGTCTGGAATAAATGACCCGCCTAAGTGACATCTCCTCCAGCAGGCTGTGGTAGACCTAATTTGCAAGTTTAAGTATCTCAGGCTATGGCGGACATACATTCACATACAAACCATCATCACACTGTTTTCCTTAATTCTGCAGGTAGAGAGAGAGAGAGGAATGCCAGGACCTCTAGCCATTGCAAACGAACTCCAGATGCATGTGCCTCCTTGTGCATCTGGCTTATCTGAGAACCAAACCTGGGACCTTAGGCTTCATAGAAAGTGCCTTAACCATTAAGCCATCTCTCTCCAGCCCTAATTCTGCTTTTGTTTATTTTTAAATAAGTTCATTTAGTAACCTAATATTTGGCCTCTACTTTAAAAAATATTTAGCAGATCTAAAATTCTAATTTGGAAGTAGTTGGTCTAAGAAGGAAGAGTATAAATGTAAAAATGAGTTGTATAATGTAATTTATTGTATTCATAAAGGGGAGATTATCCCATATAATATTCTAAAATTAAATTACCCATTCATAAAATTATGAATAATGATCTTATTCAGTAATTAGTGTATCCTTTGTTAGAACTTTAGAGGATATAACATGGAGTAATGTTTCAAAATCATTTTAAAATTATTTTATTTTAAATAGGTATATGATATTTTGTGCCTGAGTGTGTGTGTGTGTGTGTGTGTGTGTAGAGGTAGGTAGGTAGATGTTGATTATCTTCCACTATTGCTCTTCATAGCATTGCTCACTGAACCCGAAATTTATGATTTAGATGGACTGTCTGGCCAGCAAGTCCCAGGGATCCTTCTTTCTCGACATCCCAGTAGTGAGATTACAGTGTGCTTGTTGCCATTGCCCAGCTTATGCGAGTGACAAGCACTTAACTGACAGAGCCATCTTCTTGTCCTGTGATTTTTTTTTTTTTTTTTTGTGCAGAAAATTGTTCTTCCTGTTCTGTACCTTCTTTAGATGAAACTGCAGCTCTTTAATTTCTGGCCTCACTGGGACCTCTGTAGAATAGTTTATACATTACTACCCCTTTCCTAGTCCTTTCTGGCCTCACTGGGACCTCTGTAGAATTGTTTATACATTACTACCCCTTTCCTACTCCTTTCCTCATGTACACAACGAAGTTCTAGTTCATGTCACTGTCTGCAGTGTACTTCTGAGCAGTAATAAAATGTGGAAGTAATTATGAATTACCTGTCCTTCCCATTTATTGTGAGTGGTAGAAACTTCTGAGTTGTCATGAATACTAGTGGTGGCAAATCGTGACTGTCCCCTTGATTGGATCCACAGGCTCCTGAGACAGTAGTCAGGCTTGTCCAGTGGTTTCTGAGGGCACTTGCGGGAGTTCCTCAGTGTGGGCAGCACTGTCGCTCAGGTGTAGGGGGGGCAGAACCCTAGTGCAGTCATCCCCTCTGTCTGCTGCCTGGTGCCATGATGCCAGCTGCCCTGCCCTGCCTCCCCCTCGCAGACGTGATGCACTGAAACCTCCGGGACTGAGACCAGAAGATATCTTCTCTCCCTTAAATTGTTGGTCTCATGTATTTTGTTGCAGCAATGCAGAAATAACTAACTCAATACTATGTAAAGCTTTCTTTCTGCTTTTAATATTTTACACCTATTTTCCTTTTCTTTCATTTCTGCTATATTTTTACTATCATGTTGAAATTTGTCTTTCTGAATAGTAGAACATAAAACATTTTCTGGAATAAGGTAAAAATTAATTTTAGATTAATATATTCATTAAAAATAAAATAACCACTATAGTCCAGTTAGTCTTGTCTGTATGAAACACGCACCCTTCTCCACTTATCCATTTACTGTATTGCTTTATTTCTCATCTCTTAATCTTATTTTGAAGAATATTTGTTTCTGAAGGTTTAGTCTTATGTTTTAGTTTTTTGTTTCTATTTTTATTTGTTTGTTTTCTTTTAGCTCTAGGGATTGAGCCCAAGTCCTTGTGTCTGCTAGGCAGTAAGTGCTCCCCCACTGAGCTAGCATTTACATTTTAAATGTGTTTCTGCCTCTTCCACTGTGACCCGAGAATACGGGGGTCTTTCTGAGTCAGGAAAGTGTGCAAAGCATTCATCATGCCGTCTTTTTCTCAAGTAAGTTAAGAATGAAGTCTGGTGTTGTGCCATAATTTTCTACTTGTTTTTTCTTGGACATGACCATATACTGAGAATGGAAATGGAGTGCTCACAAAGAGGAGAAACAGAGACACAAACTCAGCGGAGCTTCCCTTGGTGCCACAGCATCCCTTAGCATGCCAGCAGCCAGGCTTTGGTGAATGAGAACGCAGCAGCTCTGATCCTGGGTGTTAGCTCTTTCAGATTCAAGGCATTCGCTTTAAAGGGGAATAGTTATTTGTCACACTTGGCCTCATCTAGACCTCTTTTCTCTCAGGGAGAGAAAACAGTCTCCGTCAGAATCATCCCTGTGTGCTATGGCTCTAGCTGACCAGTCTGCTTTGTGAACTGGTTTCCCATGGTCCGACTAGGGTGCGATGATTCTGCACCAGGGTGGTTCTGCTGCTGGGTTTACTTTGAACACTGTTCTCACAAAACCCTGCAATTTATAAATATTTATTTATTTATTTATTTGAGAGAGAGAAAAAGACGCAGATAGAGAATGGGCATGCCAGGGCCTCTAGCCACTGCAAATGAACTCCAGATACAAGCACCACCTTGTGTGCCTGGCTTTATGTTGGTCCTGGGGGATCAAACTGAGATCCTTGGGCTTTGCAGGCATGCACCTTAACTGTTGAGCCATCTCTCCAGCCCAAACCCTGCAGTTTTAACTGCCAATTTAGAGCTGATGGTACAAGAAACCTGATGTTCAGGGAGGGATTATCTGTTCAATTTTTGGTTTTGCTAATTAATATCTGCAAACATTTTTGAGAGCCTAAATGTTAGGGATTCACATGTGATCATATTCAGTGCTCTGGAACTTGGGACCTGCAGGGGAAGACAAGCGGTTTATATTTTATGTATCTCTTTATGCATAATTTTTAATGATAAAGTTCTTCACTTAAAATAGTATCACTAGTAATATCATGCACTTAAGTAAAGTGGATTATTAGTTGATGATGGAACTATACCTTTCATGCTTTTTTCATGTTTATGATAGGACTTTAATTGTATTTTATAAAAATCAGATTTATAGAAAAGTTGCAGGAACAGTGCACTTTTTATATGCCCTTCATTCAGATTCCCCTACTAGATTACTTTAACTTTTACATCTTTCTGACATCTTTTGTTTTCTGAACTGTTGGAGGTTCACCGACAGAGTGATGCCTTTTGCTAAAATCCTGAAACATGAATTTCCTAAAATCAAGTATATTCTCCTGCATGATCACAGTAATAATTACCAAAGTTAGGAAATTTCATTTTTCAATTTTTAAATTTCATTTCTTCCCTTCTTTCTTTCTTTTGGTTTTTCAAGGTAGGGTCTCTCTCTATCCTAAGCAAGCATGGAATTCACTATGTAGTCTCAGGCTAGCCTCAGACTCACCGCAATCCTCCTACCTCTGCCTCCAGAGTACTAGAATTAAAGGTGTTTGCCACCACATCTTTTCTTTCTAGAGGAAAAAAAAAACAACAACTCAATTTTGGATCCAATCTAGAAATAAATTTTGCATTTAGTTGTTATATCTACTTAATTGCTTCTATCTGAAATAGTTTTTAAATCTTCATCATTTATAACCTGAATGTTACTGAGGAGTATATGCTATTTAGTTCTATAATGTCCTTTTTAATTAGATCTGTCTGGTTCCTTGTGTTTGAAGTTCAGTTGTTCACTTCTGGCACAGGACCTGTAGAAGTGGTCTATTTTTTCAGTGTATGATTTCAGGAGATTTGATATACTTTTTTCATGTTGTCATGTGAATTGGGTACTTAGTGAAGAAATCGTCTTATTTCTCCATTGTTTTCCTTTTTGCAGGGAGGAACTTGGGCACCATGTGAATTTGTTTCTCATCAAACATTCTTTCACTAGTTTAGTTTAACTTCCCTCAGTCTTGCCTGAGACAGTCATTACACAAGGGTTGCCAAATGATTTTGTGAGTGCGTCATGTTTTTCTACATGCATTAAGTTCTGCTGTAAGAAGAGATTTTTTTCACTTACTTAGATTAGTATGGACTCAAGTTAAATTGTTTCATAGATGATTGTCTGTGTTTCATTGTTTAGTGTGTGGATGACCAAATTGTTCTGGCTTTGGCAGAGTCCCTTGATGATGATCTTGTGTCCTTTGGACTTGTCTATGCCAGTCGTTAGCATCATCGTACTTTCTGCTGTAGAAAGGTATCCTAGAGTCCCACAGTTTCCATGGTAGTTGGAAATGAAGGTTCAGCATCTTGATATGCGCAGTGTTCTGGAAGTATCAGTGCTGTGTTCCTCTCAGGATACATGCTGGTACTTGTGTGTCTATGTTTCTGTGTGTGTGGGAGTAAATAAATAGTAGAGTCATTTAACATTGCAGCATGCATTATTTTCATACTAGTTGTGACTAATACGCATACTTTAAAATTTTTACATCATGACACACTTCTCAAAATGGTTATTTCTTGGTGAGGTAAAGTTCTTTTAATTGGTGGTCATAATTGATATGTAGTAAGTGAATTTCTAATATATTTTATTATTTTATTAGTACATATTTTTGTGCCATATTTTTTTGTTTCTCTATTGTAAAGTATACTTCTTTTGTTTTGACCTCCTTTTCAGTTTTATATAATGGGAATATTAGCACAGTGACCCTAGGAGCACAGTATGTGCAATGAAATGAATATTCTAGTATGTTTCCTTCAGAGCAAGGTTTTCAATCTAGTAGGCGAGTTCTCCCATCCAAATATTAACCAGACCTGACCCTGTTCAGCCTCTGAGATCAGAGGAGATTGGCTGTGTTCAGGGTGGTATCACCGTAGACCTTCTTGGAGATTTCGGTGATATAACTAATCTGCAGTTTTCTTTGGAAATGTGTTTGTGGTTGTCACCTGATGCCTTTAGAGGTGTTTGTTTCTTCACATCCTGCCCTTGTCAGCTGTCCTTGGCAGTTCTGGCAGTTTCAGCACTCACCTGACATGGCCAACAGACACGAAGCACCTTTAATGAATTAGCCCTGAGAGAGAGCAGGTCCCCTGCTGCCTCCAGAGCATGTGGGCAGCAGAGGCCTGGAGTGCGCAGAGGCTTGTCGCTGGGTGGCAGGAGCCATGAAGGGATGTGGAAGATCTGAGAGGCGCTGTATTAGCAATGGGCCACACTGCATCTGTCTGAAGACATAGTGCACTAAACGTGTGACACCTCTCTCTCTCTCTCTTTCCCTACAGGGCCCCTGTGTCCATGATGAGGACTCAGGCCTGTCACTTGTAGGAAAACCTGCCCTTCAGGCTCTCTTACATCACTGCCATTTCTATGAGCATCTGACGCACATGGTGAAGCATTGCTATGTCGGAAGGTGTATGTTCGATTTGAGTATTTCTGCCTTTGGTGGAACTTCAGAAGGCAATGATTTCAATGGTAAATACAGTGTCTTTATTATTTGTCTCTGAAACATTTGTGCTTGTGAATGCATGTATAATGTGTTGTGTGTGGTGTATACACTTGTGTGTGCCCTTGCAACCCCCCATAAGCTTGCCTGAGGACTCAATGGCGCATAGGGTGTCCCACCCCATTGCACTTGCACCTGATCTTGTTTTTAATCTGAAGTCTCCTTTTACTAATTCCAGAGCTTGCTGGGCTCTGAGCATTCTCCAGTCTCTGCTGTCCTGCAAGACAAGGGGTATAGTTGCAGCCGCCACACCTGGCTATTTTATGGGGGATCTGGAGATCTGAACTGGGGCAGTCGCAGGCCCCCTTAGGCCCTCCTGCTTACACAGGAAGCACATTTAACTCCTGAGCCATCTCTCCAGCGCTGTTTTTTTTTGTTTTTTTTTTTTCTTCCTTTTCAAAAAAATAGTCTGGAAAGACATTTATTCCTGTCTTACTCCACAGTGAATACTCTTGGTATGTGGTTTTCTTTGTCTCCTCTTTCCACATAACCTTTGTTTGCTTTGTGTGTTTGTTCTTATATCTCACATACAATTTTTATTCCCTTCTCTCAGCAAGCATTGCCTGCGCATTATTCATGGAAGGCATTTTGAACATCGTATTAATGTTTCATAAGTTAGTTTATGCCCTTCAGTGAAGTTTCATAGCTTTTCTTCTCTGGTAATATCTTAAACTTTGTGGGACATGCATTTCTTGGCATTCTACAGTTTTTTTCACCATTCTTGTGAATGAGATCTTTCTCTCTAAATTTTCTAATTCTTTTCGTTAAAGATATTACAAAATTTTTAATCTTGCCATATTATTAATTTATCAAACTGTCTTGTTGAAAACATTTGACTTCCTTTAAAAATTTCTTTAATGGGCTGGAGAGATGGCTTAGTGGTTAAGCACTTGCCTGTGAAGCCTAAGGACCCTGGTTTGAGGCTCGATTCCCCAGGACCCACATTAGCCAGGTGCACAAGGGGGCCCATGTGTCTGGAGTTCGTTTGCAGTGGCTGGAAGCCCTTGTGTGCCCATTCTTTGTCTCTCTCTCTCTCTCCCTCCCTTCTCTCTGTCTGTTGCTCTCAAATAACTAAATAAAAATAAACAAAAAATTTCTTTGATTCACTAAGAAATAATCTTAATACATAAGTAATAATCAGATCTCATATAATGAATGTTAATTTAACAAAATTCTTTATACTTTTTAAAATATTTAATTATTTATTTGAGAGAAAGAGAAAGAGGCAGAGAGAGGAGAGAGAGAGAGAGATTGGGTGCATCAGGGCCTCCAGCCACTGCAGACAAACTCCAGATGCTCACGCTGCCCTGAGCATCTGACTTACTGAGCCATCTCTCTATCCCTGTTTATACTTTTAAAATTGGTTTTTAAATATAATTTTTAGAATGTAAGCACAGTTAAACCCAGAAAATGTATACGAGTAGTACAAAATCCTCAATGATTAACATTCCATTGTATTTTAGTCTCTACATCATATGTGTATCATATGTATAAGTGATTATAAATAAAATTGGCTTATATGACTGTGTATAAGTATGTATTTTTCCCTAAAGAGAAAGTTGTAGATAACAAAGTTCAATTTATTTTCAACTGCTTAAAGGTGAATTTATAATTCACCTTCCTACTTATTTCTTAGAGAAACTAGGAGGAAAGTGGGATTTGATGAAGTTTTTGAATATTGCAAAAAAAAAAAAAAGAGTTTCTCTTTAAAAAGTGATTTTAAATTCAGTTGTTTGGGTTTTTCTGGCTAATTGCTACTCAAACCCAGCCCTTAACCAGACTGCCTTGGCATCTTCTGGGTTTCATTAGAAATGTGCATTTGCGGTCCTCACCTTGAGCTGGGGGATTGGGATTCTTGACCAGTGCTCTGTAAACGGCGCCGCAGGCCTCAGTGGTCGGTTGGTTTCCTGGAAGGAGCATTCTTTCTGTTAATTGTTGGGGTACCTAAGCTGAGCATCCATGTTAATCTTTCTCCTGTTTTGTCACAGGGTTAGATGACTCATTCAAGTTTTGGAGAGCTCCATCAAGGACATCATCCAGTCAGCACCATGACCCAAGCTCGCTCTCCACTTCAGAAACAATGGTACTTATCAAAATTGCAGGCTTGCTTCACTTTGAGTCTCTTAAAAAGTTTGAATGGTGGAGACATAGAAATGGATGTAAAACGTAAGGTTATGGTTATAATATGATTTTGAAAGTGTTCTCAGTGCAGAATCCTTCTCTGTCTTTATGTAATTACGGTATTTAGCCTGTTCATTACCCGTACATAGTAGGTCTTCTTGCTTTACCATATAGCTTGTTGTAGATTCAGTAGCTGGATTACTTGGCTCTGGTTACAGCTGGACACAATCATCTTTCATTTCAGAATTTTCAACATCTTTTTGTACCTCTTTCCCCCCCCCCCCCCCCCCGAGGTAGTGTATTGCTTTAACCCAGACTGACCTGGAATTCACTATGTAGTCTAAGGGTGGCCTTGAACTCACGATGATCCTCCTACCTCTGCCTCCCATGTGCTGGGATTAAAGGCATGAGCCACCATACCCAGCTTTTTTGTTTGTTTGTTTGTTTGTTTTTCAAGGTAGGTTCTCACTCTAGGCCAGGCTGACCTGGAATTCATAATGTAGTCTCAGGGTGGCCTCGAACTCATGGTAATCCTCCTACCTCTGCCTCCTGAGTGCACCACCACGCCTACCTTTGTACCTTTTTTGATTGAATCAGATATAAAATAGTGACAAAATATTGTCATTAATAGTGGAACAAATACTATGTGATTAAAACTTATTGATTAGGGGCCTGGAGAGATTGCATTTGCCTTGAAAGCCTAAGGACCCAGGTTTGATTCCCCAGTACCTACTTAAGCCAGATGCACAAGGTGGTACATGTGTCTGGAGTTCATTTGCAGTGGATGGGGGCCTTCGTATGCCCATTCTTTCTCTCTCTCTCTCTCTCTCTCAAATAAATAAATAAAATAAAAATAAATGGTTGATTAGGGCTGGAGAGATAGCTTAGCATTTAGGACACTTGCCTGCAACACCAAATGACCAAGGTTCAATTCCCAAGGACCCATGTAAGCCAGATGCACAAGGTGACACATGCATCTAGAATTTGTTTGGAGCAGTTGGAGGCCCTGGCATGCCCATTCTCTCTGCCTTGCTTTCTCTTTATTTCTCTCTCTTATAAATAATAAATAAATAAATGGTTGATTATTTTAAAATTTTGCTCACTGGCAAGGTAGTAGGAGAATGCTTACCTATTCAGATGATTCCAATCTGATGCTGATTTTAAACACATTTCTTCCAAGTACTTGTTTCACGTTTGATTTTAAAGTGTCTTTGACACAATAAGTGTGTCTTAGAACCTATTAGGAAAGCAAAGGTTTGGTACCTGTGCCTTCAGAAGTAAAACAAAGCTAGAAATACAAATAATCGTATAAACATTAGTATGATTTACCTCCTATAGTTTCTCCTTTTTGTATTCAAGAGAATACTAGTCACGAAAACTATTCAAGAGAATAGTTACATTTATATCTAAGCTAGACATTTGTGCAGCAATACAGGATAATTACCCTCCTTCCACTAGATGTCACACTTTCCTTCTAAGTGTGAGATCACAAGCATCCTTGTTTCAGCAAGAGAAATGTAATGAAATGGAAAAATGAGTTTGATTAATTGGTTATTTAGTTCACACAAGGGCAGCATTCATATATGCTTAAAAGTAAGTTTTCTTAATTTACCCTCTTTTCAAAAGGGCTATAAAGTAGCTCTGGATTGTAAACTTTTGGTCTCTGTCAAGATGCCTGAGAGAATCAGACGAGTTAGGGTTATAAGTTCAGAGATTTCGCTTGGCTTCTTGTTTTGGCCTGGGGCACGGCCGAAAGTCACAGCCAGGGCTGTGTGGGAGAGAGCGTGGCTTACCTCCTGGCAGCCGGAAGCAAAAAGACAGATCCAGGGAGCATCTGGGCACAGAGTGTGTCTGCCCCAGCTGACCAGCTTCCGCTAGCTAGGCTTGACCTTCCAAAGTTTCCATCCACTTCCCAATAGCCATTAAGGTCTGAGTCCACCATCGATGAGGTTGGAGCCCTCAGGATCTGACCACCTCCTAAAGCCCCCACCTCAGAACACTGCACCGAGCACCAAACTTTCAACACTGGGCTTGGGGGGACTTTAAGATCAAACTGTAAGAATAACATAGAAATAAATCTTTGTCTGTTCTTCTGTTACTTGATTATCTTAGCTACTCAATACTAATTATGCATAGTTAGCTTAGCTGTTTTATAGGTATCATTCAACCTGTATTTATCATATATAAGAATAGCTAAATACAAAAGCCAAACCAAACTTATATTTTTCTATTTTATGTAAGCATATAAATCTTTCAGGTTAACAATACTAGATTTTCTGAGAGTAACTATGGAAGTATTTAATTTATAATCATTATTTCAATAGAAGGTCCCTGGAGCTTGTTAGCTTTCCATTGCTGTGTTAAAGCACATAAAATAATTTAAAAAGAAAAAAAAAATGGCTCATGGTCAGGCATGGTGGCGCATGCCTTTAATCCTAGTACTCAAGAGGCAGAGGTAGGAGGATCTCCGTGAGTTCGAGGCCACCCTGAGACTACATAGTGATTCCAGGTCAGTCTGTGCTAGAGTGAGACCCTACCTTGAATAAAAACCCAAAACAAAATTGGCTCATGGTTTATGAGGTTTAAATCCATGGTATCTTGGCCTGTGAGAGCTCATGTGGCTTATTGTGTGTGGTCAGTGGAGGGAAGCCTACTCACTGTGACCCCAAGATACAGAGAGGCAAGCGGGGCTCGTGATTTCACAATGTCCTTCAAGTACGTGTCCCCGGTGGTCTAACTTCATTCCGTCAGCCTCACCTCCCAAAGGTTCCACACCTCCCCGTAGCACTCTGGGCTGCTACCAAGCTTCAGTCAACACATGGGCCTTTGTGGGGGCATCCAAAAAACAAACTGTAGTAACCTCTATTACTGGAAAGGTCTTTATTCTTGTCTAGACATCACACAGACTTTTAAACATAGATATCGTTGAGGAAGCTTAAGTCCTTTATAACATTTCTTTCTTAAGGGTTTTATAAAAGATTCGTTTTTTTATTGGAAGCTTTACGGTCAACTCATTAACCTAAGTTTTTATCTCCTTATTTTTTGGAGGAGGCGGACTCCAAACTGAAGTTTTGGAATAGCTGACTTTTACTCACAGACCAGTCTGATTTCTATACTTGTGCTCTGTGTTAGTGTGTATCTTTGTCCCAAAGGTGACCAGTTTCCTGAAGACGAGTTTCTTTATTATGCTTGAACATAAACATACAACTGTGCTCGGGCCAAATGATGATTTCTGTAGTAGTAAGAGAGTGAGAAGTTACAACCAAGGTGTAAGTTGAGGGATGTAACTCTTACCAACTGGCGTGTCTGCCTTTTCATATGTTTAGTTTCACATCTCCCGGAATTGAGGAAAGATAAGCTTTGCCTGTTGGTCTGCATTCCCATTGTCTGTGGAAGGAGAGACGTCCCACCTGGCTTGTGTCCTGCGCTGTGCGGCGTCACCGCTGTGCGCTGATGGCTCCTTGGGGACTCTGCTGTTATGTAATGGGCACTAGTTCCAAGTTTTTGGCAAGCTCTGTAAGGACTGGGACTTGCCTATTTTATGAACCACAGAGAGAGTAAGATGTGTCATTGCATTTCAAGGCATTGCCCTTGTAACTGCTTCCACACCATGGCCTCCATCCAGCTCAGCCGGGTCCTCACCTCGGGTTTCAGGAGCCCCCACGGAGGGTGGCATGCCCAGCTCGGGCAGCGGGGTGGCCCTGTGGTCAGCATTTCCTTCCTTTGTCTCTCCTGCTTGCAGTCCGTGTGTGTGCCTGTGTGTGTGTGTTCACGCACACACACGTGGAGGCCTGAGGAGGCTGCTGGTGGGTGTCTGTGTCAGCGCACGAGCCACGGAGCTGCCAGGGTTCCTGCGGACACATGCCCAGCTCTAGAGTCTCAGGCTCCTCCTGTGTGTGCCTGCTGATGACCACGAGCATCCCCGCACCCCCCTCGCTCTCCGACAGATGTTTGTGCGTAGTCTACGCCTGTTTTGTCAAACTGTATGGGATATAGAATTCTTTACTCTTTGGACTTTGTGAAATATATAGAACACAAATCTAAAGAAAACCTGTTTTAATTTATTAAGTATTTAAAGAGAAATTTGGGGGCTGGAAAAATGGCTCTGCAGTTAAAGGCACTTACCTGCAAAGCCTGACAGCCTGGGCTCGATTCCCTAGGACCCATGTAAAGCCAGATGCACAAAGTGGTGCATGTGTCTGTAGCTCATTTGCAGAGGCAGGAGGCCCCGGGCATGTGCATACTCATTCATTTTCTGTCTCTCTCCGTCTTTCTCAAGTGAATATTTTTAAAAATAAAGAGAAATTTTAGTCATGAATCCTTATCTTCTTTAAAAGAAAATACTGAGTTATTCTTGCCACTGCATTTTGTTATTTTCCAAAAGAAGAAATCAGGGAATAGAATGAAACCCCAGCATCCAGAACTGGTTGAACACCCTTCAACTCCACAAGCATGTTTTACTGCAGTTGTTGACCATATTGCTATCTTCCCTTCCAAAGCCAGATGCCATAGTACATGTCAGAGTCGGGTGCAGTGAGGTGACACTGAGGACAAGGGAAGAGGGGTGATTTTGTATAGGAAGTGGCTATTCAGATGGGTTTAAATGTTGAAAGTAGAAAATTCTTCCTCTGCACACTGATAAATCTGTGACAAAGTGATTTAAACATAGTTTAATTTGTTAATTCATGATTTATAAATTCTGAAAGCTTTTCGCTCTTGGGCATAAAGAGGAAGGTGCCACTTATAAAAGTGACATATGGATCCTACAATCCCATAGAAATTTTTCACATCTTGTATCCCTTCCCTTTTTTTTGAAGCAGGGTCTCACTGTTTCCGAAGCTGACCTGGAACTCTTTCAGTAGCCCAGACTGGCCTCAAGCTCATGGTGATCGTCCTATTTTGGCCACCCATGTGTTGGGGTTAAAAGCCTGAGCCACCACACCTAGATTTTTTTTTTTTGTGCCATGCTTTTAAAATGTAATGTGCCCCCTATTTCTAGAATGTAACAAATTCTGTTTTACTGTATTTTTAAAAATTAAATAACTTATTTAAGTACCAATACTGCTTCTCATGAAAAAAATATGAAATATATCATAAAATTCTTTTGAAAAAATTCCATATTCTATCTTTCATAGTAGTTCTTTAGACCAAATCAGGGCAAGACATGTTTCTGCATCCCCAGCCCTAAAATATCTAATCTTTTATTTCTATGAAACAGATTATAAAAAAATGAACATTCATTTGTTTTGGTTACATGGCGCATTGTATTTTTAAATATTCGGTTTTTACTTTAATAAACAACTGCTCTGTGCTACTATTGCAAAGGAACTCTTGTAATTGTGGCTGTTTTCACAGAAGTGTAGTGTCAGACCTGCACAAGTGCATTGAAGGCAAAAAATTAACATTTTCAGTTCTCATGAACAAAACTTAAGATGTTTCCCTCAGCTTCATTGAGATAGTGATGATTTGATGTATATGGACAGTGTGAAATAATTGGCATTTAATGTTGTGTAGTCACATTGATTGACACAGCTATTACCTCACAGTTACTTGTGTATATATATATATAAAGTGTACAGTACATTATTAATTGTCATCATTCTGCATACTGGATTACCAAAACTTCCTCATCTTGTATCTGAAAGGCAGTGCCCTGTAATGACGGACTTTTCATCCTCCTCCTGACCATCACTAAAACCAACTTGAGTCAGTTTTAGGGCCATGACCATTTATTTATGGCAGTGTATTTATGGCCGATGTACGTGCCTGGTGTAGCTTTCTGGGTCTCTGTAACATTAGCAAGCTGATAAGGCATGTACTTCAGCTCCAAGGAAACTCAGCGTATTATTAAAGAACACAAATTGAAGATCTCGGGGTATGTCATGGCAGATGTGAAGGCGAGGAGACCATCTCAATGAACTGAGGGAATGGAATGCGCGAGTTAGGTAGACTTACTGTAGGAGGACAACCCAGTGCCTCTGAGTGTCCTTGATGTGTGAGAGAAAGAAGCAAGACTGAGAATCCTCATTAGGAGGAAGGAAAGGGTGACTCACAAACTTCCAGGGGACCCATTTCCTCCACTGCCTCCACCTGGGAGGGGTGGAAGTTTCCTCACGTGAACTCAGGAAAGCTGGAAAAAGCATGCTCTTCCAAAACAGGGTGCTCACATCTCCACACATGTCCGGAACATCTCAGACTGGGCTGGATTTGTGCTGTCATGGAAGCTGGTATAGCCCGAGACTCTCCATTAGAGCCTTGTCTGGAAACAGACCACATCAGGTGTCGTCGCTGTCAATAAAGTGTCCGGTAGATGCAACTTTACTGCCCCAAACTCTCCTGTTATTACTTGGATTTCAAGTGAAAAAGAACAGATTTTCGAAGTGGTGCATATTATCAAATATCATCAAATAAACATCTGTTGCATATTATTTACAAATAAGCAAGAATTTGTACATGGAACTGGAGCAATTCAGTTTAATGCATCTTTTAGTTTTGCTTTAAAAAATAATAGGCCAAGCTGGGCGTGGTGGTGCACGTCTTTAATCCCAGCACTGGGGAGGCAGAGGTAGGAGGATCCCCATGAGTTTGAGGCCACCCTGAGACTACACAGGGAATTCCAGGTCAGCGTGAGCTAGAGTGAGACCCTATCTCGAAAAAAAAATAATAATAATAATAGGCCAATATATGTAAGAATAAAGAGAGGCCTGGAGAGATGTAAATCACCTATAATTAACTTTTGGAGTATATTTCGTACTGTATAGAGAAATTCTTGTGTTTCCTCAACCACACAGGACAAGTTATAATACAGCCGTGTGATGCTTTTATTTATTTATTTGAGAGAGAGAAAGAAGCAGATAGAGAATGGGTGCACCAGGGCCTCCATTCACTGCAAATAAACTCCAGACGCATTCGCCACCTTGTGCATCTGGCTTACGTGGGTCCTAGGAAATTGAACCTAGGTCCTTCAGCTTTGTAGGCAAGTGCCTTAACCGCTAAGCCATTTCTCCAGCCCCATTTGATACTTTCTGTAAGTATCTTTTCCAAACTTTGGTCTCCCTTCCCCAGACTCTACAGTGGAAAATTACAACTTCTATTAATGCCTGACCTTGGGTTATGAATCACACTTCCCTTTCTTCTTATAAGCTAGCTTATATATAAGTGGCTGCTTATAAACTGTCGTGGCCCATAAAGAATGCCTAAAGCTGCCTCAATTTTTGTCAGTAAGGGCTTCTTGAGTTGTTGTCACCTGAAAAGAATGTTCAGGGAGATGATAAGGGGTTCCAGCGACCCTGTCCTCTAGCTTTGCTCACCGCCGAGGGGCTTTTGGCAGAAGCAGCATGTGCTCTTCAGCTTCCAAGTGGTGGGTGACATCAGTCATGGTGCCTGATGGCTCTCTTCCTGGAACCAGAAAAGTTATCTTGACATCTGTTGACAGGGATATATATTTTTTTTTACATGCCTCTCATTGCCACCTTGGCAAATACATTTTCAAAACAACTTTTAGAGTATTTTTCCTTGTCACCTCTAATATTTTATAAACTGAGAAATTTATCTGTTTATGAGAAATTTATTAAGACAGCTTTATTCAGATAGGTTTATGCTTTAGATTTTTTTTTTTTTTTTACCTTTAGCTTTCTCTGGCTTAGTTATGTGTGTCAGAACTGTTAAGTTTGCCTGATATGAGAGATGATTAATATCTTGTTAGAATGGGGATTTATGAAACCGCATGTAAATTTCCTTTCTATCAGTTTCTTCAGAGTTTTATTTTGTTTACTATCAGATACTACAAACAAAATACCCTCAGCACCTGATTTTGTTTGGTCACATTATGTAGAAGGTAAAACATGTCCTTAGGAATGTAAAACTTACTGCCCAGATGCTATGAGCTGTGCGCCGTTCTGCATGCGCCGACGGGGAGGCTCCCCGGGCACAGGCCCTGCATGCCCCTCACAGACAAGAGTAGCTCCGCTCCTCGGAGAAGGCATTCTGCACCCAAGATGTGCCAAATGCAGAAGCCTGGGTGCATTCAGTTTGTGGAGGCCAGGCCGTCCGCTGATGTGGAGACCTCTGGATGCCTTTGTGTTTGCTTTCTGCCGCGGCTCTATAAGGCTGCGTGTTTTTAAAAACGTGCTCTGAACCACAGTGCCAGCACACCACTAAGCCTGTTACAAAGTTCCCTTCTGACAAGAGACAAGGTAGAGAAAAATCTCTTCATACTTATGCTGATTTTATGGGCATTTCTATGATTTAAGTGTGCCATTGTTAACATTGAAATAACTCCTTTTTTCTTATAAATAAATGTAAAAATGATATATAAATGTAAAAATAATAATGAATTTTAGGTAAAGTAATATTTGCTAGCATTTCAACCTCTGGGCCTGTGAGGACCATGATTTCTTATGTAAGAAATTTAAAATCCTAAGTGGCCTACACATCACAGCTCCTTTGAGTTGCTGATTCATGCTAACAGTTCCTGTTAGAGGTCACAGATGGCTAGGACTCAAGGCCTGTCCAGTTTTCTAGACATGCTAACCATTGTAATTCGCGTTTAAACTTCTTGAATTCGTGCATATGCGTTATGTATGTTTCCTTTTCCTTGTTGTAACACTGAGTCAGAGACTTTCCTCATTCGCAGGTTACAGCTTCTGCAGGCAGCGCTGAGTTCCAGCCACTTGCGCCACCAACACTTCTTCTTGAAGCCTCCCATGACCAGTTTGTGGCTCAAGGTATTCTATTAGGAAGACATTATGCTTTCATATGTGTGTGTGTCAGTGCAGACAGATATTTTTAATGTTTTTCATTATTTGTGTGTGTATGTGGATGATGTGTGCATGTATTGGCACACTGTGCATTTGTGGATATCAGAGGAAAATCTTGGGGTATGTCTCCTCTCCTTTTATCTTCCCTGCTTTTTTTAAAAAAGAAAAAAAAATATTTTTTTATTTCTGAATTTATCTGAGAGAGAGAGAGAGTGTGTGCACCGGGACTTCCAGCTTCTGCACATGAACTGCAGACGCATGGGCCACCTTGTGCATCTGGTTTACGTGGGTCCTGAGGAATTGAACTTGGGTCCTTTGGCTTTGCAGCCAAGTGCCTTAACCACTAAGCCATCTTTCCAGCCCTCCTGTTCTTTTTTTGAGACAGGGACTCCCTCATTGTTTTGCTGCTGCTGTTTTGAGAGCTTCCAGATTCTCCTGGCTGCACCTTGCTGTGGGCATATTGGATCACAGACGCATATGCCACTTTGCACCCTGAGTTAAGTGGGTGCTGAGGAAGCTTGAATTTGGTCAGCAGGCTTGCAAGCTAGTGTCTTTAACTGATGAGTCATCACCCAAGCCTCACCCCCCCCCAGATCTTTTGAAAGTAAACATTGAAAGAGCAAAATGTTAACTTTTTAAAAATTTTAATTTAATTTTAATTTTTGAGGTAGGGTCTCACTCTAGCACAGGCTGACCTGGCACTCACTATCTGCTCTCAGGCTAACCTCGAACTTCTGGCGATCCTCCTACCTCTGCCTCCCAGGTGCTGGGATTAAGGTTGTGCACTAGCACTCCCTGCACAAAATGTTAATTAAGTAAGGCACATAATATGATAGAACAGATTTAGAGATAGCAGAATGTGATAAACGAATGCTCTTAACTAATGAAGGAAAAGGTGGCTATCCACAAGTCTGCTTTCCACATGGTTCCTTGTTAGCTGAATGTAGGGTTTGAATCAGGGAACTCCTAGACTTTGGTTAATTCCACATTTGACCCTCTGAACTTAAGGGGAAACATTCAGTGTGACTGCAGTAGTTGACTTGAAAGAGAAGAGATTTTGAATAGAAGTCTTCTTCCTGGCTGCGTTTCCATCAGCAGACACCAGCTGTGGAGTCTCTGTGTTCCCGGAAGTGTGAAGGAGCAGCCTGTAATGTTTCCATAGATGCCAGGAGAAAGGCTGGCGTGGTGGCGCATGCCTTTAATCCCAGCACTCGGGAGGCAAAGGTAGGAGGATCACTGTGAGTTCGAGGCCACCCTGAGACTACACAGTGAATTCCAGGTCAGCCTGGACTAGAGCGAGACCCTACCTCGAAAACAACAACAACAGCAACAAAACATAGAAGCCAGGAGAGAAGTTTCACTGTTTGTATTGGGAAGTGCATCCAGTTTATTTTGAAGCTTTCAACCTAGCTTTTATTAACTCTAGAGAGAAATCGGCTGTATTTGGTAATGTTTATTCCCTGATATTAAAGGAATATACTTTCGGAAAAGAAACTAATTTTAAGCATTGAATTCTAGAAATGCAGAGAAAATGCTCCAAGAAAAACTTGCTTATTGAAAGCTTTGAATTTTCATTTCAATGTTTGTCCCAATCATTTTGTAAAATGTCTCATTATGGTTTCTGGTAATTCCTTTTAATATGTAATTGTTTATACAAAATAGTTAATTGATCCTCTATACAGCATTCTTGGAAATCTTTAAAGAATTAATGATAATAACTCAATGGGTAAAAAGAAGGCATAAAAGTAAGATGAGGATTAATTGGGAGAAAGGTGTTAATGGGGATAAGAAAGGATAATTGGGAGAAGTAAGAAATTTTTCATGTGCACATAAGCAGCTATGTTAGAGAAAAATCAGTGATAATGTCAACAAGAATATATGATGGTCAAAATAGCGTGGGAAATATATAAAACTTACAGGAAGAAATCTTTTTCTGCATACATGCTATGCATGCGTGTGTGTATGTGTGTGTGTTAGAGGTCTGTGTCAGGTGTCTTCCTCAGTCTCCCCACCTGACTCTTTGAGATAAGGCTTTTCCTTGAGCATAGAGCTCACCTTGTCTAGACTCATTAGCCAACAAGCCCTTGGGCTTCTCTGTCCTCGCCTTCCCACTGCTGGAGTTACTAATACGCTACCGTGTCCAGCTTTTACATGGGTGTGGATCTGAAGTGAAGTCTTCATGCTGGTGCCATAGACATTTGCCTCACTGAGTCCTCTTCCAGCCTAGGAGGAAAACTTTAAGCTCTCTCAAGCCCTGCAAGATACAGCACAGAAAATGTAAACACACACATCCTTTGTCTTTAAATGGGATAACTCAGCATCAAAAAATGTCTGTTCTTAATCTGCAAGCCAAACATAGCCCTAACCAAAGTGCCATGAGATTTCTTAAAGTGAACAAAATTGTACCCACAAGGGAAAATGAGTGTGCAAAAATAACCAGGAAAATAATCCAAAAGGAGACGAGTCCGACTTGATATGAAGGAGTCCTACTTGATATGAAGACATTCTGAGAATAATCATTAAACCGATATGCCATGTTTATGGCACACGTAAGCACATGGGGTTGTTAGTGTGACCTGTGTCACTAAAGCAGCATGACGGGTCCCTGAGTAAGCCATGGATTTTTTTTTAATGTTTTTAATTTTTTTGGTTTTTCAAGGTAGGGTCTCACTCTAGCCCAGGCTGACCTGGAATTCACTATGTAGTCTCAGGGTGGCCTCGAACTCACAGCAATCCTACTACCTCTGCCTCCCGAGTGCTGGGATTAAAGGCGTGTGCCACCACGCCTGGCTAAGTCATAGATATTTTGATAGATGGTACCAGAAACTCGCAAGTCATTTGAAGCCAGATAAAGTAGATGTATGTTTCACGTCTTACACAACAAACACCTGGGTCCTGAACATGAGCACTGAGGAAGAAAATTCAAATGAGTTCATACAAAAGAAGGTGTAGAGACTTTCTCACTTTGCTGCAAACTCTAAATTTCAGTTTAAAAAATTTTTGACACATTTTGCATTCAGTTAAAATAAAAGACAACTTGCATGGGAGAAAATGTCAATCAGTAAAAGATGGGGAAAAATCAGCCTATTTGTAACATGACATATAAAGATGTACAGACATACAAAACCCTCAGTACTTATGGAGGAAAAGTACTCTAAACTACATGTAAAAATGAACAGAGACATGCAGCATTAGTTCATTAGAGACATAAAAGTAATACTTGTCTTTGTATAAATATTAATTAATGTCACATGATGATAATTTTTCTTATCTATTAAATTGGCAACAATTAAAATGTATTGGGAATACATTCTGTTGTTCAGGCCATAGAAAGCAAGCAGTTTTATAAATCAGAAGAAAGAATGTAATTCATATAACCGATGTTGGCAATATCTGGGAAATCTATAAATGCATTTATCTTACAGATAGGAACTTTCCTTTGACTCTTAAAATATGAACATACATGTATACATGGCTATTTGATACAGTGTTATTTGTCATTACAAAATACTCTAAACCTTTCAAATTCCCATTATGGAGTGGTCTTCAAATAAATATTTGTGCAATGAAGAACTGTGTAAACATTTAAACAGAATGAGAAGGGTGTCTTCCCATTGCTATGTAGTAAATTTTAAAAAATATTGCTTAGTAAGGAAAGCATACCACAAAAAAATGTGTGTACTATACAATATTTGTAGTTTTCTACTTTTAGAGTTTTTTTCCTCTTTTTATGTCCATGCATGTCTTTATTTGCTCTAAACAAAACAGAGGTCAGATCTTCTAGAAACTCTGAGCTTAGTTATGAGGTTGAGCGGAAGTTATGGAGGAACTAGAGCAGGAGGGGCAGGGTAGGAGAAGTGAGGGGTGGGGAGCAGTGGCTGCTCTCTGTACATACCGTGTTTCCTCGGGCTTTTAAAGCCATTTATGGTTCATGTTCTATGCTATAGAGAAAAATTGACAAAATGCCATAATTACATGAATACAGATGAGTTAATCCATCTGGATGTTACATGAATGGCATTGTTATGAAGAACTGATTAGGGTAAAGAAACCTGTAAGCAAGTGTTAAACTCATATCATTAATTTTACTTTTTAAAAGTAGCATGAAATAGCAATTCTGAAACTTCTGAAGGTGTTTCTAAGGTTGGGCAAATGCATTAGTAGACTGGAGAATACAAGTCAGGTTTATTTCATGCATAGGAATTGCAAACATTGAAGGAATAAAAGTATTTTAATAGACAGTTTAGGGTTAAATTAGAAGTAGAGTGTTCAGTATGAATTAATGTTTTACTGACTCACAGATACATAGGTGCCTAAGGATGTGTGAACACATACATATATATAAGTCACAAGCACATACTTACAGTCACAGAAACAATGACACTCTAATGGCAGTATGTCTGCTTACTGCCCACATCCTTGTTTCAGAATCCATTCTCCCTTCTGGGAACCAACTGTTTGGAGCAAATGTCTGATTTCAGTGCTTGGGGTGAGAAAGCTCCCCATCAGCCTGGAGCAGCTCACTGTACCAGAGAGTAAGAGCTCTCAAAGGCCAGTGACACCAGGGGAAGGAGACAAAGGATCCATCAGGAAGGGGCTAACTCCTAGGGTAATTTCAACATTAAAATAAGTAATAGTATAATACTGAGATTACAGATCCTTTGAATTATACTGGCATAAACAAGTGATAGAAGTGCATGGTCTTCCATGCTCTCGAAAATCAAGTAGATTCATAAGTGTTGGAATCAGAAAGTTACCATTTAGGAGCCATTTTAGCACAGAAGGGAATAATCCTAATTTTACATTTGAGAAATCTAGCAGAAACTACTGTGCTAGTGATTAGGTGAGAACCACCTAAACAGAAGAATCACTAATTTTGACTCACAGTTTCAGAGAGGTTCCAGTTCATGGTCACTTGACACTGGGTGTCTGGTACTGAATGAGTCAGGTCACAGTGAGGGGGCTGTGTGGCAGAAGCAGTTCACTTCATGGCAGGTAGGAAAGCAGTGAGGAGACAGGAAGGGGATGGTTCCCCCAGGACCTGCTCCCAGCCACTTCTCTCAAGTTAGGACATGCGCCTTAAAGTTTCCAGACCTCCATAAATCATGCCACCATCTGGGGATGTAGGTTTTACCCCATAAACCTGTGAAGGCCATGGCTATTAAAACCCTAACACTGCCTTAACTAAATGGAAAAGTTAATATTTAGAATAATGGGAAACTAGAAATCATATTTCCTCTTATAAAATGCTCCAAAAATCTGATCATGATGAAACCTCAGACATTCTACGTAAGCCCTGAACCATCTTCTTCACAGAATTATCATGGTCAAGAAGACAGAACAAGACTGAGGAACTGTTGCAGTTTAGAAAGTAGAAATGTGTCAACCAAATACAAAGTGACAGTGGTAGTCGGAATGTAAGTCCCCCGTAGACTCAGGTGTTTTATTAAAGCTTGTAAGTTGGGTCTCCAGCCACCTGGCTGGAGGAGGTGTCACTGGAGCAGATGTAGGGTCCAGCCCAAAGGTGTGTTTGGGGTGGATCTGAATTCCAGCTTAAAGGTATGCAGACAGGCCTAGGGGAGGGTCTTGGGGGACGGGGGTTCCTGCTTTCCGTTCCTGTTTGCTGCTTTTGGCATTTACTGGTGTTTGATTGTTTGTCTCTGCTTGGATGTACTGAAGCAGCAGCTTCTGTCCTTGGGTCTGTAATCTTGAAATAGACTCCTTCCTCCCATAAACTGTCTGGTTTGGATATTCATTCCAGCAATGTTGAACTGACTACAACAATATCATCCCAAACAGGTCCAAAATTCATGCTTTTGTTAGCCAGGGCGTTTGTAGAATAATTGGCAAAATGTAGAAATGTAGAGTCAGATGATGCCATTGCATCCGTGTTAATGTCCTCATTTTACTAATGGTGCAGTGGTGATAAAAGACAGCATTCATGTTTTATAAAATTAACTTGGGTTTATCTCTAACTTCCAAACAACTTATAAATTAACAGGTTCTGAGGCAGAGAGATGTATAAATAAAATATGGCAAAATAATACTTAAATAACCTGAGTATAGGTGTGTCAGCATTATTTTCTTTCTTTGCTAAGTGTGAATTAATTCAACATACAATGTGTGCTCTAAAAGAGAAGCAAGGACTGAGTATAATCAGGAAAATGTTGAGGGAGATTCGATTCTGCTCGGAAAGGTTCACAGTGTACATCGTCAGTTCTAAAACCCTGTTCAGAACTCCACAGGCAGCTAAGCTGGGGGACCTCTAATGACCAGCATTGATTTGACGTCTGTTTACTGATTCATTCCTCCTGCTGTGATGGAACCCTTGTTGTACTGCAGAAATTTGTCATCATAGGAAGCTAAGATCCCAGGTGAAGATACATATGAATGTACCTTACTACTTTTCTAAAGTCCAAAATTATTTTAAATTTGGGAACACTTGTGGCACCTAGAATTTCAGGAAAACAAAGTGTGGATCATGAGTTGGTTTCTGAGTGTCTGAAGGGGTGATTTTCACAATAGTTTTTGTTCTTTCTTGCCTTGGCTCTTCTGCTGTCTCCCAGGATATACACACATCTGTCTGTGCATGTGCATGCGCGCGCACACACACACACACACGCACGCACACACACGGAGGGTAGAGGATGGAGGTATGGAGCAGGAGGAACAGTCTTGACTCCCGGGCCTCAGGGTTAAGGGGAAGCAGGCATCTATGGAAGTTGACCAGCCATCCCTCTTCATCATCTTCAAGAACTTTCCCTTGATTGTTAGAACTTGTACATACTTGAAATGCACAGTAAGTAATGACTTTCTGCTTATCCTCACCAGTAGGTCAACTTGAAGTTACCCCAGCATTGCCTCCTCGCGATTCCTCCCTTTCGGCTCCCCTCCCCAAGCCGTGTGTTCTTGTCACGCCGTCTCTTCTGTCAGCAACCTGCAGCCTCTTAGACAACCTCCTGGTAATTGCCCCCAGAGACACTGCAGAAGCTTTGCGGCAAGCACACCTCATCGAGCTGCTCTGCAGGTAAGAGATCCATGTTCCAGGGAGGCCTGGTAGAACAGGTGAATTTTCATGAGCAGTGTTCCTTGATTGGCATAAGACCTCGTTTATGGAGTGTGTTTTTGTCCCTTCTTAGCTCTTAAACTCCAGGGTTTGCTTTTGCCACAATTGTCTTCATAGGCTTTTTTTTTTTTTTTTTTTAAGTCTGTTAGTATAGTTGGATTGGCTTGTTATCTTGACTATTAATGCCAACAGGTTATTATTATTATTATTTTATTAAGAACATACTTTGTATGGATACATCATGTGTTGTTACCATCTTTCCCTCCTCCCTGCCCCCATTCCACAGGGCCCTCCTCAGTTGGGTTGCTGGTATTCCCCATACGGTTGTGGATTATGCATTGTGGAAGTAGCAGTAAGTTATTGTGGGGAGACAATGCCTCTGGGCATGATGTCTTAACCTGTGGCTCTTAAAATCTTTCCACCACCCCCTCTTCCACAGAATTCCCTGAGCCTTGCTGGGTGAGTTTTAAGTCTACTTCAGTGATGAGCTCTGAGGAGCCTCTGGATTTCTTCTTTGGTAGGTGTTGAGTATCTCAGGGTCTGTCTCCTCCTGGTGCTGATTATCAGGCTCACTGAAGCAGCACTCTTGCTTGTCTCCCCAATTCCTCCGTGGTTGTACCTGGGCCTTCGCTGAGCTGCGAGGGGTGGTTTATCTCCTCGGGTCTTGCTACCTTCTGAGAAAGAAAAACCGATTCTCCAGCGGAGAGTGAAATCAGCATAGGGTAAATAGGATAAGTGTTATTAATTTAGGGAGATTTTAATGGTCAGAATCCTGTGACCTGGCTTCTAGTTCCAGCTGTGGGTTCCTTTCTAGTGAGTGGCTCTCTTGGGCAATGAGAACGCCATTGGTTTCCCACCAAGGCTGTGTGCCCCCATTGCACTGGTGTGTGCTTCTTGTCAGGCTGGTTGCGTCTGAGTAGCTTTGACCTTTGCTTGCTCACACCGTTGTTGGCCTCTTTCCCCCAGTAGCTCATGTAGCACATTCCAGCTCTAGATGTGCTAACTGTCTGGGGACTGGCTCTCTTCTGGATCCTAGCCAGGTCTCTCCATGTTCTGTAATGGCAGCATATGCTGTCTTCAGCAATAGGGTCTTAACTTTTACCTCAGGCAGGTAATCAAGTACTTTGACAGAAGTCTGTCTTATTTTGGGGACCTCATAGATCTCTCAATCAACAGCTCAGTTTGGGTAGCACCTTTTTCTGGAACTGTGAGTTACAGAGCAGAACCAAAATGTTAGACTTCATCCCACTCTCTCCAGGGCCCTTATTTACTGATGCTCCCTTAACTCCTGTTAAGAGTTAAATCTTTTAGTCTACCTTCAAGGAGAAAGATTTTTATGGTACCAGTTCAATTTGGGTTTAGCTTTGTGTTTATTTTCCCCCAACCTTCAGTTCCTCTCCCCCTAAACCCTTCCATCCTTTTTGTTGTTGTCGTTGTTGTTATTGTTGTTTTGAGGTAGAGTTTTACTATAGCCGAGGCTGAGCTGGAATTCACTCTGTAGTCTCAGGGTGGCCTTGAACTCATAGCCATCCTCCTGCCTCTGCCTCCCGAGTGCTGGGATTAAAGACGTGCACCACCACGCCCGGCTCATCCCTGTTTTCTGGGTCTCATCTTGCCTGTCAGGTATGCCAGCAACTCAAGCTGATCCAGGTTAGGAATTGCAAATGAATGCATTTCTGGGATTGTGTGTGTTTGCTGAGTATAATCTATTTTAAGTCCATCCATTTTCCTACAAATTTCATTGTATCATTTTTTTTTTCTTATTGCTGAGTAGAATTTTATTGTATAAATGTACCACAACTTCGTTATCCATTCGTCCAATTATGGGCACCTGGGTTGATTCCAGTTCTTAGCTATTATGAATTGAGCAACTATAAACATAGTTGAGCAAATATCTCTGTAGTGAATCATGGAGCATTTAGGGTAAATGCCGAGTAAGGGAATAACTGGGTCTGTTGGTAGTTCTATATTCATCCCATTTAGGAATCTCCATATTGATTTCCATAGTGGTTGTACAAATTTGCATTCCCACCAACAGTGAATAAGGGTTCCTCTTTCCCCATATTCCCAACAACATTTGTTGTCATTTGATTTTTTTTATTTTTTAATAATTGCCATCCTTACTGGAGTCAGGTAGCATCTCATAGTTGTTTTAATTTACATTTCCCTGATAGTTAGGGATGTTGAACATTTTCTTAAGTGTGTGTTTGTCATTTGTATTTCTTCCTCTGAGAACTCCCTATTCAGTTCTCTACCCCATTTTTTGAGTGGGTTGTTCAATTTTTTTATTATTATGTGGTTTTCTGAGTTCTTTGTAGATTCTAGATATTAGGATTTGGTCAGTGTTATAGCTGGAGAATTTTTTTTCCGATCTGTTCATAATCTGTTGGCTCTGTTTATGGTATGTTTGTCTGTGCAAAAGCCTTTTAGCTTCATTGAGATCCCATTGGTTGAGTGATTGTTTAATATCCTGGGCTACTGGAGTATTGTTCAGGAAGTTCTTCCCCAGTCTTATACTGTATACTGTAGAAAGTTTCTCCTGTTTTTCCTTCTAGTAGTTTAAGAGTTTCAAGTCTCATATTGTGGTCTTTAATCCATTTGGAGTTGATTTTTATGTATGGTGAGATGAATGAGTCTAGTTTCATTTCTCTATGTGCGGTTTTTCCAATTTGTCCAGCACCATTTGTTGAAGATGCTGTCTTTTCTGCAGTCTATGTTATTGGCACTTTTGTCAAAGATCAAGTAGCTATAGTTACTTGACCTAAGGACTGAGTCTTCAATTCTGTTATATTTATTTATATGTCTGGTGTTATGCCAGTACCATGCTGTTTTTGTTATTATGGCTTTGTAGTGTAACTTTAGATCCGGTATGGTAATACCTCAAGGAGTTTCTTTAGCTGAGAATATGTTTGGATATCCGAGGTCTGCCGCCATTCCATATGAATTTAGAGATTTTTTTAAAAATTATTTTTATTTATTTATTTGAGAGAGAAAGAGAAAGTTATAGAAATAGGCAGGGGGAGAAAAAGATAGAAAGAATGGGCGCCCCAGGGCCTCCAGCCACTGCAAATAAACTCCAGATGTGTGCGCCCCCTTGTGCATATGACTTACGTGTGTCCTGGGGAGTCGAACCTGGGTCCTTTGGCTTTTCAGGCAAGTGCCTTAACTGCTAAGCCATCTCTCTAGCCCATAGTGATCTTTTTTCTATCTCTGTCAAGAATGATACTGGGATACTTATTGGTATTGCATTAAATCTGTATATTGCTTTTGGTAGAATTGCCATCCCCAGAGTTATTCTTAATTGCATGTGAACGGGTTTGAGAATCTGTCTTCTTAGTAGTTGTAATGTTGCTGGGTTTAAAATTATTGTTAAGTTCATTTAGAGCTATTTTGTAATGGGAAAAATAAACTTTCCATCAGAAATACTGTGATAATATTTAGGAAAATGATGATCTAATTCTCTGAATTTTCATTTACCTAATAATATTAGTGAGCCTCTGATACAATTTTTCTGGTTTTCTTACAAAATACAGTAGGAAAAGCCTGAATGTGGAATTCAGGCCCGTCTAAGTTTACAGGTTCAGCACTGTTTTATTGTTGGAAGCGTCTTTTCATCTCAGTGTGAGTCTCAGCACCTGCCTGAGGAGGTTCTGTGAGCTTAAAGGGATGGTGTCCAGGATGCTCTTCTGAGTGCAGGAAACAGTGGTTCTTCCTGGTGTCCAGCTGCGCGAGCCACCATGGACAGCCTCCTTCTGACCACGTGCATATTTGCGTTCTTGTAGCTCTTTACCTTCAAGTACTCACAGTCTGGAATGCCTTCCTCTGTTTGCTGTTATTTCTTGGTAGTATATTAAAAAGGACTGAAACATACCTATCCTTGGTTTCACTTCCCAGAATTCTCATATTTACCAATTTGTGTTTTCTGTTTTCTAAAATACTCTGGAAAACCTTTACAAATCTTTTCTTTATAAAAATTCCCTCTCGTCGGGTGTGATGGCACATGCCTTTGATCTCAGCACTCGGGAGGCAGAGGTATGAGGATCACCGTGAGTTTGAGGCCACCCTGAGATTACATAGTGAATTCCAGGTCAGCCTGGGCTAGAGTGAGACCCTACCTCGAAAAACTGAAAAAAAAAAAAAAAAAAAAGTTTCCTCTCTTTGTATTCAGGTTTGCATTCAAATTTCAACTTCTGATTTACTGGTATTTACTGAGACATGTAGTAGGCATCTGAAGGCTGTTCTCTGTCTGTCCCTGCCAGCCTTGTGGATGCCTCCCTCATCGACATGTATGTCCAGGATCTCAAGAGCCCACTGCCTTCGTCATTCCCAGTTGAACATACCCAGGCTCAGGTGAGCATCTGAGGTCTGGCTTTTACCTCGTGTCTTGGGTTTTCTGACCTTAAGTGCCAAAATCATAAATCCTGCTGAGGAGATTGGATCATAGGAAAAGGATGAAGATCTCTCGGGATGTATGTGCTATGAAGAGCTTATTTGAAATAGGTTACTTGAAATTTTAATATCTTCTATCTTTGGATGGAGGAAGAGAGTAATGGGTTTGGCTGACTCCTGACTCACCATGAGTCAGCTGTCACATTTCTTTGAGGATGACTTAAAAGGTGGGTGTTAGTATAAGCCACTTGCCCTTCTGTGCTTGTAGGCTACCTCTATTATGTCTATTATTTTTTTCTCCTCTGGTGAAGTTGTTAGAATACCTTATGACTAAGTTATAGGGTTTTTTTTTGTTTTTTTGCTTGTTTGTTTGTTTGTTTGATTTTGGTTTTTGAGGCAGGGTCTTGGTCTTGCTCTAGATCAGGGTTACCTGGAGTTAGTTCACTATTTAGGTTCTATCCACCTAACTCTGCCTCCCGAGTGCTGGGATTAAAGGTGTGCACCACTACACTTGGCTCCATTTTTAAAGCATAATCTGGTAAGAATAAATTTAATTTTTTTTTTTTTGGTGCAGATATTTACTGCTCAGGGTTCTTGACAATAGCTAGATTCTCCATATAAGCTATGTTTGTTAAAAGGTTTTGTGTGGTTGTTGCTACTGACCTTTTTATTTTGCAATCAGATCTTAATTAAAGCAGTAAAATATTTTGCAGAGTGTGAGTAAAAAGTGAAAGATCAGACTTGCCTTACCTTTAACAAGGTACCATATGAAGTAATCAAGGCAGACCTTCACAGCAATGACAGTGGAAATTTTAAAAGCTGTTTCAGGAGTTTTTTTTGAAGTACAGAGCCATGTATATGTTAACGTAAATCAAGACAGCAAATTAGATATAGGAAGGACATATGTACCAGGAGAAGTAGGAAAAGAAACACCATTGATGATTTTTGTGTGTGTGTGTGTGTGTGTGTGTGTGTGTGTGTGTGTATACATGGACACACATGGCACTGCATGCATGTGGAGGTCAGGAGACAGTATCAGAGTACAGGTTCTCTCCATACACCTTGTATAGGACTGGGTTGCTCCTATTGTTTGCCCATGGGAAGGCCAGCCTAGCTGGCTCACAAGCTTCAGGATTCCCCTGGCTCTGCCTACCATTGCTGTGGGCACAGTGGGATTGCAGACCTGTGTGCCAATCAGGCTTGGCATGCGTGCTGAAGCATATACCCTTCCACAAATATAGGCAAGTTTCTGAATCTCAACTCGGCTTACATAACTAAGATGAGAGGGAAAAGGTGTGTGTGTGTGTGTGTGTGTGTGTGTGTGTGTGTGTGTATGTGTGTGTGTGCACAGACTCACATAGAAACTGACTTCAGGATGTTATAATGTTCCCTTATATGGACCCTCATTACCTAAGGATTATCTGTAAACAAGACATGTGTACAAGAGAGGAGTTGTGAAAGAATTTTTGCCAGGCAGTATGTATAACATTCACTTAGGTAAATTCAAGAGTCTATCTTAATATTGATATGGGAGGTTTGATTTTTTTCTCTTACATTTAACAATTTCATTTTTTATGCTGAAGGATATTTAAAGGCAAAAACAGATCATTTATTAGTAGTTAAAAACAAGGCTGTTAGGCTAGTTCTCCTTCCCCACACACTGTGCACTTGGAAGAACAGTTTTGTAATCTTTCTTTGTTTACAAAATTGTGCTTATTATGGCTATATTATACCCTCTATGTTTTTCTTAAATATTGGTTCCACTACTTAGATAGTTTAAAATATGAAGACTTTAAAAAAATTAAATACAAAATTCAACTTTAAAAATACTGTGTATGGCAGAAATGTAGTTGATGGAGCTGACATGACCATTACTCCAGGTCAGCCTGGGCTAGAGTGAGACCTACCTTGAAAAACCAGAAAACAAAAAGAAAGAGAAAAACTAATGTCATGGCTGCTATATATTAATTCAGAGCTGCAGAAATTGTGACTAAGGGCTGGAGAGAAGGTTTAGTGGTGCTTGCTTGCAAAGCCTAAGGACAAATGTTCTACTCTCCAAATCCCACCTTAGCCAGAGGCACAGAGGTGAAGCAAGCGTCCCCAGTAGGTGGTGCAAGCCTCGGCATTCAAATGCAGTGGCTGAGGCCCTGGTGTGCCAGCTCTCGATCTCTCTCTCTCTCTCTAAAATAAAAATTAAAAAATAAATTGTGATTAATATTTTATTAGTACTTTATTAAACTTATCTTACAATCAAGTGTATTCCTGTAATATCCAGAGAAATATGATGTCAGCATGTGTAGATGGACTGTCCCTGTGATCTACCCGTTTTCTTGTATTTACCTCCCTTCCCAATAGGTCTCCTTTCTCCTGGAATACCTGTCGTCCTTGTCCGGGCTTCTGCAGTCCTGCCTGTTGGTGGATTCTACCCTGGTAGTTCAGGATGAGCTCCTGAGACCTCTCGTCACTAATGTTGTGGGAGTTCTCACTGTGCGCATCAAAGATCTGCTGGGTGAGCTTTATTTTTCTTCATTTTAAATATTGTTCAGAACTCTATGATACTGAGAAACAAATCTTGCTTCAAGTTTACTTTTAGGGAGCGTATTTTGTCATGATTTTGGGAGGTTTTAATGCTATGTTTTACACTTTGGACACTTTACAGAGGTTCTAGAAGATGACTTAGGTGTTGTATAATGAAAGACTGTTTGTGTCTGTCATCTGAAATACATCTAAGTACAGTGAGTTCTGTGTATTAATTATAAACTGTGGCTAAGGCCAGATGGCCTTACTTAAGTCACTCGCAGTAATAAGTGTAAGGCAGAGTAATATATAATATCAGATTTTTCCTAAGATTTTAAATTATTGGAAAGCATTTTATGTTGGAAATTCAGTGTAGTGCTTAGATGTAGAAAAAATGAAAACAAATACAATAGGCCTGGGAGGATACCTCAGCAACAGAGTCTTACACTATATATGTGAAGCCTGGATTTGATCGTCAACATCACCCCCCAATAAATCTAATGTAATGGTTGTTTTATACGTTTAGACCACAGATTATAGTAACATAACTGGTCATTTGATTTGCCTTTCTATTCATTCATTCATCCTCTTCTTCATTACCACAGATAGTGGGGCCGAGCACAAGGTAACTCAAACACTCTACACTGAGTTACATACCAGCACAGTTTTATGATTTTATAATCTTGAAATAGTGTCTTGCTGAGTTGTCCGTGCTGAGTTTACCTCATTCTGTAATTCAGGCAATTCTCAAACTTGCCTATGTTTCCCAATAAACCTTGAGCTTATAGACCTACACCCCAAGCCTGGCCTCAAATAATGAGCTCATAGACCTGCACCCCAAGCCTGGCCACAGAGAGAGAAAGACAGCCCCTGCTTTCCGGTCCCCATTACTCTAGTCAGAGATGCTTGACCAGAGGCAAAGGGACAGAGTCATCTTGTTCATCCTAGTTTTCCTTGTGGGTAACATTTTGCTTGGCTCTTCAAATAAAGTTGTTTTTTTTTTGTTTTGTTTTGTTTTTTGTTGTTGTTGTTGTTGTTGTTGTTGTTTTTCCTGCCTTGCTCATGGCATGGTGTGTTTTCCATTTCACCCCAGCCCGGAGCTGCTGTGGGGATAAGGAAACCAGGAGAAAACTTTGCTTTACAAAAGTAGCATGCTGCAGTGTTTTTACAGTGTGCCCCCCATGTTGTTCCAAAGCTATAACGTATACCCAGCATGTTAACACTTCGTGATTGTTCTTTGAAATATGTTAACAAGAGGAAAATTGATGTGTCCTTCTGTGTAGAGGAAAAGAGGAATATTTACCTTTAATAAGCAGTTCAAAAGAAGTTAGTTTAAGTGAATTTTGGTAAGTGATGAATCGGTCTTGTGTTTGACAAGCATGTGCTAGTTTTTTTTTTTGTTGTTGTTGTTTATTTTTATTTACTTGAAAGTGACAGAGAGAGAGAGAAAGAGGCAGATAGAGAGGGAGAGAGGGAGAGAGAATGGGCGCGCCAGGGCCTTCAGCCACTGCAAACAAACTCCAGATGCATGTGCCACCTTGTGAATCTGGCTTATGTGGGTCCTGGGGAATCGAGCCTCGAACCAGGGTCCTTAGGCTTTACAGGCAAGCGCTTAACCGCTAAGCCATCTCTCCAGCCCAAGCATATGCTTCTTACTATTGTAAATAAAGTGTCTGTGTATTTTGCAAAGCTTTGGTTGTGTTGATAACATGGAATGCTGTGATTTATTTTGTAGATGCACAGTTAGAGCTGACTTTTCATCACACATGGACACACTTATTTGAGCTCCTGGCCACGCTCCTGAGGAAAGCTGGTGCTGCCTCCCTCCCTGCTGTCGCCTCGGCTCTCGCCCAGCGCTGGGACGCGGTGACTGGTAAGAAGACATGCACAGGACTCGTGTCGCTGCCAATAAACATTAACATAACCCGTATGCTCTTCCTCCTCTTCCTCTTTCTCCTGTTTCTCTTCTCCCTCTTCCTCTATTCCTTATCTCTCTCTTTCTCTTTTTATTGTGGTGCTAGGAATTGAGGCCAAGCCCACACACGTGCTAGGCAAGTGCTCTGCCACTAGCTTGTAGCTACTGCAGTAAGCTAACGTTTTCTTAGTGCTGAAATCAGAATTTAAAATTTTTAAATTCTGAAGGCCTTATTTATATATGCCAGTTGAACTTGAATGATCAGTATTCATCTATATATTGTCTTCATGGATATATAAAAGACAGATTCATATAATGAAAAACTGAATAGATTCTTTGATTCAGTATATGGCCTTAATATTCTTATTATGCTTGAGCTGTTTATTACTTTTTACTATTAAAAGTAAGAAATCTAAATGTAATTACTCAAATCAATCTGATTCATTTCCTCTTTAATTTTGAAGAATTTTTAAATGTTTACATCTGAATCATCTCTCTTTAGATACGCTGTGTGCATGTGTGGGCTTGTCACTCAGCTGCCCGGCCCTGTGCATCGCCAGCCTGCAGTTCCTGTCTGTTCTGTTGACTGAAGAACAGAAGCGGCATCTCCAGGTCAAGGGCCAGACAAGTGGAGGCCGTCCTCCCACAGTTGCCGCACTTCTTGATGAAAATCAGGAATCTTCAGAACGACTCAGCAAGATGATTCTTCAGGTATATGATCACTTGATTTTCCTAAACTTTAGTATTTCAATGAATTGACTTTCAGTTCTAATCTTTTAAAAAAAAATTTAGTCATTTGAATTTTAAAAAGTAATGAATATTCCTTATGTCTGTCTAACCCATATAAAACAATACAAAACATAAAACAATACATAAAGAAATAGTTTTTAGTAAAAGGCAAAGGATTTATACACTCCAAAGAAGTAATATTTTTTTCTTTTTTTGCACAAGTAATAATTTTTTTTATTGACAACTTCCATATTTGTAAGCAATATCCTATGCTAATTCCATGCCCCCCCGCTTTCCCCTTTGAAACTCTACTCTCCATCATATCCCCTCCCCCTCTCAATCAGTCTCTCTTTTATTTTGATGTCATGATCTTTTCCTCCTATTATGATGGTCTTGTGTAGATATTGTCAGGCACTGTGAGGTCATGGATATCCAGGCCATTTTGTGTCTGGAGAAGCACATTGTAAGGAGTCCTACCTTTCCTTTGGCTCTTACATTCTTTCTGCCACCTCTTCCGCAATGGACCCTGAACCTTGGAAGGTGTGATAGAGATATTTCAGTGCCAAACACTCCTCTGTCACTTCTTCCCAACACCATGGTGCCTTCTGAGTTATCCCAAGGTCACTACCATCTGGAAAGGGAAGGTTCTCTAACCAAAAGTGAGAGTAGCATTAATATATGAGTATAAACATTAAGAAAAATGCTTGCTGAGCAGTTTGATGAGCATAGTATATACATTTCGCCAGATACCAGCAGACATTACACCCCTAGGGTTCATGACTACCCCTGTTGTAGGTTTTCAGTATTAGGGATGTATTCCCTCCCATGGAGTGGGCCTCCAGTTAAATTAGAGGGCAGTTGGTTTCCCCCATAACAGACATGCCACTATTGCACCTGTTGGCTCATTTGGCCTAGCTGGCCAAATATAAGGCTTGCAGTGTCCACTGCTGAGTATCTTCACTGGTGATTTGTTTCTCTCCCATTGAACTGCATGCATTGTAGCTTTTTCCAGCTTTCTGTCAGCTGGTGTACATGGAGGAGGTTTTCAGCTTAGCTCTAGCAGGATTTATCAGTGCCCTTGCAGCCCAAGTATGTGGAGTCTTCAGTAGTAGGGTCTTACCATATATTCCTGGTAGGAAACCAAGGGCCTCAGCAATGGCCTGTAATGTTTTGGGGCCATCAGGGACCTGGCCAACAACTCACTGGAAGTTATCCCATCCCTGGCACTGAAAATTTTCTAGTAACAATCTATGGCTCCTGAGTGTTCTATTGTATGACTTATTAATAGCCTCTTAAATTTTGATTAGCCCTCCCTCCACCTTTCCTTTACTCATTCTCTTCCTCCGACCTCACTTAGGCCTTTTCAAAGTAATAATTTTTAAAAGTTGTAAAAATTTTTTAAAACTTGAAATGTTACCCACTTTAAGGTAGGAATATTTCTATATTTGTGTATGTGTTGTATTGGGGATTAACCCCAAGACCTCTTGAATGCTAGGCAAATATCCTGTCATTTAGCTATGTCCTCAGCCTCTTTTTTTTTTTTAAGTTTTTTTGGTAATTAATTTATTTGAGAGAGTCAGAGAGAGAGAGTGACAGACAGAGAGAATGGGTGCACCAGGGCCTCCAGCCACTACAAACAAAATCCAGTGCCACCTTGCACATCTGGCTTACATGGGTCCTAGGGAATCAAACCTGGGTCCTTTGGCTTTGCAGGCAAATGCCTTAACTGCTAATCCATCCCTCCAGCCCCTCAGCTTCTTTTTTTATTGAGAATTTTAGCATATGAACGTGTTTCAAATTGGTCATATTGACCTTGGCTTATACTCTCACACCTCCATTCCACCGAGTGCCCTTCTCTGTGAGGTTATTGGTATTCACTGTGGAGTCATGAATGTACCTGTCAGTTTCTGTGTGTTTGGGTGGGGGAACAAGGCTTTAGAAAACACTTCCCTACCCTGTGGCTCTGACATTCTCCCCATCCTCTCTTCTGCAATGGTCCCTAAGCCTTGGAGAGTATGTTATAAGTCTCCTTTAGTGTTGAGTTCTCAGCAGCCTCTGATTTTCTGCTTTGGTGAGTCTTGAGTCTCCCCAGTGTCTACTACCATCTCCCTGGAGGGAGGTTCTCTCTCAGTCTGGTAATGAGAGCAGCACTCACATGCAGTAGTCCATTTCCTCTGTAATGCTTCCTGGGTCCTGGTAGGTGTGATTAAGGTGACTCTAGCCAAGAATGAGAACAACATGGATCAAAGGGAATAAATGTAAACATTTAGAAGATCTTTTGATGGCCATTACCGTTCCTTTTAGCCAAAGAACAGTGGAAACTTACCCTAGAGTCTATGACTTTCCAAATCATAGGCTTCTGACTTGATTCTCAGTACCATGTATGAATTCTCTCCTGTGGAGTCAGCCTTATATTCAATCAGAGAGCAGTTGATTACTGCCATACCCTCTGTGCCACTACTGCGCTGGTGTGCCCATACTGCCTGTCTGGTTCTTTTTATAGTTTGCATAGTCCACTGCTTGTTCACACTGTTGGTGACCACTACCCCTAGCGTCTCACCTAACTCTTTCTACCCCTATGAGAGCTGCCAGGAGAGAGCTGGCTTCCATCTCGTTTCCAACATGAGCTCTCAGTATCCTGTGATTGCAGCCTGTGGTATCTTCAGCTATAGCGTCTTACATTTAGGTCTGGTGGGTAACCGAGGACTTTGGTTTGGGGCCTCCCTGACCCAACAAGTTACTATGCTGGGGGTAACCCAATTGTGCAATTCTGGCCATGGGATTTACCAGCAGTAGCCTATGGTTTTAGAGCAAAGCTTTCTTCACACCTGCAGACACAGCCCAAAACATCCCTTTCTCTATCTCTCACTGTTTTAAAGTGAGTTATATCTTTTCCTTAGCTAACCAAGAGGAAGGTTTCTATGTTACTGTTTATACCTTCATCTGTTTTGTGTATCTCGTCCCTCCCTTACTCCTGTCACTCCCACCCCTCCACCCCCTGTATTCTGTTCCTCCAGTTAGTTGCCTATCTAGTATTTTCTCCTTCCATCCCTCCCTGCTTCTCCTCTCAAGCCTCATTCTACTTTCCTCACCAGTACTCCTGAGGCTTACTACAGCTTATAAACAAACCAGACCATTCCATGTTAGGATTTGCATATGAGAGAACATGTAGCATTTGTCTCTCTGAACTTCTGTGACTTCACTCAGTATGATTTTTTTTTTTCCAGGTCCATCCATTTTCCCACAAATTTCATTTTTTTCCTTATTCATCCTTCTATTTTTAAACTTTGGAGATAGGTTTTCATGAAGTTGCTTAGGCTTGCTTTAAAAACACTATAGCCTAGTCTGGCCTTGAACTTGTGATCTTCCTATCTCAGGCTCCTGACTCGTTGAGATTACACTGCTGGGTATATAGCTCCATTGAGTGTTTGCTGAACATGCACAAGGCCATGGGTTCAATCCCTAACATCACATAAACTGGGCATTGTGATGCACTTGAATACAAGCATTTGGGAGATGGAGGCAGGAGGATCAGGAGGTCAAGGTCATCCTTTTTCTCCTAGTTTGTTAGAAGCAAGCCTGGGATGTTGAGACCCTGTCTTGCAAAGAATCTTCCCCCTTTAGCCCCATATGACTTTACGGTTTCCCATGTCCCCTCTGGAAGGTGGAAAATGATGGGGTCTGCCTGCACTCAGTGACCTGTGTCACCTTGTTCAGTGCACTGCAGAATGCAAGGTTCGCTGGCTGCTGACTTGTCGCAGTCTCTTTGCTGCTGAGAACTGGGGAGTTTCACCCTTTTTTGGCTTGGGAAGGTTGTAGTCATAAAGGTATTTCTGGCTTTGAAGATTTGTACATTTTGAGCACCAGCTTTGACTGTGTTGTGATGCAAAAGCGGCTGGTAAGGCAACAGCAGGGAGGGGAAGCAAGAGAGGGGAATGGAATATATGTACATGGGTAACTATTTGTGTGGAGGAAAGGTCTCACAACAAGTAAGGAGAGGAGGAAGAGAGAGGACAGTGGAGTAGTAATAAGAACACAGCTTAATGATATGTATGTGTGAAAATGTCTCAATGAAACATATTTCTCTGTATGTTAGCCAAAAATTTTAATTTTAAAAAAGAGGCAGTAGAGGATGTGCTTTGGTCCAGTCTCCTATGGCTCCTCGGGGGCCATTTTCCTCTGCCTCACAAGATCCGAGTGCTTTTCCAGCGCAGCTAGGAAGCCTGGCAGGAATTGCCAGCATTTGCCATCTGCCGCTTGCAGTTGGTGTCCAGGGCACAGAGTCCTCGAAGCAGGCCTCAGAAAACCACTTATTCTTGGGAGGCCGTGGCATCCCCACAGCTCCCACCCACGCTCCCCTACTCTGCTTTTCAGTGCAAAACTGCTAGTTCTCCCAGCAGGCTCACCCTCATCAGATCAACAGACTTTATTCTCCCAGTGATTAACTGAGGTGGCTCTTGAATTTTAAGGCAAGAAAACTCAAATTCATCTCTTTTTTTAACCTTGGCTTTGTCAAAAAAAAAAAAAAAAGAAAAGAAGAAACATTTTTCCCCCCTGCAGAAAGGGACTTGGTATAGTCAGCATGGTTTCCTCTTCAGGGAACTTGACTGGCTTCCCTCAGAGAAGAGTGCTGTGAGCAGCCTGTGCTGGCCCTGCCTCCTCGGCCTAGTAAGAACAAAGACGCTCTGGGCATTTGGCTCCTGTGGCTGCGTGGTCTTTACTGCCAGCCCTGGTGGAATGTCATGATCTTCTAACCAGGCCACGCTGGAGAAGTTTACTCCCCAACAGTGTTCATCCTCCGTAGATTCAGGGTGACGATGAGGCAGCTTATAGGTAATAGGCTACTTGGGGAAAACTCCACACCAGAGGAACTTGTAAAACTGCCTTGTCTTCTGTTTCCCTAACATTTTATAGTATTATTTATTTTAAAGGTTATTGTTTATAATCTTTTAATGTTACCTTCTTGACAAAGTATTCTACAGCCACAGGATACTTGATCTTCCTAATGATTAGTTTCTTCTCTTCTTCCAGTTTACAAAAGATTCCAAGATCCTTTCTCTGTGAATATAGATACAACAAAATACATTTCAGTCATCTGAGACATTTCCTAATAAGCACTCTCTTCTTCTTGTAAACATTAGACTATGGATACATAGCACTTATTAGACAGAAAGGCTTGGGAAGTTTAAGATAAAGAGTGAAGAGAGTAGTGTTAGCTATTTTCACTTTTTAGAAAATGTGTGCCTAATGTAAGGTGGGAGTTCTAGTAATAACCTTATTAAACTATGAGCACTGTTTTCTTTGCCCTAGAGGTGAGTGATATGTGAACTGTAGTAGACGGTACTAAATGGCAGCACATTATTGTGAGTGATACATGTATTTCACTGTGTGTTTATGTAGGATATGGGTGGAATCAAGCACTGAACATAGCAAAGTCAACTGTGTTGGAATTATCAGAATAGGTACTATTCAAAAATTGGTCTTCTCCAAAGGGACATTTAAAATCTCTGTAAAACTACACTCAGATGGACTAGAGAGGTGCCTCGGAGATTAAGAGCACTTCCTGTATAAGCATGAGGGCCTCCGGTCTGATCCCCAGGATCCACATAAACAACTGAACATGACCACACACATCTGTAACCCCAGTCCTGTGGGGAGCAGAGAGACTGGAGAATCACCAGGGCTGACAAAAAACCTGCTCCAGGATCAGTAGGAGACTTGGGCTCAAGTAAGAGTTGGAGGAAAAGCAAAGGAAGGGTGGAACCTGACACGTCCCTCCAGCTACTGCAGACCAGGCTCCCCTGCTGTAGGCGGCACCCAGGCACAGGACACCACATGAGCACCTACACATGCATATGTCACACTAGCATACACACGTGTACAAAGAAGTAAAACTGTCAAAGAAAACTAGATGTGGGGCCTTGGGCAAATCACTTATTTTTCTGTGTTTCATTTCCTTGAATGCAGAATGAGGATTGTAGTACATTATTGGAATCATGAGACGCTTCTAAAATTCTCTATCTCCTAGTAAATTGTTATATGGGAAATTCAATTAAAATTTCTTGCCAGAGTACCTTACAAATTACTACTTCATAGTACTTTATCATAGGAAATACATATTAAAATTTTGTATATTTACATCATAAAAACATGTGTAAGATTATTTTTTCATAAATCCATTTCATGATGGCTTCAAAAGTTGAATATGCTCTATGAAATTATTAGCTGGTTTGGTCCAGAAAATGTTGAGTATGTTTGACTTAATGACGTTTTACTTTTCCTATGATATGTTCTCAATGTTTCTTTTGTAAATACATGTAGACAGCAAGATTGATTAAAGTTGCTGTTTTATTTGTAACTGATATAGTAAATGAATCTTACTCCTTTTATTTGAGCTGATGTCTAAGGCTACTAATGCAAGGAAAAGAAAACAGAAGGCTGTTGTATTTCAGAGAAATTCAGGGAAAGCTATAAAGGAATTACCCAATTGAAGTATAAGTGAACACCTCTCAGAAAAAGGGAGAATGCTAAGCTGTCCCTTTTATTTTGGGTGAAAACATCTAGAACTGCTTAATGCTCTAAAATATTTATATCCCAAAGATATAAAAGCCAAAAAAACATACAATAAAATTAAATGGGAGTAATGAGCAAATCCACGCACTTTTCAACATGCACCAAATGCACCAAGAAAAGTCAGAGGAGGGATGTGACTGTAGACTGAACAGACTATGGTATAAGCACCTGCACGGAGCAGACGCTGGTGCGAGGACAGTCATTTGGACTTCCTTTCCAAGGCAGGAGGCCCTGGTGCACCATATAACATATATGTATAATCTAATATAAAATGAATATATATATATTGCTTCGTCTCCTTAAAGAAGGCCCTCCCACTTTCTTCTGACCTTGATACCCTATTCATCTTATTCCTGAGGACAATTTGACCTCTGTGTTTTATGTCTTGGCACCTGTGTCCTCTCTTGGTTGATGTCTTCTTCTTGGTTTAGAATCTATTCTACAGTTTCAGGGAAAGGTGTATTGGCCTTTCTGAGATCTGTAAAACTGACAGCCTTTATTCTACCTGTATATCACTTATATGTGGTTTATAGTTTGGCAAGTGAGAGTTTTGATTGGAAATCTTTCAAAGATTCTGCTATTCCCTTTAACTTTCAGTGTTGAGGCAGAAAATTGTGAGTCTGGGATGATTTCTGGTTTCTTTCTCCTTGGAAAGAATGGCTTGGCTGTCCAGAAATTAATTGGAAGTAGACAAAATCTGGTCATTTAACTGCTATTGAGGGACTTTTCAAACAATGTTTCTTTGCTTCAGTGCTGGTGAATCTAGTGTTTAACCTTAACCTCAAGCAACTCGATGCCTAGAGACTACCAAGGGTGGTATGCGGCTTTCCTCGGTCACCACTTAGGAGTCAGGATCCTCAAGTGGTGCTCTGCTGTTTTCACCCAGCTACTTTCTCAATTCTACGTGTGTGTGTGTGTGTGTGTGTGTGTGTGTGTGTGTTTGTGTGTGTGTGTGTGTAGGTAAGTAGGTAGGTGTACATGTGTGTCAGTCTCAGAGAGAGATAAAGAGAGATTGGTTCCATTTTTGTCCAATTAATGAGATTTCAAGAGGTGATAAGAGACATCTGTCACAAAACTGCTTCATTAGCAGTCTTGCCCTTTGTTGACTTTCTGTCCTCTAAACAGTTCATACAGTAGGTGCTAACTACTTCTCAATGCAGTCAGCTTTGTTCTCCTCACGATGAATACATATGAGTTAGTAAAGATGGGTGTGTTAGGACAACTATTTTAGTAACCATGAAGTTCACCTCTATAGGTACATGAGGGTTCTCATAGGTGATAATGTTTGCGTACTGCACATGCGTTCATTGTCCTGTACTGTTTCTCTACCTCCCCACTCCCCACTCCATGAGTGCACACAGGCGTGACCTTTCCCCACCATGGTGGAGCATTTCACATCTAAGCCATAGGGCAGTAGGGACCCGTGTGGCTAGAGGCAGCACCTAAGGGAAATATTTAAGGTGATCTGTTGGTCTGATGTTAAGGCTGGAGGGTCACAACTGTGCAATGATCTCAATGCTGCCTGTCCAAGTATAGGCCAAAAGGAAATGTTAGCGAAGTACACAAGGTCATTATGCTGCACTATATTTTATTGAAAGTCATAATTTAATCTTAATTCTAGTAATTATAGAGCTGGTTCCTCTTGAAGATTATTGATGCATTAGAAAATGATGAATTTGGATTATATATAATATTTATAATGCACATAAGGGACTTCTAGTATGCAGCTGAAATGTATGAAGCTCTTGATTTTTTTTTTTTTTCCTATAGATGATGAGTGTTTGAGAATGATTACAGTTCTCCAGCTTATAAAGTTTGGATGCCGTCTGATCACTGGAGCATTCTTAGATAGTAATTTTCACACAAGTGTTGAAATCAAGCTGTGCCTTTTGCCTAGGTCATGCCTTTTATCCATAGCAGTATTGTTGCAGTCTAAGATTGTCTTCAGAGCTCTCTGATCTGTACTCTGTAGTGCTATGAAGGAAAGCCCCCCACAGATGTCTTGAGAAGAGTCGCTGCAAGTGCCCTGATGTCCCTCCTGGCCGTCAGCAGGCAGGCCCAGAAGCAAGCATTGAAAGGTAATCTTGGGGATGGAGAGATGGTTCAACAGTTAACGGCACTCACTTTCAAAGCTTGATGGCCCAGGTTTGAGTCCCCAGTACCCACCAAAGCCAGATGCACAAAGTAGCACATGCTTCTGGAGTTTGTTTGCAGTGGCAGGAGGTTCTGGTGCATCCATAATTCACTCACTCTCTCTCTCTCTCTCTCTCTCTCTCAAATAGATAAATAAGTTAATTAATTAAATAAAATATTTTTTGAGACTCGTATTCTTTCCAGCAAGTCAGCTCCTAGTGTGGCAGCCCGAGTGTGCTGCTGCTTCTTGTTACTTTTCTTTCTTTTTTTAAAACAATCCTATTTATTTATTTATTTATTTATTTATTTATTTGAGACAGAGAGAGAGATAGAAATAAGCAGGTAGAGAGAGAGAAAGAAAGAGAATGAGCACACCAGGGCCTCCAGCCAGTGCAAACAAACTCCAAATGCGTGTGCCCCCTTGTGCATCTGGCTTACATGGGTCCCAGGTAATTGAACCTTGGTCCTTTGGCTTTGCAGGCAAGCATCTTAACCACTAAGCCATCTCTCCAGCACCTTGTTAAATTTTCTTTTAACTACAAATGTAAAGAATGTGTAGTATAACCTGTCGCTTAAAATACAGACTCCCACTATAGCAAAAAAGGATGCATTCATTACTTTAAAATGAAGAGAGGAGACTAGGATTATCACTCTCGATAAACCATTGGCCCAGCAAGCCCAGACCCTTGCATTTGATCTCCAGCACCTGAAATCAGGGAGTCACTCAGCCAGTCACTGTAAGGACTATACATGCAGGTTGCTTTTATTTAAGATGTAATGGTTTTTGCTCTAGAGACTGTATGTTTAAATACTAGAGAAATAAAAACATTAGCATATTTTATTTCATAATTATTAGTGTCCATAAGCTAAGCACATTTTACCTATCTAGCACACACAAAACAGTGTTCATGGTAAAGATAACATTATAAGATGATCTTGTAGGCTGGAGAGAGAGCTTACCAGTTAAGACGCTTGCCTGTGAAACCTAAGGACCCAGGTTCAATTCCCCATTACCCATGTAAGCCAGATGCATAAGGTGGCCCGTGCATCTAGAGTTTGTTTGCAGTGGCTATGGGCCCTGGCGTGCTGATTCTCTCATTCATTCTGCCACTTTCTCTTTCAAATAAATAAATAATTTTGTTTTTTAAATGATGATCTTGTATTTTCATAAAAGTTTCTACTCTAATGTGTTATAATATCCCTTCTGGATGTTCGGGAGCAGGGCCTGAGAGTTGAAAGAGAAGAGTTGCAGCACCAAGTCCATTAATTTCAATTAGTGATTTTTAACTGAGACAAATTATGCAATCTGCAAAATATAAATTATATTTGGGGAGTGTCTTCCATTGAACTGATGACGAGTGGACTTCAGTATTGCAGTTCTCTTTTCTTTTCAGTTCATTATTCTCTCGTAGATACTCCTAAAGTAAGTGAGTCAGAAATAGAATTTTTGAGAGTTAATTACATGCAGTTTTTTTTTTTTTAATTAAGAACATACTTTGTGTGGATGCATCATGTGTTGGTACCATCTTTTCCCTCCTCCCTGTCCCCATTCTGCAGGGGCCCCCTCAGTGGGGCTGCTGGTGTTCCCCGTGGGGCTGTGGGTTATGTGTTGTGGGATCAGCAGTCAGTTATGGGGGGGAGGCAGTGCCAATGGGCATGGTGTCCACCCTCTGGCTCTGGAAATGAACTGTCTCTTGACTGTCAGGAGTTTTGTCTTTCAGCTGATCTAGTAGAGAGCTGCATGGAGCGACTGAAGCACATTCACGCCCAGCTGAACCTCGATTCCCTGAGGCCCAGGAAAGCTTCCCTGAAGAGAAAGGTAGCTCGGGGCCCTGAGACCTGGGATGTGGGCAGGGATGTGTCTGTGGCCATGCCCCAGTGCTCTCACGCCTTTCAGGAGCTCAGGGCTGAGAGAGGGTGGATTGCGGAGGAAGGCACAGTCAGGTTAAGAAAGAGATTTCTACATTTGCTGGGATCCATACGTTAAATAGTTCTGTGTCATATAGAGTTGCGAATAGGTATATTTCATTATAATAGATTTTAATGTCACACATATTAAAAAAAAAAAAAAAGCACACGTAAATTTTATGGGCCAGGTTTGGTGGTTCACGCTTTTCACCCAGCATTTGGGAGGCTGAGGTAGGAAGATTGCCATGACTTTGAGGCCAGCCTGGGCTCTAGAGTGAATTTCCGGTCTGGGTTTAGTGAGACCCTTCCTCGAAAAGCCAAAATAAAAATAAAATTCTACAGTAAGTGAGATCTGTAACAGCTGTAATTTATTAAATGTTTAGTATATGTCAAACACTATTCAAACATTCTGTCTTTATTAAGTCACGATCAAACACTTGTAGCTACTTAGGCACATAGCCCTGCAATTATGAGGCCCAAATTTGCCCCCACATCTGAGACATTACAAAGCTATCATTTTTAATTTCTATATCTCCTTCCATGGCTTCTGAATGTTTCTTCTGGTATTTAGTCTGCTTAATATGGGTTGATATTGCATGGTTATGTAAACACAGTATAGCATATAGCTGGTTATAATAATTGTAGTCCATAATAACTGTGATCAAAATTATTTGCCTCACATATTTATTCTGAAGCTGAATTTATATGTGTATGAATATGTAAATATATAAATATATGTGTAGCAGGTAAGGACATTATAGCAGCATCTAGTCAGAGAGCAAGGCAGTGCTTTATTTGACAGCTTAGTCAGTCCCTAGCACTGGCTGATGCTGGGGGCTTGCTTTCCTGCCCCTTCTCTCTGCACTCAGCGAAAAGCGTCCTCTGCGTCTGAGAGTCAGCCACCCCGGCGTCAGTGCTGCCCGCTTCCCTGAGACGGATGAGCCGGCAGACTGCTCCTTACATGCCTGGTGGAACAGAAAGCGCCTTATGGGGACGGGGGTCTCCCGGGGACGCTTAGCGTCAGGCGCCCAGCTGTGGTGCGCTGTGACCCGGGCGGGGGTCGGTAGCTGCATTCACATGTGTCCCTTCTTTGTGTTACAGGAGGACGGCTTTACTAAAGAGTTAAGCATCACCATGCAGCTCCTCAGAAACTGTCTTTACCAAAACGAAGAGTGCAAGGTGAGTGGGCAGCGCGGGGTCCTTACACGCGATGACGTGAGGGCAGCGGTCAGTGCGGGGACAGCTCAGTGACTATGAGAAGTGACCGGGCCGTGGGGCAGCATGGGGTCCTTACACGTCATGACGTGTGGGCAGCAGTCAGCACGGGACAGCTCAGTGACTACGAGAAGTGACAGGGCCGTGGGGCAGCGTGGGGTCCTTACACGTCATGACGTGTGGGCAGCAGTCAGCACGGGACAGCTCAGTGACTACGAGAAGTGACAGGGCCGTGGGGCAGCGCGGGGTCCTTACACGCGATGACGTGAGGGCAGCGGTCAGTGCGGGGACAGCTCAGTGACTACGAGAAGTGACCGGGCCGTGGGGCAGCGCGGGGTCCTTACATGTCATGACGTGTGGTCCTTACACGCGATGACGTGAGGGCAGCGGTCAGTGCGGGGACAGCTCAGTGACTACGAGAAGTGACCGGGCCGTGGGGCAGCGCGGGGTCCTTACATGTCATGACGTGTGGGCAGCAGTCAGCACGGGACAGCTCAGTGACTACGAGAAGTGACAGGGCCGTGGGGCAGCGTGGGGTCCATACACGCGATGATGTGAGGGCAGCATCTGTGCCCCTCACCCTGAAGTAACTGGGGTAAAGTGAAAGTGCTGTTCACGGTTGTCTGGTGCTTGAGCTCAGAGTTAACTCTCAGAACAGGATGCCCCTGAGCTCGTCATGTCCCTCGACACTAGTGACATTGGACATACATCAGAAACGAGCGCACCACGGACTAGTTGTTCAGAGGCAGAGGGAAAGCACGTGCCCGAAGGCCGGCGCTTGTGGAGGCAGAGAGTGCTGCAGGGCACGCGTCTTCCAGCCTCGCACAGCAGATCGCGTTTCTGTGGCCAGGAAGACAGAAAGGACAGAGGGGTGTAAAAACAAGTCATCGTGTGGCTAGGTCAGCAGAATGGGTGAGAGTGCATACCTACTCGTGCTCTCTTTGTGAACTAGTGACAAACACCATCTGTGCCAGGGTGGCTGGGTGCCAAGCTCACGGAGAGGGCAAACATGAGGAAGAGTGTGGGAGGGACACCAGAGTTCACAGACAATGTGCAGTTCTAGTCCTTTCTACTGCTTGATGCTCCTTGAGGTGTATAGTAAGGTATGTGTATACAGACAAATACATGAGTACGATTACCTAATAATTCCTTAAAAAACACTGCTACATTTATTGCAAGCAGCTATATTTTATCTATAATAGTGTTCCAATGGGAACTAATTTTTAACAAAGACTTAACTACTTAAGAATTTATTTACTTACCATGATGTTAGACTGATTTTTACCGTGTTCAGATTATGCTAAGTAGCAGTTTTCTTCTGGTGTACACACATTAAAGAAGAAAGCGACAATTGGTCAGAGACTGACTCAAGTGCAGGCCCCTGTGGCTTGGCCGTGCCCAGGTTCACTCACGCTGGGAGGGACTCTGTCCCGCACTTCCCACATGCTGCAGCACGTGTTCCCTGCAGCTCCCCTGAGCAGCCGTCTTCCTGAGACCACTCCAACTCAGGGGAGCCGCCCAGGCCAGACTGCTGCCCCTCACGCTTGCCACGGATAAACTCAACCGTATTCTTATGCTAGGGATAGCTTTTTTTAAAAAATTTAATTTAAATTTTGCATTTCATAGTTTCAGTCTAATTGCCGTCCATATTTCTCTCCCGCAACAGGAAGCAGCTCTGGAGGCAAACCTGGTCCCTGTCCTGCACTCACTCTGGCCTTGGCTTTTGATGGAGGACTCGCTGATGCAGATAGCCATGCAGCTGCTCTGTGTCTATACTGCTCAGTTCCCCAGCGGTAAACACTGCCTTTCCATAAGCACAGAGCACAAGACACATTTAATGCTAGGCTGGTCGGGAAGCGCACGTGCATGCACTGAAGCGTTTCTCCTGGGGGGTGATGTGTTGGACATAGGCGAAGTTTGTGGATGGTATTAAAACAACAGACAGACACTTTGAGTCAGTTGTCACAATAGAGAATCATTAGTACGTTAGAAAATAGAATAGCATTGTTATAAACTAAGGATCATCATTTAGAATTGATCAAAAATAAAAAGTTGGGCTGGAGGGATGGCTCAGCAGTTAAGGCACTTGCCTGCAAAGCCTAACTACCTGGGTTCGATTCCCTAGTACCCACAAAAAGCCAGATGGACAAAGTGGCACATGTGTCTGGAGTATGTTTGCAGCAGCTAGCGGCCCTGGAGCACCCATTCTCTGTCTCTCTTCTCTGTCTCTCTGTTCTTGCAAATAAATAAATATAAGAAATGTGAATGTAATTTAAAAGAAAGTAGCAGCTAGGGATGGGAGAGGGGAATAGAGTCACAGGAGACCATGGAAGGACTGCTGAGCTGGGTCAGATACTGTGGAAATTTCAAATAAAATGGGGGTGATTATCAGATTTGCCAACACTGATATTCTTGCCAACTTGAAAAACAATTTTGCTCTAATACTGGGAACAGAAACGTAACATGTGGCTGAGAAGAGGAAGTGATGAGGAGAGGTGATGCTTTCCTAAGGTGTGCTCCTGTGAGGAGGCAAGGAAGCAGGGCTACAGCAAGAGATGCAGTGGAGCTGAGGGGGCTTCCATTGTGTTAGAGCTGAGAGGGTAGTCCACTCATGTTGGAGCTGAGAGGGGCTTCTGCTCGTGTTGGAGCTAAGAGGGGATTCCACTCGTGTTGGAGCTGAGGGGGGCTCCCAGTTGATTTGGATGGTTTGAAGGCATGCGTGCTAATCTAGGGCACAGGGAGCAAGAGTGCCCACGGAAGGCCCGTGCAGGTGGAAGGAGACTAGAGCATATGCTGGGGCAGGAAGGAAAGAGAGGCCAAGGGTGGGGAACAGGAACCAGAGGCTGAGAGGAAAGAAGGGGAAGGCTGGGTACCGGGCGGAGAGGTAGGAGATGGACACCTAGAGGACAAAGAGGACAGGCTCCCTCCTCAACACCTGTCTTCCTTTATCATTTATGAGTCAGCAGAGACAAGGGTGGGATGGTTGAGAAGAGAGCAGTGTCCAGTGTGAGCTGTTGCAGAGCGGGGACAGCAAACACAAACACAGCAGGGGCCGAGGTCGTTGCTTAGTACCCACTTACAATTTTCAAGTCAGGCTCCTAGGCTTGACTGGCCGGTCAGCCATTCAGGGGTTTCTTCTGGCAACACTCAGCAGGTGAGCCACAGGGACGGCCACATATCAAAGCACGCCCAGGGCAGGGAGTGGCGCTCCGGAGAGCTCTGAGCCCATCTCCCCCTGCCACGTGCTGACATCCCCCCAGCATCTCAGCCAGGAAAGGATCAGATCGTCCTGGCTGCTGCAACTTTCTGTCTATCTCTTCTGTTTAGATGCCTCCCCTCTGTGTGTCTGTGTGTCAGGCTCCTGCGTCAAAACCATCCCAGCGGCTGTTCTGTGACATAGCCTTGGTCTTGATGTTGTCCTCTTTAACTCCCTTCAGGTGTTATAGGATTTAGGGCAGTGAGGAGGGATGGAGTCAGTTGCTTACTATTACGCCAAAGAAATATATATTGAAACTATGTTTTGTGCTCTGCTTATACTTAAAATAATTGTAAATATTGTTAGTGGTTATGTTACCACTAACCTAAGGAAGAAAGTTTTTTTTTTTTTTTAATCTGATTTGTTTCTAAGCAAAGCTAATAGCTGTTTTGTGTAACACTGGAAACACTGGTATGCGAATACAGCTGAAAGGTTATGACCTGAGGAAAGACGCCATTCATGGAAGTGTTGGGTTCCCTTGTGACTTCCACCACTTCAAGCTTTCCTCCTTACCTAAATGTTTATAGAGTAACTATATCTTAAGTTTGTGTTACTGTGCAGCCTTATTGATGTAACAGTAAAACGCATTTCTAAATCATTTTCTGATTATTTTTCTCCGTCAATAACTATCTTGTGGCTGTTTCATTTACTCAGAAAAATCTGGATTCTGGAAAGCCAGTAGACACACTGCCAGCTCTCATGGTGCCTGTGAGCTGTGTGACCTTGAGCCTCCCACCAGGATGGCTCTTTTGAACACCTTATCTTTTGCCCTCACTAAGGAAAATGAGCCACGCCCATGCTTCATTTCTGTCTGTCTTCCATACAGGCTTTTATTTAATTGTCTACTTTGTAAATTATTAAGAAACCTGTAATGAATGCTTATTTCATCCTTCTTAAGAAAATACGTTCGTAATTTGAATGCTGCGTTGTGAGGATATTCGGTCTGTTAGGTTGAATGTACACACAGCATTGGCCTTCAGGGCCCGTTTTCAGTTCACAGGTTAATGGCCAAGTCTTTTGATAGACATGTGCTTTATCACGTGTTTGTAAGAACTACGAATGGGTCGGAGAAGACATGGTGACAGGCTGTTTCTTTTGAAGGGTGCAGTTCTCTCTGCTGGTCCAGCTGTGCACAGTACTCTCAAGTCACACACCGGGGAGCCCCAACCAGCTCCCTGATGCTCTGCATCCTCAAGCTGGCCTCTCAGACACCTCTGGAGAACTCCACGCTCCAGCAGATGGTTTTTATGTTTCTCTCAAACCTGGCTTTGTCTCATGACTGTAAGGGAGTAATTCAGAAGGTAAGTACTGGAATGTATGCATATCATAAAAAGGATATTCAGTAATGTAATCCTTTTAATCAAATGTGGCAACTTAATTTCTAAGTCTAATTTGTTTTGATTTCAAGATATTTTGAAGAATTGTAAAAGAATTAAGAGATCAACTATTAAAGGCCAGTTGGCAAGTGGTTCCTGAAACGAAACCAAAGCCAGACTATGATTATGCGATAGTGCCATTTGCTTTTAGTTTATCTTCTTAGTTTGGATTGTGTCTTATCTGTCCCAAAAATGGTGACCTTAGAAAGACAGCTGCTTTACATTTATTGGAGATCATAAAAGTAATAGATTTGATCTGCAAATAGACCAGCTCAGCAGTAATAATTTCAGGTCACTTGACAAAAAAGTTTATAAAAACAGAGCCCCCACTCCCCAGTTAGACTTTTACTTTTTTCTAATGACATATTAGGCAATTTAAATGAGTTCTGTGCCAGGAGGTCAAAAGCCTAACTTCTTACCACTGGTTCTAACTGGGCATACTTCAAAGGAAGGGAGTGAGTTAAGCAAATTCTGATGTATATGTGCAGGAGGAGTTTGGTTGAATGTAAAAAGAATTTCTACTTGGGAAAAACCCTGTAAAACTTCAATATGATGCAATTACTTAGTAATAACAGTGCTTTGAGGACTCCTGCTTCATCCGTGTACAGTCTCCTCTGCTGTTCCATCTCTTGGAACCTCCCCTAGACAGACAGTATGAGCATAGTCACCAAATGAGAAGCATGTCTTCCTGAGGAGGTATTGGTCTGACTATGGATATGTGCTTGTAGGGATGAGCTGTACCCAACTCCCACTGGCTCCCGAGTGCCATCATTAAATAATAAGAAAATTTGCAAGCTGACTGACGTCATGTTGTCTTTAAATTCTCTGCAATGGGAGCATTCACACCATGTAATTTGGCAAACATTGCAAATCTGGGATCCCTCTTACCCTCACTCAGACACAGCCAGTTCAGTTGTTTTTTTGGACCAATACGTGGTTGGGTGGTTGAAATGTATCCCCTACACACACACGCACACACACACACACGTGCACCATGTATGTTGTATGTATTTTCTTCATATACATAGTCATGTATTTACATCCCTTCACAAAGGACATGACACCTTGAAATGGCTGCATGCTCTCACCTCCCGTCCAGTGAGAGGTGTGTGCATGTGCCCGCAGCCCCGGCTCATGGTGCTTTCTGCTGGGTTCTTGTGCACCAGTGGTAGAAATGCCAGGGCATCTCAAGTCTGCAATATGACTTTGAGCTAGAGATTTCTTTTCTGTAAGCTTCAGGTATTTTTTTATTATTTTATTTATTTGCAAGTGGAGAGGGTGGGAGCTAATGAGATAGGGTGTACCAGGGCCCCTTGCTGCTGCAGACAAACTCCAAATGTGTGTGCTACTTTGCGCATCTGGCTGTATGTGGGTACTGGGGAACCGAACTCAGGCCATGAGGTTTTTCAAGCAAGTGCCTTAACTGCTGAGGCATATCTCCAGCCCTGGTTTTTCTTACTACTTTTATAAGAATTACTTTAAACAAAATATCTCAAGTATCTTCAACTCTCAGTATGTGATTATGCTGCTGCACTTAAGAATATTGGGAAACACGTGTGATTGGAGCGAGTTTTCAGGGCAGATAAATCACGTCATGTTCCCCTGCTCTCATTAGGGAAGCTCCTGAGACCTCCTCTGCTGCACAAAGTAATAATAAGCCTGCACACTTACAGTTATGCCTCTCCATTACTCACGGTAGCCATTAGAAAATGCAGTTAGCACTATTGTACAGCTCGGAAATGTCTCATTTCTTTTTCCCATGGTACATTTCTGCAAGTTTTAACTGGAGTTTAAAACCATCTTTAGAGCCAACAAAAAGAATCCGGTCCATAGCAGTTAAATGCTGACTTACATTCCACCTCTCCTCAGCCAAGACTTCATATCATGGTACCCTGTGGCCAAATAGGAAAGGCAGAGTCTGAATTGAAACAGCATTGGTTTGTGCCCAGGGCTGAGAAGCAGGATGGGTGACAGTGACGGCAAGTACCGCTTTGCGGGTGGGGGTAGGACGTGCGGCTTACACTGTCTTGCTGCCTGGGTAATTTATAGTATTTCCATAACCCATTTCATTCTTATACTCAAAGTCCTTTTCTGCGAAAGTATTAATTAATCTTATATATTAAAAACACCATCTTGATTTAGGTCCAGGAGAACCTAACAAATAAGCTAGAGTAGAGTGCCAGTGGAGGGAAAGATGGTAGTTACACTGTACAAGAATGCAAGTAGTGCGAACTTGGTATTTAAGTCAGACTTACTGGCTACAGGCATATCCTGTAAAGCTGAAATGTGTATTGGGAGCTGCGTGAGCATTAGGTCACACAGTTTAAATAAAAAGAAATTTATTGATTAAAAAAATGTCAAAATTTAACTGGTTTCCATGTTGTTTTTGTAGGCATCTATTGATGTAGTTTGTTTACATTTTGTTTGCATGTAGATTACTCTGTATCTTTCATTTAGGTGAGGAGTTAATAGGGTTTTCCAGAATGGAATTTACCCAAAAGTTGACATGGCCCTTACATTCAAATCATAGAGCTTTCTCATCTGTAAGTTTAAAAGAACCATATAACTATGAAAAACTATTATTTGTGGTTAAAAAAAAAAGTTGAGTAAAATATATCTAATGTTAAAAATTGAATACTTACAGTTATAATGATATTGAATAACTTTGCTAGTTAGAGTTGTTAATTCATATCCTGGACTGATCTGAGTTTTGTTTTCTCCTTCCCCATAGGATGTCTTTTAATGAGTAGCAAAACTGCCAGAAGGCAGCAAAAAGGAAAAAATAAATAAAAACAAAAAACTCAAGAGGCCTAAAATCATTCCCAACCAGAATTATCAATCCTAAATAATTGAGTTTAGTATAGGTTATTTCATTTATCATTAGGAAAAAATAGCAAAATTTAAAATTTGAACACAATATTTCTTTCTTTACCTTTTTACTTTATACTTGGAAGTAGTTTAGAAGTATTAGGTGGTATTTGGTAAAAGGAGAAATTAAAGCTGGGGTAATGAATATCCAAATGCTAGTTAATTGGTCACCAAGGGACTCAGAAAATAGTGGAAGAGACATTCAGCGAGAATAACACTCTCTGTGTCCCCTGCAGAGCAACTTCTTACAGAACTTCCTGTCGCTAACATTGCCAAAAGGAGGCAATAAGCACCTTAGCAGCCTCGCCGTCCTGTGGTTAAAGTTACTCCTGAACATGTCGTTGGGAGAAGATGGACAGCAAATGATCCTGAGGCTGGACGGCTGCTTGGACTTCCTCTCGGAGATGAGTCGGTACAGGCGCCGGGGCGGCCCGTGCATCCCGCTGCTGATCTTCCACAACCTCTGCTTCAGCCCCGCTCACAAGCCCAGGATCCTGGCCAATGGTGAGCCTCCCAGCGCCGCGCAAGCTCGCCCGCCGTGTGCTGGTGGAGAGGCTCGTCCGTTCAGATGAAGATGCAGAACAGTTCTGTGACTTCCCCCATGTCTTTAGCACCCTTTGTGCTCAAGGCCCTGTGGGAGGCAGAGCCTGGCCAGAGTGAACCCTTCATGGCGCCAGCCTCTGTGAGCTGCCCAGCTTTTGCCATTCCGGCGGACACGCTGGCTGCAGGGTGTCGGTGGGAAGAGCTGTGGGCAGGACTGCACTGTGACCTCACCCTCTGCTTCCCTTCTCCTTGACTTGCTCTTGTTCCAACTCCCCCATCTTTCTGTTTCTGAGCAAATTCTACCATGTCAGTCGGGTACAGTGGTAACCCCGCCCCCTCATCCTGCCTCCTGTCCCTCACTCTCTCATCACTCTTTCTCTGCACTGTCTCTATTTTTTTCCACAGCATGATCACTATCTAATCAACTCAACTGTATTGAGTGTTTACAGTGTGATCAAGTGTATTCAGTGTGTTTAATGAGATCATGGTCTGATCAACTGTATTACTGTGTACAGTGTGATCACATTCTGATCCGCTATGAGAGGTTTATGTTGGTTTTTATGTAGCACTACAGTGGTGCTGGTCACCATTGAGCACTCCAAGAGTACCAGTGATGGAGAGAAAACCTGAGAGGCACAATGGTTCAGAGCCATAACCAGATGGTAAAACTGGCCTGACAGAAACTTCCTTCTCTAAGCTGTAAGGCAGATGGAGGTAATGACTGATACGGAGTCAGAGAAATATTGAAACAAAAAAGACTTGAAAAGATCTGCTTCTGAAACCATGACTACCTCTGTGAGGAATGTGTGAGTGCATGTGAGGTTCATAGGATTACAGCGAAGAGAACCTCGGGAGGTGGGCCCTAAACCCCCTCCACCTGGTCCTGAGGCCGCCTTGCCCGAGGCAGCTGCACTCCGTCTAATTCCCGAGTCTATAAAGTGCTCTCTTCTTTGTTTGGTGAGATCTGGTTTATGAGCATACATGAATTACCCATTCCCAGTTTTCTTTCCCTTTCATGTTTTCTCCTTTCTCAGAGTCCTGCACCCCCACAGGAAATGGAGTTTTCCAAGTAAATGGAAATGACTATTTATGTTCTGCTGTGTGCAAAGTAATGATTCTTTCTTTTCATAACAGTTATGGAATTGTTAGAAATATTATAGATAATTTGTAAGAAGGCTGGAGAAGATGGCTTAGCAGTTAAGGCATTTGCCTGAAAAGCCAAAGGACCTCAGTTCAATTCCCCAGGACCCACGTAAGCCAGATAAACCAGGTGGCACATGGGTCTAGAGTTCATTTACAGTGGCTGAAGGCCCTAGCACACCCATTTTGTCTCTCTCAAATAAATGAATAAAATATAAATAATTTTATAAAAAGAAAGATAGAAAATTTGTTAGCTCTCAGGCCACTCTTCACTCACACAGTGACCATGGCTGTGTCTCTGCCTTCCACCACTCCTCTGCGATGGTGCTCCCCACCAGTGGTTCCTTTTCTCCTCTCCACCATCAGTCTCAGCTGCGTCTGTAAGATGCAGAGATTGTCAGTCCTGCATCATCAAGTACCTGGGTCGTATGTGCCAGGCCTGAGCCCCTGCTCCGTAGCTGTTGGTACTGTTCATTCTTCTTTCTCACAGTGTTTTTCTCTGGGAATGACTTACTATGACCTCGATGTTGAGAAAGATGGAAAAAGGAAAGGCTTTTAGAGAACAGAAGGGTCTATGCTTTCCACTTGGGGATCTCCCGTGGGATTTCTTTTTGAAGTTGCCCTGTAGTGAGCAGTGCTGTCTCCTCCATCAGCTTGAAGCAGATGGACACGCTTGAGAAGGAGTTCCTAACTGCCACAGACCCAAGCTCAGGGTGCTCTCGAGCTGGGTCACACAAGGGCAGTCCTGTGCAGAGCAGGTGTGGGGCACTCACAGGTTTTGCCTTCCCCACCCACACGGTGAACCGCAGAGGCCTGGCAGCCGGCCAGCTTCCCAGGCCATGCTGTGCCTCTGCACGGTAGCACCACACATCTGGTGTAGATGGTAAGGCGAGGAGTAGGCACTGGGACTTGATCTGCTGATTAACATAGGTTCACAGCACTCCCTGTTGCTGGTAATGCTGGGAAAGTATCTTCTGGAAGATTCAAAACATGCTGAATAAGTGTCAGAAACTCACATCAAGGTCCTCAAAGAACTGGAAAGTGGCTGGGTACTTCCTGGTCACTGTAATTGAAAGCTTGAGTCCAAATGGCTCCACTGGAACCTCTGTTCCCCAAAGGAATTTGCCAGTCCCGCTGCTGCTTCTGTCGTAGTGTGTCAGTGAGTTCTTCTCTCACGCACAAGTGAAGACTGCAGAGCGGGACTTTTACTGTGCAGCCCTCCTGGTTGAAGCCGGTACTCCAGATCCTTGGAGGTGAGCGGATGAGGATTAAATTCATCTTCCATTCCTCACCCAGAGGCCCGTGGAGAAAAGTAAGGGCAGGGAGTGAGGACGGACCCCAAGCTGCCTTTCCCCAGAATTTTCACCCAAGGGTGTGTGGTCTGAGTAGGCCTTGAACTTGTTTGTAGTGATCCTTGACTGGTATATAGTGCCCAGAAGTCCTGGAGAAGTGGCATTCCTCACTCATGGATGAAGGTCAAGTTCATACTAGACCTCAGGGAATATGCATAGAGAATTTTTGGAAGCACCAACCAGAAGAGAGTTTATTGTGAAGTATGTTAGGAAATTTGGTAACATGACTGAGAATCAGCAGAAACAAAATTTCAACACCCTGGAAAATATAGACTCAGGAAAACTAGAATCACAGTGTATTTACACTAGTAAACATGAACCTGTAAGTATTTTCAGAGTCAAGGAAACTAAAAGATTGAAAGATTTGAAATGAGAACCAAATAGAACTTGAAGATCTTCACTGAGTAGTACAGTTATGAGTCATCACATGTATCTACTTAAATGTAAATAAATTAAAATGAAATGTTCACTGTGTCAGTCACATAAGCAACATGTGGTTAGTGACTGTCATATGAGTCCATACTGATTATTATATATATTTCATTGTAAGGTATTCTATTGGACAGCATTATTTTAGAAATTTTATATCAATTAGGTATAGCAGAAAAGAGAATTAGGAATTAGAAGATAGAACAGAAAAATGCTCAGAATGCAATGAAGAGCTAAAAAGATGTAAAAGAACTAAAAGAATTAAAGTCAAGTAACAACAAATATGTTGAGATATTCAGACATGTTTAATAACACCCAAGAAGAGTAGAAAATGGAAGGAGTGAGACTTAGAATTCAAAAACCATTCCTAGACATTGACATAATGATTCAACAGACCCAGCTAAGCAGAAGTGTTTTCTTCCTACACACATCACAGTGACTTATAAAAAATGCAAAAGAGAAAAATAAAGGAAATGGACATCTGAAAAATGAAACTTAGAAAATTTATAAGAAATAGAGAAAAAATCAGTAACTATGAAAGACATTGAATTAGAAACTTTAACCACATACAAACCCCTAGGTCCAAAGGACTTAACCAGTGAGTTCTACCAGACACTGAAACAAGTCCAATATACAGGCTTTTCCTGAGAATTAAAGAGAGAGAGTTTCTCATTTAATGAGGCTCACATAACCATACTAACAAATTCTTGCAAGGGCAAAGAATGTTCCAGTCAGTATTTATCTATCAGCTCACAGAGAATGAAAGGGGTGGAACATATAGAATAGGTGGAAATTGTATTGTGTATAATACATGTTTACATATTTATATAAATCTTACTGATATAAGGATGTGTGGCATGAGCAGATAATAGCCAATAAGCAATCTTCTCTATTGTAAATTCGCCATGGCCAGATGATTGTCAGGGAATACCTTCCATGATTTTTCCTAAACTTTTGTATCCATGGCCAATATGGTGGCCTTTTAGTCATGATTTGACAGACAATGGAATTGTATCCAACCTCTTTTCTCAATAAATTTTTGTTCTTTAATCTAATAGTAGTATGCTGTTGGCACTATTTCAATGCCATGCAGGATACATTCATAAAAGTGAAATGTCTTTTAACTTTCCTGCTAAATCAACCTTGATTTATAGCATCTCTTGAATCAGTGTTACTCTTGCTGATTTCGTACTAACAATGACAGCCCTAAACTAATAACTCTGAAGTCTCTTACATTAATAAGAAAGACAAAAATTCAAACATCAGTCTAATGATACACATGATACACACACCACACACACACACATATATATATATATATTGTTCCTGAAGTTATTATATTTTAATGGAAGATCATACTGATTTATTAAAATGTTTTATATTTTTTGTGGACATGCTGTATTTTACAGTAAGATGTGATTTGAAAACAGTTTGACCCTAGAGGGCTGTGGACATAGTTCAGGCAGTGAAGTGCTTGCCTCACAGGCAGGAAGACCTGACGCAGAGAGTAGTGCTGCATGTCTATAGTCCAGTGCTGGTGAGGCTGAGACACGGAAATCCCCGGGGCTCACTAACCACGTGCTCTGTCCTCGGGGATAAACTCCAGGCCAGTGCGAGGCTTTTCTCAGAGGAGGTTGATGGCATTCCTGAGGGGACACATGGGCTTGTCCTCTTACCTCCACACGATCATGTATACACATACACATGTAACCACACACACGTGCATTCACAAAGGAAATGTTTATCCACTTGCATGAACAGATAAGACCACCACATTCATTGATTTTTGTAAGTACATTATCTTTAAAACAATTACAAGATCACAACTGGTGCAAGGTATTATGCCAAAACTTACTTAGATCGCATGTACTCAGGATGTGTGGTATCTGAAAGCATCAGTCAATGATACTCTGTCAGAACAAAATGAAATCACCCGCCCATTCTATGATGCCACCCATAATCTCATGTGATAAATTATATTTAATAATGATTTATATACACTAGATATTGGTCTACATAAGCCATTGGTCTAGAAGGTTATACGGGAAACTGCAGAAATGAGTAGTGAAAAAATAATTCCACTTCTATTCTCTGAAAGCTCCCCTTTTTTCCAACTCTCTCAACATCAAGGTTGCAGTAAGTCATTCCCAAAGAAACACTGTGAGAAAGATGAATGAACTGTAACAGCAGCTACAGAGCAGTGGGTCAGAGGGGGTTAGGCGTCAGGGCCAGTGCGGCGCCCAGTGATGTACTGGCCCTGTGGTTGGAATACATGTCAGTGAAAACCAGCATTGTCCTTGGATCAGGTTAAGTTAGTTAGATTGACTGGATGGGGATGGGAGGGAGGGGGCTAACGTGTAGGTAGGTAGAGAATTTCCAATAACAATTGTCTCATCCTTGGGAATGTAATGTGGTTTTATGCACACACAAGAGGGAAAATAATATCTTTAATGATACATAAAAATAATACAGTAAGTTCAAATATTGTTTGAGACATCTTAATAATTACCTTAGAAATAAATTTCTCTGAATCTTCACTTTATATGAGCAGGCTGTCTACTCTGGGTAGCTTTGCAAAGAGGTCGTATCGTATGTTTGAAATTTCATCAATTCAACTTTTCTCATGTCAGTTATATACAGAATTTCTCTACAGTAGTTCTTTTTAAACAATGTTGAACATTTTAATAGTTGCTATTGTTTTTAGAGTAGTACATGCTACAATATGTCTATATTTTTTTTAATTTTATGACAGCAGGTCATATGACAATATGAGCTATAACTGAACTTATTAATATAACTCATACTACACTTATATTTACAATATTGTCTTCCAGTGAATACATCTTTGTTGGGCTTGGGCCAAAGCTTTGAGGTTGTCCCCAGCATGCCACAGTAGTAAAAGATGCTCTTGCCATGGTTGACTGATCCATCTTCTTCTATGTATTCGGATTCGACCAGTTCAAGATAAGAACACAACATAAAGTCTTGATGTAAACTTCTCTGAAATGTGTTTATTTTTAGAAAAAGTCATCACCGCGCTCACTGCCTGTCTGGAGAGTGAGAATCGAAACGAGCAGAGGATCGGCGCGGCCTCGCTGTGGGCTCTGCTCTACAATTATCAGAAGGCCAGTTTTCACAGTCGCTGTGCTTGGGCGTGGGGGGCTAGGGAAGGAGAGGGCACTTAAAGGACTAGTCATCTTAGTATGCATCCAAGGGTGCAGCAGCGCCGGCCACACAGAAGAGTGAAGTCCCTGCATCTGTGTGTATAATTGCCAATCTGTCCATTGAGGTTTTTTCATTAGTCATTTCAAATGAGTACATGCTGTGGCCGTGACTTGGAGGGACTTTGCAGACAACTCAATAAATGCCACCTCAATTCAGAAGGTAGTCTCTGTTGTAAAATGAGTTTCCTTATTCATTTGAACTGATTTGGCAATTTGTTGCGATTGTCATAAAGTTATTTCTTTGAAAAAATGTGTTAAGGAAGAATGCGTTTTGATGCAATACTGAAAACCGGTGTTATCCAAGTATGTGATTTGCCTTTCTGTCATACATATTATCGCTTAATTTTGAAATTGGCTCAGTTCTTGTGGCCTGGCAGCACAGGTCCTGCCCAGAGAGGAACAGCACAGCAGGCACTTGTGTCCCTCCTTTCACCATATACATCACACTCCTAAGAAAACTACCCTGCAGTATTTAGTACTGGCCTAGCAGCCGGATGCGTGTTAGGACGGACAGCCTCCCCCAGCTGACCACCCGTGCCTACGCCACGCACGCCCCGCTGGCCTGGGCTGCTCGCCTGGGTGTCCCTGGCCTGAGCACAGGCCTTGACAGTGACTTTGCATGACTTTACAGCCACTCAGTAAATAGTGTTTTCTCTCTGACCAACGGATAGTGCTTGAAATACTTGATATTGAAATCTGTTGGAGGCAATATGGAATTCCCTCAGGTTGATTAAAACAAAAAATTAAGGTTGAAGGAAGAGCAAAAGAAAAGAGAAGGATCACTGGCATTAGGCAGTGACCCTGTTAGCTCAGAGAAGGCTGGAGGGCAGACTTCGGAACATGCTGAGGACATGCTCGTGTCTAAACTCTGTTTACATTGCAGTATCGTGTACTGGCCTATTTGACACTGTGGTTAGCATGGGCAGAATTAGTATTGTGTTATCATGATCCCTACCATGTGGGAATAAATCTAATTGAAGGATTGTTCTACATTATCTCCAGGCAAAAACAACTTTGAGAAACCCATCCATAAAAAGAAGAGTAGATGAAGCGTATTCCACAGCAAGGAAAAGTAAGTTTCACGTCACGGGGCTCACGACTGACCTCGGAAGGCTCGGAGCGAGTTTTCTGGCTCCTGAAACATGGGGACAGCAGTAGAACAAGGGCAGTTTTGTAACTGCTTGAGGCCTCCCTTGTCAGTGCATTATCCGAGTGCCCATAGTCAGCCCATGCCTTTCGTTATTGTGCCTAGTAGATAAATGGTCGAGATATAGTGGTTTCTTAAAATGTGTGCATGCGCTCCCTCCAAGTCAGTTTTTTCTTGGACTGAATTTTCTTTGCCGGTTTCTGCCACTTTGCTAATGTGTGTTCTTAGGTGATAAGAACTCAGCCCAATTAGAACTGACCTTGGACAGAAAACTTTGATTTAACACCAGGGAGTTGAAGCCTTCTAAGAATAGACCCAGTTGCCTGTCTGTCCATGTTCCTCTGTGGTCTTCAGGATTGGAGAGGTGTTCTTTGCAAAGCACATTACTCATTTTAAGATACCAGTTTTCAATGAGCATTGTCCTTGGAACATGTTTTATTTCAGGAGAGTTGAACTGTGTCTGTCCTGCACTAGCAGATCTGTTGTTTTTAATCTGTATTCTTAAAAGAGGGGAAAAGGTGGTTTCTCTACAGCGATGATAATGAGTTTCTGGGGGAAGTAAATAATTATTACATTAAAGTTCGTGTGTTAAGAAGGATGGTGTGTTAAAGAAGCCATGCTGTCCTCTGGGGATTAGAGGTCATTGTATTTATTATGGTGATGTATTTTTAATGTACCCTGGGTAAACCATTAATAAAAGTGCATGTAAATTTTATAACTTCTTAAGTTTTTAAAAACAAAAATCTTCTTCAAGAATATAATTTATGAATAAATCTTACCTGTAGCTTGTGTTGGAGTGTCCACTCAGCCACGGTACCAAGTTTAATATTCCGGTATTTCTTACTCCTCTTTGTTCCATAACAGCTTTCTCCAGTTCAGAAGAGAACCCTCTAGATGCCTACTATTTGAAGTGCCTTGAAAACCTAGTGCAGCTGCTGAACTCTTCCTGAGCCATGAGACGCCCCACCCCAAAGCCGACAGCGCCCCAGGAGGCCGACGCGGTGCCAGCTTCGCGCTGCTCCCTGGGATGGGCTCACTGTGGGTGCCTGCCCTACCGGAAAGGGCTCGCCCAACAAGTTGGTGACTCTCAACCCTGCTACTTCCCAGCAGCTCTCTAGAATGAATGAGTGTGGACAAGAGGGAGGAGCAGCGAGAGTTCTGGCAACATAAACATTTGTACCTTTTTCTATGCAATGTATTTTGTAAAAATCCTATTTAACAGTTATTTAATAAAGTAATATTTTAGAAGCCGAATATTGACTGGTCTTTGCTGCTTATAGACATTTATCTAATTTTAGTAATTAAATGAAGTCTCATTTTAGTAATTAAATGAAGGCATATTGTGTGTGTCTCTTACTGATACAAATACTTATTTTTAAGTGTTTATATTGTCCAGAGTATACATGAGATGTCATGAGTTTGCTAGAATTCCTAATCTGTTTCTTTCATAAATAAATATTTTTTATTTATTTTCAAGCAGAGAGAGAGAGAATGAGAATGTGTATATCAGGACCTCCTTCCACTGCAAATGAAATGCAGACACATGCGCCACTTTGTGCATCTGGCTTTACATGGGCACTAGGGAATTGAGGCCAGGTTAGCAGACTTTGCAAGCAAGTGCCTTTACCTGCCATGCCATCTCTGCAGTCCACTATCTGTTTCCAGGGCTGAGATGTGCTGATTAGCATCCTTGCTTTGAGCAGCACTCGCTCTGGCTGAGATAGTCTGAAGATGGTTAAGGGAAGAGCTCGCTGGAGCCCCACGAAGCTCTAATCCATGCTTGCCTTGCCACCGCTGTTCGTCAGGACCTTGAGCCTGGCTGAGACTGCTTCTTTAGCTCTGGTTGGAGACCAGGATCCCAGCTCAGTAGAGTACCTGGTGCACCAACACCATCCTCAGGTGTTATTGCTCATGCATTATTATAAAATTCTCCAAAAGTCATGTCTTTAATTAAGGGACTAATCTTTGGTGTTCTTTGGGGAGAAAGAGAGTGAAAGTTCCAGCCAAGTATAGTGGCTCACAGCTTTGATCCCAACAACTAGGAGGCTGAGGTAGGAGTTTCAGTCTAGCCTGTGCTAAAGTGAGACTGTCTAAAAACAAAACAAAATTTTTAAAAAAAGCAAAATAAGGTTCCATCATCCCAATAACTGATGAACTACACAGTGAATGGTCATACAGGGACTCAGCAAGTCACTGAGAAACTGACTTGCTCAGTACAGGCATATTACATATACCTAGGCTATTTGGCACATTTTATTTCTCCACTGAACCAGGTTTTCTTGGTGTCACTTGGTAAAATATTGTTTTTTTTATTTGACCTATGAAAGTGGAAAAGTTTTTTAAAAATCATAACCTCATTACTCAAAAGAAAATCATAGCTTGAGTGCATCAGGGGTTGAGGGTTCATTTGGTAAAGCACCTGCTGTACAAATCTGAAGACCTGAATTTAGATCCCCAACACCCACATAAAACCTAGACATGGTGGCATAAACAACCACAGTGCTGGGAAAATGGAGATGAGCTTGCTAATTAGCTAGTCTAACCAACTCAGTGATCTTCCAGGTCCAGTGAGAGATCCTATCTCAAAAACTAAGGTGGAGAGTGATTGAAGAAGACACTGTTGTCAGACTCCAGCTCATACATGCACACCCTTGGGCCCACATGTGCAAGCACACATACATCCATTAGTCTGGGAGAAGCTATTTTCTTCTTCCTGATGTGGATTTACTGTTATCCAAAGAGTAAAGAAAATTAGTAATTAAAAAGCCATTGTTTGTATGCGTTAAGGAAACTTATTTGGGATGACTTAGGTTTTATTCTTTCTAAGTTAATACTTAGGAAATGTCTTATGCAACCCAAGTAGTGAATCCTGTGGGACTGTGTGAGGGTTTGCTGGTTCTTGGCACTCAGGGTGTACTGAAGACTCCACCAGGACCCCAGGAATTCTGAGATGTGCCTCCAACAAACCCCATGCAATCCTGTTTTAAATGTTCTCAGTAATGTTCATCATAACATTTCATTTGCTCCTTCTGCATCAGAAGATCTGCCTCAAAAAAAAAAAATCTATTTTAGAATAATGTTTCACAAATTGCCCTTATGGGAATATCCAATAAATTTCTCTTTAATTTTTCATGAAAGCCAACAGAAATTATGCATTTTAATATAGACTCCAAGAGATCTGTCACAGTCAGCTTCACATTGCTGGGATGAACCTCCAGACCAGACACAGTTATGGGAGGAACGGAGTTTACGTGAAGCTTGCAGATCAGGGGAAGTTCCGTGATGGAGGGAGAAGCTGGCCCCTTCTCACAGGTCCACAGAGAAATACCCCCAGCAGCAGTACTTAAGCACGCACACTGCAGGAACCTCAGGCAGGGCTCAAGCACTTTGCATATCTTTAGCCTGGAATTCCAGATCTGCCCCCACACCTTGGGGCTGGGCCCTAGGATCCACCCACAGCGACACCTCCTTCAGTCAGGCAACTGGAAATCCAAGACACTTTAATAAAACTGCTCAATCTATTGGGGGACATCCTTTCAAACCACCACAGGATCCTTCATCTTATCTTTTTTTTTTTCCTCAATAGCATCTTCACCTGTCACTTTCTGTGGCTCTGCTCTATAAGCGTTTGCATTGGTCCGGTTAGAGGTCCTCGGGATGCTGGTGGCACACAGCTGTTCTCCGTATTCTTTATTAGAAATTTCTTCCTTCGGCTTAGCTATTTTTAATTGTTTTCTGCTCATTTTGTAAAGGTTGTGCAGAGTCTGTGTATAGGTATAAAGTTCCTTTCTATATGTGTTAGGGAAAGCCAAGGATTCATAGAGTTGAAATATAGAGTCAAATAATACTGGCTTCAGGCTTGAGTGAAAAATGTGGGGAGGTGGGGTTAAGGTACCTGGAGGGAAGAGGGGCTTGTCATTTTCCACATTGTGGAACTTCACAGGTGGTCAGGCCACACCCAGCAATGTTCCCAGGGCCTCAGGTGCCCATCTTTCTGCTTTCTCCTGGGTGCATGCTCCCCTTCATAAGTTGTTGGGAACAGAATGCAATACGTTGTCACTTCTAACTGCACAAGAGCCTGAGAACTGCCAGCCTTTACTGGGGACAGGGCCATGTCTTGGAAAATGAGACCCTGTTTGAGAATTGGAGACATTTGGTTAGGCAACCTGTGGGACAGTGCTATAACTTGATTTTAACAGAAAAAAAAAAGTGACACTATTATAGTCAAAATTACTATCCTCCCAAATAAAAAGTCAGAAAGGCTATAAACTTTACTGAGGTTATCACATACATGGCAACTTCGTCATTAGGTCTAACTGCATCCACCGCTAGAAAGATGAGCATCAGAAAACAAAGCAAGATGACTCCAATATGAAGACTTCTCCAGTATCTTGGGTAGGGAATAGAAAATTAAAATTAGGCAATTAAAAAATAAAATTGCTTGAGAAGTTTAAAGATACACACCTGTAGCATTTTATTTTAAACATGTAAACGTGTTACTTTCCAATATTTTGATTAAGGACTGAGGTCTTTTAAATGGTAGTTCACATATTGGTATAAATACCATTTTGTCATAAGTCACACTTAAAGCATTTGGAGGATTTCCAGTTTCAGTTCTGAGAACCTGAACAATAACTAATGGATGTGTTAACTATCGAAACCAACCTTTGCCAGATTCCTCCCACCCCCATTTTCTCCAGGAAGTCTTCCAGATTTCTGCCACTTCTTTAAAAAACATATTTTTATTTGTTGCAAGCAGTGAGGAGCAAGAGAGAGAAAGAAAGAAAGAAAGAAAGAAAGAAAGAAAGAAAGAAAGAAAGAAAGAAAGAAAGAAAGAAAGAAAGAGAAAGAAAGAAAGAGAAAGAAAGAAAGAAAGAAAGAAAGAAAGAAAGAAAGAAAGAAAGAAAGAAAGACAGAAGGGAGGGAGGGAGGGAAGGAAGGAAGGAAGGAAGGAAGGAAGGAAGGAAGGAAGGAAGGAAGGAAGGAAGGAAGGAAGAGAGAGAGAGTATGACAGGGTCTCCTGCCACTACAGACGAACTCCCGGCCACGTTGTGCATCTGGCTTTAAATGTGTCTTCGAGAATCAAACGTGGGTCATTAGGCTTTGCAGCTAAGCACCCTAAGTGCTGAGCCAGCAATCAAGCCTGCGATTTCTACCACTTACCACTTTCTTGTGTTGCTAACTTTCCATACCACATCCAGTAGTAATGTGTGATCCCTTGTTACCAGTTCTTTGAAAACATTGAACTTTGTTCTTACAGAAACAAACATTTTGCTTTCCACACGTTATTAACAGTTTACCAAGTTCTATAACTGCAGTAACAAATCCCAATGGTATAAACGATTTAGGAAGGTGTCTAGCCAAAGCATGGTAGGCCTGAAGTAAGGGAATGTGGTGGGAGCCAGCCCAAGCCCCCTTTCGTTCCCATGTTCATGTGTATACTTCTCTGGGGGTTGGGGGAACTGTATCATCTTAGTAAATTTGTCCTCTGATGTCACTTAAGAGAGGCACTTCGAGGATTTTTTGTCGACTATTGTGGTTTCTACTTTCCTAGCCCGTGATTTCCAAAACCAAACTTGTCTGAGGATGTGCATACCTGCTCAGAGGTGATCCCCAACTCCCCTTTCACCCCCGAATGCCCCTCCAGAGCCTCCAGCTTGCTTATCCCTGGCATCTCCTCCCTGACCTCTTTGATTTAATGTCGCTTCCCTCCCCCAGTGTTCCTCCTCCCACCTCCACGTTGCCATGTCTACCAAAATGAAATGTCACCTCTCCTGTGAAGTTGGGTCAGACGCCCCAACGGGGAGGGCGTTCTGTGCTCGCTCAGTTTCCATTCCCGGTTTTGCTTCTCAGTTTTTCTTTCTATCGCTTAGTCCTCCTGCCCTTGGACCATGTGATTTGCATATAGCCGTGGCTCCCACAGTCAGGCTTGGAACTTGCTGCTTCTTGTGAGGGCTCACAGGAAGTAGATGCCCAGCTCATGTCGATTTGGGTAGATATGAAACATACCTTGTCGTAAAAGCCATGGACTTTCACAGTGTTAAGTTAGGCTTAAAATTCTAACGACTTTGCCAGAATAAATATAATCATCAGTATTTCTTTTGTCAGTGACATTGTGTTTGGTACTTTTAAAGAGAAGGCAAAAAAAAAGTGCTTCTCAAAACTACTTAACTTCAGAATTTTTCTTTTTAAGTTCCACAGAGAAAGTGGAAATGCTCAATATTTTAGCAACGGTTTGAAAATATAACCAGCACTGACAAGAAACAAAGAAGCCAGTCTCTGTTTTCAGTATCCCTTGTATTAATTGTGAGGAACCTTACTTGGGATACTCTTTTTTAAAAAATAAATATTTTTATTTTACTTATTTATAAGCAGGGAGGGAGAGAGCGAGCGAGAATGAGAACGGGCAAGCCAGGGCTGCTTGCCATTGCAAACACTCCAGATACATGTGCAACTTTGAGCATCTGGCTTTATGTGGGTACTGGGGAATCAAACCCGGCCTGTCAGGCAGTATAAGCAAGCACCTTTAGCTGCTGAGCCCTCTCTCTAGCCTGGAATATTCTTTTTGGATGTAGTCAACAAACGAGTCAACACTGTTTTTTTTTTTTTTTTTAAATAAAACAGCAAATTCTGATGTTGCATAAGCTACGGCTGTGTAAGGTGAGGCTAGTTTGTATCACTCAGGCTGTGTGAAGAGCACTCATTAACAGATAATCTGTCTACATCTTTTTAGTTCTCTCTTTGTTTTTCTGTGTGAGTGTGTGTGTGTGTGTGTGTGTGTGTGTGTGTGTGTAATATGTGGTAGTGATGTGTATAGATAGATGATAGATAGATAGATATGGTAGTGAGGTGTGTGTTTGTGTATGTGTAATATGTGGTAGTGGTGTGTGTGTGTGTGTGTGTGTGTGTGTATAGATAGATGATAGATAGATAGATAGATAGATAGATAGATAGATAGATAGATAGATAGACAGACAGATGGATGGATGGATCTGGTAGTGAAGTGTGTGTTTGTGTGTGTGTAAATGCAGGTGCCCATTCACACATATGTGGAGGCCAGGGAAGGACATCAGCTGTCCTCTCCCATAGGTCTCTTCTGCCTTATTTCCCCAAGCAGGATCTCTCTCAGAACCCATAGCTCCTCATTCTTCAGTTAAACTGGCCGACCAGGGAACCCCAGAGACCCTGCTATCCTCATGTCTCTTTGCACTAGAGTAAAGCCATGCCTGGATTTTTGTGGGGGTGCCAGAGATAGGTCCTCAGGCTTGCCTGGCATCACCCCAGCCCCTAGTTCTTACTTTATAGTGTCCACACGTGGCAGTGAAATTCCTAAAGAACCGCTTTGCTTAAGGTACATATGACACTTCTTCGCACAGCAAAAGGTGGGGAAAGTGGCAAAGGCTAAAGAGAAGTGTTAGCTCAATTGAGTGAAAACTCACAATAACGCTCATTGTGTTTGGCATCTCTGCAAGAGGGAATTTTCTCTACAGTTCTCTAGCCTTAAATTTCTCAACCTTATGTCTTAGCAGCTGATAACACATAGAGAGAATAAGTATCCTGAGACTCTTGTGCGGTACTTGAATTTAAACCCAAATTCTAAATCTAGAAGGTCTAATTGAAAACTGGCAGGTCCAACATGCATGACCCTGGCTGTATGTGTTTCACAGACCTGAACTTGCCGAAGGTCTGGGACTTGGACTGACCAATGTGCTAAGCTCCAGACTACTGAGCCCTCCCCTAAAATCCATCACTGTGATGTGTTAGTATATAGGTTAAAAAAAAAAAAAGGCACAAATGAAGAGCTAGAGAGCTTACCTTGGGTCGATCAGGATTGTAGTTTGATCTCATTATCCTCAATTACCCTCTCACTTCCCACTCATTAACACCCCTCTTCTCCCCCACCAATCCTCATCTTACTTTTGTGCTTTTAAATTTTTTTCTCTTTTATTTGTTGCCATTTTTAGAATTTGCCCCATGTGTATAATGTACCTGGCTTGATTTATGATTCAAACTGAGCATGCTCAAAGATATTCCTGTCAGCCATATTTGTGAAGCGAGCTGGTCGTGCTCCAGGTGTTCCTCTTCCTAACTTCTGGTCCCAATCCGAGCGTGCCTACAGGCATTTCTCTCTCCTACCTCCACACTGCAAGCCGAGCCTGCCCCAAATTCTTCTTACTGTCGTTTGAACTTTTCAGATATTGTGGGCCTGTGACCTTGTGCTGCACACCAGCCATTTTCCTTTTGGATTGTTTTCTGTTGTTTGTGGTATTGGGGATTGAACCTTGAGCATGTTAGGAAAGTACTCTACCACTGAGCTGTATCCTCAGAACCCTTGAATTATAATTTTAAACTGAGTATAATAAAGAATGTGTCTGTTCCTACTATTCTCTTCTTTGAATAGGCATTTTCCTGGTTCAGGAAGGGCATTTAATGTGCGCTCCTTACCTGCTGCAGGTAATAAATCTTATTGTATGAGAGAGAGAGAGAGAGAGAGAGAGAGAGAGAGAGAGAGAATTGACACACCAGGGCCTCTAGCCACTGCAATTGAACTCCAGATGTCTGCATCACCTTGTGCACATGTGTGACCTTGTGCATCTGGCTTATAGTGGGTTCTGAGCAGTTGAACCTGGATCCTTAGACTTCACAGGCAAGCACCTTAACAAATAAGCTATCTCTCCAGCCCCTTATTCCACTTTTAAAATTGTATTTTATTTATTTATTTTCAAGGAGAAAGAGAGAGAGAATGGGTGCTCCAGGGTGTCTAGCCACTGCTAGATGAGCTCCAGATACATGTGCATACTTTGTGCATCTGGCTTTATATAGACACTGGAGAATTGGACCCAGGTCATTATGAATTACTGGCAAGTGCCTTATTCCACTTTTTAGTTTCTTCATTGTGCTTCTTTTGGCTCTGAACTTACTGATGTGAGTCCATCACATTTGATTATGATTTTCATAGCAAAAAAAAAAAAATTTCAAGTTGGGTCAGACATGGTGACATATGTGTTTAATCCCAGCACTTAGGAGGTAGAGGTAGGAAGATCCCTGTGAGTTTGAGGCCAGCCTGGGATTACAGAGTGTGTTTGCATTGGTCATGTAAGAGTGAGATCTTACTTAGGGGCTGGAGAGATGGCTTAGTGGTTAAGGCACTTGCCTGCAAAGTCAAAAGACCCAGGCTCATGACCTACATAAGCCAGATGCACAAGGGGGTTGCATGCATCTGGAGTTCGTTTGCAGTGGCTGGAGGACCTGGCGTGCCCATTCTCTCTCTCTCCCTGCCTATTTCTGTATTCCTCTCTCAAATAAATAAATAAAAATAAAATATTAAATAAATAAGTATATATATTTAAAATCACAAGTCAGAAGTGTATTATAAAAATTTGCAAGAATTTGGGACGTTTCTGCATTGACAGATGATTGTGAGATTTCTGTCTTTAAGTCTACTTATTTATGTGCTCTACTTTTCTTCAGTTTCCATATATTGAGCCAACCTTACATCCCTGGAATGACACCTAACGTGTTTGGGAATTTATGATCTTCTTAATGTGCTCTTGAGTTTGATATACAAGAATTTTATTGAGAATTCTTGTATCTGCATTGGTCAGGGAAGATTTTTTTTATTTTTGTCATTTTCTTTCTTTGTTGTTTCCTGATCTGCCCTGGGGTAACGACTTTGGTATTTTATGGAACCATTTCTTTCTCTGGGGCTTCAGGTGTCCTTTCTTTTCCTGTGTGGACCTCTGTGCACGTGGACGCAGTGGTGAAATGACAGAGAATCTTGAAAGGGGAGGAAGAGCTCTTTGGGGAGAAGGGAAAGGGCAGGCAATGGTGGGATGCTTGTGACCTGAAAGCGGAAGGGAGACTACCCCCACTCGGGGGGAAGGGCGGGAACCAGCCTGAGGGGAAATGGAGGCACACAAGGGAACAGGATGAATTAGAGCAGAGTACAATGATGCACGTGTAAGAAAATGCCACAATAAAACCACTTGTTTGCTGGCTTAAAAATAATAATAAGTAACACTAAAAAGTTAAATTTGTACAACATGGTAAGAAGTGAATTGGGTAACTTAAAGAATATATATTCAGGGCTGGAGAGATGGCTTAGCAGTTAAGCGCTTGCCTGTGAAGCCTAAGGACCCCAGTTCGAGGCTCGACTCCCCAGGACCCACGTTAGCCAGATGCACAAGGGGGCGCACGCATCTGGAGTTCGTTTGCAGTGGCTGGAGGCCCTGGCGTGCCCATTCTCTCTCTCTCTCTCTCTCTATCTGCCTCTGTCTCCTTGTCGCTCTCAAATAAATAAATAAAAATAACAAAAAAATTTAAAGAATATATATTCAGAGCCTTTAATCCCAGTATTTGGGAGGCAGAGGTATGAGAATCTCTGTGAGTTCTAGGCCAGCCTGGGACTATAGAGTGAGTTCCAGGTCAGCCTGGGCTAGAGTGAGACCCGACCTCAAAAAGATAAAATAAAATAAAATAATGGACATTTAGCAGTTCTCCAAAAGCAAAGTAGGGGGATAAGAACAACAGTATTCTTGGGAAAGGAGGAGAGTTAGAGATTAAAAAAAAAAAAAAGACCCTTGTTAGCCTGTTAGCTAACTGTAGAATTACAGTGTTCCAGTCTAATGAAAAGGCCAGCTAGCTGGGCCTGGCGGCACATGCCTTTAATCCCAGCACTTGAGAGGCAGAGATAGGAGGATTGCCATGAGTTCAAGGCTACCCTGAGACTACATAGTAAATTCCAGGTCAGCCTGGACTAGAGTGAGAACTTACCTCGAAAAAACCAAAAAAGTAAAACAACAACAACAACAAAACGTCCAGCTCACAGCAGGTAAACGAACTACAGGACAGAGCAAGTTTTGGCCTAATGAGCTTTCAATGTATGCTAAAAAATGACTGAAGTTTGCACAGACTAAAATGCATATTTGGAGGCAGACATGACTAAAGTCTGGTGTCTACCATTTTGGAATACCTCAATCTGTCATTATCTGTTGACTTTTTGATTTTCCCACAGATGGAAGAGAAATGGCGTCCACGTGAGCCACAGAGGAGCTGCTGGAGTGTTGGGGATATGACAGGGTTTTGATTGGTGTTCAAGATTGTCTACAGTAGGCGACTTCATCACCACCTTCTGTCACTTGATCTATCTGAGGCCCCTGTGACCAAGGCCTCATATTTCCAGGAAAAATAGGAGCTCACTGGCCAAAAAAAAAAAAAAGAAAGAAAATTAATAAGACATTTGAGAAGTGCACCTATTTCAAGAGATAAATGACATATTTGAAAAATGTTTCAAAAAAAAAAAAATCCCAGGTAATAAAACAGATGAACCAAAAATTCAAGATCAGTCAGATTCATTGAAAGAAATTTAAAAGTGTACCTTAAATAAGAAAACATAAAGTAGCAGAAAATATAAATATAAAAACAGGGATAACATTGGAAAGAATATAATAGTTGTAATAAATAAAATGAAAATAGTTGTCATTAATTATTAATAAAGATTATGGACAACTCTAAGAATTAGGTATATACAAGTGATCGTGGTGGCGCACACCTTTAATCCCAGCACTCGGGAGGCAGAGGTAGGAGGATTGCCCTGAGTTCGAGTCCATCATGAGAATACAGAGTGAATTCCAGGTCAGCCTGGACCAGAGTGAGACCCTACCTCGAAAAACCAAAGAAAAAAAAAAGGGTATATACAACATAGAAATGCTGACCTATCTACAAATTGAAAACAACCCAGGTGTCTATCATAAAAGAATGGAAGTACATTTTGATGTATTTAAGCAATGAAATAATTGCTCTATAATAAAAATGAAACATTGATAAGTATACTATCATGGATAAATATCAAAAATATTAAACCAGAAAGAGAAACTTGGCACAAAAAGTATTAATGTTGATTATCTGACTTCCATAAATTTGATAATCTGTGAAATTGGTTTCTCAAGACAGAGATTATAACTATGACAACCTGCAAGTTGGCTGTTAACTGGAAAGGACTCAAAGAAATGTGTGCTCTCATCTGGTCTAAAAATATTATCTATCCTGCTCAAAGTTATGGTAAAAGATGCATGTGTAGTAGCATATATTATTGTTTGTGTAATATCATTCTGTGAAGTACTGAAAGAAAACTATGTCAACTTTACATTGAGGAAAATATCAAAGTGTGTAAGAAAATGCTATGTTATGATTAGGGTAGGGAATGTAGATTTCATTTTAAATTAAGGAAGATAGAAAATAAAAACAGGGACAGGGGCTGGAAAGACAGCTCAATAGTTAAGGCACTTGCCTATGAAGCCTGAGAATGCTTGTTGGAATTTTCAGGTCCCACATAGCCAGATGCATAGTGACACAAGCATGCAATGTCGCACATGAGCACAAGGGGCGCACGTGCCTGGAGTTTGTTCACAGTGGCCCATTCTCTCTCTCTCTCTCTCTCTCTGCCTCTTTCTCCCTGTCTCTCTCTCAAAATGAAAAATAAAAATTGGCAGGGTGTGGTGGTACCTGTCCTTAATCATAGAACTCAGGTGGCAGACGTACGAGGATCACGATGAGTTGGAGGCTACTCTAAGACTACATAGTGAATTCCAGTTCAGCCAGGACTAGAGTGAAACTGTACCTAAAGAGAGAGAGAGAGAGAGAAAGAGAGAGAGAGAGAGAGAGAGAGAGAGAGGCAGATTAAACAACAATGACAATGACTGAAACACATCACAATATATTTAAAAGTAAATGGACTAAACTCATAAGTAAAGATGAAAGACTAAATAAAACCTAAAATGTTCCTGAGGATGAAAACACTCAAATGTAACCAAAATAAAATTGATGTTGTTAACTAATATTAACATAGAATAAATTGGCTTTAAGATTAAAAGCTGAGCAGAGATGAAAAAGATCACGAGTGATGAATGATTTGACTTACTAAGAAGATATGGCTGTTTCAAGCGTGCACACTTAGTAAAATAACCTGGAAGTCGAGGAAGCTAAAAATGAAGAGGGCTTCAAATAAATGCTTAAGTCTGCCATCCTAGGAGAAGATTCCTATTTTTTTTTGTTCTGGTTTGTAACCCAAGCTGGCCTCAAACTTGTAGCCATTCTCCTGTCCCAGCCTCCTGAGCTCCACAGAGTAGTAGATTCTTGACTATGTAATTCAAAAGAATAGAGCAAACCTCAATAATGCAGTTGACAACCTACTTAAAGACAGCATTTTGCTACCAATAATTAGACAAAATATACTTTTTCTTGAATCATTTTATACTTGATTCAGTGTTAGGCAACAATAAATTTCAAATAATCAAACTCATAAATGCTTTGTAAGTTATGATTAATGCCAACATGATAAAATACGTCACATGTTTGGAAATTTACACATTTCTAAATAATTCAACAGTTAAAAGAGGAACCACAGTGGAAATTTACTGATTGATAATGAAAACAATATACTTGAAAGACCTATGGGAGTTAGCTGAGGCAAAAGTTCTCTCATTTTACCTTCCAGAAAAATTTTAACCTCTAAATCGGCGTAAAAAACGAATGCCTTCAAATTAGTCAGTGAAGTATCTGTCATAAGAAGTTTAAAAAATCATGACAGAATAAAAGCAAATTAACTTGAAATAGGATAAAACAAATGAGCAAAAGTCAACCACAAAGATCAAAAGTATGATACAGGTAAATGAGAACCAAAAGCACAGGTTAGCTCTTAGAATGCAGTCACAGTAGTCAGATTTCTACTAAATGGTCAGCTGAAAAAACTACACAAACATTATAAGGATTGTCAATGTGACATCTACAGATAAAGAGAGATCAAAGAGATAATACTAGGGAATCATCAACACTTCCATACTAACAAATTTGAATGCATAATGAAATGGGACAATTCATAAAAACATAATTCACTATAAATATCCTTCAATACTGCTATAGTTATTAAAGTAATTGAGGCAGTGACTATAATCTTCACTTAGGATACAAGACAGCTGGTTTTATAGGCAGGTCCTAGTAAAAGTCAAAGGGCAGACTTATCTCCATTTTATTAAAGCTCTTTGTGTTTTTAAGAAAAGCAAATAATCCCAGTTTGCCCATCAAGCCAAGCTAAAAAACTCTTAGACCAAGCCAAGGAAGTAAGAGAGTGGAAATGGAAAAGTCTCAGGAGAACAAAATGGCAAAAATGCAAGCAAAAGTAGATTAGAGACAAAAGTTAAACCGGAAACTCTAAATCCCAAAAGAAACTACATCCTCCTCTCACTAGACGTACAGACATGTTTAATAGTATTCTAATTTAGTGAAACACATATATACATATATATGCACACACATACACATACATGAGATATAACTTGCATGTACATAGTGTGTGAGGAGTATGTATATGTGGCATAAGCACAGGCATGTGTGGGTGCATGCCCCACGTGCACGTTTGCAGAGGACACCGGATGTCCGCCACTCTCACTGTCACGTGTTCTTTCCTTGAGGTGGATTCTGTCTTTGAACCCAGTGCTTCCACGTTCACACCGACTGGCCGGAACTCTCTGTCTTCCCCACAGGCCTAGGAAGGATTACCGGCACGTGTCACCATGCCCACCTTTTAACTTGGATACTAAGGATCGAACTCAGACTTCTCAGGCCCTTGTGCTCAGGTAGCAAGTGCTAAATTAAGAGAATTCTTAACTAATAAGTTGTATTATAAATTCTTAGAGCAACATTGTTCTAAATAGGGAAACAACTATGCTAAAGGATGAAACATGAGCCCCACTGACACCATGTCTGCTCAGACTTATGAGAAGTCCTATGTCGTATGATAAATTAAAAAAAATAGTACAGTAGTTTAAATAAACATCAGACAGGTGAGTTGAAATTAATGTTTGCAGATGGCATAATCACTTCCATAGGGAAGGCCAAGCAATTTAAAAAGAAATAATTCTAATGTTTTTAATTTATTTATGTGAGAGGGGAGAGGGAGAGAAAGAGAGTGAGTAAGAGTATGGGTGCACCAGGGCCTCCTGCCACTGCAACCAAACTCCAAACACATGTGCCACTTTGTGCATCTGGGACAAAGCAGCTTCTGGATTCCCCGGAGGGTACTGGGGAGTCAAACCCAGGCCATCAGGCTTTGCATGTAAACACCTTTAACTGCTGAGCCATCTCTTCACCTCCAGAATGACTTATTTTAAATATCAGAGTGTTTTATCAAGGTGGCAGTATTCATGATCAGCTACATTTCTATATACTATTAGGAGCAGAAAATATACTGAAGAAAAGGACATCATGAAAACAGAGGGTATCATTGGTCAACAACAATGGGGAAAAATCAACTTAAAGGAGAAAAAGCTTGTTTACACATAGAGCTTCAGAGGATACCGTCCATGATTGCCTAGCTACGTCACTGAGGACGCAGTAGCAAGACACCATTGTGACAGAGAGGGTTTAGTGGAGAAAAGAAAAGAAAGAGAAAAGAATAAGACAGATTGACAGTAACAGATGGAGAGCAGTGAGTGGGCAGGATCTTGTATGTATTGCTGATGGGAGGGAGTCTAACTAGTTCCCATGAAGTTTTGAAAACACACTGACATTTCTTCACGGAACTGAATGATAGATAGTATGTACTATAACCGAGGTGTTCCATGCCTAGATATGCATGTGTTACCTAATGTGCACATTAGGAGACAGCTAATAAGCATAAAGTAGCATGTTGTAGTTACCTTCTCATTGCTGGGGTAAAACATCCAACCAGAAGCTGCTGTCACCAGGAGCGTTTTCATCTTGGATTATAGTCTCAAGAAGAAAGGTCATGATGGCAGGGGAAAGAAAGCAAGGCATGAGCAGAGGCTGGACATCACCACTGCCATAGCAGGTGGAAAACAGTAGCAAGAGATTGAGCTGAGTTCTGGCAAGGGGGAGATGGCTATACCACCTCCAAGCCCACCACCACCACCACACCTCCTCCAGCAAGGCTCCACCTCCCAAATTGCCATCAGCTGGGGACCAAGCATTCAAACCACATGAGTTTATTGGGGGTAGGGGAGGAGAATATCTGGTTCAAACCACGACATAGCAGCACTCTTATAATATTGGTTGGCCATGCCCTGGACACATTCAAAACGTTTATTCATGGGAGACTCTCTTGCATTTATTCTAAGGGTTTTGCAAGAGTTCAAATGAACTGAACACAGCTTTGTCAGCAAAATCGTACACAAAGGCTCCTACTTTAACTAGTAGCATGCCTTAGTGAAGAAGAGAATATAGCTAATGGTACAAGGGACTTCTGACGTCTGCCAACAAAACCTACTAAGCTCTTGTTAGTGGAGGCCGAGAAGCTCTTGCACAATTACTGTATCTAAGGGCAGGGTCAGCTGGAAACTCCAGATGGACAAGAACACCCTCATGCCTGGCAAGAAGAAAACCGGCAGTACAGAGAGTCATAGAAATACCAGTAACTGCGTCAAGACCATCGTCCTCATCCTCTATGCCAACGTGCCCTCCCAAAAGCAGGATCACCCACCTTATGTGCCCAGACTTCTAAATATTAAAAGCTAATTGTGACTCTTACATAAAGAGTGATTAACAATGCCCAGTGGTATGGATGAATTTTAGAAAGTATTTTGATTGTAAAACATAATTTGAAATGTATCCATTAAAATTTTTAAGTGTATGGTAGTAGTGTGTATAATGCTTTTGTTTTTTCTGAAAACAAAGCAACAGTGTAACCTTCTTGAAGGACAGGACCACACCCCAGACACCAAATCTTCTGAAACATTGAACTTTGGTTCCTGAGACTCTAGATTGTGAGAAACAATTTTCTTTCTTTCTTTTTTTTTTTTAATTTCCCATCCTAAAGTGTTTTGTTGTAAGAGCCTACATGGACTTTCATAGATATTAGTGCTTAAAAAGAGTACATTAATACAAGAAATAATTTAAAATATGGAAACGTCTTTGGGATTGGGTGGTGGACAGACAGTGGAAGGAGGAGAAGATTAGAAAAAGCCTAAAGACACCTGAATAGACCATAAAGGGTGATTCTAGAGAAAACCTAGAGAAGGATGCTATACATAAAACCTCAGTCTTCTCAGAGATTAAGTGGTCAGGAGAATGTAAGTACAAACGCATTTATGATGGGGGTCTTAGATGAAAATAAGGAATATTTAATTGGACTTCAGCAAGAAGGTTAGTCTTGTCTCAATGTGGCAAAGACATGAGCTGGATTGACACATAGACAGCTAGGGACCAAAGTACAGGAGTGAAACTTTGACTTAGAAGCTGTTACTTATGAAAAACATCATGTGTGTTTGCTCCTGGCCTCTCACTCCCCACGCAAACTTGTTCACGTGGTTTGAGTCAGACGCGTCCCCATACACTCATACGTTATGAATGTTTGGTCCCTGACTGAGGCAATGTGGAGAGGAGGTATGTTGTTGGAGACAGGCTTAGGGGTGCTTTACCAAGTTTCCCCTTGCCAGAGTTTGGCTTATCTGCTGCTGTTTTCTACCTGCTGGGGCAGAGGTGATACCCAGCCTCTGCTCATGCCATACTGTCCCCTGCCACCATGAGGTTTCCACTCCAGACTGTAGGCCAAAGTAAACCCTGTTCTCCCATTAGCTGCTTTCGGTGGGGTGCTTTGTCTCAGCAATGAAAAGGTAAAACTACAAATACTTACTGGCCTCACATTTCACATGTGTCATTGAAACAAGAGTCCCTTCACTGGGCCATCTCCAGGGCAGAGAATGAGTTGTTGAGAGTCACACCGGAGGGCAGAAGACAAGCTCCTGGAACCTTACACAAGTTACTTGTTGAAAGGATAGCTGTGTGCTTTCTTCCCCTAGCCTTACCCCATGTATTCTTTTATTTAAATATTTTATTTTTATTTATTTATTTAAGAGAGAGAGAGAGAGAGAGAGAGAGAGAGAGAGATTGAGCACACCATGGCCTCCAGCCACTACAAATGAACTCCAGACGCATGTGCCACCTTGTGCATCTGGCTTATGTGGGTCATGGGGAATCAAACTTGGGTCCTTTGGCCTTGCAGGCAAGTGCCTTAACTTAACTAACAAGCCATTTCTGCAGCCCATCCCATGCATTCTTGTAGCCACTATGGTGGTCCATCCTCACCCCAATGCCAGGATGTTTATACTGGATGAAGCATTGGTTGGAGCAATGCTACAGCTATGGGAAAACATCAGTTGCCTATTCCTCAGAGCCAAGATGTGCACATCACAAATAAAAATATATTTTGAAGTTGTGACTAGGACATTACACTACATTACACTAGCAATGTGTACTGGCCTTGGCCCATTTCTACAGTCCTGGCACATGAATAAAAGTCTTTGTCCTTTGTGTGCAGACCCTGTGATCTCTCTCAGTCAGTACTGTACCCATCTTCTTGACCCAAAACTCCTCCACCAAAGCTCTGCTGATGAGGATTTGCTCATTGTCTTTGTTTTGTTTCTATTTGCACCAAGAAAGAAGTTCCCTGATGTCTGGCATTACTTTACGTAAAAGCAGTTAACTATGAAATCCAGTAAGCACTGAGGATGTGGCATGGGTTATCCTGGTTATTTATAGTAAGATGCTTGAATAGAGAAATGAGTTAAAGATGGGATTTATAAGGAAAAGGAAGGATTGGATATGGTGGTGCAAATCATTAATTCCAGCACACTGGAGGCCAAGGTAGAATGATCACTGTGAATTTGAGGCAAGCCTGGACTACAGAGTAAGTTCAAGGTCAGCCTGGGCTACAATGAGACCCTGCTCCAAAAACCATAACTAACTAACTAAATTAATTAATTAATTAATGAAGCAAAAGCAAAATTAGAAAATTTTCAGTTTGGCCAATTGGTAGTCTAAAACGGTATGCTTCAAGTGCTCATCTGCTGCCAGTAGCACCAGTAGAAGGAAGCCAAGTTCTGTTCATCGAGATGAGAGAATGCTGCAGCTCCCATCATACTCACAGAGAAATGAGAATGATATTTTGATAAAGGGTCCAAGGCACCTTTGAGACCTTGGGGTTCACCGTCCAGGGCATCTTCAAATGTGTTCCATGCATCTGACACAAAACTCCTGTGTTACTTCCCTAGCTGGGGCTCAGACGGGCCCAGGGATAGGTTTGCTCTCTAGAGACACTACCCAGAGAACACAAGAATACACGTTAGCATTGTCCATGTACTGACTCCGGAAGGACAGAGTTCCTGAGCTGTGAGGACATTGTACCCCCATCTACGTTTCAAAGGATGTCCCAGAGACTCTCAGAGTCCCAGGAGAGGGCAGCCACTGAGAGCTCCCATGGGGACAGTGACCATGCTGAGACTAGAACTGTGCACTTCTAGCCTGAGAGACCTGCAGACCTGAGATCCCAGAACCTGAGAATTGCTACATGGTCTGCACCCAGCAAAACCAGGGGTCTGGGACCTAAACCCTACCCTAGGATCTAGAAAATAAAACTTGGAGTCAAAGAAGATTTCCTTCAATATTTAAGATTTAATGTTTGCCCAGTTGGGCTTTCGACTTACTTGGGATGCCTGACACCTTTATTTCTGCCCATTTCTCCTTTTAGGAATGTGAATATCTATCCTAGACCGATCCCACCCTTGTATTTTGGAATCACACAACTTGTTTAATTCATAGACTCATAAACAGGAGAGATTTGCCTCAGAATGAAACATACATTGAGTCTCACCATGAGACTATAGCCTTTAGTCTTTAAAATTGGTACTGAAACAAACTGTCTTTTAGAGCTATTAGAATAGAATGAATATATTTTATATGTTAGAAGGGCATGAACTTGGTCTATTTTGGTGGAATAAAATTCCTAAGTTGGAACCTAATATCTAATATGGTGGTATCAAGAAGTAGGGCTTAGAGGAAAATGATTAAGGTATGAGGGCAAACACACTCATACACACATACATTCCAGGTCATGGCCAAGATAATAGCAATGCACTGACATTCAATGAAGGAGGCAACTAACTACTTGGTTGGAGTCTGTATCGTTGAAAAAGCTGCTTAAGGACATTGCTGATAATCACAGAACTAAAACTTGCCCAGCCCCGTAGTTATACTCGAGTGAGTTTATTCTGAAATTAGAAAAGTGGCATTTAAACATATTCAGACACAAGATGCAGGTAGTTTAAAAGTACTAGAGTCCCAAACGGAAGAGGCAAAAGAGAAGACAAGAAAAAGGTGGTTGTGGATGGACTTGAAATTTGGTGTGTTGGATACCCAGTGTGTCTCCAGCTCTAAAGCAAGTGTATCTATCCCATGCATAAAATATACACACACACAAAGAGAAATATATATTAAACTATATAATTTATTTGTTTGAATGTGTGTACACTAGGATCTTTTGCCACTGCAAGTGAATCCCAGGCAGCTTTAGATGGGAGGCATGGAATCTGAGCGTGAGCCAGCAATCTTTGCCAGCAAGCGCCTTGGACACCTGAGCCATCTCCCCAGCTGTAAGCAGTAGGACTTTAAGTTACTTAGCATCCATCATTTTGAACTTTGATGATGCTCGGGGCTGAGCTATTTTTCCACACTCCTCTGTAGAAGTGCTCCTGCCTCAAGACTCCGCGTCACACTGGAGACTGGTCCGAACCCCAGATGTCCTTCCTCAGGCCTCATTACCTTGTCCTGGGCCTTGTCCCATTCAGCTCTGGCATGGCTTTCCCACAAGTAAGGTATTTCTAACTAGAAACAGCCCTTGCACTAATTTGACAGTGAGTTGCCAAACGTCTAATCGACAACCTCGCTTCCTGAAAAATTGTCTGGTGAGTCATTGTTCTCCAGCCTGGTGAAAGCTAACGGTCTGTTTCCCATGTGCTTTGAGCTGATAAAAACATGAATCAAGTTAATGCAATTAAAAGAAAATGCCTGCAGATCTCTTTCCATTTCAGACTTTGGGACATGTTGGTCCTAGTTATTCTGACAAGAATATTCTGACAAGAGTTATTAATTTTCTTACCATAGCTTTACTTATTAGGCAACACTTTTTCATATGTCTGAATTCAGTGTGTGTGTGTGTGTGTGTGTGTGTGTGTGTGTGCATGTGTTGAGGAACCTTGATATTATTCTTCGGGTGTTTTAGAATGGCTAAGCTCTTATTTAGTCCCCCATTTTATTTAGCACACCTCTGTTGGTACATTGTAGAATGTCAACATCGCTATTTATTGTTCGTTACAGACTTGTTGACTATCTGAAACTCCAGGCAAGGCCTGGTACCTGCACTTTTACTTCCACATGGCTATGAGCTAGTCCTCAGTTCTGAGAATTTCAACCCACCCTGCATCCCTTTCTTTTGAACGTGTAAGAGGGCTTCAGAAGTTTGAGTTTGGAGGTTTGGCTCGTGTTATTTTTAACTCACTCTTACTGGGACTGTCCTCCAGCTCTGGTTCCTCTGCGTACTTTCCCCGCGAGGTCTTGTCACCCCTTGTGACCTCAGTGGGAAGATCCCAGGTCTAACCGACTGCAAACTGTCACATTCCTCACGGCTTCCCCATTCCCACTCTCCCTCTGTCTCCCTCATCCTGACTCCTCACATCCACTGGGTCTAAGCAGCTTTTCCCCTGGAGTGAATCCAGTTTTCCTCAAGTTCTGTCCCTGTCAGAATAAGGCAGGTGGCAGCACGTGAGGCTGACAGTAGCAATCCCACACCTGCTTAGTCAGTGCAGGACACACACAGAGAGAAAAGAGTTCCTGGGTGAAGTCCGGAGGATGCTTTCAATCTTCTCGCCCACAGATTTACATAAGCTGCTATGAGAAATAAGTCATAATTTAGGCACAAATTATTAAATTGAAAGTAGGATAATATTTATGCCCCCTTCTAAACAATCACCATGTCTCTTTGTTGCATTGCTGGGGTTAAAACTCAGAGCCTTGTTCATGCTAGGCAAGTACCCAGCCACTGAACTACATCTCAAGTCCCTATTTTTGAGTGAACTACAATGTAACTTCTCTTACCTGCTGCTTTTGTGAAAATTACTGCCTGCGTGTGCCTTGTCATGTCTAGTTCCTCAAAGCCCGCAGTAAGGGTCCTTGTCCTTCTACCCTTACTGATTCTTTAAGGACCTCACTTTAGTAACCAAACTTAATTCTGTTGTGTGAAGTGAAAAAAAAAAAAAATCCCGGTACACAGTTAGGTAATCAAATGTTACTAGTATACCTGGAGCTGTCCAAGATGAAGGTAAGATGACGTCCACAGAACACACATAACTAGGAGGTCAGAAGAGCCAATCTAATAGGGAAGGAACACGTGCCCCAAATTACTTAAGTACTGAGTGTCCTCCTTCTCAATTGACCCATCTGACAAAGACAAGTGGACAGGGGAGCCCCGAAGACTCAGATTGGACACCAGACCGACTGTGCCATGTGACCTCCCAGGCCTGCTCCTGCTGGTGGTCCTGGCAGGCCCCAGTGGCCACTAGTAGTACCTCAAGATTTTACGGAGGATGAAGAAAGCGGGGAAGATTCAGTAATTGGCCCAGTTCCCTCCCCACATATATAGAGAAAAACAACACAAAATACACAAAATGTTCCAAGCTATTTCAGTATTTAAATATCTGATCCTGGGCTGGAGAGATGGTTTAGCGGTTAAGTGCTTGCCTGTGAAGCCTAAGGACCCCGGTTCGAGGCTCGATTCCCCAGGACCCACGTTAGCCAGATGCACAAGGGGGCGCATGCATCTGGAGTTCGTTTGCAGTGGCTGGAAGCCCTGGCGCGCCCATTCTCTCTGTCTACCTGCCTATTTCTGTCTCTCTCTCTCTCAAATAAATAAATAAAAATAAAATATTAAAAAAATATCTGGCCCTAAGCCAATAATGATAGAATTTATGCATAATTGGACTGGAGGGATGGCTTAGCAGTCAAGGCATTTGCCTGCAAAGCCAAAGGACCCAGGTTCAGTTCCCCAGGACCCACATTAGCCAGATGCACAAGGGGACGCATGCGTCTGGAGTTTGTTTGCAGTGGCTGGAGGCCCTGGCGTGGCCATTCTCTCTCTCTCTCTCTCTCTCTCTCAGTCTCTCTCCCTCTTTGTCAAATAAATAAATAAAAATAAAATATTAAAAGCCGGGCATGGTGGTGCACGCCTTTAATCCAAGAACTAGGGAGGCAGAGGTAGGAGGATCGCCATGAGTTCGAGGCTACCCTGAGACTACATAGTGAGTTCCAGGTCAGCCTGAGCTAAAGTGAAACCCTACCTCAAAATAAATAAATAAATAAAACAAAAAAATAAAATATTACAAAAGTATGCATAATTGTTAATCACTTTGCAAACGGGGGCTGAGATGTCGATTACCTGTGTGTATTGGCATTGTTTATCTATAAAGCTCTTGTACCTGTAAAAAAAAAGTTAGACGAATGAACAGGACAGGCATTCTAGCTAGATTCAGGAGGCCCTAGCACACTTGGCAAAGATACCATGGATCCTCATGTCACCAGGAGCGGATCCATTCTTTCCAGCTATGATAAGGAGAGAGAATCAAGAGCACAGTGCCTTTTAGTGAAGATATGTGTCCTCCCTTCCCCTCCAAAAGAAAACTGAGTTTCCTTGTCTGGAAAGCAGTGAGTTAGCTTAAGGCTAAAGAAACTGATCAAGAAAGGAATACTAACCTTGATGTGGTGGTTTGATTCAGGTGTTCCCCATAAACTTAGGTGTTCTGAATGATAGAAAAGTAGATGAGCAGGACATGCAAGCAATAGCATAATGAGCACATGAATTATGAATATGGAAAGAATAGTTGCAAAAGGTTAGAAAATGATTGCTTCTAGAGTGGGAAGCCACAGCGTTTCTGACATGACAGTTTAGACATGCACTTCGAAGCAGTTGAAGAATGTGTTCCAGGGCCGAGCTGACTGCCCATGTGCTTTCTGCATCAGCCTAATGACCAGAATTCAGATCCCCAGAAGCTGCATAAAGCCAGATCCAAGTACGCATGAGCCTGTGACCCCCACACTCCTACAGCAACGGGAGCTGGGGTGAGTGAAGAGAACCCCAAAGTTGAGGGGCCAGCTAACCTGGCATTTGCAGTGGCAATGAAACGAGGGAGACCCTGTCTCTACAAGCCCAGTGGTCCAAAGTTAAGCTCTATAGGGATGAGCTGTAAGAAGAAACTGGCCATGAACTATAAGAATGAAACAAGGGGGATAGGGAGATGGCTTAGCAATGAAGGAGCTTGCAAGGGACCCAGGTTTGATTCCCCAGGACCCATGTAAGCCAGATGTTTAAGGTGGAACATGTGTCTGGAGTTGGTCTGCAGTGGCTAGAGGCCCTGAGATGCCCATTCTCCCTCGCTTAATTTTTATCTCTCCATCTTTCTCTCTCTCTTAAATAAAATAAATACATTGCTTTTAAAAAAGAAAAGAAGGAAACAAGGGGATGAACTATGGGAGAGAACTGTGGGAATATTTCTTATGGACCTTACAAATAACTTTTCAGAGATTGTCGCTGAAAATGAGTTGCTAAATGCCACATTTGGAACTTGCCTGAAGTTAAACTTACACCATGTAATTAATCCACCCACCTAAAGCACAGTTGCTAGATTTCCTCTGCCTTGATGTACCTCTGGGCTGACCAGCACAGATGACCAACGGTGACAAGGACTATTACGAAATGGTAACCGACCCTAAGCTCTGCTCTTTGCCCAACATTTTCAGTGGCCTGGTTGGACTCTTGACCCAGAAAGATTCTACATGAGTAAGAAGTGCTGACCATAATGTGGAAGACAACGGGGTCAGTAACTAAGTGGCCACAGACCTGCCAGAGACAATAGGTGGGCTCTCTGTGAGTGCACCTGTGATCAGAGCGTTGGTGTGTTCTGGATCAGCAGAGTCCAGCAGATCACATCCCTAAGTCCCTTTAACAAACGTTTCAGCGCCATCCAAAGCCAGATGTTCCTTACCCTTTGCTCATGGGATGCACTGTGTGTTCACACATTACTCTTTTTTGGTTGATCAATAAAAGTCCCATTATGTCTCTGTACGCAGAGGAAGCTATGGTCACAGTGATTTCAGAACAGCAGAGGCAGCAGGTTCCCCCTTGGCTTCAAACTCCAGGGCCCAGCTTCTCTTTCTTCAGGCCGGTTGCTAGAGGCAGATGGCCCACTTTGAGGTAAAGCACACAAAGGGTTAGTTCTCCAGTTTTTCAACCTCTGCTCCTGGAAGCAGTTTGCCCACACTTGGGTAACTAAAGGGTAAGTTTCTAAGATTTTAGGGCTATGCCCTTCAAATAGTGGAGTCCTCTGATCTCCATGTGGCACAAATTACATTAACACACACACACACACACACACACACACACACACACGCGCGCGCGCGCGCGCGCTTAAAAAAAGAGAACGTGTTTCACCACGGGCAGTCATGGGCCGAGAGCTTCAGCACCTAAGCACCTTAAGTGGCATCTAATGGCTGAGGTAGGAAGTGTGGACATGGCTTGCATCCAACACCACAGTGTTTTTTGAAGCTTGCTTATACCAGGAGGACCATGCACCAGGGAGGGTTGGGTCAGCACAGTGCGGTGAAAGGTATGTGTTTAGCCAGTTGTGAGGCTGTTACTGGATTTAGGGGATGGTGGGCCCCACATCAAGGACGGGGGACACTCCATGGAGCACTGCATGAGAGGGAGGGTCAGATGGAGCCAGGCCGGAGCTGTAGCGGGAAGGGAGGCAGGCATGGCTCAGGTGAGCTGGGGGAGAGGGCTGATCGGCTTTTCCACGGCTTGCCTAGGGACTTCTGCGATTCTGGTCTGGCCCCGTGCTTTCTGAATCCCACACTGCAATGAGAGATTTCCGTCAGGCTCCCTGGCTTTAGTGGGGAAATGCATTAGAGACAAGCTGAGGCCTGCAGGCTCGTGAAATGTGCTCTTGACCCAGCGTCAAGGCTCGGCTGGGCAGAACTGAGAAACACAGTTTCAATATCCATAAATTTATAGATAATTTCTCTTTGATGCTCAGTGTCACCTAGTTCTTCCTCTCTGTTCCCCATTCCATGTTTCATCTCTCTTCTCCATAGTGTGCTTTTGTTTTGTTTGTTTTTGTTTTGTTTTTTGGTCACGTCAAGTAAAGACACACACTCATTTCATCCACCGAGAACTGGAACCAAATGCTTCCAGAATCACTACCTGGCACTACTACCAAGAAGTTGCTTCTGCTTTATACTAAGGAAATCTCAATGGGTATGTGTGTGAATGCATGTGCGCATGCGTGTTACAATCATTTTGATGCTTAAAATCAATGTACAGGGCCCAGGTCCATGCGCAAAAGTGGCTTGAAAGTTTTTTGTGTGTATGATTACATATTTGTTGTACATTTAGTTCGCTATTTTTTGTTTCCAGTCAATTTAGTTTAAGTTTTGACTCTTTCTTTTTTCTTTTGCTCTCCATATAAAGAAGTGTGTTCAGTGGAATCTGACTCCTATCTATACCCCACATTTTCCACTGATTCCCACATGTAAGTATTGTCGTTAGTTAGTGCTCTACCCATTCTGTGTCTTTTCTCCAAAATAAGCAACCGTGTGTATCACATGGGTGTCACTTTACCCTCATCACAGTGGGGGTGGCATGCTGTCTACATTCTTCACATGTACTTAAACTGTCACTGTGCAGTGGTCCCTGGTACATTCTGAGTGCTCTCTGATGTGGATGGCCGTAGCTTCCCAACCATTCTGTCTTGCTGGGGGTTATTTCTATTATTTTGCTATTATAAACCATGTTACAGTTATTAACAAAGGGTCCCAATGGTATCTGATACTTGCAAAGGTTTATATTTATAGAGCATTCTTAGGAGTAGAGTTGTTGGCTCAGAAGGTAAGTGCATAGGTAAAGCCCTTTCAAATTCTTCTGTGTCATTAACCCATATCCCGATTCTGGAATATGTATGAGACCATACCCTCGCAGCTACTGTAAAAGCCGTGTATATGGGCTGGAGAGCTGGCTTAGCAGTTAAGGCGTTTGCCTGTGAAGCCTAAGGATCCCAGTTCAATTCCCCAGGAACCATGAAAGCCAGATGCACAAGGGGGCGCATGTATCTGGAGTTCATTTGCAGTGGCTAAAGGCCCTGGTGCGCCCGTTCTCTCTTTCTCTCTATCTGCCTGCCTCTCCCTCTCTCTCTCAAATAAACAAATAAAATATTTTTTTAAAAGCTGTGTGTATGCACTTGCACTTTTGTTCAGGCTGAGTGTACGTGCATCTGTGATAGCCAATAAGTGGACCTGCATCATCCTGAGAGTTACGCAGGAACTTAGGCAATCCACACAAGAGGCCTGTTGCATAATAACAGCTGAGAAGTTGAAAGACAATGGTCCAAACAGTGCATTCTCAGCACTGCATGCGAATAGAGAGTATAATTTGGGGACTTAAGCCAGCCTGGGCTAGAGTGGGACCCTACCTCAAAACAAAGCAACCAAACAAAAAGAACCATTGTGGGAAAATAGCAAAGGAGATCACAAATCACCACGTGCATGTCATAAGCACAAATGAGAATATTCACCCCTGTGGCAGGGATGTGTTGGATGTCACATGCTACGAATGAACTTTGAACGATGTGTTGTTGTTCCTCTGAGGTTGACTCCAGTAATGACCTTGTCCTAAAATCCAGCCTAGTCAGTATTCCTTATGCTCCCTACGGCCCTCAGGCCTCACTGGTCAGTCAACACTTACTAGAGAGTTTGCCTTCCCATGGAGTGTGCTGCCACGGTCAGACAAGGTATGACTGCAGTGCCTATTCATTCATACCACAAACAACTAGTCACTTTTCACATTTAAAATATCTTGTTTGGCCAGAAAAATAATATGGTTTCACACGAAAAATTTTAAATAAATGGAATTTCATGAATAAAACTATGAGGGCTGCTTTTAATGCACAAATTTACATATAATAAGTATATCAGACAGCTTCAGGTTCACTGACATGAACTTCCAGACCAAGCACAGTTATGGAGGAAGGGATATTTATTGAAGCTTACAGATCCAGGGGAAGTTCCATAATGGCAGAAAAAGCTGGCCTGCCTTCACAGGACCAAACACAGACAGAGCAGTACAAGCCTAAAGGTCAAAAGCCAGAGCACACTTCAGGAACTCCTGGTAGGCACACTTTGCATATTTTTAGATTGAAATCTCAAACCCACCACCGCACCTTAAGATCCACACAATGGCATTGCCTCCAGCCAGATGGCTAGAGATGCAAACTACAAACAAATAAACAACTGAATATATTGGGGGCCATCTATTCTATTCAAACCACCACAATACGCATATATCTATCATTTTAATTCATTTATCTAGGATGTGCATGTTTGTGTGTGTGGGTGTCTGTGAGCATGTAGAAACTAGAGGGAAACCTTGGATGTCATCTTTGGAAATACTAACCTCCTTTTTCTTGGTGTGTGTAGTATGTGTGGTAAGGTATGTTTGTGTGTGTGTGTGTGTGTGTGTGTGTGTACACACCCAGGCATGCTGAGGTCAGAGGAACACAACAGGGGTCTTCCTCTATCACTTATCTGTGATTTTCCTTGAGATGGAGTCTCTCTCTGAACCCAGAGGTGACTTTTTTTGGGGGGGGGGCTTTTCGAGGTAGAGCCCCACTATAGCACAGGCTGACTTGGAATTCACTATGTAGTCTCAGGTTGGCCTCGAACTCATGGCGATCCTCCTACCTCTGCCTCCTGAGTACTGGGATTAAAGGCGTGCGCCACCATGCCTGGCTATTTTTTAAAATATTTTATTTTTATATTTTTATTCATTTATTTGAAAGAGACAAAGGCAGAGAGCAAGAAAGAGAGAGAATGGGTGTGCCAGGGCCTCCAGCCACTGTAAACGAACTCCAGACGCACGTGCCATCTTGTTCATCTGGCTTACATGGGTCCTGGGGCATCGGACCGAGGTCCTTTGGCTTTGCAGGCAAATGCCTTAACCGCAAAGCCATCTCTCCAGCCCCAGAGATAACATTTTTGTGAGCCACAGAAATTTGCTGGTATCTGCTCCCTGCAGTACAAGGGTTACAGGCATGCACGTCCATGACCAGCTGTTTATGTGGGTGCTGGGGAATCAAAATCAGAGCAAATCAAAGGCCTGATGCTTGTCCGGCATGTGCTCTTACCTGCTGAGCCATCACCCCAGGCCTGCACACTTTTTGACATCTAGTTTCTCACTGGCCCAGGGCTCACCAGTTAGGCCAGACTCACTGGCCAGCAGCCCTCAGTGACCCTCAGGCCCACATCACCACAGCTGGCCTTGCTGTGTGGACTCTGAGGGTCAATCTTAGTCCTTGGCGCTGCTCGTGAGGCAAGAAGTTTACCAACTGAGTTTTCGCCAAGCCCCATTTCCATTTATTTTTACTATCTCAGTGAATAACTCTCTTGTGATAGCAATGCCAGACTCTTTCTCATAATTTTAGAGAAAAAAATATGCAGTGATGTTCTACCACTTAGGATCATTTAGTGAGTATCTTCCTCACCTTTTCTTTGTGTGAATATATTCACTCCCTCATGTGTTGTTAATTCTTGGTTCATATCATTTTCATGACTGTCCTATTTCAGCAAGTACAGTGGAATAAATAAGAATGAATTGAATACCTTTGTAAATAACATTCCTGAAATGTAAAACTTTCAGTCTAAATAAACAAAGTGTTAGAAATATATTTAACAGTCTATCAATATCTTTGGTCATACAAAGTAAATTTTATGAACAAAATAGTCCTAATGATGCTTTCCTGCGAAAAACAAAAGAACAAAAAAGCACCCATGTAAAGCCAGATGCACAAGGTAGCACATGCCTCTGCAATTCATTTGCATTGTTTGGAGGCCCTGACACTCCCATTCTCTCCCTATCTATCATCTATCTATCATCTCATAAATAAGTAAATGAATAAATAAAATAAAAATTTAAAATTATCCCTAACATTAGAAGTGGAGCCCATAGGGGGGTAGGAAAGCCACATAAAGAGACATACCTTCAGAGGAGAATTAAGAACTCCTGAAATAGAAATATATCAGAAAATTATTTATAGATGAAGTTATTTCTAGTACCCTATCTGTGGTGGGGTCAACAATGAATCTAAGTAGTTTTACATTTGCATTTCTCTGAAGTAGTTCATGCATACATACACACACACACACACACACACACAGAGAGAGAGAGAGAGAGAGAGAGAGAGCGAGGAAGAGCGAGAGGGGAATAAACCTTTGACTGTTGTCTTACACACTTAAAAGTAAAATTTTACCATAATAGTTAGCTTTATGCTTCTTAAATTTGGATCAAAATGGAATCATTCAACATGGAAGATGTATAACTTTCCCATGTATCTGAATGATAATATATATATATATATATATATATATATATATATATATATATAAAATGTAATAAAATCTGTGTACTATGTATCTGTATAATGAGATTGGACCCTACTAAAGTTAAATATCAGATTGTTTGTAAGAAGGGAAGAAAACAAAATCCTTACCACCGTGTTAAGTTTATATGACATCTTCTTGCTTCCTCTAGCCAAGGATTATCTATCTATCCACTGGAAGTAGCCTGAACAACTGGGTTTTCGAAAAAGCTGGGGAGGCCACTGCATTGTTTCACAATGTCTATGCTGCCTTCTATAAATCAGCATGACAATCAGTTTTAGGCAGAAGATTGCAAATCCCCACAGTTCTAGTCAATGTCCTTCTTGATCTTCTTACAAGGTGACCAGAGTCTCCACTTAAATTGTTGGAAAAAAACCATCTGGCTGGGCCCCTGGTCTATCACCAAAGGACCATTCAAGTGATATTCTTGCCCTATTTTTATTTTGGATTGAAAAAATTGAGATAATTGTAAATTTACCTTCTGTTGCAAAAAATCATCCACAGATAGTCCACAAACTGTTTCTCCATGCCCCCAAATAGTGTCACCTTACAAAATATAGCACTATGTCACAAAGGACACTGACATGTATACAGTACAACCTACATTAATCATACTTCCCCAGATCTTCTTGTACTCACCTGGGTGTGCACTCACTTATATAAGTCAAGAGAATAAGTATTGTGAATTGAATGATTGCCATAGAACTATTATGTATTTATATCATTTATGTGTTTACTTTTCTGGAAATACTACATATCACGACATGTTTTAGTGGTGCTAGGTATCAAACCTAGGGTCTGGCTCATACTAGGCAAGTGTTCTACCATTGAGCTAAATCCCTAGCCTAGTACTGTAAATTTTATACTGTGATATCTTAGTAAACCTTAACAGTGGATAAAGGAATTCTTCCCACTTCATTCTTCTTTGTTAAGTTGATTGTAGTCTCTCTGACATCTATGACTTTCCACATAAATTTTAGAACATGATCATTATCTGTGTGTAAGGTTTGGGAGTGACCAAGACCATGCAGACCACTCTGAGGCAAAGATGGATGCTTTTATTCGGGGGGATGGGGGGCGGGGAACATGACCTGCCAGGACTGACTCTCAAGAGCAGAGCACAGTCAACTTGTGATTCCAGATAGTGGGATATATAGCGCTCGTCAATTGAGGAAGGGAATAGTTATAGAAATAGGTTTCTTTAGGGGAGATCTAAGCTAGCCAGGTGTGACACCAGAACAGTGACCACAATATAAGGGGGCAGGAAACCAAGACCTGCGGGGCGGGGGGGGGGGGACATTGTTAGGCAAGAAAGGGATGATGGCTGGGCGGTTTCTTGAGGACTGTGGATGACCCACTTCCTGGTGTCTGTCGCCATCCTGATGTCTTTGATGACTCCATTTTGTCCACTGTGTCTACATAAAATTTTGCTAGAATTTTTATAGGAATTGCATTAAATGTATAGGCAAATTTGGAGAGAGTTGATATCCAATTCATAGCAATAGCATGCCCCTCCACTTATTTAGATATTTGGTTTCTTTTTATCAAACTTAGTGATTTAGTAATTTCCCTTTATTAGTAACTTGTTAGGAGTTCTTATTGTGAATGCTTCTTAATTTTATCAAATAATTTTGATATATTCTCATATGTTTTTCTTCAATTTACTAATATATTGTAACACAATGATCAATTTTCCAATGAGAAGTGACAAACACCAAGCAACAAGGTGAATAAACTCTGTATGACTTTGGAGTCAGAATACTTAGCTCAGACTCCAATTTTATAATACTTTTTAATATATGTTCTGCTATATTCAGTAAATGATATACAAAACTATAACAGTTTTATAGCCAAATCTGTCTCAGAAGCAGTGTGTTAAACTAAATTCTATACTTCATTTTTTGTTGTTGCTAAGCATGTCAGAATGTTAATTTGCTTTGTTGGATGATTTCTATATTTTTAGAAGGATAATAACATTTGCAGAGTTCTCCAATCTTATTTATCCACAAAACACTCCATTTCCCAGAATATCTATCACAGTTAGATGATACATTATAGAAAACATTGCCATAGCAAGTAATTTTTTTGATAATCAACATCCCTGACCTAGGGAATATCCCAGGAGAAAGGAAATAGGCTATAATGTCACTTATATACAATATTTAGGATGCTTCCTAACTGATGTGATGTTCATCTCCTTAACTATTGAGTGGAGGATAGAAATCTGAGTCCCATAGGCACAGTGAGGTGTTAAGGTTAAAATCCTGGGCTCTGCCAGTTAGCATTTAGATTCAGACACTGCCTTTGCTACCCAGAAGGTGTGGAGGAAATTGGACAGGTTACATGAGAATAATAACAATTCCTTCTCTCTAAGATTTTAAAAATATGTAAAGTTTAAAGGAAGTGTTGAGTATATGATAATTCACTATATATACATATAGATAGATAGATAGATAGATAGATAGATAGATAGATAGATACATACATGCATACATACATACATATATTTTCTCTCTCTCTCTCTCTCTGTGTATGTGTGTCACTGCCTAATTGCAGCAGTGTTGTAGAATAAAAGAAGCTGGGCCCTGGCATCATCTATCCATAGGCAAACTCATGAATCTGGCTTCTGGAACCTTCTGAGACTGGCTGCTTCTGCTTTTGTAACTTATGTTTCTGAGTCAGGCACTCATCTATTGTTTTGATTGAACAGCAAATTGACAATATCTGGACAAGGAATCAGTGACACATGAGCAGGGACAAGGAACTTGGACTGTGCGTAATTCATCACATATTTGTTAAAGAAAGGGGTTTAAGGGCATGACTGGTGGACTTTGCTGATTCAGAGCATTCACAAATGCAGCCACTTAAGCCTATGTGTTGTTTTCAACATTTCTCTGACCAGTTTTACATCCATTGTTTTATCATCCATGGCTTTCAGCAGTATGATTAGCGCATGTCACACATGTACACGTTGTTCTGGGTCAGTCACTGAGGAAATTGGGCAAGGAATATAGGTTAAGGTCATGTCAGCTTTTCTTGACAGTCCTTGTCACTATTGGTCATCTGTGCTACTCAGGGCAAAGATAAACTAAGGCAGAGGAAACCCAATTACATTATTATAACTTTGGTTGTAAGATTAACTTCAGGGCAAGTTATAAGACAGGAACTGAGGAGAAAAAAAGCATCACACAAATTTTCTCAGGAAAGTTATTAGTAAGATCCACAAGAAGTATTCTCATAGTTCTTTCCCATCATTTATTCCCACAGTTCATTTCCGAGTGTGTGTGTGTGTGTGTGTGTGTGTGTGTGTGTGCAGGTCAGAGAACAAGTTTGAATATTCATCCTCCCTTTCTACCTTGTGCTGACACAGAGTCTCTTAAGTTTTCTCTGCTGCACTAGCCATGCTAGCTGGCCTATAAGCTTTCATGTGATTCTAGTGTTTCCTCCCTTCTCACCAGAGGCACACTGGGATTGCACATTGTGTTAAAGCTACTTGATGTGGCTTTGGGAATTTGAATTCAGGTAGTCATGCTTGCATGCACAAGTGCCTTTTCCTGTGGAGCCACCTGGCATGTCGATAGCCTGGAGAATAGGTGAGATGATTGGCAAAGCATCTGACTACCAATATTGCTTCTCTGATAGTAGACCTTGGAAAGTAGACCAGATGACCATGTAGGATGACCATGTGCAAGGATAATTGCTGGCCTCACAGTCAGTGCTTGGAGAGCCAGAAAGATGACAGTGGAAGGTAAGATGAGGCTTATAGGGCTGTAGAGATGGCTTACCACTTGAGGCACTTGCCCATTCCCCAGTACCCAAGTAAGCCAGATGCACAAGATGGTGCATGCATCTGGAGTTCGTTTGCAGTGGCTAGAGGTCAATTTTCTTTCTATATCTGCTTCTTTCTATCTCAAATAATTAAATAAAAACAAAATATTAAAAATATTTTTATAAAGACTTTAATATGCAGTTGTTGAACATGAGGAGCAATAAGAGCATCTATCTCAACGATGGCAGCAGGGTTGAACCTCAGCCCTAGGAAGTGGGCTTCACATCTTCCATGAATGAAATATGTCCTGGAAATTAATGTGCAAGCCTGAAGAGTGTACCACTCTTGGCTAAAGGGTAGACCTTTCAAGCTCTGGCTTTAATAACAACAAAGAAAATGAAGTCTTTCAGTCAGTCCACTTACGCAAGAATTTGAAACATGATCAATGTTGATAAAGAAGCGGCCTATTACATAGTTGTACTATAAGGAAAATTACACCTGTGATACAACTGCGAACTTTGAGGACATCTCAGCTTTTGACCACCGAGGACACTAAAGTGAGAGAATAGCTCCTCTGGGTGGAATTAAGAAAGAGAAAGGCATTCTGGTGTTCAGAATGAAGGAGAGAAACAATGCAAGGACTAAGAATTGAAAAGGTCTCTAGAGAAATAAATATGCATAAAGTGAAGCAAGAAAAGGAAAATGTGGTTTCAACAGCAGAGAAGGTTTTAAGTGAATGAGAAACTTGGTAAAATGACTTAAACTATGGCAGCTGTATGAAGCTATACAAAACTTAACACACTGCATGCACAGTAATGGACTTTATCCTGTCCTAGAAGCAGCTTGATTTTGTTTTTATCTTGCATCTCATTTCTTGTATAGTACCTTGGGATTCTAATCACTGGGAACCCAGAAGTCTCCTAATAGTAGTAACCCAAAATAATAGGTCTAAAATATTCAAACAAGAACTAGTTTAAGGATTTGGATCTTTGGTTGATAACATATTAAACATGTGTCCATGGATTGATTTTTTTTCTTCTTTCGACAGCACATACCACTAACAAAATGGACCACAGACAAAAATAGTTGAGGGTATCCCTTATGCTCTATTTGGATCTTTTTCTCCGAATCAGAACTTTTCCAGTTGAGTCTACTTATCTCTGTGCCAAATAGTAGGTCTTTGAATAAGTTTAAGTCCATGCTTTTGGGTAAAAGAGCAGGAAATTCATTTGTATTTGTTGTAGCTGAGACAAAAGCAGCTGAAGGGAGGAAAGTTTATATTTAGTCGTAAAGCCTCAAGGGGAACCTTCACGATGGCATTGGAACCATAGTGTGAACAGAGGCTGGGCATCCCTTTTGACATAGCACGTGGAAAATAGCAGCAAGAGAGTGAGTCCTGTTTTGGCAAGGGGTGGGGGTACTGTCTAAGTACCCCTACACCTGAGCCCAATAACACACTTCCTCCACAAGGCTCCATCTCCCTAATTTCCATCATTTGGGTACTGATCATTCAGAACACATGAGTTTATGGAGGGCATCTGATTCAAACCATCACATTCCACCCCTGATCCTCATAAACTGATGGCAAATCCATGATCTAAAATACAATGCATACAGTCCAACTTAAAAAAAAATCTCTGTAGATTTTATCAAACCCAGTACTGTTCAAATATGCCGGTAGCCCAAGGTCTCTTAACTGTGAGCCTGTAAAACCCAAGCTCCGTAATGGCACAGAGAAAACATTCACAGTGCAAATAAAACAGGCACTGGACGCATCGAGGAAAGATTGAATTAATGCAAAATCTAAAACAAGCAGGGAAAATATCAAATCCTGTAGCTCTGTGTCCGTTTGAGATCCACAACATCTGTGGATTCCAATCTCACTGTGGCTGGGCTGCATGGAGCCCAGGGAAAACACCATCCTGAGCCCGAAGCTCTCTTTGGCGGCCATCTCAGAGTCGCGGCATCTCCAAGTTTCTCGGGTCTCTACTGTAACTCATAGCTCCATCCTTGGGCTCTACAGGGCCTCCATGAAACCCTGGTTCACACTGCCCAGTGGCCATTTTCAAAAATCAAATGGCATTCCAAATCAAATACTCCTTCCCTTTTTTTTTTTCTCTGTAGTTGCTACTAGGTAGCCTACCAAATTTGTCAATCCAGGGAGGAATCAAGCTCATTTAAGAAGCAGGAGATTTCTTCATTCTTCTTCCAAGCTCTCCAATTTAAAAGGAGTCAGCATTCTTCCTGAAGTCACAATGCAGAACAGGTGGCTTAATCTCTGTGGTGGTAATCTCTCAAAAAAAAAAAAAAATTGCACTGAAATGCAATTCTGTCTCCTGCCCATAATTTTTCATTTCTTTTTCTGCCATATCCATCTGCTCATACCAGTCTATTTCTTTTAAATTCAACCCTTATCAAGTTCTCAGGACATGGGTAGGGTACAACCAGCCTCTCACACAAACTGCCTCTAGCTCAGGCTGAGCCAAGCCAAACCTCACAGTCCATAGTTCTTACTGCATCCAGGTCTTTCACTCTGACCAGAATAGTCCATCACACTCTGCTTACAGCACCACAAGGCATTACTTAGGTTCAAGCTTTCAAATTCCTCCTGCAAATTAGTTTGAAAAGATCAAAAGTCACAGTCTGGTTTCTATCAACAAGACCCTGCTTCTAGTATCAATTTTCTGTGGCATTTACCTTCACTTTGCTGGGAAAGGCACCCACCCCATAGCAGCCGATGGGAGGAAAGGATTTATTTTGCCTTACAGACTCAAGAGAAAGCTTCATGACGTCAGAGAACAGCATGGTATGAGCAGAGGCTGGACATCACCTCTGCCACAACAGGTGAACAACAGCAGTAAGAGACTGAGGCAAACTTTGGCAAGTGGGAGGGAGCTAGCGATAGCACCTCTAAGCCTACCCCCACCAACACACCTCCTCCAGCAAGGCTCCTCCTCCCAGACTGACATCAGCTGGGGGCCAACCATTCCAAACACATGAGCTCATGAGAAACATCTGATTCAAACCACCACAGTGTTTTGTTGGTGAGGCAGACAGAATGACATCCCTCAAAGAATGCCCTAATCTCTGGAATCTGTGAATATAAATTGTCCTTGGGGAAGGAACTTTGCACACGCAAATAATGCCAAGGACCTTGAGGTGATGAGATTATTTGGGGTTGTACGAATGGACTCAGTATCATCATAAACATCTTTAAAAGTATAAGGGAATGCACAGGGGATCTGAGTAGACAGAGTGCTCACCGAGGAGCCTCGCTGACCTAGAAGACAGAATGAGAGCCAAGAGTCTATGGAAGCCGCTGCATAGGGGAGCTGGCAAAGCCAAGGAGAATGCGTCCTTGTCTGGAGCTGAAAGCAGCAACTGCAGTGGCATTACTTGCTGTTAGATTTTACCTGACCCTTGTTTTCTCTTTTGCCTCTAAGTTGATGGTAATTAGTTATGATATCATGTAGAGAATGAAAACCTAAATTGTGTCCCAAGATGAACAAAGAGACAGAGAGAGAGAGAGAGAGAGAGAGAGAGAGAGAGAAATCCAGAAGCCACTAGATAAGATAAATAGAGATAGCAGGACAGCCCATATAGCTAAGCCATATGACTGCACAATTTTCATGTAGAACTAAGCTTTGGAGGTAGCCTGTGGTTTAGTAATGGATAGAGTAGGCAGAGTGATTAGCCTCAATTCTAGCTGATGAAACAGCAGTGGCTCATGGTTTTCTACTTCTAGACCTTCTCCAGATGATACTCACTCCAGAGCCATGGCCTTCATCCTGGAAAAGAGTAGAAGGAGGGACTGTGGCCGGGTGTGGTGGTGCACGCCTTTAATCCCAGCACTCTGGAGGCAGAGGTAGGTGGATCACTGTGAGTTTGAGGCCAGCCTGCAACTACAGAGTAAATTACAAGTCATTCTGGGCTAGAGTGAGACCCTACCTTGAAAAATCAAAAACAAAAAAGTTGGGGTGGGGGAGCTGTGGACTGGAACCCTCCAGTGGCATCCACAACTACCCACTATTCTTTTTACCAGTCAGCTAACATTTCTCTCCATGGATCTGGTGAGCAAAATTTGTTAGGATGAGGCTGGGGCAGCGTCTCAACGAATAAGAGCATTGCTGAGCAAGCACTAGGGATTGAGAGAGCCTATGGTGGATCCCTAGTGGGATCCACCTATGTAAAAAGCTGGACATAGCCACACTCACCTGTAACCCCAGTCCTGTTGGGAAGCAGAAGACAGGGTAATCACTGGGACTCCCTGGTCAGCAAGTCTGACTGAAAACAGCAGGTCCAGTTTCAGTGAGAGACTCCGTTTCAAGGAGACAATGCGGAACTAGTGACGTTCTCTGCTGGCTTCTGCATGTGGGCACAGGGGTGTGCATCTGCACATACACATGCACACTCATCGAACCACACATGCTAGGTCACCTGCACATCAAAAACTTAATTAGGGGCCTGGAGTGATGGCTCAGTGGTTAAGACGCTTTCCTGCAAAGTCTAGTAACACAGGTTCAATTCCCCACATAAAGCCAGATTCACAGTGGTGCATGCACCTGGAGTTTGTAATGGCTAGAGGCCCTGGCACACTTGTGTTCTTTCTCTCTCTCTCTCTCTCTCTGTTTTTCTCCTTGCAAATAACCAAATAAAAATATTTTTTAAATCTACATAAAAAATTTAATTAGGAGGCTAGAGAGATGGCTTAGTGGTTAAGGGGCTTGCCTGTGAAGCCTAAGGACCTATATTCGACTTTCCAGCTCCCACTTAAGCCAGACGCACAAGGTGATGCAAGCATGTAATGTCGCACATGCGCACAAGGTGGCACACATGTCTGGAGTTCAATTGCAGTGGTTGGAGGCCCTGGTGTGCCAATTCTCTCTCTGTCTCTCTCTCTCTGTCTCTCTCTCTCTTTCTCTCTTTTGTGTGTGCTCTCTTTTTCTCTCTCATTAAAAAGTAAGAAAAAAACTTAGTTAGGTCTAAACCATCACTTAGGGATCATTCAGAAAAACAGAAATGAGTCTGTTCACTTAGGCATGCAGGGATTTCAGAGGATCAATATGCCCGAACTTTGAACTTACTTCTCTCCTGACCTTTGGGTCTCGTGCTATCAGACTTCAACCTGAAATCTTGCTGGCAGGGATTTCGGTACATTTAGCCTTCATAACCGTAGCCTCTCTAATGCCAGGGAGAGCACAGAAGAGAACCATGGTGCTACTTGGCAGGGAGATACACTGGCTCCATTGGGCAGCACCCCTCTTATCTTCTCCTAGGATGTAAGGAGAGTACTGAGAGTAAAGTGCGTGAGCTCTCCGTTGGAGCACATACCTGTAGCCAGTGCTTCTCTTAGGCATGCTGATTCCTTCCTGTTGTTAATTCTTTTTTTATAAATATTTTTGGTTCATTTTTATTTATTTATTTGAGAACGACAGACAGAGAGAAAGAGGCAGAGAGAGAGAGAGAGAGAGAGAGAGAGAATGGGCACGCCAGGGCTTCCAGCCACTGCAAATGAACTCCAGATGCGTGCTCCCCCTTGTGTATCTGGCTAACGTGGGTCCTGGGGAATCGAGCCTCGTACCAGGGTCCTTAGGCTTCACAGGCAAGTGCTTAACCACTAAGCCATCTCTTCAGCCCTCCTGTTGTTAATTCTAAGAACAGACCTTCAATTGTTAGAGTTGAGATGATAGGTTGGCAACAATTGTTGACTGAACTCCCACTGTGTGCTCCCCATTGTTTTTGGCATTGGGACTATGGTAGTTACCTTCTCAATGCTGACCCAAAACACCCAACCGGAAGCAGGTTACGGGAGGAAAGGGTTTATTTGGGCTTACAGTGTCAAGGGGGTAGTTGTTATCATAGGAGGGAAACTATGGAAGAGTAGATATCAGGGGCATCTCACCTTATCATAGCAGCTGGGAGTGGACGACCAGTGTGAGCTGGGCTGAACACCAAGGCGGCTGGATAACGACCTTCAAGGTCCACCCGCAGTGACACACACCTCTCCAGCGAGGCTCTACCTGGCAAAGGCCCGACTTTCTCATAGTGTCACCAGCTAGGAACCAAGTATTCAAAGCATATAAGACTATGGAGGACATTTTACATTTCAAATGTGCATGGTGACTAACCTCCAGGAATTCCCGAGACTGTCCTGATGTTAGCAATGAAAACCTCTCATTTGAGAACCTACTTGGTCCCAGCCACACCCAGACCGTGGGTCAGGTTTGATACCTGCTTCCCATTACAGTTGTTTTAATTATATTTAAGTTGATGGTCCAGAGACAAACCAAAACATAGGAAAACAGGGCAAAAAAGTAGAATTTCATGTAGAACTGTGGCATCAGGTGAGAAAGAAGTTAAGGTCTAAGTTGCTCACTGATTCACCCACCTGTTTATCACGTAAATGCAGCTGCCTTCTTTAAGGTGCAGTGGGTGAAAGACAGGGTCCCCTTAGGACATAGCTTGGTTTTCTGACCTGTTTACTGCCCCATACCTAAAGGCAGTTAGGTTCTCATTGCCTGAAGAGAAGCCTGTTTTTCTATCTGACTTCATATCTCCTTCCCTGGAGCACGAGGTCTTTAGGAGAACATTGGCAACTTTTCAATGAAACTACATATGTCAAAAAGAGGCTCTGGCCCTGCCTGCTTGATACCCGCCATTCTTCTTTGAGATCGGAGCAGTCCTGGACTAAGGGAGGGATAGGTGGAGGATTTTATCCTCCCAAGGATGCTGGCCCAGTGCAAGGGAGGCTGGCTCCAAGTCATTCTGGTCACTGCTAGAGGCAGGGTGACAATCTGTCCTCGGATTCCCAGGATTAAGCGTTTCCTGGAACATGGAATTTCATATCCAAAGTCTCTTATGTAGCCTTTTGGTGACCAGATAACTAATCACTCAAATTAAGACACTTTTATTTTTTGGTACGTGTATATATAGTCACACATGTGTGTGCATGTGGAGGCCAGAGGTCTATGTTGGATATCTTCCTTAATCATTCTACTTCATTGTTTGAGACGGGGTCTCTCGCTGAACATGAATCTCACTGATTCAGCTAAACTGGGTGGCCAGTAAGCTCCAGGGATCCTCCTGTCTCTGTCTCCCCAGGGCTAGGATTATAGGTGTGTGCCATCATGCCTGGCTCTATGTGGGTGCTGGAGCTACAAACTCAGGTCTTCATGTGTAAGTACTCTCCTGTAAGTACTTTACTTCACTGACTGAGCCATATCCCAAGACCCTGACACATTTTATTTTAATTTATTTTTTATTTTATTTGCAAGGAGAGAGAGAGAGAAAAAAAAAACATTCAGAAATTTACAGTCTGAAAAAAGGAATGTTTCTTAATTTAAGCATAACAACTTAGGATGTAGCAACATTGAGAGTTTGGAGGGAAGTAACTTTTCTAGCATTTACAGTGTTATGAGATTCTCACTAGACCCTGCCAAGGGTGCAATGTGCCTGACTTAAGGTACACAAAGTGGGGTCTGCCTTCCAGGGACCTCTGGCATCCCAGCAAGCTGCACTATGGCTGGCCAGGGACCAGGGCTTCCTTGGTGGCCTTAGGATTAGAAATCCCACAGTTAATTCAACAGGGATGAGTATGTGGATCTAAATCTTTGCAGAGCCTACACTCGTGTTCATAGGGTGAAAACTCCCCAACTCTCCTCTTCTTTCTTTCTCTCTCTCTCATGAGCACATCATTTGTTGGTACCATCATTCCCATTCTCCTTGCCCCCATTACATTGAGGACCTTCCTCTGTGGGATTGCCAGTGTTCACCATGACTCTCTCTCTGTGTCTCTTACACACACACATACACACACACCACACAGTAGCCACAGCAGAGAGTGCCGTGTTATCAACTGGGGACATGACAAAGTGATGTGGAGTAGAGAGGAGGAAGGACAGATGAATGGTGTCCAGAGACCGAGGCTGAGCGGAAGAGATAGTGGATATCAGCAAGCCCCTGGTCTAGCATACAACTCTGCTGGCTACTGCTTCCTGATGCCTTTTAGGAAACAATAAAAATAAATTAAGAAGTCCCAGAGAAGAACTCATTATTTACTGGGGCCTGATGCTCAAGGTCTGAGTCCCTGAAATATGTCTGTAAGTATCCATCTCCTTGAACACCTGAGACCACCAAGATACTGGAGGTGACCCACAGAAGAGGAAGGCAAGGTTACTGGCCAAGGGATCTGTGGGTGCAGAGATCGGGACCCTTGGCACAGCTAAGACCAGGTGAGAAACAGGGCTCCTTTCAAAGTGGTGCTTTTCACGTGGTCCATTCCTTTGCCTGACTTGTATGGGGCTATGTATGTTGTACCAAGCTGTTCACACAGCAGGCGGCTTGTGTGTTATGCAACTACATATCATTGCTCACCTTCATTGCAGAACAAACACCACAGCATCGATTCCATGGATTTATCACCATGAATGCAACCAGTACAATCGAGATGGGCATGCCATCAGTTCCAATTCTACCAGAAATACTTACATATTTGGGGCTGGAGAGATTGCTTAGTGGTTAAGGTGCTTGCCTGCAAAGCCAAAGGAGCCAGGTTCGACTCCCCAGGACCCACTTAAGCCAGATGCATAAGGGGGTGCATGCATCTGGAGTTCGTTTGCAGTGGCTGGAGGCCCTAGCATGCCCATTCTCTCTACTCTCCCTGCCTATTTCTGTATCTCTCTCTCTCAAATAAATAAATAAAAATAAAATATTAGAAAACATTTACACATTTTAGACCTGTGCCTGATAATTTTGATGAATTTACTAATTTTTTTAAATGCCTTAGTTATTTTATGAGAGAGAGAGAGAGAGAATGGACACACCAGGGCCTCTTCCAATTGTAAATGAACTCGAGACATATACACCACTTTGTGCCTCTGGCTCTAGGAGAGTTCTGAGGGATAGAACCAAGGCCCAGCATACTTCTGAAGCAAGTGTCTTTAACTCCTGAGCCATCTCCCCAGCCATCCCACCTCCATGTAACTAAAAAAAATCCTTTGCGCACGTGTACAGGCTCACCAGGATCTCTTGCTGCTCCAAACAAATATCCACCAACTTTCTGAACTCCCATCCAGCTTTACATGAGGAATCAAACCCAGGCGAGCAGGCTTTGCAAGCAAGGGCCTTTAGCTGCTTAGCCATCTCTCCAGCCCATAAATTTACCAGGTTTTAGGATACATCTCTTGAGGTGGTTTCACCGGGTCTGAGAGTTTAACAAGTCTGTTTTTCATATAAGTTGTTTAACTCTATAAACACAGAAAATGCAGAGAATGTGCACGAGTTAACATTTCCACCAATAGCAATTGCCAAACAATGTTTCCACTTGTTCTTGTTAATAGAGATCATTGCCGCTTTCCTTGTGTGTGTAATTACACATTCGATAAGCAAATGTTGGCTTATGATTGTTTTAATTGTCTCTGACAACTGGTGTTGAGAGTAAAACCTTTGTATTAATCTTGTGAATTGATCTTTAACAGCCATCATTTGCATTTTTTTAAAAAGTGAGGGCTTTGTGTATTTTATTGCGATTGACATTGAAGCTGCTTATAGCCACAAAGATTATTTTTTATTTAATTACTTTTATCTGTTCCTATCAAGCTTCTCTGTTAGAGTATGTGTGCTGTGTGTGTGTGTGTGTGTGTGTGTGTGTGTGTGTACAGAGAGAGAGAGAGAAAGAGAGAGAGAGAGAGAGAGAGGGAGAGAGAGAGAGAGCAATCTCAAAACCCAAATCTTACCTTCATCCCTTGTTTTAAAAAGCATTTTCTCCATTTGATTTCAAGATAGTGCCTCACTCTATCCAACGCTGACCTGGAACTCACTCTGTAGCCAAGGTGAGGCTTGAACTCACAGCAATCCTCAGGCTTCAGCCACCCAAGTGCTGGCTTAAAGACATGAGCTAAAACATCTGGCTATATTTTTCATTCAAAAAAATATTTTTCCTCATTTAATTTGTTTAAACTTTTAACATCTACAGAGGTACAACACATGGATATTTTAACTGGGATTCTTATTTGGAATGTTTCAAAGTCAGTCCATCTACATTGAGAAGGAAACAACTTATTAGAAAGATACTGGCTGGACACCGTCTGACCAAAAAGTTTGCATATCTGTCATATAAAATGAGTCCACCTGTAGTTCCATATGGCATAATGCCCATGGTTGGGAATACTGTAATGTTCACTAAACTTTTTTTAAAAAGATTTATTTTTATTTATTTATGAGAGAGGTGGGGGAGAGAGAGAGAGGGGAGAGAGACTGAGAATGGGCATGCCAGCACTTCCAGCCACTGCAAACAAACTCCAGATGCAGGCGCCACCATGTTCATCTGGCTCACATGGGACCTGGAGAACCGAACCTGGGTCCTCAGGCTTTGTAGGCATGCGCCTTAACCACTAACCCATCTCTCCAGGCCCGCACTAAACTTTTTCAAGAGGGTAGATTTTTACCACAAAAATATACATAAATGAAAGGAATAGCAAAGTTCTCGGAGGTACTGCATGTGTTTGTAACCTCTTTGTATCTCAGTCATACTTCATATAAGTGGTTTTATGAAAAGGACACTGGTTTTATGAAAAGGACATATCACAGAATACATGGGCAACTGAAGCTCAGTCTGCCAGTGCCCAGTAGCTCCTGCTGGTGAGGACGCGAGCTCAGGGGCTGTCCACTTCAGACACTGCTGCCCACCCCTCTCTGCCTGGGCCCGGGTCCCGAGGCCCGGACGGAGCTGCAAGCTCTCTGTCAGAACACCTCGCGCAGCTCCACTTCTCCCTGCTTCAGCTCCCAGACTTCGGATTTGTGCTCTGAGCGAGGTCGGTGCTTGGCAGGGCTTACATCTTGCATTGGGGCCTGCGCTGCAAGGGAGGCTGGCCGAGGGAGCCCGGGGAGTGACAGACGCCCGTGCCGGTGAGCGTGGCACCTGGCTTACCTTTTCCCACAAGGCCAGTCAATTTCTCTAACATGATGTGGTGGACACTCAGTTCTTTTCCCGACTGCACTGAAAGGCCACTTTTACCAGGCATTGAAAAATCTGCAGTTCCCAAGGCTTGCTTCCGAACTGCTGATTCCCACAGAGCAAAACCCTGGCGTTGCGGCTTTATAACATATCCTAATATATGATAGGGCAAGATGCCTGGCTCCACTTTTCTTCCTTTTTACAAATGTGCTCTGTTCTTCTGATGTATTTCGACAGAGGTTAGAAACGTGTCCCCTGTGTGCTCATTCTTAGACACAAATCACATGTGTAGTAAATAAAGGTATCCCTGGATGACCCACTTCCCTTAACATGTGTTCCTTGAAAAATCCATCTTCAGTGTGACCTGCACCAAAATTTCAAGCAAAGCCACACATATTGTTAATATTATCTCTGTGTGCATATGTGGGGGTCAGAAGACAGACTCGGTGTTGCTCCTCTCCAGCCAACTTGTCTGCGGAAGGGTTTGTCACTGCTTGACAGCCAGGAAGGCCAGGTTTACTGGCCTGTGGGCTTCAGGATTCTGCGGACTCTGCCTCCCACTGCTGTTCACATTTGGGGATTAAAGATGCATGCACAGCTTTAGTGGGTGCTGGAGATCTGGCTTGTGGAGCAAGTACCTTTAATCTTCACAGTCTCCCTCTCTCTCTCTCTCTCTCTCTACTTAAGGTAATAGAAATAGAGTCAGTTTATTAAGAAGGAGAAAGGGGGTTGGAAGATTGCTCAGCAGTAAAGGCAGTTAATGGCAAAGCCATATGTCCCAGGCTAAATTCCCCAGTACCCGTGTAAAGCCAGATGCACAAGATGGCGTATGTAGCTGGAGTTCATTTGCAGAGGCAAGAAGCCCTGGTACACCCACACATACGCTCTCTCACTCTCTGTCTCTCTCTCTCACACACACACATACACAGTATCTACCTCTGCTTACAAATAAATAAAAATATTTTCTTAAAAGGAGAAACACATTTCTGAGAATGAGTGGGCTATTGAGTTAGAAAAGACATATACCCCAAAGGCTAAAAATACATTTCATTATTCTCCCAAAGTGTGTCTTCATAGAGGAATATCATAGCCTGTGGCTTCACTTACTCAAGGCTTCTCATTTTCTTATTTGATAGAAATCACAAATGTCCATAACTCTTGTAAATCCTTCAGGTACATTCCTATCTCATCTCTATTTGTCTTGCTGTTTTCGATGTGACGTCATGTTATTGAACTTTATAAAGTTATCAGCGACAGACGCTCAGCTCTTTTATCTTGGATTCTGTATGTTGTGTGTTGTACACATAAGTCAATCATATGCAATTTAGTTTCACATAATTTTTGGAATTTATAGTTCCAAATTTCTTTTTTAAAAATCCTGTTACGTGAAGTTAAAACTTCTAGAATGTGTCATATGTTGGCAGCGGTGCTTGTGGCCATCTTATTTGAGAGTTTACCAGAGATTCCTCTAGATGTTCTCCATCAAGTTTACATTTAGTTTAGGACCAGTTTTCATTATCATGCAGACAAATTCCAAACATAGCAAGATCTTTTATTGGGAAATAGGATTTAAAGTCAAGCATCTTTGTGGAATTTGCTGGATTGGTGGTATTGTGCTACATTGACCATAATTAATTTAGGCATGTTGGAGAACTTGGAGCACTTGCCCTTAGTCCTCTTGCTTCCTCTCTGCAGGTCATAGCATTTTCATGGAATCTTAAGTGAGAGAGAAAGAGAGAGAGAGAGAGAGAGAGAGAGAGAGAGAGAGATCATGCTAGGGTCTCTTATCACTGCAAACAGGCTCCAGACACATGCACCATTCTGTGCATCTGGCTTTGCATGGATCCTGGGGAATCGAACCCCAGGCTATCAGGCTTTGCAAACAAGTGTTTTTACCCACTGAGTCATCTCTCCAGCCCTGTAACTTGCATTCTGTATACAGTACTAAGTACATCCTCAGATTTGAGTGGACTTGGGCTCTGCTCCTCTGAGGAGATCCCTTTCTAGAAGGACTGTTTGCTTCCTCTTACGCCACATTAAGAGGGTCTAATGTCTGTTCCTCCCATTTTTACATTAGACAGGCTATGCTTGGTCAAGGATCCCTGGCGCTGGGGATCAGAAGTACCTTCCTTTCATTATAAAAGTCCTCATTCATTCACAGTGGTTTTTTAAACAAATTTTCTTTTAAATATTTTTATTTAGTTGCAAGGAGAGAGAGAGAAAGATCGAGAGAGAGAGAGAGAGAGAGAGAGAGAGAGAATGGGTGCACCAGGGCCTGCAGCCACTGCAAAGGAACTCCAGACGCATGTGTCTTCTTGTGCATCTGGCTTATGTAGGACCTGGAGAATTGAACCTGGGTTCTTAGGCTTCATAGGAAAATGCCTTAACCACTGAGATGACTATTCTTTAGATACCAGGAGCTGTTATGTTTGTCTTGGGTCCTCTCTGTTGTTTCTTTGTGACTCATTATTGATTATGCAATTTTTGATGTTGCTTTTTGGATTTTTTGCATGTGTATGTGTGCGGTGTGCATGCATGTGTATACACATCATCTTGTTTGTGTGGGCACTTGTTTGAATGAGGTGCACACGCATGTGTAGAGGCTAAAGGTTGGTGCTGGAGTTTTCCTCAGTCATTCTCTACCTTATCATTTTTTTTTTTTTGAGACAGGGTCTCACACTGAACCTAGAAGTCACTAATTAAGCTATATTAGCTAGTCAGAAAGCCCTGACAACCCTCCCGTCTCCACCTTCCTTGCCTACCACCACACTGGCAGTTTACATGGGCACCAGGGGCTTGAACGTGGGTCTTCATGTTTGCCTAACAACAACTTTATCATGTTCCTAGCTCCAGTCATGATCTTTTAACCTTTCTTCTACTTGCTGAGTAAATTACATAGCCTCATGTGGAATGGAAGTTGACATCTTTGGGACTATCATAGCAGGGTGCTGTGTTCCTTTGATGATTACTCCAAGATTATTGTTAGGCTCTGAATACTACATTTTAACATCCTCCATGAAGATGCTAACAAAACTAGATGGATAGCCCCACTAGAGAAAGAACTGTTGAGTCCATTTTGTCTACCTTATAGCTAAATTATGGGATCATGAAGGGACTGGGGGCTGGAGAGATGGCTTAGCTGCTAAGCGCTTGCCTGTGAAGCCTGAGGACCCCGGTTCGAGGCTCGATTCCCCAGGACTCACGTTAGCCAGATGCACAAGGGGGCGCAAGCGTCTGGAGTTCGTTTGCAGTGGCTGGAGGCCCTGGCATGCCCATTCTCTCTCTGTCTATATCTGCCTCTCTCTCTCTCTCTCTCTCTCTGTCCGTCGCTTTCAAATAAATAAATAAAAATTAAAAAAAAATGAAGGGACTGATGAAGGTTATTATGGTTCAAATATAAAATGTCCCCACACAGGCTCAAGTGTTTGAACATCTGGTCACCACCTAGTGACCCTGACTAGGAAGGTTGTGGAGCCTTTAAGAGGAGGAGCCTTGATGGAGGAAGTAGGTCACTAGGGGTGAGCCTTGAAGTTTTCTAGCCCAGACCCTCTTCCTTTTGGCTGTCAGCTTCCTGATTTTGGATGTAATGTGGCCAGCCAGCCTCCAAATTCTACCCACTATGATATAATGCATCACTTGAAGCAGTAAGCCAAAGGGGGAAAAAAATCATTTTTCCTTCATTAGGCTGCTTCTTGTCAAATATTTTATCACGACAACCAAAAGTGACTAATGTGATGACAGTGACGATGGGGTACATGTGTGTGGTGGCATATGGACACAACTTCAGAAAGTGATTTCAAAAGATAGAATAATTTGGGAATGTTTTCTAGACTGTATAAGTTTCAACTGAGTAAGTTAGGGAATAGGAAAAACGAACTTTCAAACCTGGACCCCATAGATGTAAGTAACATCTTTAATTATAGTAGTCGCTGGTCTTGAATGTATTATAAATCATGTGTGTAAACAGTAACTACTTCAGTCAACGCTAGAAGTTCAATTCTGGGTCCATTGAATTCAGGGATATTTGGCCTAAGGAAAAAATACGATTAACCTCCAAAATCATTGTATGTTTTGGTCCTAGGGATTTTTTTTTTGTTTATTTGTTGTATTCAGTGGGTAAACAGAAATTTTAGATGGATAAAAGCTACCTATTGGAAAAAAGATGGAATGCAGATTGTAACTAGGTCCTAGAATGCCTTCTGTAAAATCTGTGAAATGGGTAGAAGCTAATGTTTCACCCTCATTCAACACATGTCGATCCCACACCCACCACGTGCCAAGTTCTGCGGGCAGGGGTAGTGAACAGGATTTAGCATGCCTTTTGAAAGGGTTTCACCTCTCTCCCTCTCTCTCTGTATTTTGAAGTGGGTCCTCATGTACTTCAGGCTGGCCATGAACTCATTACGTAGACAGGGATGATTTTGCATTTCCCCAAATGGTAAGAGTATAAACGTGCACTACCACACTCATCTTGGAGCGTTTATTATGCTAGAATCAGGAAGGCAGGGGATAGGTGGGGGCTCACAGTAGGAGGTGACACGTGTTTTAGTAAAGATACATTCTGGAGTGATGGGCAGCCACAGGAGAGACACCGAACCTGGTGTTAGAGGACCATGGGAGAGTATATAATAAAGGATATCTGAAGTGGGACCTACGGGATCAGGAGACAGGCAAAAGAAGTGGGCCTCCGCCAGAGCTTGACCTTCAAAATAAGAAATATTACCCAGATCTAAAGTATAGGATGGAATGAGATTTGTGAGGCATGAGAGTGGAAAATAGAGCAGGGATCAGTCGTGACAGGCCTTGAGAGCAAGTCATTTATTTCCTCCAGAACGGTGAGACATTGGAGGGAGTGACGTGAACCAGTGAATGAGGGAGATGTCTTAGAAAGCCACCCCTGACCCATGGTAAGTGTGCACTATGCATCGGTGTAATGAAGGGCAACACTGTCATGTCTTTTTGCATGCCTTTGGACATATAGGTAGTCTAGCAGAAAAGGCTGGTCACGGGACCTGGTGCACAATGACTGTACAGGCTGTTCGGTGCTTTCTCGTCTGTGGAAGGAGTCCTCTCTTCCCAGCATTTGTACGAATTGGATGCCGGCAGGCTTCAGCCACGACACTGGACAGTAGGTTGACCAGCAGGGAACCTTCATTGCCTACTGGTCAGGTGATAAATAATGCTAAGATTACTATCCTTTGGTGTTTCTCTGACACATAAGCTATTGAACATGGGGAACAGACCTTTGGTAATACTAGCTTGTGCACTTTGTTTGGTCAGAGAATGCAAAATGAAGGAGGAGGGGGGTGCTCTAGAGATTAGATTAGGGCAGAGATAAGAGAGCTTCCTGAACTAAAGCGACAGCTGTAGAGGCTAAGCAAGAAAATGAGGAACAGGACTGTTACTGAGCCTGAGTCACTGAGCCAGGAAAAGTGCTTCTACAGGCAGATGATTTCCTGACTTCAAGAAGCCCTGCTCTATAAGAGGCTCTGTTGCAGAGAAGGGTTCAGAGCAGGGAGAGTCAGCTCCCTGGGAGACGGACATTCCCTGAGCTCCCAGTGAGTCAGGGACTGATCAAGAGACCCTCAAACTACACACAGCTGGAAGAAGAGTTACAGCGAGCATTGCTCACAACTCAAGGTTGGTAACCTTCTCATAAAAACAAAAAAGAGATTGGATCCCAGATTTTATGTAGATATAAAATTATATATATGCCATATATATATATATATATATATATATATATATATATGACGTGAAACTAGAAACAAAACTGGCCAGGGAAGCTAAGACAATTAGAATTCGTGGGAGGGGAGGGAAGAGAAAAGGAATAGGAGCTGTCTGTGCTTATGTGGTCAAAGGACATTATATATTTGTACGAAAATGCCCCTACAGAACCCAGTACTATGAACAATGTATATGTGCCGAAAAGGATGGGATATGGGTGAGTCCACACCTTGAGCATTCAGAATGTGACAGAGGACACACAGCAGTGGCACTGGGAAGAGCCGTGATTGTTCCAATAGTTAATGCTCTAAACCTGCGAGTGTGAAGAGAGGTACAGGTTTTAGTGAAATGATCCATCTGAGTACTTGCTTTTTCAGTCTGTTCCTGGAATAGTGGTTGTTATCATATAGTTCTTGCGAATGACATGGTTGGGAAGATTTGCTCAGTGTCTGGGCTAGTAGACTTAACCTTACTTTTTCTCAAGAAAGACTGAGTAAGGGTTAACTTAACATATGCCTGTTATCTAAAGATTTGTTACATTACGCAGGGATTGATAAACTTTTCCTGTGGAGGCCTGTGGCACAAAACAGTCATAGAGAACAACTAAACAGATGAGAATGACTACGTTCTAATGAACTGTTACAGAAATCAGATAAGACGTGGCCTGTGGGCCAGAGCTCTCAGGATTCTGCCCCAAGCAGTCTTGCTGAACTTTAGCTAAGGATTATGGTTTGAAGGGAAGTTTTTTTTTTCTTCTTGTTGTTGTTAGTCAGTAATAGTTTAATTTGTGGGGCACTCTGTGACTTGCTGAAGTTTGGTTTTATTGTTTGTTCGTTTTCCTCCAAAGGTAGGGTCTCGCTCTAGCCCAGGCTGACCTGGAATACACGATGTAGTCTCAGGCTGCCCTCAAACTCACAGCGATCCTCCTACATCAGCTTTCTGAGTGCTGGGATTAAAGGAGGTCTAAGGGACTTATGGCTTCAAGGAGCCACATGTTCCTCATTGAAAAGACTCCCTTACGGCACTAACTACTGGGGAGATTCAAAATCCATCAGAGAACTGAGAACAGCTGTTTGTTGAGTGCCTGGCACAAAACGAGATTTTCATCGTATCCTCCTAAGTGCAGGAAATGTTGTAGAAGAGAGGAGTGAATGAATGTAAGAGCCAGAGGACTGGGACTAGGGCTTTGAATTGCTGTCTTCTGGGCAGGAAGTGGCCACTGCATTTATGACCTCACAGCTACTGCCATCGTCTGCACAAGAGCCAAGGCCATCAAAATCGTCACGGATGACGGAAGACGGCAAAAAGAAAAAAAAAAAAAGACATAAAAGTAGAAGAGGGGCTTCTTGGAAAGAAGGGTTCCTTAGAAGGGGGCAGGGGGTAACGGGGAGGAAGAAAGACCAAAGAAGGCAATGGGATGGTACATGTGTGAAAGTGGTTAATAAAAAGTTAGGCCAAAAGATTCGCTCACGCGGATTCACAAGGGCTTCACGTAGACATCAGCACTCTGGTGTCTCTGGCGAAATCAGCATGAACTACGAAGAACACAAACTGCCCCCCCGCCAGTGTGACCATCCCTGCCCGGGCCATGTGTTCTCAGAGCCACACGAGGCCTTCTGTTGGCAGATCTCTGCTTCTAGCGCGTGGTGTGGCCAGCGTTGCAGCGTGAATTGAGAAAGGTGCTATTGTGGCAATCGAAGGAGACTAGAATCCTCCCACATCCAGACCTTCTGTAGACACCTGGGATTCAGAGTATATTACTGAGCAGGTGTGTCACTGAAACATTTTACTGGTGAAATCCAGTAATTTTTTTTAAAAGGTTTATTTTTATTTTATTTATTTGAGAGAGAGAGAAAGAGGGAGAGAGAGAGAGAGAGAGAGAATGGACACACCAGGGCCTCCAGCCACTGCAAATGAACCCCAGATGCATGTGCCCCCTCGTGTATCTGGCTTACGTGGGACCTGGGGAATTGAACCGAGGTCCTTTGGTTTTGCAGGCAGATGCCTTATCTGCTAAGCCATCTCTCCAGCCTGAAATCCAGTAATATTTTGATTAATGGCCTCCTTGAGGACAAAACTCTTTTCTACCAATGGCTCTATTAGAAAAAAAAAAAAAAAAAACCTCAAGCCAAAACCCACTCATAAATCATGCAAAAAAAATAAAAGTTTCCAACGTCACAGAAATAGCTCAAGTGCAAGCTCTATTTGTCGTTGGTTGGGTGTTGATAAATAGGGGTCGTCGTGAGCAGAATGCCAACAGCCAAACTTTATCTACAACTGCAAGCCCGTCTCACATGAATCTGTGACCTTTAGGTCTATAGATTTGCTAACGTATGTGCGCTGGAGCTGTCAGCTCTGACTGAGTGGGTTTGGGATGTTTTAACCATGAAGAGGTTACTGCAAGTTATTACCAATCAGTATCATTTTCCAAGACCACCCCACACCCGAGCTCACTCCCGGGGAGGGGCCCTAGTGCTAGTGTGTGTTTGTAAGTCACTAAGTGAGAGTGGAGGATGCTACATCACACCTGATTTCTTTCTTTTACAGTCTGTGAGTTGCCCTGTCCCTCTTTCTGGCTCCCTGCACATGATCCCCTTTCTATTCCTGAATACACATATGCACACTCTCATGGTTTTAGAAGTACATTTAGTAAGCACTTAATTTTTTTTTTTGAGGCAAAATTTCACCTAGTCCTGGCTGACCTGGAATGCACTCGGTAGCTCTCAGCTGGCCTTGAACTCATGGTGATTCTACCTCAGTCTCATGAGTGATGGGACTGTCGGTGTGCACCACCACACCTGGCAACACTATTTATTTATTTATTTATTATTTATTTATTTATTTATTTTTTAATTAACAACTTCCACGATTGCAAACAAGATCCCATGGTAATTCCCTTCCTCCCCTCACTTTCCCCTTTGAACCTCCATTCTCCATCATATCCCCTCCCCCTCTCAATCAGTCTCTCTTTTATTTTGATGTCATGACCTTTTCCTCCTGTTATGATGGTCTTGTGTAGGTAGTGTCAGGCACTGTGGGATCATGGATATCCAGGCCATTTTGTATCTGAAGGAACATGTTGTAAGGAGTCCTACCCTTCCTTTGGCTCTTACATTCTTTCTGCCACCTCTTCTGCAGTGGATCCTGAGCCTTGGAAGGTGTGATAAAGATATTTCAGTGCTGAGCACTCCTCTGTCACTTCTCAGCACCACGGTGCCTTCTGAGTCATCCCAAGGTCACTGCCATCTGAAAAGAGAAGCTTCTCTAACCAAAAGTGAAAGTAGAATTAATATATGGATATGAACATTATGAGAAGTGCATACTGGGCGGTTTGGTGAGCATATTTAGCCAGACAGATATTTTTATGTCTTAAATAATTTATTTGACAACCTGGACTATGATCCTTTCATTATTGATTTCTGCGTGTTTTCATGATAATGTGACATGTAGTCTGCCACTGGGATCTGCTTTTAGAATGTCTAGTTTTTGTCTGGAGTTATTAATTTTGGAAATTTCATACAAATGGAATACTACCACGTGCGACCTATGGTGCATTTTCTCTTTCACTTAGCATGTTGTCTTGAAGGTTCATTCATATTACATTATTATTATTATTATTATTTTTTTTTTTTGGTTTTTCGAGGTAGGGTCTCACTCTAGCCCAGGCTGACCTGGAATTCACTATGGAGTCTCAGGGTGGCCTCGAACTCACGGCAATCCTCCTACCTCTGCCTCCCGAGTGCTGGGATTAAAGGCGTGCACCACCACGCCCGGCATATTACATTATTTATCTGTACTTAATTCATTTTGTGGATGAATAATATTTCTTTCTATGGATATACTAACCTGTTTATCCATCCATCTGGATGAAGTTTCAGTGGTTTCTACCTTCCAGTTCTTGTGAAAAATGCTGTGAACTGATGTGCAAGTATTTGAACATCTGTTTTCTATCTTTCATTCTCCTTCCCTTCCTCTCTCCCTCCTTTCTTTCTTCCTCCCTCTCTCCCTTCCTTCCTTCCTTCCTTCCTTCCTTCCTTCCTTCCTTCCTTCCTTTCTTTCTTTCTTTCTTCTTTCTTTCTTTTTCCTTGTTTTTTGAGATAGGATAGGTCTCACTGTAGCCCAGGCTCACCTGGAACTCATTCTATAGTCTCAGGCTCATCTCGAACTCACAGTGATCCTTCTACCTCTGCCTCCAAAGTGCTGGGATTAAAGGCGCATGCAGCCATACCCAGTGTGAATATCTATTTTCAATGCCTTGAGTACATATCTAAGAGTAGAATTGTCAGATCCTGTGATAATCTTATTTAACATTTTGAGGAATTGGAGAAGTCCTTTTAACAGCAGCCAGCCCCAACATTTTATATTCTTACCCACAATGTACAAAAGTTCTAATTTCTCCAAACCATGGTAATTTCTCTTTCTCTTTTTTTTTATTATAGCCATTTTACTGTTAAAAAGTGATTTCTCTCAATGGGTGGTGGCACATGCCTTTAATCCCAGTACTCAGAAGGCTGAGGTAGGAGGAAGATCACTGTGAGAAAAGAAAAAAAGTGACTTCCTATCTTGTTTTTTCCTAATAACTGATGATGATGAGCATAGTATAAAGTGCTTGATGGACTCTGCCCACTTCTTTTTCATTAGACATTTCATATGTATTTTTTTTACATTATATATAGGTTGGATTTTCACTTTTTTGAAAGTATCCTTTATACCCTAAAAGGTTTTAATTTTGATAAATTTAATCTTTTCTTTTTGGTTGGTGTGGCTTATGACATCATATTTCTGGTGTCATATCAAAGAATTTACCACAGTCAGTTCCAACACCATGGAGACTAAACCCCAGTTTTCTTCTAATAATCTTATAGTTGTAGCATTTGTATTTAGATCAATTTATTTTGATATGATTTTTGTCTCTGGTGAGAAGTAGGTATCCAACTTTTTTCTTTTAAATGTGACTATCCAGTTTTCCCTGCACCATTTTTATAAAAGCAATATTTTCCCCAGTAAATTGTTTTGACATTTTGTTGAAAAAAATCAACTATTGACATAAGTATTATTTTACTATTTCATTTCACTTTTATTGCATTAGGTTCTATGTCTATCTTTTTGTCAATATCACACAGTTATGATTACTAGATTAGTACTAAGTTTTGAAATTTGGAAGTATGACCCCTCCAACTTCTCAAGTTTGTCTGTTTAGGGCTCTTTGCAATGCTACATGAATTTGAGGAACAGTTTTTTTTTTTTCATTTCCAGCAAAGGCCATTTAAGTTTTAGTAAGAATTCTTAATCTGTACATTTCTTTAAAAAGTACTGCCATCTTAGCAACATTAAAATGTTCATTTCATGAGCATCGATAGCTTCCTGACTTATTTCCTAAGTATGCCTTTTCCATATTTACATCTTCTTTAAAACTTTTTGCAGTATTATTTTTTAATTTTCCATGTAAAGTTTTCACATTTTTGATTAAATGCATTCATAAGTTTTATTTTTGAATGCTATTATAAATACAATGGTTTTCTTATGTTATTTTTCATGTGATTTATTGTTAGTAAGTAGAAACCTACCAGAATTTTCCAGGTCATTCTCCTATCTTGCAACTTTTGTCTATTAAGTCAGTAGGTTCTGGTGGGCTTTTTAGTAGGATACTAAAATCATACTTGGGTAGGTTTACATTTTTTTTTACCTTTACAATGTGGGTGTCTTTTATTTCTTCTTCTTGCTTAACTGCACTAGCTAAAGCTTTTAGTACCATATGAATAATTGTTTTGTTCTTGATATGAGGGGACTTTCCCACTGAGTTTGATGCTAGCTATGTGTTTTCCTTAAATACCTTTTACTTGCAACAACTTAAATTCTCAGAGCATCAGTTTTCTTGACTGTTCTTCACCCTGTTTCCCAACAGGCTCATTAGTTGGCATTTTCCAGTATTACTAGAATATCTTCATCTCCTCCAAGGTCCCAGCTTTAACTAGCAGCCTCCACAGTGAGCACTCCCCATCCTTCCTGGACCCTCTAGTCCTAAGCACATACACTGATTCTTCCAGATGTTCCTCATTGAGTAATCTCCCTGCCTCTGTCTGTGTTAGGTTTTTCTTTTTTCTTTTTAAAATATTCATTATTTATTAAAGAGAAAGAAAGAGAGGGAGAGAGAGAGAGAGAGAGTGGGCATGCCAGGGCCTCCTGCCACTGCAAACAAACTCCAGGTACATGCACCACCTGTTCATCTTGCTTTATATAGGTACTGGGGAATTGAACTTGGATCCTTAGGCTTTGCAGGCAAATGCCTTAACCGCTGAGCCATCTCTCCAGCCCTGTTTTTCTTTATCATGTACTTTCTTAGTAGTTTCTTTTAGGAAAGTGCCTTCTAATGAATCACTAGGCATGTCTTCCTGGCTGGGCGCAGTGCAGGCCACAGCAGGTGAAGGGCATGTGTTATTGCCGTGTGAGATAGGTATTGTCCCTGACAGTCAGCTCATCTATATCATTGCAAGAACGCATTCTAGCTCTGGCCAGCATTCTGTCATGCTTGGACTATGGTAATGGTGTCCTTTCAGTTCAACATCTGTGGTTGCTCCTTTTCAATCTTATCAGGTCACAGGCAGACCAATTCAACCATCTCACATGAACATGGGCTCAGGTAATAAAGACTTTTTAATAAAATTTGAGAAATTATTGTTATATCTCGCAATAATCTCAGACTCCAGAGTTGATGGGTTCAGTAGCTCAACAATGCCATCTGAAGTCCAAGGATGTTTCTCTCTTCTGACATGCATTTTTCTTCAGACTGATTTCCCTTAAGATAGCTGCCTGTCATCATGGGGCAGCCTCCTTTCTTGTCCAAATTCAGTGATGGAGAGGGAGAGAGAGAGAGAGAGAGAGGCTGCTTTTACCTAGTATGGGATGACATATCTATATCTATCTATATCTATCATCTATATCTATATATAATATTATTAACTTAGATATTGGTGATCTTTTCCAGTCCCTCTCAATTGTCACGGTTATGAGTGGAATAGCTGAGATTCATCATAATATTTCTGTGCTGTAGGGAAAGGAGTCAAAAAATTCAAATTTCAGATGAAGTATAGAAAGGAAAATGAGTGATGTTCAGTTATCCTCCTAATGATCTAGAGCAATTTCAGCAATTTCTGGTGGCTTCAGACTCATATTAGGAAATCCACAGTTAGCACATAATCTTATACCATCTGTCTACATGTAGAATCTCTTGTTACTTTCTTTTTTAAAAGATTTTATTTTATTTATTTATCTGGCTTACGTGGGACCTGGAAAATCGAACCTGGATCCTTAAGCTTAGCAGGAAAGTGCCTTAACTGCTAAGCCATGTCTCCAGCTTTCTTGTTACTTTCTGTCTCAAATTTCCCTTCACTGTCTCATCTATGACAAAAACAAAACAAAACAAAAAACAAAAAACCCTCCACTCTCAGGATTGGTTCCCCTGTTCTCCTGTCTACCTTAATAGCTCACCCTGGTACCTTCCCCGCTGGCTAATGCTCCTGGTTCTGTAAGTGTCAGCACACAGGTCATTTCCCAAGGGAAATTTTTTCAGTCACCCTTCATGAAGTAGGTCTCTGCTGGGCTGCCAACCCCAGCTGTTGTCTTCTGTGCATGCCCTCGAGTCCTCCTCTCCTTACGAACCATGAAATGCATTTTGTAAATAAATATTTATTTGTATGTTTGTCCAATGTCTCCCTTACTACCTGGATAAGGGATCCCTGGGACTGAAGTCACACTGCTAAGACTACAGTCACATTCTCCCACATGCTGCCCTATCTGTACATTGCAGTCATGCTGTTTTCTCAAAAGGTCCTGCATGCCACCGTTTCCATGTCCTTTTCTTACATTTTCTATAAAACCTTTGTAAATCTGTTACAATGAATTATTCTCTCTTTGGACTGTCATCCACACAAATTAAATAATTTGTATCATCAGAATAAAAGGGGAGCAGTGATTAAGGAAAGTATAAGAATAGAAAACGCCATAGACAAGTTTTCCTCCTGAACTTCATATATGATTCAACCCAAAAGATTATCAGAAAGTGTCAGTTACTCATCCTCAGCATCTCATGTCATGCAGAACTGTTTACAGAGAACATGAAATTCAAAATGAGAATGAGGAACATACCTCACTAGATTCTGACCCCACTAATGGAACAAGCTCAATACCATTCTTTTCTTTTAAATATATTTTATTTATTTGCATGCACAGAGAGACAGAGAGAAGGGAGGCAGAAAGCGAACATGGGTGCCAGGGCCTTCAGCCACTGCAAACAAACTCCAAGTGCATGCGCCACTTTGTGCATCTGACTTTACTTCAATACTGCAGAATCAAAGTCGGGTCATTAGGCTTTGCAGGCAAGTGCCTTAACCGCTGAGCCATCTCCACAGCCCCCATTCCTCCTGTTATGGGGGCTTAAGTTTTATACTGTCTTGGTGAAAGTATTCCTCACAAAAATCTCAAGGATTAGAACAGTTATTATTGGAGGCTGGGGAGATGGCCTATTGGATACAGTGCTTGCTGTGTGAACTTGAATACCTACATTCAGATCACCAGACCCCAGGTTAAAGCCAGAAAACATGGTGGGTTCCCGAGGAGGTGAAGAAAGGCACATTTTCCAAATGGTCACAGACTAGCTAGCGTGGCAAATGCAGTGGTGAACCACAATAAGAATGATCAATTGTGCCTCGGAATGACGTGGAAGGTGCGCGTTGATATTCAAAAGTTGTCCTCTGAGCTCCACACACATACTCCAGTGCACGTACACCTGCACCTGCACTCACGCAGGTAAACACGCACACACGATGCTCTCCCACACATGCACACAGAAACAATTCTTATTTTTACAGGATATGGAAGAGCCTCAGATATTTTAAAAAGAAAAAAAAAAAAAGAAAAACATAACACAGGCAGAGGCAGGGAGATTACTCAATGGGGAACATCCGGAAGAATGGACTAGAGGATCCAGGAAGAATGGGGAGCACTCACTATGGAGGCTGCTAGTTAAAAGTGGGACCTTAGTCATAAACATAAATCTATGGAGAGCAACTTGGTGGGCATAATATATCCACTATTTCAAACAACAGTGGCAGCTTCCCAGCTAGGGCTTATGACCTCCCCAGCCATAGGCTTTTGATTAGGTTTTCAGTATCAAGCATGAATTCCCTGCTGTAGAACAGGCCTTGAGTCCCATCAGAGAGCGGTTGATTTCCCCCACAACAGACATACTACCATTACATCAGCTGGTACATTTTTTTGGCAGGGGGGGAGGGCAGAGAGTTTTATTTTTAGTTTTTTTAAAAAGTGATTCTTTCTTCTTGTTCTCTAGAGATTGTCACAGAGCACATCCAGTAAACACTGGTTGAATGAATGAATGAATGAATGAATCTTTGCTAGAAAATGAGATCTTGAGAGCCAGTTCTCCGACAGAGCAGCCATGCAGATCTACCCATCCTCGGATGACAGCAAACCTGCCTTTGAAGCCAGGACCTCCTTCCTGTACTGATACTTCAGTTGTGACTGATAACATCAGAGAGGAAGGAAACCATGCTTCATGTTGAGCTGTGAATATAACACTATACAATTTTTTAATATATAGACACGCCAGCCTCCCAAACGGTTTATAGAGATGGATTATCTTACTTTCCTTTTGGCTCTCCTCCTTATGCACGAAGGTAAACATAATCTTTATGTCTTCATTTAAAATTTCTGTTCTTTGTTTTTTTTTGTTCCTATTAGAATGTAACATGTACAGAATCTCTTAGATAATATCTCACCTCTTCAGAAAAACAAGGAATTACAAATGACAATTGTTAGCCGTGGGAATTGTCAGCCTCTAGTATGATCTCAATTTACTGTCTCATTGGGTCTTAGGAAACGTATCCATTTTCTATGGCATTATAAGTTTAAACTGATGTTCTATTGTACATTTCAGGTCTATGTAATGAGGTCTTCTGGGACACAACTGTTCGGCTTTCTAAGACCATGGCTCTGGAATGCATGCACCCATTCATAGACACCTTAACTCAGCTGGAGTGGGTCAGAATGAAGGGCCAAAATAGAGAGAACATAGTTGTCTTCAGCACTATTTATGGCATGAAAGAAAGTGAAACCTACAAAGACAGAATTCACTTTCCAAACTCCACAATGACACCAGTGAATCCAACTCTGTTTTTCCGCAATGCCTCAGAGGCTGACGTCGGCCTCTACTCTTGCACGCTTTACATGTTCCCGTTTGGAGTCTGGACAAAAACAATACAGGTGGTCCAGTCAGGTAAGAGCAAAACTGATTTTCCTTTTGTCTACCAACAATATTTGCTTCTAAAAAAAAAGTCTGGTGCTATAAAATGCTTTCTCTTGTTCTTGTGAGGTTTTCTAATGCCATTTCTAGACTCTTAAGATACTCCTTACACAATATAGTTTCAAAGGAGTGATGCTGTGAGTAAATTCCATGTTTCTTCATTGTTGTGATTTCCCAGTGGAAGAATCTCAAATCCATACAATGTGGGAGGAAGCGCAGGGTTTATATGGTGTTTGTGATGAATGAGCCTAGATTAAACCAATATTGGATTCAGGGGCCAGACACCTTCTCCCCAAGTTTTATCTCAGCAGGGTGTTACCATGTCCTTTTGCTGGGCAGTCAGAACCTGTCTCAATCCCTGCGTGTTTGACATTTACTCTACATAGCGTCCTGAGTTTATTAGTGAAACATTGGCTCCGTCCTCACCCCAGCTACTTTCTCCAGAGGTTGACAGCTGTCATGTCACAAAGAGACCAGTGATTTCTCAGAGTGTTTTCTGCTGTATGTCCCAGTGACTGTGGTTTGGTCCTTCTTGTCAGGGCCACATGGAGTGGGCATGGCATGTTGATAAAGCTTGCGTTTTATTACCATTGCATTCTCTATAAACTTATGTTAGTAGCTCAGTCCCTCTGAATCTTGAGTTCCTAAACAGTAGATTGGTTATAATAATACATTTTTTTTTGTTGAATTGGCTGAGGAATAATATATTTAAAGAACTTGGCTCATGGTCATCAGAGACTAGAGTATTTCATCTTTGTTATTACTGTGATTTTATATGCTTCTTTTTTATAGTACTGGGGATTGAACTCAGGTCCTCATGCATTCTAGGCAGGCATGCGACCACTGAGATATATTCCCAGCCCACCCCTCCCCCGCTTTTTTACACTTTTTACGCTGAGACAGGTCTCTGCAGATTGTCCCCTGCTAGCCTTGCCGTCCTCCTTCTTTAGCCTCTCGACTAGTTGGAATGAGAGACCCGCCCCTCCCCTAAAGCCTGGCTTTTGATACAAAACATTCAATGACAAAATTTTCAGAAATCAATGAAAATAAATTGTTTTGAAATCATGTGTTTCTTGATCTCCGGCCCTCAAATCATTTCTCACGGACCTATGGAGGACCTATATATGAGAATATTTTATGTGCCCTCTGATGTGGTGCTTGATTTTTAAGGGATATTATTTTAAAAAGAATAATTACAGGAACATATGAGAACTATCCAATGGTGAGGAGGCAAGAAAAATTTCAACATGTGTAGTGTTTTCCTTTCTCTTGGATACAAACTAAATTCTAGACTAATTTCATATATGTGGCCAAAGAAGCAAACTATCTTTCTGTTTTGCATGCATATGGTGTGTGCATGTGTGTGTGTGTGTGTGTGTGTAGCATACGTGTGTATGTGTGTGCTTGTACATGTGGGTGAATATGCATGCCCAGAGTTCAATGTTGGATGAATTTCTCAGTTACTCTCCCCTCATTTTTGATGTACAGTCTCTTGCTGAACTAGAAGCTCATCTATTTGGCTAGACTAGCTGGCTAGTCATCTTATGCCTGCCTCCCCAGCACTGGAACTACAAGCATGCACCTTATGCCTGGCTTTTATATGAGTCTTGGGACCTGAACTCCGGTACACATGCAAGTGCAGTAACCACATAACCAACTGAGCCATCCCCCCGCCCCCTGCAAAAACATCTTTAAGCCTTTATCAACATTTTATTTTGTCAATGAACAAGTCATTTTTCATTGTGTGCAGATGCCTCTTGAATGCTGTCTGCTAGTTTTGGATGTACTTTTTACTTTATTCAGTCTTCCAAGTGAGGGAAAGAATTGATACATAGTAGTTAAAATAATGCAAGCCACTCCACATGTGACCCCAGCCTCCAGGGATGGGGGTAGGGTGGGCATGCTCCCTCACTTCCTTGCATGGCTAGCTAGCATCTGTAGTTTTTGTCACATTATGTATTTCCATTTCTGTCAAAGGACAGTTGAGTGGACACAGGTGGCCTGGCCTTTTCTGAATGGTTAGGATGGAGAATGGAGCTGAATTGTTCAGTTGATTGCCTCATCAAGGTAGGGGTTTTAGGATCATGTGGGAGCAGTTTTGACGAATATCTTTCTATTTTTGTGGTTCCCATTAGCTGCTTTTTTACTTTTCATGGTGAGCTAAGGAGAAAGTTGTGACCTTTTTCAAACCCAATGCTGAGGTATTCCATCATTCACCAGCCACCTAGCTCAGCATCTGATTTGAATTCATCATGATGGTATCCTTAAGCATGGCTTGTTGCTGTGTTTTCAACTTCACTTATATCATTTTTATGTTGTATTTTTACATTTTTATTTATTTGCAAAGAGAGAGGAAGAGAAAGAATAGGCATACCTCTTGCAACAGAGAAAGAGAAAGTGTGTGTGCGTGTGTGTGTATGTGTGTGTGTGTGAGAGAGAGAGAGAGAGAGAGAAAGAGAGGGAGAGAGAGAAAGTAGGCATACCAGGACCGCTTACGATTGTAAACAAACTCCAGACATATGCACCACTCTGTGCATCTGGCTTTACGTGGTACTGGGGAATTAAACCCAGGTTGTTGGGTTTTGCAAGTAAACACCTTTAGCTGCTGAGCCATCTCTCCAGCCCTCACTTATATCTTTGAAAAACATATTGATGTAATGTCCCAGGGTGGATGGTCTAGCCTATTTTGAGACTTAGTGGGCTTAAGTTTTTTTTTTTAAAGGATGATAGTGAGTTTAAACATTATATTAGTTGTATTTCAAAAATCTATCTTGACCTTTACCTAAAAGTTTTGTTTTGTACTTAGTTAACAACCTATACATAATGTATTTTATATAATACAAAGGGAGTGATGATCATTTAATACTAGACTTTTTAAAGAAAACAGAAATCTGGGACTTAGGGAAATGGCTCAGTGCATAAGAAGGCTTGTTGTACAAACACATGGTACTGGGACGGCCTAGACCATCTTGAATTTGATCCCCAGTACCCACATAAAGATGCTGAGCATGGCCACACATGCCTGAACCCCTAGTCCTGTAGGTGGCAGGAGCAAGAGAAACCCTGGGCACACTGGTCAGCCAGTGTGACAGAAAGCATGACAACTACTGACTCAGAGAGAGACTCGTTTCCCAAGGAGACAACATAGAAGAGTGATGGCGGAGGGCACCCCACATCCTCCTCTGTCCTGTGCACACATGTACACAGCCTATACACACACACACACGATAGAAACACATTCTGTACGTGCAACATACCACACATACCACATATACACATGTGCACCAGAGCAAATGCAGAAATTCTGATGTGTAAAATTGGTTTTAAGAACTTCACACAGGCGAAGGAGTGGAGGCATGTGCTCTGTGAATATGGACTTTTACTGTTCTCTCGTAGTTTAGTGTTGCTGAGGAATCTTTCTTCTCAGTGTCTTACATAGATTTCCTTATTAATCACCACTGGAAAGTTTGACTATGTATACTACCCTCGTTTTGAAGGTTGGGACACTAAGATGTAGAGAAGTCTACTGGCCTCTCTAAGGCCTCACCCAAACCCCATGTGTGTCCCACTGGATAATATTGTGGTTACATATTAAATGATAGCTAGACAGACATGAGCTCCCTTAACCATCAAAGGAGGAGATGTTGGCCATTATATATTCTGTCTCTCTTCTTACCCTTAATCTTTCAGCCTATAGTTAAATAAATTAGAACTTTTATTCTGGATAAATGGTATGTTTAGTGCAAAATTCTCTAAAAATGTTACATTAGCTTCAAAATTGAATAGTTTTTAAAATTAGTAACAGCTTTAGACACTCTAATAGTAATAATAGCTGCATTATTTTACCTAATCCATGGGAAAATATACCAAAATGACATAGCTGATAACACCTAAATAATCCCTTTATCCCTGCGAGAGGGGCTTCAGGTCCATTAGTGGTGTAGCCACTGGTAAGTGGCCACTTTCATGGTAAATCATTTACTCATAATCCTTCAAGCAGCCCCAGTTTAACACCATGCATGGAAAATGCATGGAAGTAAAATGAGGATTAAAGGGAAGAAGAATGTTAGTGGAGGGGGAGGGAGGCCTAAGAGGATACTTGGAGAGAAAAGATAAGATTGCATGAAATGTATGAAAATGTCAAAAATAAATTATTTTTTTAAACCACCCCTTTAACAACATTAAATAGACATCCTGTGATATACTTTTTGACATCTTGTGATAGACTTTCTGGTGATACACTTTTCTCCTGTATTTCTGACCTTAGTAGTTAGTGGAAGTAAGTGTATTTCTATTTGTAGAAATATCTCCACCCCAGGCTGGAGAGATGGCTTAGTGGTTAAGCACTTGCCTGTGAAGCCTGAGGGCCCAGGTTTGAGGCTCGATTCCCCAGGACCCACATTAGCCAGATGCACAAGGGGGCACATGTGTCTGGAGTTCGTTTACAGTGGCTGGAGGCCCTGGCACGCCCATTCTCTCTCTCCATCTGCCTCTATCTCTCTGTTGCTCTCAAATAATTAAATTAATAAAATTAAAAAAAAAGAAATATCTCCACCCCTTCAAATGGATGACCCATTCAAAATATTCACCTAACTTTTACTGGGTCCTTACTTTGCATGAAATCATCAAATGTCTCCCATAAGGCTAGTAAATATTCTGCCATGCTGAGGTAACATTTTCATCACCTAACTGAAGGCTCAGTGATTCTGGGCTCTTCACTAACTTGTTCAAGTTTGCCAGGTCACAGTGGCAGGGGAATCCTGTTGATATTTCTGAAGGGCCAGAAATGAAATGAAGGGTTGTGTGTAGGGGGGGGGGTGGTTGACTCCAGCAGAATGAATCATAGGGGCTCAAAATAGAGAAAGTCATGCAGGGCATTGGCGAACTGGAAGCAACTTATTAAGTTGGAAGAGATGTGAAGGTGGAAGGAAAGGGGATGGAGAGGGCAGGATATCTGAGGGTACTCATGGCAGAGAAACGCATGGCAAAACTCATACTGGTAACAGTATAACTAGGGCAGAGTGTGGGCACACAGTGGGTTTTATGCTTGGCCCTGAGGCAATTTTCCTCCATGAGGGGTGGCCTGACAGGAAGACACTGTGAAGGTGACACCCTGTGATCTTGTGATGTTTTGGGGTCTTGGGTAAGGATTTAATAAAGAATATTTCATGCTTAAAAAAAAATTCAGTCATCAAGGAAGCAGCACGTTAGAGAGAACACAGAAAATTAACCACAGCCCAGACCTAGACATGCTTAGTGCAGTTTAAAGTTCTGTATCTATATTATGGATTGTGGGACATCACTGAATATTTTAGCTTAGGGAGAAACATACAACAAACCATTGTTTTCTTTCTGATTTTTTTTTTTGTTTGTTTTTTTTGGTTTTTCGAGGTAGGGTCTCACTTTAGCTCAGGCTGACCTGGAATTCTCTATGTTGTCTCAGGGTGGCCTCGAACTCACGGTGATCCTCCTACTTCTGCCTCCCGAGTGCTGGGATTAAAGGCATGTGCCACCACACCTGGCTGTTTCTGATTTTTTTTTAGGTAAGATTAAACTAGTTGTAGCCTTATAGGATGGGAAGATTTTAAAAGCAACCTAAACAAGTGGGATTCTATAAGCTGGAACACGTGTGTACTGCTGGTGGGAGTACAAATTGGCATTTCTATTAGATTATCCAGGGGTTTTCAGAGAAACAGAACCAATTATATATATATATATATATATATATATATATATATATATATATATATATATGTATATATATAATATTATATATATGAAGAGAGAGGAAGAAAGAGAATTTATCATTATGAATTTCATCACGCAATTGTGGAAGCAAGCAAGTCCAGCCCTGCAGTGGGCCTGGAGAGCCAATGGTACAGACAAGCCCAGAGCAGTGTTCAGGAGAGTCCTTACATGAGGAGAAAGTCTTTGTTGCATCCAGCTCTGTGATTGACTAGATGAGAGCCATGCTTATTGTGTAGGACAATCTGCCTACTCAAAAATTCACTGCCTTAAATGTTAATCTCATCGAAAACATATGCACAAAAATAATGAACCATTGTTATCTGTAGCAGTTACTTTTCTTGTTGCTGTGGCAAATATCTGGCAGAAACAATTTAAAGGAAGAAAGGGTTTATTTTGTTTCAATGTTTGAGACCACATTCCATCACGGTGGCAGAGCTTAAGGCTCATCCAGTCCACAGTGGGGAAGCAGAGAGCAATGAATGCTTATATTGAGCTAGCTCTTGCCTTTTCATCCAGTCCAGAGCTGTAGCCCATGGAATGAGGCTGCCCATAGTTAAGGTAGATCTTTCCAACTCAATCAGCCTCATTTAGAAAATCCCACACAGACATGCCCAGATATTTGTTCAAATTTGCAACTATGATTAATCATTACGATATCTGTTTTTGGAGAACCATGCAACATTATCTGGTTAGAGAATCATATGTGTTGTTTTCCAATAGTTCTATCTTGCTTGATATTTCAAGGACTTCCTATGTGAGGTAGAAATTCTGAACACTATTTATAATGACAGTGATTGTAATTGCAAAACTTGGGAAGATCCCAACCACTGATCACGAGAAGAATAGACACCTACATAGGTGTGGTTGATCCAACAGGAAAGTTGGAATCTCTGAAAAGGAACTGCTCATCACCATGCCTACAAGTAGGGTTGAATCTCACCAAAATTATGTTGAGGAAGCAAGTATAGTATGAAAAATGACAGACAATAGCATTCCTGTCCTTTCAAGTTTAGAGACATACAAAACTGAACCTGTACATGGTTCAGAAGTATAAACACCAGTGAAAGAACTACAAACAATACAGTTTCAGAGCAGGAAGCATCTCAGCTTGGGAGAGGCCACCAGGTCGTTAGAGTACATAGGCATGGTCATATTAATACTAAAGGTGTTTCATTCACTATTTCTCTACAAACAGTTATGTGCCATTTCTTTAGAGTCTATCAAACTACTAGTAAAATGGCAAAGAATATATGATAGCAATTTTAGGCCAATTTGAGGATTCTTGCTTTAGATAAGCCTCAGCATTTCATTCTGATTTGGCCTGGAGGTCAGTGAGAAGGAAGGTGAAACAATGAATCAAATTTTTATGATCCAAGGACTTGGGCAATGCTGGCTTTATAAAAAGAAAAGAAGATGGGGAGTCAGGATACCTCCCTGGCAGAAAAGAGAAGACATCAGCATTTCAGGTACACTGAGTCAAGCCTTTGAGAAAACACTGGCTGTCATTATGACTCTTCCTGATTCTTAAGTATTCTACTAGTTTAAGATGAAAATGTCACTTTTGAAGGCATATGAATGACCATCCAGCTATCTAACAAAACACTAATGGATAGGGGGAAGACAATGAAGGCTGTCAGGCAGGGATACATCTAGCTGAATTGCTACAGAATAAAATACAGCTGAGGTTTTTGAACACCTCTTCCCTGTGGAACATTTGCTCAGCGTTGTTGGACACTGTCCAATTCTTTATATTTCTTTTGTCCTCCTTCAACTCTTAGCGGTCCAGACAACCCAACCCTCTCCTTCAACTCTTAGCAGTCTAGACAACCCAACCCTCCTCCGCTGGTCTTTTTCCTGTAGCTGATCTTCACTCAACACTGAAAGAAGTTGCCAACCACAGTATCTGCAACATGTTTCCTCTGCAGTTATCTTGGGGTATGTGGGTGTTGGTGTCGGGTGGGTGCTGGAGTATGTTGGTGTCATTGCATAGGTTCCAGGGTGCATGGGTGGTGGTTAGGGTTGGGGAGAAACTTCATGCATGTAAGAAATGGTGCCTTACAGTCTCATGCCCATTTGAATTGCCATGGAATGCAGTAAACCCACATGGGTCAGGGCTCCCATACTATGTAGGCTTTAGTGTTCTTTAAACTGCTCCTCAAACGTTGGAAGCTATAGGAAGCCAGCATTGTTCTCTAGCATATTCTCAAGGAAAATTCTCTGGAGAGTGAGTAGATAGGTGTCAGTGACCTTCAAGGAAACTTTGCAGTATATCTGTAAAGAGATGAACTGGAAGCGGGCGGGAGGGGGGGGGGAGAATGGACAAAAGGATACATGTCGCATGTGAGCAGAAGGAGAGAAAATGCAGTGGGGAAGAGAAGGGGACGGGGAGAGAAAGGGGCTAGGCGAAAGGATGGGAATCAAGAAAACCTACCAATATTTGAAAATGCCAAAATAAAAATAATGAAAGGAAGCCTTTTAGGAATTTATCCAAACATTAAATTTTGAGTGTACAAGCAAGCAAGCCAGCAAACAAGAAAGGAGGGGATATGAGCTTATTGGCTTATAGGGTGGCTCTTCAGGGTTTTCTACGGACTTGCCCAAGCTAATGTTGTCAGCCACAAGGCTCTTTAGCTGTATGAAAGAGACTTGGTTTCTAAGCTATTCTTCTTGTCGCTGCTCTGTTTTGCTTTTATTTATAGGAAGTAGAGACTGTAGGTAGCGTGGTTTCATCTTGCCTTCCACAAAGTGATAGGAGACTATTTCTAAAGACATTAAAGATTGTGAAACGCTAAGAATTTTAAGACCATCAAGTCAATCCTTCAGGGATCAGTGCAAAATGAGTCCCTTGGGCAACATCTCTTCTACTTACTCTAGAATAGTTTTAATTAAATAACTCAGCTGATAGGGCCACTAGCACTTCCCTGGAGAGATTATTCACAATCCAATAAATCTCAATGTGAGAAAATTTCCCCTGACTTCAGCTGTTTAATCAACTTATGTCTTTAAAAGCCCAGTCTTCCTTATAATCTTCCCAGAAAGACCCATGTTCCTTAGGATGTGTGTATAGGAAGGTGTCTAGGGGAAATGTTGCAGCAGGCAATGTGCACATTTACTGACACTGTAGACAGCTATATGCACCATACAGTCAGGATGTAGTGGGATAAAGATTATAGCTGAGAAGAATGAATTCTGGCTATAAGTTCTTAATTTAAATGCTCTGTTTAACTAGCACAATACTGAAGAAGTTTAACAGCCTTATCTCAGCTGCCTGGGTTCTAAGTACATATCTGTGCCACTTCTGGGCATGCAGCATGAAGTTCTGTGTGCTGTCAACACTGGCATTACAGAATAGTGAAGGTGTGTGTATATGTGTGTGTGTGTGTGTGTGTGTGCATGCGTGTGCATGTGTTCTGTGAGGACAGGGCAATTTTCTTGATGACATATGGAGAATATAGAAAATTTTGGATCATATTTCCAAGTTACTTCACGAATGGATAGAGTAAATTTATTTTTCTTTACAAACTAGATGCTATTATTGGACACATACCTTTTCTTGTTTTCATTTAAGAAATGGCCAAGGAATTCAATTATTCTCTCTTGGACGTAGCTTTGTAATGTTTGCATGCATTCACAAATGAAACTATTTTATGCATCCCATTAGCTCATGACATCAGATTTCTCCAAGTAAAGATTATTGTTTTTATTTTTGTGGTGCTGGAAATTAGATACAGCATGTTGCACACACCAGACAAGCACTGTACCACTGAGCTACATGCCTAATTTCCCCCTTCTAAAGTATCCTCTTAAGAATCATGGTTGCCGTTTGGAATAGAGGACATTTATATAACATATGGCTTATATGCTCTTTCCTCTATTTTTCTTAAATACTAGATATGTTCTCTTAAAGAATAAACATTATTGAGGTGGACATGCATCCAACTACTGGAACTGATCCAGTGCTTCAGTTTTCATTCTTAGCATAGTCTGTCTGTTATGTTTTCAGTGAAAATAGCAGAATTAAAAGAATTAAACTGTTGCTGAAATGATACTTTGAGTTATAGCTTCTGTTGAATTAAACGAATCCAGGTAACAGTATTTTAAATATTTGTATAAAGCACTGCACTTTGAGGTATAGCTTTTGTTATATTGAATGAATCCAAGTAACAGTATTTTAAGTGTTTGTGTAAAGCACTTCTAAATTCATCAATATTCATATATATGTATACGTGAAATGAGTAAAATATCTTTTTGTTTTGCTAAGTTAATACTCTGGGGAGTGATATCCATCTATATCTGCCACTTGAACAAAGTGGCTGGGTAATCATATGTACTGGCAAATCTTGCAAAATAACGTTAAACAAAGCTTGGGGGAATTGAGAGGTGGCTAAGATAACTTCTGGTTTGGTGAACAGCTCGGACTGGAAACCTGGCATGGTCTGGGTGGGTAGAACTGAGGGCAGTGAAGAAGGTCTTCTCGGAAAAAGCATTAGGTGGAAACATCACTTATGAACCTCGTGAACTCGGGGGGCATATGAAAACCACACTTAGAGGCTTAGAGCTAGGTCAGAGGGAGCAAGTGACATTTTGGATGTCATTTAATGGTTGATAAGGTTTCAAAATTGTACAGGTCAGATGTTGGCCCGGGCTTGCAGCAGTGTGTAGGATGGTTGGGAGTCAGAAATCAGAATGATGAGAGAGGAGAGAGCAGGCTGGAGAAATGGAAGCCTGTGCTCCTCAACAAAGCAGGCAGAGCTCCCAGCGTGTGGACCACAGAGCAATCTGCACAGTGGTCCCATATAAGTTGTTTTTTTTTTATGACAAAGAAACCTTCCCATTCTAACTCCTCCTCTCCTTTCCTCCACATACTTTTCAGTATAGAATTACAAATGTCTGTCGTCTGTTGGCAGCTGTGTGAGGCAGGGTATACGTAGGAGAAATGCCCTAGTCTTTCAATGCAGTGATAGAACTCAGTGTCAGTGGAGTTTGATGTGGACACACAGCACAGGTGATGGTTGTGCCAGGAGTGGGGAGGTGGCAACCGATGAGTTATGTGGGAAGGAAGGAACCGGGGACAGGGAAGGGGTACTTTCAGGAACCCTCAAAGCACATTTGAGTTTGCCCAAGAAGGAAGCTTAGAACTTCTGGGGTTGGAGGCCATTTGGGCTATTACAGAATGGGACTCCTGCTACAGGGAAGTCTTGCTATAATGACACAGAAGCAAAGCGAATCTGTTGTGCGTAGCAGCAACAGGACCCTCAGTGGAACCCTGAGTGAGGTAGTCGAGGTGGGTAGTCCTGTCAGATGAACTGACCAAATGACATTTGATTTCTACCAGAAGAAGCTCTAGGTTAGGTTTAGAAGAGAGCTGGGGAAATCATTAACGTGGGCATATCATGCCATATTAAACATATGAAGGCATAGGGGATCAGGCAGCACTCTGCAGGCCAAAGAGAAGCTGTGGTGTGGCAGTGGATACCTGTAATCCCAGAATTTGGGGCAGAGACAAGTTCTTCCTTAGGGAAGGCGGCTAGCTAAACTAGTCAAACTGATAAGCTCTGGGTTCAGCGAGAGAGGCTTTCTTAAAGCAACTGAGGAAGACACCCCAGTCAACCCTTGTCCTCCACGAGCCTGCGCACATCCATACACATCCCCACACATAGGAACATGCATGTACACATGAACACACACTACCTAAACACAGATGTGCCAAAATTAAAAAAGGAATCCACTTAGTTGCCATCTTAATTTTCTACATATTAGATTTCTAGCTTTCAAAGTTCTGAAGACAAACAGACACGCCTGTGGTTTAAGCCACCCTGCCTGTGGTACTTGGTTATGGCAGCCAATCACAAGTGACGTTGTCTGTGGTAGTTAATGTTCACTGTCAATTTGACTAGATTTAGGAAACACACCTATGGACATGTCTGTAAGGGCATTTCCCAAGATGTTTAGCCAAGAGAAGGCCCGCCCTGAACGTGGGCAATACAAGTTAAGAATCTGCATCTCTCTCTCTGTGTCTTTTCTCTCTCTCTCCTCATTCTTTCTCTTTACTTACTATGAGGATGATGTGAACAAACACCTCGTATTTTGCCACCATGCTTTCCCCATCATGGACTGTGCCCCTTATTAAACCATAAGCCAAAACAGACCCTGCTCAAGCTGCTTTTGTCGGGCTTTATTTTGTCACAGCAATAAGAAAAGCAGTGACTATGTTGTCTGCATTGTTTTCCACTGCTTCTGCTTCTGCTGTGAAAGACCTTGTTGGGGACAGTGCTGTGCCCTCAGGAGATGTGCTCAGTAAGTCAGTGAAAGTTTGGAGTGGAAGGAAGGGCTAGGCATTGCCGTAAAGCATCACCTGCATCAACACAGCGCCGAGAAGCTCATAGGGGAGTGTCAATGTCATACGCAATGACACAAGGCAGAGCCACCTTTGATGAGTTCGTTTCAGGAAGTTAAGAAATATTTTTCTTGGGTGGTGACAGAGATTTACAGCACGTGTCTACTGAAGAGTTTTGAAAGAGGAGGAGGTCCCAGGCTGCTTTACGGAGAACTAATTCACATGAGAGCAAAACAAATGAAGGAGGTTGGAAGGACCCTATAGTAGAAATACCCAAGAGAATGACAGCTCAGCAACATAGAGGCAACTGGGACGGAGATCAGGGCAGATGTCTGAGAGAAATTTAGTAAATGGAATTGACAGCACCCACTGACTAATTTCTTTGGTAAGGAAAGAGGGATTAAGAATGACATCTAGTTTCTAAATGGCGAGGGAATGGGGAAAAAAAAGGCAGTGTGGCGAAGGCACTAGGACTCTGCATGTCTTTGAATAACAGGTAGAGGAAAGAGCTTGAGAATATAAATTTTGTTATTTTAGGTATTGTGATGGTTTATGTTGCTTGTTACCTTGACAAGGATTTAGACTCACTTGGCCATGCTTCTGAGGGATTATGTTGATTAGGTTAATTGAGGTGGGAAGACCCACCTTAGCTGAGGGTAGCAACATTCCATGGGCTGAGATTCTGAACTGCATAAAAAGGAGAGAGCCGGGTTGAAGAGATGGCTTAGCGGTTAAGGCACTTGCCTGCAAAACCAAAGGACCTAGGTTCAACTCCCCAGGACCCATGTAAGCCAGATGCACAAGGAGACGCATGCATTTGGAGTTCATTTGCAGTGGCTAGAGGTCTTGGCGTGCCCATTCTGCCCCCCCTTCTCTGTCAAATGAATAAAATAAATAAATAAATAAATAAAATATTTTTTTAAAAAAAGGAGAGATCGTTTTGAGCTCTGGTATTTACCACTCTCTGCTTCCACACTGCTGAGCATGACAAGCTACCTCAGTCTCCTTCCAAGACTGTAACCTGGAACTGTACGCTGGAATACAGTGATGTTTGTCATGTATTTTGACCCAGCAATGAGAAAGAGTTAATACCATGATTTGCCACGTGATTTCATCTCCCAAGGAAATTCTAGGAGGTGAATTCCAGAAGACATTCTGTTTCTTTGTGAGACCATACTGCAATTTTTTTTTAATCTTGTTTGACTTTGGTTATGTGCCCAGTACCATGACATGACCTCAGTTTTCTAGACAAAATAGTGAGGCTCCCTGGTATTAATTTCATAAGCAATGTAGAACTCCTCTTTTGGGTAATACTGGTTGAAAAAAAGGTCAGTGTTTTGAAACATGGCCCCCATTTGCAAATTTAGATGCGCTGGTGCTCCTACAGAGCACATTGAGTTAGGGTTTATAAGTTAGATCAAGGGCTCATCATTCCTTAGAACTAACCTATGTTATCTATTTGTTCTAATGGAAAGTTCGGGGGCTCTCTAATTAATTTCCTCAATAAAATCATTCCCTCTTTATTCACTGAAAAACCTTTACCATCTATGCTATCATTTCTCTTGTTCTCTTTCCTGGATATCAAATCAAGGAGAACTTTTTGGCATGTCAACTTTTTTAGTAGGTATTTTCAAATACTCTTTTGGATTTGTTATTTATTTGTACCTTTGGGCATTATAATCCTCCCCAGTTGGTGGTCTTTCTTGCTTTTCTTTTGGTGAAACCTACATCAGACTGGGGCATTTTGACTTTGCATTTTAGCCATAAGGGGTTTTATTTCAAGCACCTAGCCCTTTAGATCTCTTAGAATATATTTCCCTTGGACTTTGAAAAATATGTTTTTCAGTATTCTTGGGGTTTCTTTTGGGATTTTTTACCTTTGAAATGATATATTTCATTTTAAGAAATCAGAATATTTGCATTTTATTATAGTTTCCATTGGCAATGAAGAAAAAACTTCCAGTGAACTCTCTTAACTTTATCTTTCTGGAAGAATTGCCTTTAGTCATTTGAATATGGTTGGTGCTTCAAAGTAGACCATAGATGTATCTTTTCCACTTGACAATGTAATCTACAATTCAATGTATTTTTAGTCTCATGGACTCAGTAACTAGTTATAGGTGCATACTGAATGTAGCAAGTCCGTAGCTTTTTCAGAGGAGAGATTCAAGGTAGAATGTAGATAATCTAACGATCCCTCAGACTTCCCTAACTCAACTCTCCTATCCATTTGGTATAGTATTTCTCTTTGCTCTATGGTTTTTGCTAGATAGTCATGGTAACATAATGGGGGGGGGTGAGTTAAAGTTGTTAGCAGCTGTTTAGATCTGTGCTAAGCTCTCTCTGTGGCTGACTCTGCATTTCCATGCCGTCCATTCAGCCCAGCCACAGGAGTAAATTCCCTTGCTGGACCCAGGTCTCTAGCCATGGGGCAGGTTTATAGTGCCAGCCAGGGAATTCACCTTGTGTGGAACAGACTTCAAATAAAGTCACAAAGCAGTTGGTCACTCTCATGACATCCATGCCACTATTGCCCCAGTGGGCATATCTTGCCTAGCAGCTCTGTTGTGGAATTCACACAGTCCAAAGCTGCATGGGCCTGGAAGCAGCTTTCCTCCTCCAAGCAGCTTGCCCAGCACCTTCTGGAATGAAGAAAGCTAGCAAGTGGGGAGGAAGCTTCCAGCTTAGTTCTACCTTAGTTCCTTTATGTCCCGTAACTGAAACATGAGGTGAATTCAGCGATAGGGACTCACCATGTGCCTTTGGTGGGCAACCAAGAGCAATGGTAGTAGCTTGTGTTGTTTTAGGAGGCCTCTGTTGCCTCCCTAACCAACAGCTCACTGAGAGGTATCTCCTCTCTGGTGCTGTCATTTACTACTAAACTGCGGCTTCCAGGAGCACATTTGTGTACTTACATAAACAACATTTGTTTGAAGACTTTTAAAATATTTGTATACATATATGCATAGATGTTTTTTATTTTTAGGTTTATTTACTTGAGAGGGAAAGAGGAAGAAAGAGAGAGAGAGAGAGAGAGAATGGGTGTGCCAAGACCTCCAGCCACTGAAAATGAAGTCTAGACACATGTGCCTCCTTGTGCATCTGGCTTATTTGGGTCCTGGGGAGTCAAACCTGGGTCCTTTGGCTTTACAGGCAAACACCTTATCCACTAAGCAATCTCTCCAGCCCATATATATATGTATAGTTTTGAAAGAAAAAAATTATATTTTAATTGACTTGCTGCTAAGGTTTAGATTTCCATAGGGTTTATTTACATAACTTCAGGGTTTTATTTAAATGTTTTGCCAGCGTGGTGATGTGGTATGCATGGTGTGTGCACATGTATGTACTCTTTTTTTTCTTGTTTATTTTTATTTATTTGAGAGCAACAGACAGAGAGAGAAGGAGGGAGAATGGGCACGCCAAGGCTTCCAGCCACTGCAAACGAACTCCAGACGCGTGTGCCCCCTTGTGCATCTGGCTAACATGGGTCCTGGGGAATCAAGCCTTGAACCGGAGTCCTTAGGCTTCACAGGCAAGCGCTTAGCCACTAAGCCATTTCTCCAGCCCATGTACGTACTCCTGTGGTGCTCAGAATGCTTGCTTGCTTGCCATGGCAGTCACCCAACGGCACTGGCCTCAGTAGAGCCTCAGGAGTCCTACTCTCTACCGTTCTTCTGTCTGGTCTTGCTTTGAGCCAGAGTCTCTTATACTGATTCCAGAGCTTGCAGAGCTCCTACTCTTCTTGGGTCTCTGCCCCCCTGAGGGACTGGGGTCGCATGCATGTGTGGTCATGCCGAGCTCTTTTACGTGGGATATAGAGATCTGAACTCAGGCAGTCTCAAGCCCCTTGCAGGTCCCCATGGTTGCGCAGGAAGGGAACTTAACTCCTGAACTCTCAAGCCCCAAGACAACTTTGGTTTTGATACCTCCTCCAACCATCCCCCTTTCTGTCTCATTTCCCTGCCCCTTTCCTCTTTAAACCTTTCCCTTCCACTATCACAACCTTTGACTTTCATGTCCCATGGGTTCTATCACCTCCCCCGCCCCCCAGAGAAAAAGAAACCTCCCCTTCTTGTTCCATTCTAGCTTCTTGGCCTGCACAGGCACTCCAAAGTATAGCCACCAATGTAAGAAGTTTGCAACTAGGGTCTACATATGAGAGAGAACGTGCAGCATTTGTGCTTCTGAGCATGTGCCACCTCACTCGGTTTGCTCTTTTCCGGTTCCATGCATTCTCCTGACAGTTCCATAATTTCATTTTTGTTTGTGGCCGAATATGTACCACATCTTCACAATCCATTCATTAGTTAGGGACTATCTAATCGAATTCCATTTCCTGGTTATCATGAGCGCAGCAGCAGTACACGTGGCTGGACACGTGTCTCTGAAGTGGAGTGCAGAGCCTTCAGGGCAGAAGCAGTGGAGCTGAGCCACAAGGAAGTTCTGCTTCCAGCTTGCCTGAGAACCCTCCGCACCCGCGTCCCTAGTCACAGCACCCGCTTGCATTTGCACTGACAGCGACTACGTGTCTGTCCTCACACCTTCACCAGAATTTATGGTCTTTTGTCATTCTGATAATTCTTTGTCTGGACTATCATCCAAGTCTGTGTCACGAGGGGCAATCACTCTGGAATTGGTGGTGTTTGGAGGGCTATGTTTTCTTGATCTTGATTTTGTTGCCCCCCCCCCCAACCCCAGCACACCAGGAAAGGTCTTACAATAATCCATCATGGAACTCACTCTAGCCTCAGGCTGACCTCTAACTCACTGTGATACTCTTGCCTCAGGCTCCCAAGTGCTAGGATTAAAGATGTATGGCACCATGCACAACTTAGTGACTTTTTATACATTACTGGTATTTTTTTTGTAGGTGCATGTGTGCGTACGTGTGCGTGTTTGTGCACATGTGTGTACTAGGACCTTTACTTCAGAGATTAGATCATTGGTTCTCTCTCTATATATTTTTTAATTATTTATTTATTCATTTTTATTATTAGATATGGACATATTTTGTATGTGACATCACATGTTGGGGCACCATCCTTTCCCTCCTCCCCTACCCCTTTTCTGAAGAGGCCTTCCTCATTGGGGATGCAGGTCAACCCCATGGGGATTGTGGGTCATGCATTCCAGGTGGTGGGAGGCAATGTCTCTGTGCAAAATGTCCCAACTTGTTGCTCAAACAATCTTTCCGCCCCCTCTTCCACAAAATTCCCTGAGCCATTCTGGGAACATTTTAAGTCTACTTCAGTGATGGGCACTTAGGAGTCTCTGGATCTCTGCTTTGGTAGGTATTGAGTGTCCTCAGTATCTTTATCCATCACCCTTGTGCTGATATCAGCTTCACTAAGAAAGCAGCACTCTTGCTCATTTCCCCAATTGTTCTGTGGTTTCAGCTGGGGCCAGGGTTTAGAGCACTGGGTCGTTTATCTCCTCAGGTCCAGTTCCCATCTGAAAAAGCGAAGCAGATTCTCCAGGGGAAAGTGAAGTCAGCACTGGTTAAATGGGATAACTATTATTAATTTAGAGAGAATTAAAAGGGTGTAGACCCTCTTATAGTCTAAGGTTAGTGGGAGCTTGACAGTGGAAAGCAGAATCATTATCTGGATGTGATTTTGACTTGTTTCCCAGTTCTAGATATGCTTTCCTTTCCGCTGAGCGGATCTTTTAGCCAATCCAAGAGCAGTTGGTTATCCACCATGGCTGTGTGCCACTATTGCACTTATGTGAGCATCATGTCAAGTTGTTTGCTTCTGAGTTTCTCGGACAGATGTTGGCTACTTTCCCCACTTGCTCATGTAGTGCCTTCCAGACTAGATGGGCTAATCTTATGGGGACTGGCTCTCCTCCAGATTCCAACCAGGTCTCTCCATGGTCCGTGCCAAGAGCCTTTGGTGTCTTCAGCAGTAGTGTCTTATCATTGGTTACATTTTTTAAATGTAATTTTAAATTTAGGTCACCTTCTTTCACTGGAGGTGTCTTCTAGTTCAGGAAGGACTGGCTTAATATAAGGTTGAGAAATCATCTTCTTCAGTTAGCCTGGTATTTAGGGCACCAGGCTCTCTCCCCAGTCCAACCCTTCCAGGATCACTGAGTTCAAGGCCACTCTGAGACTACATAGTGAATTCAAGGTTAGCCTGGGCTAGAGTGAGACCCTAACTCAACAAAACAACACAAAATAAAAGAAGAAGGAGGAGGAGGGGGGAGGAGGAGGAGGAAGAAGAATGAAAATTCCATAAAGGAGGGAACATGAGTAGAAGGTGGAGCTATAGGAGCGAAAGAGGAAAAAATTCAGGGGGAGGTGGGATAATTTTGTCTAAAGGTAGACTAAAGAGATAGGTGTGAAGGAAAGTTCACAGCTAATGTGGAATAGTTCTCAGAAGGCTTTAGGTTTCTGCAAAACGCAGTAAGAAGGCCAAAGAAAAGAGCAAGCTAAAGAAACACAGAAAAGAAAACGGACAATACCTCCCTCCCTCCAACATGCACGTGTGCTGGTATGCTTACGTGCACGCACTGTCGTGCCCGGACTTCGGCAAGATGGGTCTGGGGATTGTGTGCCTAGGAAGTCCCTCAATATCAGATTTCCAAACCCCTCACGTGGTTCTTGCCTACACCCTCCTGGGGAGCTTTCATCTTCAAATTTGTATTCCCCTTTTTTATTTTATATTATTTTTTTTCAGCTTCAAAGACACTTTTGTTATGAGGCTGGAGAGATGGCCTGGCAGTTAAGGTGCTTGTTAAGGACACAGGTTTGAATCCCTGGCAGCTACTTAAGCCAGATGCACAAGGTGGCACATGCATCTGGAGTTCATTTTCAGTGGCTAGGGGCTCTGGCTTGTCCTCTCTCTCTCTCTCTCTTTGTGTGTGTGTGTGTCTGCCTTTATCTCTCTCTCTCCAATAAATAAATAAATAAATAAAATATTTTAAAAGATTAAAAAATACTTCTGTTATATTGAGTGCACATCACATGCACAAAAATGTACTCTTTCAATTGGATTTAAATTTTGCTACAACCATTTGATTTTTTTAATTAAGAACATATTTTGTATGAACACGTCATGTGTTGGTATCATCTTTTCCCTCCTCTCTGCCCCTATTCCACTGACAGCCCTCTTCAGTGGGGTTGCTGGTATTTCCCGTGGGGTTGTGTGTTATGAATTGTGAGAGCAGCTGTCAGTCATTGGAGGGGGGAGGCAATGCCGCTGGGTGTGACTTCCCAACCTGTGGCTCTTAGAATCTTTCTGCCCCCTCTTTTGCAAAATTCCCTGAGCCGGGTTGGGTGTGTTTTAAGTATGCTTCAGTGATGAGCTCTTAGGAGCCTCTGGATCTCTGCTTTGGTATGTGTTGAGTATCCTCAGGGTCTTTCTCCGACACCCAATGCTGATTGTCAGGTACAACATGGAAGCAGTACTCTTGCTCATCTCTCCAATTCCTCTGTGGTTTCAGCTGTGAGTTGGCTGAAGTGCGAGGGGTAGTTTATCTCCTTGGGTTTCGTTGCCTTCTGAAAAAGAAAAAAACTTTCTCCAATGGAGAGCGAAGTCAGCATAGATTAAAGGAGTTAAGCGCTGTTAATGTAGGGAGACTTTTCGGGGTGTAGCACCTCTTTTGGCCAGACATCGGAGAGCATGATCTTGATCTCCATAGGATTCTGACCTGGTTCCCAGTTCCAGCTATGGGTTCCTTTCCACTGAGCAGGTTACCTGCCATGGGTTACCTGTCAGGTCTGTGTGCCACCATTGCACTGGTGCATACTTCTTGCCAGGCTGGTTGAGTCTGAGAAGCTTAGACCCTTGCGTGCTCACACCGCTGTTGGTTTCTTTCCTCCAGTAGCTCATGCGGCGCTTACCAGTACTGGATAGGCTGTCTGGGGACTGGCTCTCTTCCAGAACCCAGGCAGGTCTCTCCCTGTTCTGTGTTTACAGGCAACATGTGGTGTCTTTAGCAATAGGGTCTTACCTTTTACCTCAGGCAGGTAGTCAATGCTTTGACAGAAATGCTTTGACAGAAGCCTGTCTTGTCTTGGGGACCTCATAGGTTTCTCTGATCAACAGCTCAATGTGGGGAGCAGCTGATTTCTGGTCCTGGGAGTTATAGGCCAGAACTAAATGTTTTAAGGTTAGGCTTCATCCCGTCCTCTCCAGGGTCCTTCTTTCCAGATACTCCCCCCCCCCCATATTCCTGTTTGGGGTTATATCTTTTAGTCTAACTTCTAGGAGAAAGGTTTCTATGGCACCAGTTCATTTTGGGTATAGTTTTGTGGTTATTTTCCCCCACTTCCATTTTACCTCCCCAGCCCCAAAATTTTGCTACAACCCTTACTTTGAAAAAAATTTTAATTAAACTTTTTATTGACAACTCTGTACATACCATTATAATAATCCCTCCCATTACTCCCTGATTTCAACTTCTATACATACCATTATGATAATCCATTCCATAACCCCCTATTTTCAATTTCTGTACATATCATTCTCATAATCCATATCATAACCGCCAGTCTTCACCCTTCTGAATCTCCCTCCCCCACTCAATACCTTCTTTCTTACCAGTCCTCATTTGATATAATGTTTGTTTGATTTTTTTAAATTAAATTTTATTTTTATAAAAAGTTAGAAAAAAATTAAAAACTTTAGGTACAGGACTTAGTTTAGTGTGGTGGCTTTAAATTGCATTTTTCTTAGGACTAGAGAGATGGTTTAGTGGTTAAGGCACTTGTCTGCAAAGCCTAAGGACCCAGGTTTGATTCGCCAGTACCCACGTAAGCCAGATGCATAGGGTGATGCATGTGTCTGGAGTTTATTTGCAGTGGCTGGAGGCCCTGGCATGCCCATTCTCTCTCTTTCTTTTTCTTTCAAACACATAAATAAAATACTTTTTTTAAATTGCCTTTTTGTTAAAGTCACAGTGAAGAGGGTAAACAGGGATAAGAGGAGAGGGAGTTTTTAGGAATTGGTGCTAAGAGACTTGAAAGATCATGTATCATGGAAGGGGTCTGAGTTCCAGCCAGTTTAACTGCAGTCCTTCATGCAGAGGCCCCATTCCTCAGCTCCCCAACTTGTCTTCCTGCAGTGTGACCTTCCTTTTCAAACATTACACTGCACCTTGCCCCTCTCAAAACTGCTCCTATGAATTTTTACCAGCTCTTACCACTTTAAAGCTGCTTGAGGACGGAACTAAGTAAAGGACTCCATCCCCAGGCATTTACTTTCAGCCTTGTATGTCTTCATAATGTGGCCAGAGTCTTGATTCCTTGATTTTTATTCATTTAATGGAGAGATGATTCCCAGCTTCTATTGTATTCAATATGCCTGAATAAAGTCTTCAGCTCTTCAATAATGATTCTATTTACCCTAGTTAGTTTAATGTGAAACACTATAGATATACAGCAAATAGTCAAGGCTTTCTTCCCAATATTGTAATTATTTTTCATAACTTATACTAGGTCTGAATGTATATAAGGAAAATAATATATCCTTTTAAAATATTTATTTATTTATTTATGAGAGAGAGAGCGAGAGTGAGAGAGAGAGAGAGAACGAGTGCCCCAGGGCCTATAGCCACTGCAAATGAACTCCAGACACATGTGCTACATTGTGCATCTATGCCTCTGGCTTCCATGGGTACTGGGGAATCAAACCTGATTCCTTAGGCTTCACAGGCAAGCACCTTAACCAGTAGGTCCATCTTTCCAGCCCCAGTATATCCCTTTTAGTTAAAGCAACTTAAAAATCATGCAATGTGTTTGCTGTATCACTAGTTCTACTGTCAAAACCTTCTAAGTGAACATTGATTTTTCTGCCTTTCATACACCATAGTGCATCATTTAGTAAGTGATAGCTGGCTGTTTATCATGGGAGGTTTCCAGTGTGTAATGGAACTGGTAGTAGTGGGCAATGAGAGGGTCTGAATTCTTAGTGGTCCCTCACTTAGGATTATCCAGAGACAGCAAACCAGAACACCCCAAGGAAACAAAACCCTCAAAGTAAGAACACAATCCAAACTGAAAACTAAACAAAAGGAAAATTTCAGAGGGGGAAAGACTCTAAGGAAATAAAAATGAGAATAAAGAATCTCATTGAGTCAACTTAGGCCCCTTAGCATCACATGGAATTTGGAGCGTGTAAAATTGGTGTCCTTAACTATGATTTGTAGTCAATTAAATTGACTAGTGAACAGACAAGCCATTTAAAGTCATTTTCAAAGATAATGAAAAAGAGAAGAAGAGTCTCTTGAGTTCCCACCAGGCACATGATATTTTATCCTGGTATATAATGATTCCCTCCTGGAGTGGGGCTTGTCATCATGTCAGTGACCTTGACTGGGGAGTTAAAAAGCTGAGTGTTCTGTGAGTTCGCAGCTGAACCTTCGGCGGAGCTGTTTGAACACGGAGGCTCAATGAGACAAGCTTAATTCTGACAGAGATGCCACCGTGGAGGAATGGGCAGGTGGACCTGCAGCGTGGTGGTCAGAGAGGTGCCCCAGAAGTTCTTATCCTGAGGTTTCCGGGATGAACACGGGCTTTGAAATTTTCGCTAAGCAGAACGGCCTGCGTGGAGTCGTGGTGTGAGTGAGAGCGGCAGACAAACAGGGGGTGTGCGGGGCCTGGGAACGATGGCGATAACAGACCATCGGTAGATGTGAGAGATGGAGCGGAGAGAGATGTAGGGGCTGACTGTGCTTGCAGAACTCTGTGAAGCTACTAAAATTTCAGGTTTGCAAGCAAGGAAGGCTACGGTTACACTTATAATTTGGGAAGGGCTGCCCTCTTATCTATGAGAGATTGGATACAAACCTGGAGAGCTGGCTCAGTGCTTAAAGGTGTTTGCTTGCAAAGCCTGGTTTTGATCCCCCATTATCCACATAAAACCGAATGCTCAAGGTAGTGCATGTATCTGGAGTTTTTTTTTTTTTTAATTATTAATTGACTTGAGAAGAGAGAGAGAGCGAGAGAGAGAGACTGACTGACAGACAGATAGGTACAGAGAGAATGGGCGCACCAGGGCTTTTAGCCACTGCAAACGAACTCCAGATACATGCACCTCCTTGTGCCTCTGGCTTATGTGGGTCCTAGGGAATCAAACCTGTGTCATTTAGCTTTGCAGGCAAGCCAAAAATCCTTCACTGCTAAGCTATCTCTTCATCCTGCATTTGGAGTTTTTTTGCAGCTGCAAAAAGCCCTGGCATGCCCATTCTCTCATTCTTTCCTTCCCTCCCTCCCTCCTTTTTTCTCTTTCCCTTTCTTCCTCTGCTTACAAATAAAAACAATGATAAAAACATTGGATACAAACTTCCATTGCCTAGTCATGAAAAGTGGAGAAATTGAATTCTCTGAAAACAACCATGTATACTAATTACCCAATGGAGCCACCTTAAGGGAGGAAACGTTTATTTTGGTTCATGGTTTCAGCGAAGTCAGTCCTCTCGAAGGGCAAAGATGGCAGAAGGGACACGCAGAGCAGGCTGTTCCCATGACACGTCAGGAAACAGAAAGCAAGCCAAAACTAGGGTCTGGCCCGGACGTGACAAGGCCTGACCCTAGCAACCTACGTCAAATCCTGCAGCTTCCTGTCTGGTATCTGGGGCACGTGGTGTCACGAGGTGAGCTCTACTTACTGCCTGGAGCATCCATTCACAGATGTGCTGTGTTTCTGGAATTTTCAACATCCTGGGGCTTCCATTAGAACTGGACCTTACCTTCACAGTTCCACACATTGGCATCTCATAGGCCACCTGCAGGGCATCCGGCCCTGTTCCCTATTGAGTGACCTGCCACAATTTCCGTAAGAACCTCTGTGTGATCCCCCGTGTTACTCCTGTAAGCCTTGCACTCTGCATGTCTGAAAAGCCAACAGCACATGGGTGGATCCAGGTTCTGCTGTCAGCTTTAGAAATCACCGAGCCACCTTGGGTCATGGCTGCACCGACCTCTGAAGGCCAGGGTGGCTGACCTAGAGAGACCCTTCCCGAGTTAGCTTTTTCCAGCCTGGTGCTCTGAAGGCGCTTTCTTTTCTCTGAAGGAAGAAACCAGTTCACGGTTTTACCCACAGGAGAGGTGCGGTGGGTGAGATGGCGCCCTCACTGTGTCTTCCCTGTTGCTCCTCGTACAAAGCACACGGTGTGAGGCTTCTCTTCAGTGGTGCTAAACCTCTAACAATTACAGACTCATTGCATGTTCTTTGTCATAAACATTAAATATGCTCCTTTTCTTTTTAAGTGCATGTTTTCTTTATTTTAATCATTCATTTACATACTTATTTTATTTATTTGAGAAAAAAGATAGAGAGAGGGAGAGAGAGAAAAAATGGGTGAGTTACAGCCTTCAGCTGCTGCAAATATACTTCAGATGCATGTGCCACCTTGTGCATCTGGCTTACATTCATCCTGGGGAAACAAATCTGAGTCCTTAGACTTCATAGGCAAATGGCATCTTTCCAGCCACTCTTTTCTTTTTTCTTTACTTACTTGACAGAAAGAGGCAGAGAGAGGGAGGAGAGAGAGAGAGAAGGTGAATGGGCGCACCAGGGCCTCCAGCCACTGTAAATGAACTCCAGATGCATGTGCTCCCTTGTGCATATGGCTTACATGGGTCCTGGAGAATTGAACCCAGATCTTTTGGCTTTACAGGCAAATGCCTTAACCACTAAGCCATCCCTCCAGCCCACTCTTTTCTTTCTTTTTTTAAATATTTTTATTCACTTATTTATTTCTTTATTTATTTACAAGGAGAGAGAGAGAGAGAGAGAGAGAGAGAGAGAGAGAGAGAGGAGGGAGAAAGGGTGTACCAGGGCCTCTAACTATTGCAAAGGAGTTCCAGATGCATGCACCATTTTGTGCATATGGCTTTACGTGGGTACTGGGGAATTGAACCCCGGGGCCATTAGGCTTTACAGGCAAGTGCCTTCCTTAACCACTGAGCTATCTGCCCAGTTCCAAGTACATGTTTTCGTACATCTCTGCTCACACTAAACCTAGATAAATGCATCCACCAATAACCATGCCACAGCCTGATCATGCTGTCTTGAAATTTCCTCCACTAGACTGGTTAGTCCGTTGCTTTGGCCTGCAGCTTCACTCACAAAGGAAGACACGTTCTCTTCCAGGAGTGACCTGTAGACAAGTCCCCAGTAGAGCACTGGTTTCTGTCAGAAACCATCAGCGCTCTGTGACGTCTGCGCTTTTTACACTGTTCTAGTCTTCTGAAATCCCCCACCTTAGACATGTCCCTTTAGCACTACTGATGGCATTATTGTCAAGATCCTCTGGCCTGCCGGGCGTGGTGGTGCACGCCTTTAATCCCAGCACTCGGGAGGCAGAGGTAGGAGGATCGCCATGAGTTCGAGGCCACCCTGAGACTCCATAGTGAATGGTCAGCCTGGGCTAGAGTGAGACCCTACCTTGAAAAAAAAAAATCCTCTGGTCCACATCTCCAAAATTAAAAATATCCCTCTCTAAAGTGGCCATCAGTACCCTTTGATCAGACATGAAGTAATTTTACATTGCAGCATAAAGACATCACTTTGATCCTGTGTCTGAAAGTATATTTGGTGACTGCAGAGAATATATATCTTCTGTGGGAGAGTCCTGTGTTTCAAGAAAATTAAGCTGTATGTCAAGCGAAGAAGAGAGACCACCAGGCCATCTTTAATCAGAATGAATAGAGGGAATGTGAGCCCTTTCACAAGGCAAGAAGAGCAGATCTTTCGTTTTCTCCACAGTCCGTGTGTTTAATTTGTGGGAAATTTAACTGAAGAGGATGGAGATAAGGGGATAGAGGGTTTATATGCGCAGAGTCGTTACTTTTCTCTGTTTTTAGTATTTTATTTATGAGGAGGAGGGAATGAGAATGGGCATACCCAAGGCCTCTTGCCAGTGCACATGAACTCCAGATGCATGAGCCACTTGGTACATCTGGCTTTATGTGGGTACTGGGGTCTCAAATACAGATTGTCAAACTTGGAAAGCAAGCACCTTTAACCACTGAGACATCTCTTCAGCCCTTTCCTCTATATTGAAATAATCTCACTTTGAAAACCTCATTCCGTGTTTAGAACTGCTCAGTAAACTACCTATCCTATTACCACTAGTGGTTAGGAATCTCTCCTGATTATTGATTTGTTCTGTCAGACTAAATCTCACTGTGAATTGCTCAGCTAAAGATGAAAATACACACTGTCTAGGATTATTTATTTCTCACAGAGATAATACGCTTTGTCTCTTTAGCATTTATTTATTTTTCAAATTTAGATAAACTCCCTGCCTTCAGTTCTTTAAAAAAAAAGTAGTTATTTGTTTTTCTTTGATATCAGACATTGTTTGAAGGCTTTTATCTACCTTTCAGATGATCCTTTAACTATCATGGTGAAAAGAAAATGTTTTGTCTCCTGTGTCATACCCTGGATAGCTGGATAGCTTCTGAAATATTTTAGATATTCCTTCTAGTAGATTAAGGTTTTTTTTTTTTTTTTCCTCCGTCATGTCTGAGAAGAGCTTCTGAATGCCTTCATGCAATGTTTGATATGCCCGCATTTCTCTGGTCTTTTGCTTCATCTCAAGCATAGCAGAGAAAGGCTACAGCCAGGGTTAGTCCTCCTTGAGGAATGGAGTGACTCATCAGCACAGATGAGGCCCGGCATTCACCTGACACAGCTGCTGAAGCCAGAGCCCTCTACACAGCTTCCCTTTAAGGTTAGGATTTGTAGTGGAGCGGTGGGGCTGGAGAGATGGCTCATCTGTTAAAGGAGGTTGCTTGCAAAGCCTGATGACCTGGGTTTGATTCCCCAGGACCCATGTAAAGTGAGATGTGCAAAGTGGGACATGCATGTTTACAGTGCCTAGAGGCCTCGGTGCACCGTATTTCTCTTTCTCTCTCAAATCCATAAGAACATTTAAAGCTTTGATCTTTTCCTATGTTTTACACGTTTCACTCTTTTCCCTCTCGATTTGGCTGCCTGGCCCTCCAGCAGCTTTATTATTTCTCCAATGTCCCCGCTGCTTCCTGGGTGGGTGTGCCATTACCATCAGTCTCTGATTGTTTACTTCCCATGTCATAGAAAACACAACAACCAACTCATTTGCCACCCGCCCCAACTATCACCTTCTGCAAGTAATTCAGTGTGGGGAGCTTAGCTCCTACCCATGAATCAACATTCCAGGTCTTTCCAGAAAGGTCGATCTTTCTGGTAAAGCTCCTCTATACTTTGGAAGTCCTGGCGTACACAGCCTCCGGTTCTGTGCCGAGTCAAGACTCTGCGCCCCTTCCTGGGTGGAAGTCCTCTCCTATTCCTTCCTTCACATACTCACATTACACTTGGTATTCTAATTCTCTGTTTAATGCTTTTGTTGTTGCTGTTGCTGTTTTTTCAGGGTAGAGTCTCTCTCTCTCTAAGCAGATAAAAATGAAATAAATTTAAACTTAAAAAAACCAGGAAAAAAGGAGTGACGGAACTCGGAGTCTAGTTAAGTGACAGGCTAGACAGAGGTGGAGGAAGGCTGACCTCTGAACTGGGTGGCGGGTATGAGGGGGATGAGATTTACAAAGACAGGGCATCAGAAGGAAATCATGTCACAAAGTGCAGAGAGCTGCAGCGCTATTTCGACATTTCTTCAAGCAAAAGTGTAAAGGATGCTCAGTGGGCGCATGTATTTGGTTTAAAACGTCTTTGGCATTCTGTGATGTACATGACCTCACTGGGTTCATAGTCTAGTTCATGAATAATACATTTGCCACAAAAGATTACGCTAAAGCCTCTAGTCCAATGAGTCATCATAAAATATTATTTTGTGGTTCAACTCTTGTCTAAATATTAAGAAAACATTCTTTTTAATGTGACTCTATGAATCAACCCCATTTACTGATACTTGTTGAAAAGACAAGTGCTTTGAATCCTCTCTTTCTGGAAAACGTTTTATTCTGTGCAGATTCATCTGACAGTCTACTTTCTTAAGATTCTTATTTTAAATGGTTTTAAAAGATAGATTTTCTTTTCGAAGTTCACACCATATCTCAAGAAGAGGAAAGTGGGATAAACAGATCACTGATGTCACTTAAACTATTCCCTAGATCTGAAGAATTTTCCAGATGTATTATTTAATTTTTGACTTATTTTCTTTATGTTATGTAATTTTCAAGTATCTCTATGGACAATAGATGTCTTCTAATGGGCAGCAAGGTTTTTAATCTTGTGGTATTTCACAAAGAACTAACCATCTTGGGGCTTTTGAGATTTCTTTGTATGCATCTTTTAGATGCCCTATTTAAGCCTCTGAGTAAATTGTTATGGCCGCTGCATACATTGAAAAGGTGCTTTGTTCTCTTATTACTCTACAGCAATGCGCCTCTGAAATGAATCCGCATACTGTGATAAAACTCCCCTTGATCGAGGCACATTAGGGCATACTTGTAATCGCTTCTACCGTGAGAGGACACATCCTGTGATTAGGCTCAGATCCCCAAATTTTATGGCTTTTTGTTTTGTTTTGCTTTTAAAAAGCAAACCCATAAATGTGATAAATGTAATTCCAGGATAATGGAGTTAGGAAGCCATTACTGAAGGCAATTTCAGAGGAAAATGGAGAGTGTAAAATGATGACTTTAAAATATTTGAAATTATGGAGGTGGAAATTAAATTGCAGAATTTAGAGGGAAGTGTGCCCTGTGTGGGTTGTGGGGGGAGGAGGATAGAAGTCATCCCTAATTTAGGGGAAGTGTTTAGAGTGAGATAAAAGAGCTAAAGAGAATGGCTAACATTGAGTTTAAATATTTCAAAAGGAACCATCTCAATTACTTTCTACATTAAAAATGGCACGTAGCAATAGGACATATAAATTCATGGGAGGCATTGTTATTTGATTTCTTTCTAAGTAGTCTGGAAAAAAATCTGTTGGTTTTTTAGCATTTCATGTTTGCTTTTAGTGCTTAAAAACTTTTTTTGGTGTGTGTAATATGTGGTGTGTGTGTGTGTGTATACACGTGTGTGTGCAGATGCACATTCCCCACAGGCAAGTGTGCACATGCAAGAAAAGACGATTGAGTGTTCTCTCTTCCTGCTCCTCTGCTCCAATTCCTTACCAGAGAGTCTGTCACTCCATCGGGAACTGCAGTTTCAGGTCTTCAGTCAGAATGGCAGACCCGGAGGCCTCACTCATTCTCTGTCCCCTGTACCCAATAGCACTGGGGTTACAGGTTCACACACAGCCTCTGATGTTTTTAGAAATTATTTTCTTTGAAACAGAATCAAAGACGCAGACAGTAAGTATGGGCATACCAGGGAATCCTGCCACTGTACGCAGACACCAGTGGCATGTGACACTTTTTTTTTTTTTTTGCATCTGGCTTTAAGTAGGTACTGGGGGATCAAACCTGGGTTGTCTGATTTGCAAAAGGTACTTTTAACCACTGAGCCATTTCCCCAGCCCCATCACTCGGCTTTAAAAAAAATATTTTATTTATTTATTTGCAAGCAGAGAGACATAGAAGAGAGACAAATCCAGAGAATGGTAGTGCCAGGGTTCCCAGCCACTGCAAAGAGACTCCAGATGCTTGTGCCACATTGTGCATCTGGCTTATGTGGGTCCTGAGGAACCTGGGTCCTTAGGCTTTGCAAGTAAGTGCCTTAATGACTAAACTATCTTTCCAACCTCAGCACTCAGCATTTTACATGGGTGCTGGGAATCAAACTCAGGGTGAATTGGGCTCTCTCATCCCCTCCTGCTTGTGAGGCAAACACTTTTCCTCACTAAGCCATCTCCCCAGACCCTAGTGTTTACATTGTTAATGTGACTTTGAGAAGCTTTTTTTTTTTTGAAAATGGGGATTCTTGCCACACTAAAAAGCACTTTTGGATTTTCTGATAATTACCTTGCATTGCATCAATTAGTTAAATTAAGTATGACCTCTTTGATCATCTACTAAAAAGGATATATGTTTCAGTGTTTTTCTCATTTATCCCATTACTAATAAGTTAAAGCAAGTGGCAGTGATCCAATGATCTCTTTCATAATAAATAGTTTATAAATCTCAACTATTTTCAGCTCATATTTACATAATGAAAAGTAGCCACATACCTCATTTTAAAAGAATAAATGTATACTTAAGCAAAGTATATGGAAGAAATAAGAATGAAGTATGTTGTAATAAGACAGTATGTATTTTAATCTGAATGTTGAGACATTGCTGTGTGAGAAGACAAAATGAAGTGGTAAACATGGCCCATCTAATTCAGAATTACTGACAACTATGGCTACACACGCGGTGGAGGTCTCTGTGACCCTGACTGTCACTGTCCTCTGTGCTACTGCAAACCGAATGACTTCTTAGAAAGTTCTGGTATTTTAAAGTGAAATTTTCCCTTCATTTGAACTGGAGCAGAATTGCTAGGAAAGTCACATTAGGCTACTATAGTTCAAAAACATTTTTTTGTACTTTTTTATGTACTTTTGTTTGAGATGAGGCAAGACCTTTTGTGTTACTAATTCTTTTCGTTGATTGTTAGGTTTGGCCTAGAGCTTAACATATCTTCTTACCTACAGTACAACATGTCTTGTGTCAGTTCCTTTAAAGCACGGACATTTCTGTTTTATTAGGAATAACAGAGTGACAGCTGAACGTACCTGAAATGATTCTAGTTGTCATTTTCAATTAGAAGGGCAAAAGGTTGGATCTGTCTTTCCCTTCCTCCTTTTTCCAATTTCTATCAGTGGAAATACTTTCCTAAAAGTGATATAGAGGCTGGAATAATGGCTTAGTAGCTAAGGCACTTGCCTGCACAGCCTAAGGACTCAGGTTCAATTCTCCAGTGCCCGCGTAAGCCAGATGCACAAGGTGGCACATAGGCCTGGAGTATGTTTGCAGTGGCTTGAGGCCCTGACACACCCATAGGGTGTCTCTCTATCTGCCCTTCTCTCTCAAATAAATAAATAAACAAGTAAATATCAGGGTTTCTCTTTTTTTTACACACATGTTCTCTCGTATGTGACACTCAAGAAAAACAAAAAAGGGCATGCAAATGTAACAGTGACTCTTGGGGAGTTGGAAAGGACTAACAGGGAGGAGAATAAGACAGACTAATGTCAGATGAATCTGATCAGAGTATACTTTATGAACTATGAAAACATCACAATGCAATGTACAAGTACATATAAATGCATGGAATGTAGACTACTTGTTTTCTAGTTGTGACTAAATCCTTGCTTTTCTCACTGTAAGAAATGAGAAACTTAGGGCTGGAGAGATGGCTTAGTGGTTTAGGCACTTGCCTGAGAAGCTTCTAGACCCAGGTTTGATTCTGCAGTACCCATGTAAGCTAGATGCTCATGGTGGCGCATGTGTCTGAAGTTCATTTACAGTGGCTAGAGGCCCTGGTGTGCCCATTCCCTCTCTCTCTCAAATATAATATAATATAATAAATATAATAACATAAAATGCTATAATATAATATAATTAATATATAAATGAAATGAGAAACTTAAGTTGTAGCTTAATTGGATCTTGTGATCTGGGACAAATGGCAGCATCCGATCCTTCAGGAATGTTTAATTGCTCCATTAAGGGCTTGCTTTGCTTTCAAACTCTGGCAATGTGCTTTCTAAAATGCCCCTGAGTTCTTTTCTATAATACTCTTGACATTCCCCGCATGCCCATCTCTCCCCTGCTGGTTTTTATCACCATTAGGAGTAGTGGACAGGGAAGATGTCAGGGATAGGTTACGTCCAGGGGGGATGTTGCATCTCCGCAGACAGCATTCACCCTTTATAGGCCCTCTGGTGCTCCAGGAATCTGCCCACCAGGACAGTCTTTCCTGTTGCCCCCTAGTCATTACAAGCAGGGCCACATTTAGTGATGGGTTATCTTATCCTAGTTAAAAGGAAATAGTGAGTCAGGCTCTCTCTTGACAGCTCTCATCTGTCAGCTCGTTGTTCTGTGTATACCACTTGTACTCAAGGGGGGTTAGAAATAGATTGTGTTGTCTGTGGCCACACCACCCTGAACGCGCCCGATCTCATCTGATCTCAGAAGCTAAGCAGGGTTGGGCCTGGTTAGTACTTGGATGGGAGAAATAGATTGTGTTTATTACAAGTGAGCAGGGTCAGTAGCCGGCTCTACTCTTACTCCTCTGTCCTGAGTTTTATAATCTATAAAATGATGTCATAATGTGTATCTCATCAGATTGCTATAATGTTAAAATGCAATAGAATATTCAAGGCACTTGCAATGTGACATGCAGATAATAAGTAGTCAAGAAAGCGTGGCTATTACCATAATTAGGTGACACCAAAGGTTAGATTATTATCATTTTGTCAGTGAGGATCATTTTTCTTACTCAACTGTATGAGCTGAAACTCCCTTCAAGCAGGGGTGACATCTGTGGTAGTCCTCAACTGGATTTTATGTCCAAAATTTTAAAGACCTTCGTGGTAGAGACATCTCAGTCATAGAATTCGTGGTGTTTGATTTGCCCTTTCTTGGATTAATGAAGGAAAAGATGCATAGAGAACAGAATGGAGACTGTTCTTAAAGTACTCCAGAGCTGGGGAGATTGCTCAGTGGTTAAAGGCACTTGCTTATAAAGCCTGGTGGCCCGTGGTCCATTCCCCAGGACCCACGTAAAGCCAGATGCACAAAGTGGTACATGAGTCTGGAGGTGATTTGCAGCAGGAGGAGGCCCTAGTGTGCCTATTCTCTGTCTGTCTCTCACTCATAAGTGTGTATATATGTATATATAGAGTAACTAGGGCTAGGAGTATGGCTTAGCATGTAAGAGCACTGCCCCTTGCATCAAGGCTTTAAAGGATTTGAGTTCACCTGAGTTGGAGTCTCCAGGATTCAAGTCTGGGCAGGGTCATGCATGCCTCTAACTGCAGTCCTGTGACGATCAGGGACCAGGAAATTACTGTGGCCCGTGAAAACCACAGCTTTGTGTTGAGAAAGAGAGTTCATCTTAAGGAAATATGCAGATGAGCGATAGAGGAAGGACACTTGATGTGCTCTTGGCCCTGCATGTACTTGTGCACATACCACACCATACATACTAGACACACCAAAAAAAGTAGGCAGTCACTTCATGACAGCATTGCTGAGTTTGGTTTGCAAAACATCCCACAAAGGGCTTAAGGTGAAGAAACTGGAGCTGCAATTTTAGTAGATATATGAAAACAAAGGACAAAAAAATTAAGCTTATTTCCTAAAATGTGATTTGGATATATCTTTTTGTGGGTGAAGTTACTTTGGCAGCATATTGTATGTGTGTGTGTGTGTGTGTGTGGTAGGTCAGGATGCCATTCTTTGGGTTCATCATTCGTTCTCCACTTAATTTGTATTCACAGGTACATGTTTTTGACTGGCAGCAACATGTAGGTATCATTAATTTTTTTCCTGCATTTTATACTAGATGCATTCTCAGCATTGACATCTTTGTTTTCGATAATTCATTTAATATGCTATATTGCTGGTTATTTATATTATTTCCAACATCCACTATTTCAAGTAATGTCTGATAAAAACATTCACATAATAATACTTTTTTGCAATATCTTGCTTTCTGGGATCTTTGTATAGACGTTTCCCCTTATGTATACCATAAAAGTTAAATAAAGATATTACTTCCTTTTCTTGCTTCTATACCTAGTTCCTTATTTTGAATGTATAATTACTCTAGTAATTATGTCATTTATTTTTTTGTCTGTATTTATTTATTTACTTGACAGAGAAAGAGGGAGGGAAAGAGAGAGAGAGAGAGAGAATGGGCGTGCCAGGGCCTCCAGCCACTGCAAACGAACTGCAGATGCGTGTGCCCCCCTGTGCATTTGGCCAACGTGGGTCCTGGCAAACTGAACCTGGATCCTTTGGCTTTGCAGGCAAATGCCTTACCCATTAAGCTGTCTCTCTAGACCTATGTTATTTACTTAATTGGCCCTTTGTACCCTGTGATACTTTCTGTTTACTTCCTCCTCTGGGGTTTCCTTCTTGGATTGCTTTCATTTCTGAAAGCCCAGATAGCTGCACTCATTCTGTTTTTTCAACATTATGATGTTTTTCACTTTCATTTCATCATGATTTGAATGAAATAACTTTGACCTTTCTGACCTTTCTTTCCTCAGAGGGCTGTGAGATACTGTCCATCTTTCTGTGGCTTGAATAGCACCCGGAGCTCTTTGTAGAGAAGGGATTAAAACTATAAATTTTGCAGTCCTGCTTGGTGCTTGGTGGACCAGAAGGAATGATCCCTGGGTATGTTTCCTTCAACAAACCTGAGAAGGAAGACCGGAACTCTTATAGGTCCTGGTATTGTCTGGTAAACGTACGATCTGTTGTCATCTTGGGAGATGGCTTCTTATTCATTTTCCTTGAAATTTATTGAGCAAATTGATGTGCTTGACATTGTGTTAAGACCAGACACCCTGCAGGTCTGTTGCTTCCCAGGACTCAGTAGCCTTTTAGAGGAGGGAGGAAAGACAACTGATAAAACACAGCATCCACTGCCGGCTGTGATGGTGCACACCTTTAATTCCAGTACTCGGGATGCAGAGGTAGGAGGATCCCCGCGAGTTCAAGGCCACCCTGAGGCTATGTAGTGAATTCCAGGTCAGCCTAGGCTAGAGTAAAACCCTACCTCAAAAAAAACCAAAACCATACAAACAACCAACCTCCCCCCCAGAAAAAGAAAAAAAAATCACAGCATGCTAGAAGGTACACAGTAGAACAGTGGGGGGCGGGGAATAGATAGCATGTCCTGGGATGGGTAAGAAAATGTTTCCCCCAAGTAGGTGGTATTGCAGTCGAGTTTTGTAGGATAAACAGTAGTCCTAGGATAAGGTTTGAGGAGAAGGCATTTCGAGAGACGATATGACTGGTACGAGATTATAAAGGTAAATCTAGTTCTTAGGGAAACTGAAGACTGCAGTAGATTCTAGAAGGACATGAGACGTAAACCACTTCTTTAAAGAATATGTGCTTTGTGAAATCAGACCCACATCTCAGCTGTATGGTTTGAGAATACATGTGGGTTGGAGGAAAAAAATAACTATTTTTATAGTCCCCTGAAAAAAATTAGAAACATTTTGCAACTTTCTCATATTTTTATCCCGCTTTGCTTGGAAGTCGTGCATATTTCTGTCGTGCATATTCCTCTGATACTGTGTTTGGTTGTCACAGATGAAATACATGTGTTTATCAAGTTTTTATTCACCATCACATATATATAGGTTTTAATGTAAGGTTTCTCCTGAGACTAAAACACAACTCTTGATTCCATTACTTTGAAAACTTTTTAAAACATATTTTTAATTATTTATTTGAGAGAGACACAGAGAGAGACTTGGAAAACGGGCACCAGGGTCTTTTGGCCACTGCAAATGAACTCGAGACACATATGCCACTTGGTGCTTCTGGTTTTATGTTGGTACTAGGGACATCAAACCTGGGCTTTGCAAAAAAGAGTCCCTAACTGCTGAACCATCTCCCAAACCCGTATATGAAAAACTATTTATTCTATGAAATGTATTATCTATTTATTTGTGCATGTGGGTGTGTACGTGTGTTTTGAAGGTAGTGTATGGCAATGTCTTTGATGCTGCAACCAAATGTCTTCCAGCTTTAGGTGAGTGGCTGGAAAATTGAACCTGGGATGGCATACTTTGCAAACAAGTGTCTTTAACCACTGAGCAATCTTGCCAGACTTTTTGAAGACTTTTAAAATTAATAAAAACTTCAAAACATTTTATTTTTTATTTATTAGAGACAGAGAGTGAAAGGGAGAGAGAGGGAGAGAGAGAATGGGCATGCCAGGTTCTCAAATCACTGCAAATGAACTCCAGATGCATGTGCCATCATATGCATCCAGCTTACGTGGGATCTGCAGAATCAAACCTGGGTACTTAGGCTTCGAGGGCAAGCACCCTAACTGTTAAATCATCCCTCCAGCCCTAATTATTTTATTTATTCACTTTGAGAGAGAGAGAAAGAGAGTGAGAGAGAGAGAAAATGGGCATGCCAGGGCCTCCAGCCCCTGCAAACGAACACCAGATGCATGTTCTACCTTGTGCATCTGGCTTACATGGGTCCTTGGGAATCACACCTAGGACCTTTGGCTTTGTAGCCAAACGCCTTAACTGCTAAGCCATCTCTGTAGCCCAAGAATGTTTTATTTAATTGAGAACCTTAGTATATGAGCAAATTGCAAATCGGTCATATTCCCCTTGGGTTTTACACTTGTCTCCTCTTCCTTGTCCCCATTCCATTGAGAGCACTCCTTACCATAGATGTACGTGACAATATGTTGATAATCTGACAAACCCTAGAATCACTAAGGTAACCAGCCACTGGCGGTTATGTTGGCTTCTGAGTATGTTGGCTGAGGTGGGAATACCCATCTTAGCTGTGGGTGACACCATTTCATGGACTCTGGTCCTGGACTACACAAAAAGCAGAGAGATGACTAAGCCACAGTACTGATCACTTCGTGCTTCCCCACCGTGGACTAAATGTGATCAGCTGCTTTCTGCTTGGCAATAGGAGCCATGTTTGTCTGTAAAACTGGCAGGAGTGATTAATAGCCACAAAATTTAGAAAAGAGCAGTTTGTATTTTGCAAATGGAGTAATTTGTCACGCTCGGTTATATAAAATTGCAAAAATAAACTAAGGCCTGTAATACTCAGTGGCCAAGAGATTGCGTCAGGTAGATCCGGTAGGAAGAGAAGAAAGATGACCCAGGCCTTGGGGCTGGCTGATGGAGTCTCAGGGAAGTTTTAGTTGACCATAAGGATGGTTCTGGGGACCATTTTTGCCTCTTCTTTGGACATGATGGTGTAAAGCCTATTGCCAGGTTCCTAAAGTCCTATACTGCATACTCCTTGCCAAGGAGGAGGATGCATATGACCAGAAGGATGAGGAAATGTTCCCGTGACATCTTGCATGGGAGCCAGAGTTGGAATGGGAAAGAGGCGGAGAGAGAACACTGAATTAAGCAAGGGTCAGGGTAGTGAACTCAATCAATCTTGAAGGTGTCCTGGTCAGGGGAGCAAACCCCATCCCTGCAGTCATGCAGGGTCCCTCTTCTGCAGACAGCCAGGGAGTTATGTGCCATCACACGTGGTTCCCCCACAGAGAGGACATCAGAGAGAACACAGAGAAGGCACCCCACAGGCTCTCGAGGCAGCATGGCGATTGTCCACGTCATGCCCATGTCCAGCCTGGCCTCTTCTCAATATTCATGGGGTTTCTTGTACCAAAGGAGTTTTGCTCAACCTGAAGGGCTCATCTTTCAGTGTTGTTGCGTATCATCCACGCAGCCTTTAATGCTGGCTTCATTGTTTGCCTTACTCCCTCATGGGGAACACAGATCTACTTCTTTCTCCCAAACCTTAGCCTTGTATCAAACGCGTACAACTTTCTGGAGCTATGAAAGCTAGCTGGCAGGATTTTTGGTTAATAACCCGTCTTCTAGGAGCAGCATGGACCACTTATTTTGGGTACCTTCATTCAAACTGTCCTTTTATTTTTCAAAATTCTATTTTAATTAGCTTATAAAGTAGTAGGTTTCTTTGTGGCTTTTTTTTTTTTTTTTTTTTTTTTTTTTTTTTTTTTTGGTTTCTCGAGGTAGGGTCTCACTCTAGCCCAGGCTGACCTGGAACTCGCTATGGAGTCTCAGGGTGGCCTCAAACTCACAGCGATCCTCCTACCTCTGCCTTCCGAGTGCTGGGATTAAAGGCATGCACCACCACGCCCGGCCTTTGTGGCTTTTTAAAATATTTTTATGTATTTATTTGAGAGAGACGGAAAGAGGCAGATAGAGAGGGGCGGAGGGAGGGAAGAGAATGGGCGTGCCAGGGCCTATTGCCACTGCAGATGAACTCCAGATGCGTGCACCACCTTGTGCATCTGGTTTACATGGGTTCTGGGGAAATGAACCTGGGTTCTTAGGCTTCACAGATAAGCATCTTAACCACTAAGCCATCTCTCCAGCCTTCTATGTGGCTTTTTGTTATGTCCCTAGCTTTGGTAAACCCTCTAGTACTCTTCTCCGTTCCCCTGCCCCATCCCTGCTTAAACTGTCTCTTCTTTATGCCTCCTTCCACTTCTATGACACATGTGTTGATTTTTGAATTTGATTAAGTCAGCCATTTCTATGTAAATTGAATTATGTAAGACCACATCTTTGTGTACATATGTGTATATTACATTGTGGAGATGTGCATGTATCCTTTCTCATTTTTATATTTTCAATATCACATCAATTGCTTCTTCATTACCTCTCAAATGTCATCTTCAGAAATGCCACTTGTTTGGGGATAGGGAGATGACTCAGCTGTTAAAGTTTCTTGCTTGCAAAACCTGTGGCCCTGGGTTTCAATTCCCCAGGACCTATATAAAGCAAGATGCACAAATTGGCACATGCAGCTGGAGTTTGTTTGCAATGGGCAGTGGTAAGAGGACTTGGTACTCCCTCAGGTCTCTCTCTCTCTCTCTCTCTCTCTCTCTCTCTCTCTCTATATATATATATATATATATATATATATATATATAAAGAAACACCACTTGTCTGAGCTCTACTAAAATAAACAGTGACATGTCAGAAAATGCAGGAAGGGGAGGGAAATGACCTAGAGTAATAGATGCCCTCGTTGAAAGACACTGAGTGTAAATAGTGGAGTCTCTTGAGTGGAGGATTCTAAGCAGAGTTTTTTCTGGAAAAAAAAAATATCTGTGATTGGTTGAAAACATTGATTTTGGTAAGCCCAGAGTCAGCCAATAGAATTCACGTAACTCTGCCCTAAGGTCTCTGTGGACACGGAGGCCTCTCTGGGGAATCTCTGAGGCTGGTTTTGGTCCCTGTTTGTTCTTTGAGGAGCTGTTATCTTTATGACAATTGCCACTTACCTTCCCTCCCCCTAATTCAAAGTATTCCTCATTTACCCTTTCTTTAACACATACTCAGTTATCCTTATTGAATGGATATGGAAGTGAGGGAGGGATAAAGGAAGGAAGCAAAGAAGGAAGGAAGGAAGAGAAGAAAGAAGGGGAAAAGGAAGGGAAGGAGAGAGAGAGAGGAAGAAAATCGAGTTCCACTGCCTCGTGTTTGTAAGCGATCTTCCCGTGTGACTCCCCCACATCCACACGTCTCTGCCACTTGCTGCCGTGTAAACACGACAGTGGAGCTGCTGGGGCAAGAATAACTTTTGACGTTTGCCATTCGCCTTGGTTACAGAAAGTCTTCTTGGGGCCACTTGTCCAGGGTACCTGTTTCCTTTCCTTCCGCTCTAGAAACAATCTAATGGGCGATTTCACACTGTGTGAGTGCCTGCCAGGAACTGAAATTGTTCTGTGCATTCTAACAAGGACATAAGCACAGGAGCTGATTTCTAATTGTAGAATTTGAAGCATTGGAAAATAAGATATTTAGGAGTCTGGGCTTGCTTGGTGCCTCTTTGTCTCTGTGAAATCTCATCTCACTCATGTGGAAAACAAAAACAAAAACAAAACCACAACACTGGGTATCCCTGTAAGCCTTCAGTGAGATGAGCAATGGCAGTTCTGGCTCAGAGTGGCTCTGTGACCTCCTGCCTGGGCGAGAGGTTGTCTGCGGTTCACCAGCCGGTGACTTACACGTGTTAGCATGTGCCGTGCACTTAATGCTGGAGCCTGGTAGAGACTCGTTAAACATTTATTGCCTTCCTTTAAGAAACAATGAACATGGCTTTAGGTATATTGGGCAAAATACTTACCATCTATTCTCTGGCAGGGGATGATGAGAGACGGTTAAATCGTTTTCTTTAGTGAGAGGTTGTGTGCAAGGGTCTGTGTGTTTGTACGTGCTCATGTATGTGAGTGTAGGCACATGCATGTTAGGATGCATGTGTGGAGATCATAAGATAATTGTTGGGTGACGTTCTTCACCCACCTCCTTGTTTGAGGCAGGGACTCTGGGTGTATATTGTCCAGGGCTCTGGCCACCAGGCTAGCTGGCCCACAACTTTCCATTAGTTTCTTTTTTGCCTTCCTCCTTCCTGTTGGGGCACTTGGATGACAGACATCCAGAACAGCATCTGTGTTCTGGGGGTTTAAACTCAGGTACTCACCCTTGTGTGACAAGCACTCTCTCCACTGAGCCATCTTGCTAGCCTGAGAGTGCTAATCTTTTGATATCCTTTTCTGTTAAAATATTTTTTGATACAAAAAGTATATCCGATTTCCCAATGTGGGAGACAGTTTGGTGACCTCTTAGTAAAAAGCACACTAAAGATCATGGGCTATGATGCCATCTTTTGAGTTTTGCAAGACCTCAGAAAAGTACTACTAAAATTCTCATGTCCCAGTGAATTGTATTTTTTTTTTTTTTCTGTCTGGAAGAAACCACACAGTCATTGAAACATTTTTTCACATTCCTCAGCAAACTTCATAGTACTGACTCAAATGAGTGCACCACTATTACTATAGGATGGTGTGGAGACTGAAAGCCATTTCTTTTAAAAATATTTTATATATTTATGAGAGAGAGAGAGAGAGAGAGAGAGAGAGAGAGACAGAGAAAGAGAGAATGGGCATGCCAGGGCTTCCAGCCAGTGCAAAGGAACTCCAGATGCATTCGCCACATTGTGAATATGGCTTATGTAGATACTGGGGGATCAAACCAGGGTCCTTAGGCTTCATAGGTAAGTGACTTAACCACTAACCTGTCTTTCCAGGCTCTGGAAGCCCTTTCTTAACCATTAGAACCTGTACAGCAGTCACAGCGTGAGTGTCCCTTTTACTCTCCAGGTAAAGGTTCCCACGACTTGGGAGGGTCTGGAAGCTGGCTCGGGTGCAGTGGGTGGCTAGGGCCAGTGTGGGTAGCTGTCTAGAATCTTGGGTAATATGAATGACAGATCTGACAAGCTGTATGCAAACTGCTGTTTGGGGCTCGGACAGGTACATTGCATTCTGATCATGCTACAGATCTGCCCTTCATTAGGATTTCTGGGCCGAGTCCGTTCTTCCCCATCCAGGGCTGATTACAGTTTCCTTTGTCTATTTAGACAAACAGCCTTGCCTGCTCTGCCTTCGTGAAGGGCTCTGTCAGGCTGTTTTCTCTCTGAACTGTCATCCTTCTGGCTTTATCAGTGCTTTCAGTCAAGCAAATCTCTCTGCTCATTTTTATCTTGTTTGGCTCTTTTATGCTTTATCTGCACTTTCAGTAAAGGCTGGAAAAATGGTGTTCCATGGAGGGCACTGGGGAAACTGCCAGTTTTCCTAACTGGGTGGCCTGTGTGCTTCGGGCTGTGCTAGCAAGTCCCACATTACTCCAACATAGACCCGAGTTACTCTTCTATTCAAGTGCCACAGTCCACGTGGCTCACATGACAGGAAGGGATCATCTCACGCACTTGGGGTCTGGAAGTCTGTGATCATGGTGTCATCAGGGAGGCTGCCTTCTGAGAGCGGTACCAGGCTTCTCCTCTAACTCTTGTAGGTGGACTGGCCTAACCAAATCGTTCCTCATTTATAAGGACACTTATATTGAAGGAAGACTTACCTACTACTCCAACATGACGTCATCTTAACCAATTGCATTAAAAATATTTTACTTATTTATTTAAGAGAGAGAGAAGGAGAGAGGGAGAGAGAAAAAGAGAGTATGGGCTTGCTGGCCTCTAGCCACTACAACCAAACTCCAGACACATGTGCCACCTTGTGCATCTGGCTTTATGTGGGTACTGGGGAATCGTGCCTGGGTCCTTTGGCTTTGCTGGCAAGTACCTTAACTGCTAAGCCATCTCTCCAGTTCCCATTTGCATTTTAACTGGCCCTCAGTTTGAATCACAATCTTTGCAAGTGTATCAGTTATTGTCCTTGTTATTGTGAAGAACGCCTGACAAGAAGCAATTTAAGGAAGGAAAGATTTTTTTTTAAATTAATTAAAAAAATTTTTTTGTTGTTATTTTTATTTATTTATTTGAGAGCAACAGAGAGAGAAAGAGGCAGATAGAGAGAGAGAGGATGGGCACGCCAGGGCCTCCAGCCACTGCAAACAAACTCCAGACACATGCTTGTGCATCTGGCTAACGTGGGTCCTGAGGAGTCAAGCCTCGAACCGTGGTCCTTAGGCTTCACAGGCAAGTGCTTAACCGCTAAGCCATCTCTCCAGCCCTAAAATTAATTTTTTATTGACAACTTCCATGATTGTAAACAATATCCTATGTTAATTCCCTCCCTCCCCCCACTTTCCCCTTTGAAACTCCACTCTCCATCATATCCCCTCCCCCCTCAGTCTCTCTTTTGTTTTGATATCATGATCTTTTCCTCCTCTTATGATGGTCTTGTGTAGGTAGTGTCAGGCACTGTGAGGTCATGGATATCCAGGCCATTTTGTGTCTGGAGGGAGCACGTTGTAAGAAGTCCTACCCTTCCTTTGGCCCTTACATTCTTTCTGCCACCTCTTCCGCAATGGACCCTGAGCCTTGGAAGGTGTGATAGAGATATTTCAGTACTGAGCACTCCTCTGTCACTTCTTCTCAGCACCATGGTGTCTTCTGAGTCATGTCAAGGTCACTGCCATAAGAAAAGAGAAGATTCTCTAGCCAAAAGTAAGAGTAGCATTAATATATGGGTATGAACATTAAGGGAAGTGCCAAAGAGTTATGTTGGTTTACAGTCTGAGTGAATACAGTCCATCCAGGTGGGGAATTCGTGGCAGCAGGAACATGAAGCAACTGGTCACATTCATTCAGTCCTCAGTCGGGAAGCAGAGATAGAGATGGGATTCTGGTGCTCAGCTAGCTTTCTCTTTATTCAGTCTGGGACCGAAGCCTGCAGAATAGTGTTGCCCACAGGTAGGGTTGGGTCTTCTCTCCTTAACCTAATCTAGACACTCCCTCTCAGTCGCACTCAGACATCTGTCTTCAGGGTGATTCTAGGTGCTGCACTAACCATCACATCTGGTGCGAGTGAGAAATTTGCCACGAAAATTTTGTGGGGCACATTGAACTCATCCCCAACTTGGTTATCATGGAACATGGCAACCTTTGAGAGAAATGCCATCCAACCCTTTCATTGCCTACTACACTGGAAATGAACCCAGCATAGGGCTCTTATGACAGTCTGGGGTATTGAATCTGCATGGTGCAGCTTTGTTTGAGAATACCAACTTGTGTTGGGTTTTGGTTTCCTGTTTGTTCTTCTCGAAGCTACTTACACCTCAGTTACTGGTTGACTGTGACTGACATTTTGCTCTTCATCTTTCACAGGAAGAACAAGGAGGGAGGCAGAGCCTTTGGGAGGTCGGTGATCCTTCCTCTGACCTCAGTAGACCTCCCCACACTGTTTCCCCTTGAGTTTTGGAAACATTCCTATCTCCACTTCCTGGTCCCTGCTTGTAATTGCACATGAGTGTGTTCATTGATTTCTTTGCTGGCTTTTGAGAACTTTCATTATCAGGTCATTGTAGAATACTTCCTGAGTCATCATGCGATTTTTTTTTTACATTTATTTGGGTCATTATTCAGTATAAATTGAGCATCTTTGTTGACTAGGCAAAGCTGGAAATACATGAGGTGGCTCATAATACCATTTCTAAATTAGCTGGTGTGACAACCTTGCTTCTAGATGGGTTGGGGCAATTCCAGGCTGTTTAACTTATATTCTCTTTTAACAATCCTAAGAACAAGTTCTTGTCTTGTGCTTTGGAAACCCAGGGAGACATCTGAGAAAGCAGGGTCTTGTGATGTGCTTTTCACCTGCACGTGGGACATAGTTAAAAAGTGAGAACAGGGGCTGGAGAGATGGCTTAGCGGTTAAGCGCTTGCCTGTGAAGCCTAAGGACCCCGGTTCGAGGCTTGATTCCCCAGGACCCACGTTAGCCAGATGTACAAGGGAGCACATGCGTCTGGAGTTCATTTGCAGTGGCTGGAGGTCCTGGAGCACCTGTTCTCTCTCTCTCTCTCTCTATCTGCCTCTTTCTCTCCCTCTCTCTCTGTCACTCTCAAATAAATAGAAACAAACAAAAAACATTAAAAAAATCAGTACTGTGCTCTTTCTCAAATAAATAATTTTTAAAAAGTGAGAACAGACAGACTCAAGGATGTCACATGCAACAAGAAAGGTCATAGAATGCCTGGTCAAGGTGACACTGGGAAAGAAGCAGTTGAGAGAAAAGATTAGACCCTCAGGGAGGCAGGGAAGTAGGTCAGAGAGGAGAGGGAAAGCCAGAGAGTGCAGAAACCAAGAGATGGAGTGGGGCTATGTTAGGACGGCTGGGCCTGTGGTGTTTGGGGTCAAGGACGTGGGTTGCCTTTGCCGTGTTGATGGAATGATTGAAATGGATGCCAAGTGTATGAGGAATTCGTGAGAGATGAGCACACAGCTAGGGACGGAACCCACTCCCAGATCTTGAAAGAATAGGAAGATGAAAGAGGGATTGGTTGAGCTGAGGGTACCACAGGGTCCAAGTTGGTTCTCAGGTGGGAGAAAGTTCTACTGAGAAGTGAAAGGAACAAGCCCTATTAGAGGCAGAGGGTGAAGACTAAGGAGAATGTCAGAGGGGGTAATTATCTGCTGTGTGATCTGTGACAAGTATATGGGCTCAAAACAACAACAACAACAAAAGAATTAGTTCAAAGTGAATTAGTTTGATTTTGGGTTCTTCCATTTTCCAGTGCAGCACTTTGGGAAGGTTAGGATTCCCTTCCCTCCATTTGAGAAATATCTCATTGTTTTTATCACCCAATTATTTTTTTTTAATTTTTTGTTTATTTTTATTTATTTATTTGAGAGCAACAGACAGAGAGAGAAAGAGGAAGAGAGAGAGAGAGAAAGCATGGGTGCACCAGGGCCTCCAGCCCCTGCAAACGAACTCCAGATGCCTGCACCCCCTTGTGCATCTGGCTAACGTGGGTCCTGGGGAATCGAGCCTCGAACTGGGGTCGTTAGGCTTCACAAGCAAGCACTTAACCGCTAAGCCATCTCTCCAGCCCCGGATTATTATTATTTTTTGATTTATTTCATTTATTTGAAAGAGAGATACATAAATAGGCAGGGAGAGAGAGAGAGAATGGGCACGCCAGTACCTCTAGTCACTACAGACAAACAAAAGTTGCATATGCCTCCTTGTGTGCCTGGCTTACACTGTTCCTGGGGAATCAAACCTGGGTCGTTTGGCTTTGCCGGCAAGCACCTTAACTGTTAAGCCATCTCTCCAGGCCAGCCCTGAGTTATTTTGTTACAAGAATGAGAGGTTGGGTGTGTGACGTACGTTGCACACACCAAGCGCTTCCATTTAGCTTAGTTCCCTGGCTTCTGAGACTTTATTGTACAAATGTTCTTAAACCTTTCATTCGGGAAGTGTAATATGTATAAAAAAATGAAAATGACAGCATTATCAATTCATGTGTGTCACAGCTTTTCCAAATATCAAGTTGTATCACTGTTCTGTTTTCAAACTCCATTCTGTCTTTTTAAACGTGTAAGTTCTTGCCTCTCCTCCCTCAGCTTATTTCTGTTGTTGCTGTCAGCTTGAGCTCTCTGTAGACCCATGTAGTGCCTTCTCATGGTGTCATTTAACACAGTTTTTGGCTCTTTGATTCTGTACATTGGTGATAAGATCTCAAGGGTTTGTCAGCATGAAGTTGATTTTTTCTGGAATTCTTGCCTTTTCTACTTCTTGTGAGAAAGCATTGTGGAAACTTAAATGTCTTTTTAATTTTTTTTCAGTTATCTCTAATTTTTGCCTCAAACTGCTAATTTATTTTGGGCACCACAAATGTCATCTTAAAAGTATCTCTTAATGTTGGGGTTAATATAGATGCTAATGCCCTCCAAAGCAACCAGAATGAGTGTCATATTGATTGCAAAGTGAAAGTGCAAATTATCTCTGGATTCAAAATACTATTGATTGACCTTTTTCCTTTTTACCTAGCATGAATCTTGGCGATCTGGTAGGACTGCCCAAACTAGATACAGAGCCATTGGCCAGGAAGGACACTGGAGGCAGGCATGACATGAGGTGGACACGGCCAGTGGCATGAAGTGGACATGTACTCAGAAGGGTTCGAACCTTAGGAACTGAAGGTCACTTAGAAAAGTAGATGAAACATAGGCATAATTTTTTTCTAATAATCTGTTGTCATTATAGAAAACTCACATGGAAAGTAGAATAATTCTCTGCTTATAAAAATGTTACAACAAAATTACATGGAACAACACTATCTTTTTTTTTTAAAGCTAGTATACATCTAAATATAAGCATGGAATAGACAGGTTTCTATTATGTGTATTTTAGGATTCAGTTAGAATCTAACTTCTTTCTTCCCTATTAGCTATAACAGTGTGGCGTCTGACATACTTGGATTCACTTTGAATTTGCAGTGTGTCAGGGTGACGAGGTCCTCATCCGTGGGCTGGATCTGTTTGCTTATTATTGTTGGGATCATTTTGTGTAGCCTTCTGCTGAGCAGTCACAACCAGGAGAGCAGGGAAGACAGATTCTCCAGCCGTCCCGAGGGTTAGCTTTTCATCTCACACCGATGAGCCACTACCTTCATCAGGAAACATTGGGGGGCTGGGGCTACTCTGTCCTCTTGGTCAGCCTCCCATGGAGCTTGTGGACCTGGTTCTTTCTTCTGTCTAAGTCTACAGAGAGGTGGGTCTGAGTCCTGACAAGGTACCATCCTCCTGTCCCGTTCTCCTCCTAAGCCATCCCCATGGTGACCCTGAGGTCCAGTCCTTCATCCGTGGAAATGATCTGCCTCACCTCACGGACTTGTCCTGTGTGAACATGCCCACAGGGCTGCCTGGCTCTTACTTCTGGAGCCCACAATGGCTTGCAGAAAAAAAAAATCTTTGTTTATTCTATATACTTTCATTGTCCTAGTACAGTGAGCTAGTATCTAATTGATCCATTGTTTTATGTATTATCCATTACTTCCCATTCTAGCATCTTTCCCCCATTTTAATTGCAGTTTAATTTTTCTTTAAGGTTTGATTTCTCATTATGCTTTTTCTTACTTTTCATGTTTTTCTCTCCCCACTGATGCTGGTTTTTAACTTAGACATGAAACATTTTCCGGGAACCTGTTATGTGGGTGAGGTGTTGCTTCTGCTGCACAGTCCCATGGTTACCCACCGAGACTCAAGAGGGCTGCGGCTTTTCAGTACACAGGATTCTGCCTCCAGCAGTCCCCTGTGGCAGCTAGCTATCATAGGGATGGGGCAAAGCTATCATGGACGTAGGATTCTAACTTAATGTGGACAGCAAATCTTACTGTCATGTCAACTTTTCACTCTTTTTCAGACTTGTAATTTTTTTTTCCCTGTCCTTCTCACTTTCTTCTCTTTATCTATTGGTTGATTGGTTGACCGACTCTGTGGTAAACCCACACAGTGGTGCCCAGCCATCTTTAGGCATAATTGTGATGCAGGCGAATGACAGATGCTCTTCTACATTTTGTGTTCACTGCCACCCAGGATGAACTCTGTACCATCACTGCTGTTCAGTCCCCGTGTCTCCTCAGACAGCAGGTCAGAGTCCTTGGAAGGCATCACTAAAGCTTCTGGATGAAGGAGTTGAAGATCAGTTCATATGCTACTGCTCTGGACTAACCTGATTAAAAAAAAAAAAGATAATTCCTGAATTTTATTGTCTACATTATGGCCACACCCTTTTTGACCTCAGGATCTTTTATATTATGAAAAATGGTGGGGCTGGGAGATAGCTCAATGGTTAAGGAGCTTGCTTGCAAGGCCTGACAATCTGGGTTCAGTTCCCCAGTTCCCACATAAAGGCAGATGTACAGAGTGTCATGTGCATCTACAGTAGGTTGGCAGTGGTAGGAGGCCCTAGCAACCCATTCCACCCATTTCCTCCTCTCCGCTCTGCTTCTCTTACTACTTGAAATAAATAAATAAAATATTTAAACTATGACTAAGGAACCCCAAAGAACATTTGTTTATATAGATTCTATCTATCATATTTACTGTATTGGATAATTGATATTGAACACAATTATATTTTTTATTTGCAAGAAGAGAGCGGGAAAGAGAAAGAGAGAGAGAGAGAGAGGAGGAGGGAGAGAAAATGGGTGTGCCAGGATCTCTTACTGCTGCAAATGAACTACAGATGCATGTGCCACTTTGTGTATCTGGCTTTATGTGGGTACTGGGTACTCCAATCCAGGCTAACAGTCTTTGCACGCAAGAATCCTTAACCACTGAGCCATCTCCCCATCCCTGAACACAATTTTAAACACAAAACTTTTCTGGTCTGGTGCTCATCCCATGAGCCACCAGAGCCTCTGCTGGTGTCTGCTGTGCCCTGGAGAGAGGTCAGGCAGGAAGAAGATGAACTGTATCTTCCTGTTGTGTTGAGAAGAGGTTGGGCCTTGCAGATCTCCAAAGGGGACCTTGGGGGCTCTAAAACATACCATAAGAGGTGTCGATTGAGATGTCTGATGATAGTTACTGAGCATGTGAGTTGGAAACTCCAGGAACAGTATTGTGAAGATGGAACATTGTGGGCATTTTTTGGTGCCAGGATGTGGTACATACGAGTGCCCACCTGTGCAGAAGACCGTCCTACATATCAGAAACATGAGATCATGCTTGTATCCAATGAAAGTCAGTGAGTATTTTTTTTTGTAACATGAAACTCTTATGCTGAGAAGACCTGAACTCATGTCTCCTCACCCCAGATAGGGTCTCAGAGGACAGACCAATTGCGTTAGAGCCCGATTGCGTTAGAACCTGTTTCAGTGAACTAATGAGTTCTTTGGGGTGACTTACAGAGCATTTGTGTGTGTGTGGGGGGGTGGGTGTGGTTGTTAACCTTGTTTACTGGAGCAACTGGTGACTCAAAGGCATTTGCATCACTGACCGCCCCCCCCCCCCCCCCCCCCCCCCGCCAGCTAGCTGAACACTCACTGCAGCTCACTCCACCACTGCCAGGCGGCTCGGGTGGCTGCAGTCTCCGCACACGCAGGCATTTGCCTTACATACAGCCGTAGGGAGGGGTCTTAAGCGTGATCTCTCCCAGACTTGTTGACCTCCCGAGTCTCCTGAGCCTCCACCCTCCTGGGCGAAGGAAGGTTTCAATTCAAAGAAAATTGCTACGTGACACTTGGGAAGTGGTTCAGTGATTTGTTTGTTAAATTTCAGTTCTCTCAAATAAATAAAAATAAACTATTAAAAAAAAAATAAAGGTCTGGAGGGATGGCTTAGCGCTTAAGGCATTTTCCTACAAAGCCAAAGGACCCAGGTTTGACACCCCAGAACCCATGTTAGCCAGATACACAAGGGGGTGCATGCATCTCTCTCTCTCTTTCTCCCTCTTTCTCTGTCAAATAAATAAATAAAAATAAAAATATTTAAAAAAATTCAGTTCTCTCTGATTGACTTCCAGTCTCCTGACCTTCCCCTCTCCCTTCAAGGGGGAATATTTCAAGTGGGAGGCATTTGCTATATGACAGTTTTCATGACCAATAAAATCTTAGTCAGTGAGATGACAATCTGGAAACTTGATACTCACAGTCAACTTTGAGTCACTAGTTGAGACAGTCTGCTCAGATTCTCGATATGATCACGGCAAGAAAGAACCAAGGGTTTCGGTTACGCTTCTCAAGTTCTGGTTAACCAAGAAACACTTAAAGGCTGCATGTGAAATATCAATCACATCCTCTTTTCCATCGGTCTGTCTCATTGTTGGCACAAATGAGGCGATGGAAATCAGTTTAAGGGTGGAAGGTTTTATTTTGGCTGATAATTCCAGGTTGCAGTTCATTATGGCAAGAAAGGTATGGTAGCAGAGTGGCAGAAAAGAAGCCGAAAGTTGAACTGATTCACTGAGTTACTGTAAAAGTTAATTGCTTGGGCTGGAGAGATGGCTTAATGGCTAAGCGCTTGCCTGTGAAGCCTAAGGACCCCGGTTCAAGGCTCAATTTCCCAGGACCCACATTAGCCAGATGCACAAGGGGGCACACACATCTGGAGTTTGTTTGCAGTGGCTGGAGGCCCTGGTGCACCTATTCTCTCTTGCTCGCTAGGTCTCAAATAAATAAATAAAAATAAACAAAAAAATTTAAAAAATGGCAATTTTTTTAAAAAAAGTTAATTGCTGAGGTGCTAAAACTTAACTTTGTCAGCAGATGGAAAAATCCCAAAGAAGGAACTGTCTAGAAAAGGCTCAAAGGGACAATAAGAAGGAAAGACAGTTTTGGCTAAAACAAAGTAAAATGGAGTTCATTGTTAGGGTGGCCTGACTACAGAAATGACGGATATGCAAATTGGCACGTCTTGTTTGTTCACTGACCCCTCCCCTTGGCTATGTGAACTCTAAAATGGAAATAAAATCTCAGCTCAGGGCCAGACATCTTTGGAGGGCGACCTCAAGCTCTTTGGCCCCCAGGTAATAAAGTCCTCTACTTTCTCTCATACTGGCATTGGAGTGATCTTTCCAAAGAATTTGTACAACAGCAGAAGTTGAGGCTGTTGGTCATATTCAGTCCACAGTCAGGAGGCAGAGAGCGTTGAATGCTGGCGCTCAGCCAGCTCTCTCCTTTTCAGTGCCAGTGTGCTGGCCCAGGGAATAGTGCCACACACACTTAAGATGGGTCTCCCCACCTCAGTTAACCTACTCAGAGATAATCCTTCACAGGTTGTGCATCTCTCTTACAAGCCAAAAGACCCAGGTTTCATTCCCCAGGACCCACGTAAGCCAGATGTGCAAGGTGGCACGTGCACCTGGAGTTGATTTGCAGTGGCTGGAGACCCTGGTGTGCCGATTCTCTCTCTTTCTCTATCTGCCTTCTCTCTCTCAAACAAATAAATAAAAATTTAAAAAAGTGATATAAAGACAGCGCTTAGACTTGATGCTACACCTCTAACAACAGTCACCAGTCATCTTAGTAACCCTTTCTGCGTAGCTTCGGTTTGTTGTCCAAAAATTTCACAGTCATTCTAGTCATTTGCTTCTTTTCAGAGAACTTTGACAAAGCCGCAACACTGAATAGCGAAATGGTCTCAGAACCCGGACAAAAGGTCACGCTCACATACCAGCTTCAAAAGAACTGGACAGCACAACAAGTCACCTGGGAAAGAGTCCAGCCCCAGCAGATAGACGTCCTCTCTCTGTGCAACCTGTCCCAAGGAAGGAATTACACATCCAAGTACCTGCGAGAGTTGTGGAGCACCTGTAGCCAGGGAAGCACAACGAGTCTCCTCGTCCTCCCCCAGGTCCTCCCCACGGACTCGGGGATCTACCGCTGCCGCTTCGAATCCAGCACTGGGCAGAACGACACCTTCGCCATTAGGCTGACAGTAACTACTGGTGAGTGATCGCCGGACATTTCCCAGGATTGAAAACTGACCACCGCAGGTTGGTCTTGATGGTCGTTTTTTTTTTTTTTGGTTTTTGTTTTTGTTTTTTAAAATCTGTGGTCCACATGTTCATTGAATGTGTCTGTATTGTGTCTCATGACTGTTATTGGTTGAATTTATGTGCATTAGCCATGAAATTTTAGGATTCGTTATTTCTTTCTTGCCACGTGGATGCATTTGCATGTGTGTGGGCACAGGTGTATGCAGGCGCGCATGTGGGTGCATGTGTGGAGGCCAGAGCTAGATCTCGGGGGTCCTCCTTGCTAGCTATGTACTATGCTTATCGAGACAGGGTCTCTTGTTAGACCCGCATTCAGCTGGTCTCACTAATCTGATTGCCCCAGGGTTCCACTGTCTCCACCTCCAGAAGGCTGAAATTGCAGGCGCCCCAGCACACCTGCCTGGCATTTACGTGGATGCCGGGGATCCAAATTGAGCTCTCCAGGCTTGCCCGGCCAGCACTTTACTGAGTGGGCGCCTGCGAGCCCTGGTTCACCCGCGGAGGTCAGAGGACACCCTCACCGGCTTGGTTCTGACCTTCCGTTGTATTCGCTGCAAGTTCTCACTGTTTGTCATTGCGAGTGTTGGGCTAGCTGGTCTGTGCTCTGTGGGGGTCTCCTGAGTATGCCTTCCACTGTCATAAGCCATTGGGGTGACAGAGAGGTGTGCCATCACATCTGGTTTGCCTGGGTTCAGGGGATCCCTACGCCAGTCATCAGGATCGTGGAGAAAGTGCCTTTACCCATTGACCATCTCTCCTAGCCCAAGGCTCCATATTTAGCTCAATAATTCATCCATCGTAGATTTGGCAATTCAAATATTTTCTGTGTTTTTCTCTGTTACATTTGTGAAATAAACACCCGCCTGCACAAAATATTAGCACAATACATTTCCAATGTAGAACTCCTGCCATCTCTAATGGTGTTAAAATGCTTGGCGGAAGCCGGGCATGGTGGCACACACCTTTAATTCCAGCACTCGGGAGACAGAGGTAGGAGGATCGCCGTGAGTTCGAGGCCACCCTGAGACTGCACAGTGAATTCCAGGTCAGCATGGGCGAGAGTGAGACCCTACCTTGAAAAACCGAAAAACAAACAAACAAACAAAATGCTTGGCGGAGGTGAGCAGGTGTTGTGACCCCCATATATCCCCAGTATAAACAGACAGGCCTACCATAGTGTGGCCTGAAGGGGTCTTGAGGAAACCGAACCTCAATGGCTGTTTGATGGCATGACTGCAGTTTACCAGAGCCGAGCTCTGCTTCCATCAGCCATTTGCAGACCTGGCACAGAAGCCAAATGACCTTGAGGCAAAGGAAATTGACCTTCAGGGCTTCTGAGCGGAGCTCTTGCTAGAGGCTGCCTTCATTTTGTATTCATCTTCTGTCATCATTGCCACAGTGAAGTCATAAATTGTGTCAACATCAGGCGGATCAAAGTCTGGATCTACTTTTGTATAAGAGCAAGATAAAGGATTTTTTCCATTTATTAAAATGAAAATATAGAGACCAACACTGTGTTTGTTTGGAGGCCTATGTTATAATTGAGTGGAAAGAGGGCAATGATAGACTGTCTTGATTCTACCTCTGGGTAACTTTTTTAAATGCCCAGGAACATGGGCAACAGCATTTAAAAAAAAAAATTATTTTACTTATTTATTTGAGAGACAGAAAGAGGGAGGGAGGAAGGGAGGGAGGGAGAGAGGGGGGGGATGGGTGTGCCAGGGCCTCCAGCCACTGCAAATGAACTCCAGGTGCATGTGCCCCCTTGTGCATCTGGCTTACGTAGGCCCTTGGGAAATCAAACCTGGGTCCTTTGTAGGCAAGTGCCTTAACTGCTAATCCATTGCTCCCACCCAAAAACATTTTCTTAAACCAGTAATGGAAATGTTATTTCACTTTTTTCTTTTTCTTTCCTTCTCTCTCTTTCTTTCCTTTCTCTCTTCCTTCCTTTTTTCCCTTCCCTTCCCTTTCTTTCTTTCTATCTTTCATTCTTCCTTCCTTCCTTTCTTTCTTCTTTTTTTGCGATAGGGTCTTACTCTAGCCCAGGCTAATCTGGAACTCTGTAGCACTAGGCTGACCTCAAACTCACAGTGATCTTCCTATGTCTACCTCTCAAGTGCTGGGGTTTAAGGTATGAGCCACTACACCCGTCATATTTCACTTTTTTTTCTATGTCTCTTCTCTTCTTCCTCTTCTCCTAACCTCCTGTAAATGAAGGTAGTTACTACAGTAGAACAGCTTTCATACCTAACCACCTGGGACCATATCAAACTTGCTTTGCTCCTCTCAATGATAACAGAAGCTGTGGGAGATATATGTATATTAGACTTAGAACTTAAGCTCAAAGCGTGGTTAATTCAATACTTTGGAAGAGTAAAAATAAATAAAATTCCTCACTTTACATGTTGACTCCACTCCTTCAGAGATAGACAGGAAATACTATCTTGTGTCACAGAAGTTGTTTGAATCTGGACAGGAAAAGGAAGTAAAAACCAAATCCTTTCTTGAAGGACATGGGAGGAAAATTTGATATTCAGAATATAACATTCAGAATATTCAGAAATGTCATGAAAATAATTTCAAATACTTGGATTAAGGTCTCTCCAATTAATTGCTGAAAAAGTGATTCTAAGAAGTTTAAGTCATACTGAGAGTGGATTTTAGGCATTACATAACTTTTACTAATTAATAGTTTGTTAATTATTTATTTGTTGTCAAGGAGGACAGAGAGAGAGCAAGAGAGAGAGAGAGGGAGACAGAGAGAGAGAGAGTGAGAGAGAGAGAGAGAGAGTGAGAGAGAGAGGCTTGCAGCCACTGCACACGAACTCCAGAAGCATGCATAAATTTGTGCCTCAGGCTTTATGTAGGAATTGGGGAACTGAACCCGGATCATTAAGCTTTGCAAGCAAGGGCCTCAACTGCTGAGCCATCTCTCCAACGCCCTAATAAATGTTTTTAATATGTCAAAATGAATATGTTTCTTTCCAAAACCTATTATTTTGTCATGAATTATAAACAGTGTCAACATCAGCCATTGAATGAAGGTGACAGTGTAATAGCAGTTATTGTTGGTGTCCAGGAGTATTCAAGTTGCAGAACTTTTTGACATTCACAGTTGACAGATGAAGAGAATAGCAACTGGAAATTACATTCATCAGCAAACATTATATATAAATGATGGAAGATATCAGCCATTGGCTGCTTATTTTGGCTTCATTCCTTTTTTCAATTATTATAAGTAAAGATTGAATCTAAAAATTTCAGACAGCAAGAAAGGTAGATTATTTGTGTTTTCTCTGGTGCAATTTTATTATCTCAAGTCCTGAGGCTGTTTGGTCAAAAATCAATGTAGAGATTAAAGTAGAGAGACAGGTATAAGATGTGAGGCAGATTCAATTTATTTCAGCTGTCAAGGGAAAGGTGACGGTGACACACGTTGTATAAACTGCTATACATCCTTTTGTTAGTTTCCCATCAACTTCTTTTACAGAATGTACTACTGGATACAAAAGAGGTTTTTACAGGTCTGAAATCCTTGCTCACACAAGGATTTTCCCATGCTTACCTATGTTAATCTTCAGATAGAAATCAGAGGTCACCCAAGAGATTTTGCATAATCTTTTGCCAATAATTATAGAATTGCAAAGCAATATATCATATATTTCCACTCCTTAGTATGTTTTAAACAAAGGGAAAATGGCAGAAGTATGAATTGATTTCTATTAAATTCCTTTGCTTCAAAACAAAACAAAATTCTTTGTCTCCTTTCCTTTGCATGTATGTCATGGGAAGTAATATGAAAGAATTCCAGATTGGCATTAGTTAATTCGAATCTTCACCACAGGGTCCAAGAACAAAAGAAAATGTATGCTTACTGACAATGACTGAAATTATTTTTGTTCCTCAATATCATCCACATTTTCATTAGTCATGATAAAAGTATTTTAGATGCCAATAAAATTATGAAGTTTAAAAAAATGTTAGTTAAATTGCGTGCAGACTATTATTATATAAATTGAACTTCTTAATAAAAAAGGATGTTAATAAAATAAATGACATCAGCTCTCTCAGAAAGTTCCTGGAGAAGACCTGCTTGGAATTAAATTGTTACTGATCCGTGAACTTACACAGGTCCTTGTGCAATCTTCTTTTCCACCAACAAGGCCACTTGGTTAATCACCAAGATTTATACAAAGTTTTAGTGATTAGAACTAAGGACTAAGGGCAAAATAGGTTATGGAGAGTAATGTTACATTTATAGAATGTGATGGGAAAATGCAAGGAGGTGATTGCAATCAAATGACTAAATTGATCCAGACAGTCTGAGCCATATGTTAACGTAGAGTGATGCATGCTGGTGCTCAGATTGTATTCTCTTGATCCATCTAGGAGCCTAACCCTAGCAATGGTGTCACTCACAGTAAAGGTGGCTATTACTAGCTCAGTGAACCTAACCAAGATAATCGCCAACTGACATGCCCAGAGGCCAACCTAATCTACGTTACTTTTTAAAGTGATTCTTGGTACTACAAATTGACAACCAATATATAAGCCATCACAAAAGGGTTTCTAATTTTCAGTGTCTAAGTTAAATAAAACTCTTTGCTTAAATTTATTTCTATTTTTTCATTTATTTTTTTCTCTCGGGTGAGACAATTTTCTTACCTTTATGCATTATTTAAAAAGAAACATAACATATTTTTATGTTAATTTTATATACTTGACTTTACTGAATTTGTATATCAGGTCTAGCAGTGTGTGTGTGTATGTGTGTGTATGTGCGTGCACGCATATGCGCGCATCTCTGGATGTGTGTACATATAGTCTTTAGGGCTTTGTACATATATGATCACATCATATGCAAACAAATGGTTTTACTTCTTCCTTTCCTATGTGGAATCCATTTTTTTCACTCATGTCTCTTTTCTATCATCAAGATCTCCAGGACTATGTTGAGTTTAATTGGTAAGTGGCTTTGTTCCTGATCTTAAAGAAAATCTTCATTTTTTTTCACTCTTGGGGATTTTCATATATGATCATTATTAAATTGAGCTAAGTTCCTTCTACAGCTAATTCATTCAGATTGTTTTGTTATCATAAAATAATTAAATCCTGTTAAATGCCTTTTACACTTCCACTGATGATCATGTGATCTGTAACGTATTAATTGATGGTATGTGTTGAGGCATTTTTGCCTACTAATTGATTGCGAGTACATGATCCTTTTACATGATATTTAATTAAGCTTTCTCATATTTTTGAGTATTTTTTTTTAAATCCCATGTTCATTGGTTTTCTCATGCTTTGTTGGCACTGGTGTCAGGATAATATTGTTCTCATGAAATGAATTTGGAAGTGGTTCTTCTGCTTTCTGGAAAGCTTGAGAAGGGTTGGTCTCAATTTACTCTTGTTGTTCAGTTTGGTTCATCCATAAAGACATTTGTTCCTGGGATTAGTGATGGATCACAGACCCCAGATGGGTACAAATGTAGCCTAAACCAGGCAAGAAGGATGCTAGTGTGGCGAGAATCTAGCTTCTGCTTGCTATCCCCTTAGCCCAGCCACCCACTGTGCCCTACTCTGTCCTTTTCCTCACTAACCTTCTGTCTTTAGAGACTTATTTCCCTCACTGCAGATTTTCAGTCATGTATCCATCACTATGATCTGTCCACATGAACCCAACCACCTTATTTGTCTTTGAGCCTTATGCATCTTAATTTCTCAAAAAATTATACCAAGATTGCTATCATCAAGTAAATTAGAAACTTCACCTGTTGGTGGTCTGGAGTTTAACAAAAAACTACTTAAGTTGTAGAGATTCTTACAATTCTGTTGAATATTGTCAAGATACCTTTTGGGATATCCTCAGTAAGTGTTAGTGAGTGATTACATATTAATATTTCCATTCTAGTAAGTACCATGTCTATTTTAATTTTACATTTCAACATTGGTTATTTCACGATTCTTCTCATGTTTCACACTCACACTTGAGGTGTGGTGATTGCTAATTAAAGAAATCGAGCACTCAAAACTAGATGACAAGAGTCATGGAGGGAATGCCCATGAACTTTTGTTTCCTGTATACCTTTAAGATAATGGAAGTAGCGATTGAATTTATTATTGTCAAAACTAATTTTTGAGTTTTTTTTTTTTGAGGTAGTGTCTTGTTTTAGCCCAAGATGACCTGAAATTCACGATGTAGTCTCAGGCTGACCTTGAACTCAATGGTCCTGTTACCTCTCCCTCCTGAGTGCTAGGATTAAAGGCATGCACCACCATGCCAAGGAGAGAGAGAGAGAGAGAATAAACATGGGTGCACCAGGGCCTCTAGGAGCTGCAAATGAACTCAAGATGCATGGGCCACCCTGAACATCTGGCTTTATGTAGTTACTGGGGAACCAGAATCGGGTTGTTAGGCTTTGCAGGTAACCTCCTTAATTGCGGAGTCATCTGTCCAGCCACTCAAAAATTAATATACTAACAACATTCACACATATATCCAACGTACCTGCCCATATTCCACTCCAACCACCCTCTTCTTTCTCCCTTATTAATCTGCCCTCCACAGAACCTCTTGTTCTTGCCAACAAGTCCCTCTTCTATTTTGATGTCATTCTTTTGCCCTACTTTATCATTCATGAATCATGTTGATGGAGTCAACGTTATTCAGTGTTTGTGCAGGTAATCAGAGCCACTATAAGGTCATAAATGCAACCACATTTTGTGTCTGGAAGGCAGCATTCCGAAGCACTCGTTCACATCCTTTGGCTCCTGCATTCACTCCACCACCTCTTCTACAATGATTCCTGAGTCTAGGAGGTGTGACAGAGATGTCTCCTTTAGCACTGAAGACTCAGCTGTCATTTCTCAGCACTGTGATGAGTTTCGAGTCTCTCTAGTACTTGCCCCTAACTGAAGCGAAGGAAGCTTCTCTAACAAAAAGCAAGAGCTCTGACAAAAAGTGAGATGATCATTCACATATGGGCATAAACATAGATATTTAGAGGGCAATTTTGTGGGCATAATATATCCATTTACTCAAACAACAAGAGAAGTTTTTCCCCTATAGTTATAACCTTCACTGTCAGGATTTTGACTAGGTTTTCAGTACCAGGCAGGAATTCTGTCCTTTGGGGTGACCCTCAAATCTAACTGGAGAGCAGTTAACCCCATAGTAGACATGCTACTATTGTACTAGTGTGTATATCTTGCCTGACTAGCCAGTTTTGTAGCTTGCAGGGTCCATGGCTGGATAGACTGTAGATGACGTTTTTCTCTCCTAGCTAGCAAGCTGTATCGCACTTTCCAGCACTATGACCACCCAGGAGGGAGGAGTCTTCTAGCACAGCTCTAACTGGGGTTCTCAGTATCTTGCAATGGAAGCATGTGGTGTCTTCAGCACTATTTATTTATCCTTTCTTTTCTACTATGGCTTAACCTTTGTGCTCTCAGTTCATTTGGATTCTAAAAATGTTCCAAGACATTGTATTTATTCTATTTTTCTTTTCTTTTTTTTTTTTTGGTTTGCTCGAGGTAGGGTCTCACTCTGGCTCAGGCTGACCTGGAGTTCACTATGTAGTCTCAGGGTGGCCTCGAACTCTCGGCGATCCTCCTACCTCTACATCCCGAGTGCTGGGATTAAAGGCGTGCACCACCATGCCTGAACTATTCTTTTCTTTTCTTTTCTTTTTTTTTTTTTTAGAGGTTGGTTAATTTAGAACCTCTTTTCTCACTTTGGTAGATTTAGACTAGATGTGAAGGCTCTAAACGGGGTGGGCTGAATTCACGTGGACTGAAGCAATGGAACTGCTTCCTCTCATGACGCTGGTGAGGAGCTTCAGCCTATAGTGTCTGGAGTTACACGGAAAATAAATCATCCCAGCCGCTCTTCTATATGACAGAACCCATGACTGGAATCCCAGAGTAGACGTGACATCACTCACATGTTAAAATAGTCGCCACTGAAACAGATCCAACACAACTTCCAGCCCAATCTTATTTTATTTCTTTTTTAAATTCTGGATGACAACTGGGTATCCAGATGTATTTTCTGTTTCCAGCATCACAAGTGAGTTGATTACTCAATCATGGCCTATTATATCACTGCATCTTTTCTTCGCACTCCACTCCACCCACATCAATCTTTAAAAAAATAATATATTACATGAAAAAACTCACAACTGGTCAGATTAATTTCTTTTGAAAGTGCCAATTATTGATTTATGTACTTTTCCTAAGGTACAAAATGATAGAATATTTGCTCATATTCAGTTCTATACATGCCATATTTGAGTACTGATTTGAATAATAGTGATAAATTAATATCATATGCAAGAGAATTCTGCAAAGTTAGTTGTTAACTTAATTTGTAAGTAATATTGTTGAGTGCCCATTGCTACCTACTGTACCTCAAGTGTTCTAGCTGAGCACTGTTACAAATAGGGAAAGAGAGTACAATTAGAAAGCAGTCCAACGTAGGGATTGCTAGTTGGTAAGTGGCCTCTGTTTTCAGAGGGCATACATTTTTTTTCAGGAAATTTTTCTTCTTCTTTGAAACTTAGGTAGGGTTTCAAATTCAGACTAATGTATTGATATTTCCCTTTAAATTAAGTGGTGTATGACTGCATTTATTAAAACTTTCTTGGGCTGGAGAAATGGCTTAGTGGTTAAGGTGTTTGCCTGCCAAGCCTAAGGACCCAGGTTCAATTCCCCAGTATCCATGTAAGCCAGATGCACAGGGTGGCACATGCAAGTGAAAAGTTCATTGCAATGGTTAGATGCCCTGGCACACTTATTCTCTCTCTTTCTCCCTCTTTCTGTTGCTCAGGTAAAATATAGAAAAAAAACTTCCCTTTAAATTTTTTTAGTTGACATACAGAGATTTAGGTATCATTCATTCTGGCAATTTCAAACACAGATTATTTTTGTTTATTCCTTTTCCCCCTAGCCCCAGTCCATCTTAATGACTGGAATTTTCACCCTAAAAACTCCTGGGAATTAATTACAGTTTGAGGCTGTACCTTGCAACTGAGCATGGATGAGTATGTGAAATCTTCAAACATAAATAAAAGTTGCCATTTTTCAGAAATTAATTCTTTGTATAAGATTGATAGCATTTCACTCTTAAGAGAAATTCTAGTTTTAAGTACTCTGATTTAATTATCCAAAGACTTTATCCAAAACATATCTCAAGCATATTGATTTGACTCTTGACAAATATTCAAAGGCAGAATAATGGTTTTGTGGAGGGCTATGCTATTTTAAAAGTCAGGACATGAAGAGTAAGTGTGGATCTGTCATTCTCAGAGATAGATCCTATCTTAAAGCATCTTAAGGGTCTTGTTTATGCTGAACAGTTTCAAGGATTCTTAAAAAGTATTGACACAGTAGGAAATATAATTTTCTTATACAGCTTTTGTAAAATAAATATTTCACAGTTTTCCCTCACTTCTTATAATTTATTTTCACTATAAATTTAGTGCATTTCCTTTTTGTTGGGACTTGAAATTAGCCACAGGGCTCCTATCTTTTCGTTGTAGGCACTTATTTCAACTCACACAAAAAGATTTCTCCCTTTCACAAGTGTAAATTTGAAATGTTAATGCTTTCAGTCAGAATGGTGGAGATTGAGAATGGCTCTGGGTGAAGATGGGCAAAAGAGACAAGATGTTGAGAGAAGAAGACACTGGCAAAGGTTATTGTCTTTCCAATGACTTCAAATTTAAAAAGCTCAAAGAAACTAGGTGCTAATATCCCCTAAACCTGGGCAACATAAGCATCAGGATGGGAAATACATGTTCACAAAGTATAACTGCTTGTGGGCCTTAACTTTTCATGTATGACATTATTTATTTACATTACATGTATTTTTACATTACATATATTATTTACACTATTACATTATATGTATTACTTACATTATTTAGTCTCTGTTATTCTGTCTCTCTGTGTATGTTTAATACTAATAAATAATTGGGCATTTGTTAGGATGAGCAAACCATTTACTGTTCAATATGCCACATAGTAAACAGTTAGTTCATAGGCAGGTTCATGTCTGGACTTAACACATACATACTTGGCAAATCTCAAATAATACATTTGTCAAAACAAGTAATTTTGCCTTTGTGCTCATTAATGTTTTTTTTCTTCATTATCCGAAAAAGAAATGCACATTAGAAAATCTATTTATGTGAGTAAAAGAAACCAAAACAATTACTGGCTTTAAAGCGAACTTTTATTGGCAACTTTAGTGTATGAGCAGATTGTAAATTGGTCCTCTTTCCACTGGGCTCTTCTCTTATGTCCCCTCTTCCTCACCTTCATTCCCCTGAGGGCCTTCTTCAGTGGGGTATTGGGAGTCACTATGGGGTCATGGTTGCACCAGTCAATTCCAGTCAGGAGGACAATGCTTTACAATACATCATCCCACACCATAGGTCTTACATTCTTTCCACCTCCCTTAGAAATCTACTTTAGTGTTGAGCTCTCAGAAGCCTCTTTCTTTTTTCTGCTTGATGTGTGTTATTTTACATGTGTTCTCAGCCCAGCCATGGGAGCAGCTCTCATATTCAATATTCCTCTTGCTCTGTTGCTTCAGGAGCCCTGGCGGGTGTGGCTGAGATGACTCATCTCATAATGGGCACTTGGCTTTCTCTTCTTATCATTCTGATGGGTCTCAGGTCTTCCAGGTATTCACCACCACCTGTATAAGGCAGGTTTGCTAACCAAAAGTGAGAGCTTAATTGGTGGATGGGATTAAGTCTATGTAATTACAAGGCTTTTTGGTGGGCATAACTCCCCACCCCCAGTCCATTTAGGTAATGAACAATGGATGCTGCCCTCTAGAGTCCATGAACAAAGCCATGGGCTTTTGACTTGGTTCTCAGCCCAAGGCATGAATTCCCTTCATCTGGCCAGGCCTCAGAGAACAGTTGATTACCCCTGTAACTTAGGTGCCACTGTTGCACTGGTGGGTAGACCTTGCCTGTCTGGTTCGTTTTGTAGCTTGCAGGATCCACTGCATGTTCACACTAATGGTGGATTGGCTTTTTATTTTTTATTTAACTTTTTTTTTATTGAGAACTCCCATAATTATAGACAATAAACCATAATTACCTACTCACTCTCACTCCCCCTCCCACAAATCCACCCCCCCATCATATCCCCTGCTCTGCTCAATAAGTCTCACTTTGATGTTTACATCATCCTCTGTTCCTCCTATCAGGAAGATTTTGTGAGGTATTTCTAGGCACTGAGAGGTCATGGATATCCAGGGCATTTCGCATCAGGAAGACAGCATTGTAAGCTACTGTTCTGGCACTTTATTTATTATTTATTTACTTACTTATTATTATTTTGAGAGTGAGAGAAAGAGAGAGAGAGACAGAGAGAGAGAGAGTAGGTGTGCCAGAACTTTCAGCCTGCTGTGAACGAATCCCAGACACGTGCACCCCTTTGTGGCATATGTGCAACATTGCACACTTGCGTCACTGTGTATCTGGTGCATGGGACCTGGAGATTTGAACATAAGTTTTTTTTTATTTTTTAAGATGAGAAATTAGATGGGTAAATGAATTCAAATATAAAATTGCAGCTTTTTGAATTTATTAGGAGCAGTTTCTGTTTCTTATAGTTAGACAGTTTTGCCTGTGTATGTATGTGTGTGCAAGTACGTGTGTGTGTGTGTGCATGTGTGCACAGGTGTTGTGCATATATGTATGTGTACATGTGGAAGCCAGAGGACAGCCTCAGGTTTGGCTCCTCAGGAATCCTTTGCACCTTTTCTGAGATACTGGCCAGGAACTCACCAGGCAGTTTCCACCTCTTTCCTTCCCCAGCTCCGGAATTGAAGCAGATGCCACCACACTCAATTTGTTGAAGGGCGTGTTGGATATCCAAAATCAAGTCCTCAAGCACTTTACTAACTGACATATCTTCCTGGCTCTGGTATTAGCTTATATACACTTTAGAGGCATTTAGAGAAAAGTTTATTTTTTTTCAGTTATTTAAAATTGATTCAAATTTTTGTTACTAAATGCTTAGCCCAAGGCTTGCTGTCTATTTAATTTCCTGTAAATCACTGTATAACATATGTAACCGATTTGTAACGCTCCTGCCCTCCTTTCTTCCATCCCTCTCCCCTGTCCTCATTTTAACTTCTCCATCCCCGGTATTCTGCCCTTCTGTTTACATATTATCCTCCAAATACTTGCATTATTTTTATCCCCATAGATTGGTGCAGATATCACCTTTGGTCAGAGAAGCTTCTTTTTTTCTCAGATGATGGTGACTACTGGGGAAACTCAAAACTCATCCATGAGCTGAGATCAAGTGAAGTTTGATGCTCGTCATAAAAACAAAGCATGTTTATCACCCGCCCACCCCCGTGGCTCAAAGACTATTTCATAAGAGCTAATTGAAAGAATGTAAGAGCCTGCAGATGGGGAAGAGTGCTTTATGACGCTGTGTCAAGCGTTTTATCATAGCAACAGAAACTAATAGGATATCCAAGGGCCAACCTTGTTCTTGACTCTTCTAGAAATTATCATCTTCATTTCTTGAAATTCTGATTTAGGATGCATTTATACATTTGAACAAGATGGGACATCTAATATAATCATGTCAGCTTTAACATTTTCTCAACAAGTGTACAAATCAATGATGTCCACCATTCCTTTGTCCCTGGGTATGGACTAAAATACCTTTGTCATATACTGGTCATTGAATGCTATGTCTTATAGGGCAGTAGGATACCATGTCATCATGTCATGGTGCCAGAAATTTCACACATGCAATCGTCCTGTCAGGTGTATGCAAAACTTACAATTGTTCTAAGACTTTTTATGTTTTACTTTGTGTGTGTGTTTATGTGTGTTTGTTTGTTTGTGGTGTGATACATTTATAGTGTATGCACATGTGGGTGGTTAGGATTGGACTCTGGCTCTCTAAAGTCCTCATGCTTGTGGGCAAGTGCTCTTACCCACTGAGCTATCTCCCCAGCCCAAGAAGAGGCAAATTGCAGGGAGATTTGTACTTCTCATTGAAAACTTGCTCCATCTTCAGGTGGCTCTGAAGTTGCAGGGAAATAGAGTCTCTGCTTGCTGTTTCTCAGTTAAAATGTGGCAAGGCTTTTGTTTTAAGGAAGAGTAGTTGTTATTTACCCAGAAGAAAGATTAAAGGCTTATGTCACAGTCCTTTAATTCTCAGAAAACTATTTATTCCTTAGGACCTTCTTGCAATAAAACAAGGAAAAGTCTCTTAAATATACAATATAAAACTGATTCACACAAGACAAGTGACCTTTGGAAGCTTATGCTGCTATCTCCACGGCACTATCTGCTTCGTGCATAATTCAAGCAAGCTCTACAATCTTTAGTTCCCACTTCTCCAGTGGTATACATTGATCACCTGTGTGTTGCTTAACACTTCCTCTGCTGTTTCTCAGCATGGTGACTCCTGATACAAGAGAAAGCATCCCATGTTCTATATGACTGCTTCATTATAACATTTCAGCATGAAAAGAACAGAAGTAGTCTTATTTATTTAACCCTAATTTTTATTGTGTGCAAACTCCTAGGTTTATATAATGTGCAAAATTAATTTTCATAGTGCCTAAATATTTCAAGTAAGTATTATATGTGCCCTTGAGGTTGATTTTATCATCATGTTAACACTGCAAAAAAGTAAGAGAGTAAGTGTTCTCTGTAAGGTATTCTAAGGGGGGGGGAAAGAAAAAAGAAACAGCACTAGATAGGACTAAACCCCATGGCTTCTGTCCTCAGCGCCTGTCCTTTGAGCTAACTGGTGGTAATGTTAGTGCAAGAGTGGGTGCTTTTCTGCATTGCATAGTGCTTCATAAGGTTAGGATTTATGCAGCAGAATCTGTTAGCACACATGATCTATTCCATGCAGACACACTCCATACATGTATCCCATCTGTCCCTAGAAGGAGATCTAACATTTCTGCTTCTCTTTTTAAAGAGGTAAGGAAGGAATATATTTCACTAACACTATGACTTCACAGAGCTTATTGGAGGGTCAGGATGTGTGCTTTTTGCTCACACATGTTTTGGTCCAGTCATTTATGTTCCTTTGTTAGTGTTTGTTTCTACAAAGGGTCTTATATAGCACAGGCTACCTACAGCTCACTATATATCTCAGGTTGGCCTTAAATCTATTCTCCTTCTTCCATCTCCCATGTTCTAGGTGTGTACTTGGGGTTTACTACCACATCCAGCTCAGTTGTTTTGATTCTAAGTTATTTGTTGTCTTCATGACTAACCCCAAAAAACTCCCACCAGGAGAAATAGTGGGCATTCACAGACACTGTGCCTGCCTGGATCTGCAAGAAGGGCCTGGTGGTATTTCTATCACAAGCCTTCTCTAAAGGTTTATAACTCAGTCATAAATACTTGTCACTGGCAGAGACTTAGCCTGGAGGGTCACAGGCCTGGAGAAAATTATTCATTTATAAATTTCTTTGACTTCCTCTAAATTATTTTAACTGTATTTATCCTTTGTGAGAGGAGGAAAAATAATGTCTTTGTGGTTCAAGACTCTTTTGTCCTCCCATGAATCAATATAGCATTGGGATGAAGTAAAAGAAAAAATTAGCAAAAAAAAAAGTGGCCATTGAAAACAGACAATAATTCTTCTCTCTTTAAGAGAAGGACTTGAGGGCTGACATTATTCAACTAAAGATCTATTATCAGAACTTAAGGGAAAAAGTGAATGTTATGAACTATTGATTAACTCCCCAAAGCATCCATTCCCATTAGCTTTTGCTTTTTCCATCCATACTGGCTCCAGCAAGTTCTATGGTGGTCACTCACTGCAGAGAGAGGACAGGGAAAGTGGAATTGACTCGCTACTGACATGAAACGAGCAAAGGCAGGAAGTCACCTCTGCCACAGCAGGTGGAGACAGCAGCAGGAGAGTGAGAGGAGCTCTAGAAAGGGGGGGGGTGACTATATAACCCCTAAGCCCACCTCAAAGAACATACCCTCTCCAGCATTGTTTTATCTTCCAAATTGTCATCAGCTGGGGACCAAACACTCAGTATATACAAATTGATGGGAGATACTTGCTTCAAGCCACCACCTTCTGCTCCTGGCCTCCATAATGTGATGACCGTCCACAAGGGAAATTACAATGCATTCAATTCAACTTTAAAACTCCCCAGAGTTTTTACCAATCCCAACATTATTCAAGTAGTCTAAGGCCTCTTAACTTTGAGCTGTAAAACCCAAAACACATAATGACATGGAGTAAGCATTCATATGGCAAAAGATGACATTTCAAGAAAAGATTAAATCAATGTATGGTCTTAAACAATCCAGGGCAAGTTTCAAATCTTGTAGCTCCAAGTCTGACATCTCTAACCAGGGACGAAGTCTCTAGAGTTCCAGCTCCACCCCTCCATCTTGGCTGCTCACAGCCTGAGGCGCAATCCATTCTGAGCCAGCAGCTCACCTTGGTGTCTATCACATATACTTGGCATCTCCTGGGGTTTCCACTCCAACCCATGGTTAATCTTCATGTCTCCATCAGGCCTCACTCAAGGACTCCAGCAAACCTGCTTCACATTGCCCATGGCTATTTCCTGAAAACAGACCAGGTTACAAATACCATGACCGTTTCCTGTATTTGTTATATTCCATTATTCCAGGTCGGCTACCAAATTGTTAATCTAGGGGAGAACGGGGAACTGACTTTAAAGAGCAGGAAACTCCCCCTAGTTTCAAGAGTCATCTTTTTTCCTGCTGTCACAATGCATAACAGTTGGCCCAATCTCAGTGATGGGCAATCTCTCAAGTAATTGCAGCTGAAGGGGCAGAAGTGGAATCCGTCTGTACATACCAGTCCATTTTTATGCACACACTATCCTGCACACGTTTTCAGGATATGGGAAGAATGCAGCAAGCCTCTCATACAAATTGCTTCTAGCCCAGTCTGGAAAAAAACAAAACAAAACAAAACAAAACAAAACAAAACTTTCTTTTCCTCATACGGCAAGCATGCATGGTCTATAGTTGTAAGTCTTTTGACTCTGACCAGAGTGATCCATCAAACTTTTCTTGAAATACTGCAAGGCATGTCTTTGGCCAAAGTTTCAAATCCTTCCACATTTTTTTTTTTTCTGAAAACAAGTTCTAAAAGGCCAGGAAACAAAACAAAACAACAACAACAACAAAACAAACAAACAAAGAAACACAAACCTATACAGTCAGGCTTCTAGCAGCAATGCCCCTACTCCATGGGTACCAACTTTCTATTGTGGAGAGTATATCATTGCTGGTTCAAAGCACCTGACTAAAAGAAGATTGTTGGAGGGAAGATTTTACTTTGGCTTACAGTCTTGAGGAAAAGCTCTATGATGGTAGGGGAAGGATGGCATGAGCAAAAGCTGCTCATCATATCTGCCACAACAGGTGGGATTGGCAGCAAGAGAATGACTAGAATTCTCGTGAAGGGGAGCTGGTTATGGCACACTCTGGCCCACCTCCTCCAGCGAAGCTCCAACCCGGCAGTTGCCATCGGCTGGGAATCACGCATTCAAAGCACATGACTTGATGGAGGACAATTCAAACCACCATACCTGGTCTGATCCATGTGCAGCTGACGTTACGTTTTTCTACATACTTACTTGTTCCATGACTGTTTTAAAACTGTGCAGGACTTTCCAAAATACTAATTAAATAATAAAATTATCAAAATCATGTTTAGTTTCCACCTTAGGCATAGTACTAGTTACCAGAACACTTTGAGTTGGTATGCATCTAAACTCATGACTCGACTGGATAAAACTTACTAGAAGAGGATGAAAATAGGCAGCATAGTTCAAACTGTTCATAACATTTAAATTTTGGATTAAAATGATAAATGCAATTATTAATTTATATTATATTATTAATTATATAATTATAACCAGACTATGTGACAAACATCATCTAAATTAATATAATTTACTATTTAATAAAAATATCATCTTTATTCTCAAGGATTTTGAGTCTTCTTCCATAAATCAGTTCCTTATATCTCAAATTTTAAATATGAACACTAAAACACAGTTAACTATGTCCTCTTGTCATCGTGCAGACATTTAAATTTTTCTATTTTTTGCTGATTACAAAATTCATGCATCATATAGAAAGTTTGAAAATTACAGAAAAGCCAAAGGGGAAAAAATACTCTAATTGAAAGATAATTGTCAAAAATTAAATATATTCAAGGGGAACAGTATGATGGTTATATACATGTAAACATTTTGTAATGATCATCACAATAACATGAATTAACAGAGCTCTTATTTGCCAATACTACACATTTTATCTTTCGATCTAGTTCTTATAAGTAGAAGCTTGTACTCTTTGAACATCTCCCCATTTTCTGCACCCTGAGATCTGCCTAAGCAATCACCTCTTCTACTTTTTGTTTGTATATTTTCAATGTTTTTAGATTTTATTTTCTTGGCAGATCATATAATATTTATCTTACTGTGTCTTTTTTTTTTTTCCTTTTCAAGGTATAGTCTCTCCCTAGCCCAGACTGACCTGGAATTCACTATATTCTCAGGCTGGCCTTGAACTCACAGTGATCCTCCTGCCTCTGCCTCCCAAGTGCTGGGATTACAGGCACACACTACCATGCACTGTGTCTGTCTTAATTCACTTAGAACAAGTCCCTCTAGGTTCATCCATGCTGCCATAAGTCTTTGGACTTTGTGACAAAAATGCCACAAATGTCTACATGTAGAAGAATGGATCTAGAGCCTTATTTCTCACCATGCACAAATGGGAGAAAAATTTTATCTGCTGTGCATCTGACAGGATTAATATCCAGAATATAAAATACTCAAAGAGTAAGCAATAAAAAAACCAAATAACCCAATAAAAATGGGCCATGGAACTGAACAGTTTTTAAAAGAAGAAATATAAGGGAGCAATAAACATTTAAAAATGTTCAATGTCTCTAGCCATCAAAGAAATGAAAATTAAAACACCTTTGAGATTTCATTTCAACGAAGTCAAAGTGGCTATCATAAAAAAAAATGTCAAATGGCAACAAATGCTGGTGAGGGTGTAGGAAGGGAGAGACTCTTATTCACTACTGGTTGGCAATCAGCATGGAGGTCTCTCAAAACCCTAAAAATAGAGCTACAATATGAGCCAGCTATACTACTCCTGAGCATATTCACTAAAGACTGCAGTTTGCTATAGAAACACTTGCTCAGCCATGTTCATTGCCAAGTCTATTTTTAATATCTAGGAAATGGAATCAGCCCAGATGTCAATCAACTGATGAATGGATGATAAAGACATTAATAAATAAAACATAGTACAGTTTTATTCTAATGTAAAGAAAAATCAAATTATGAAATTAATAGGAAATAGGTAGATCCAGTAAAATTATACTAAGTGAGGTAATTCAAGTATAGTAAAAAAAAAAAATGCCACATGTTTTTACTCAGAGGCAGATCCTAGCTTGAAATTTTCATATCTACTTGTAAAATGGAATAAGAGTTTGCAGCAGAGGTCAGGAAGTTAAAAAGAGTTTAAGAGTGAGGCGTGGGAAGGGATTACAGGAGGGGATAGTAGACAGGTAAGTAAAGGGACAGAATACAGAGGATGCATAGGTCTAATTAAGGGAAGGTGAAAGGGAGGGAGAAGAGGAGGGTTGGGGGGAGATATATTAAAACCAAAACCAGTGACATAAGCTGAGGAGATGTCTCAGTGGTTAGAGATACTTGCTTGGATAGCCTTATGGCCTGGGTTTGATTCCCTAGTATCTATGTAAAGCCAGATGCATAAGTGTCACATGGATCTGGAGTTTTTTTTGCAGCAATGGTACTAGGGCCTGGCATGCCTATTCTCTCCCTGCTTGTGAATAAATAAACAAAATATTAAAAAGCTAAGGCCATTATGATGTCATATTTAAATTTACTTCTCCCTAATTTTAATTTTCAGGTATAGTAAAAGAAATATAGTAAAAAAATATATATATAATCTTTGGCAGAGAACCCATACTTGATATTGGTAATCAAATGTGGTGGTTTGAGTCAGGTGTCCCCCATAAACTTAGGTGTTCTGAATGCTAGGTTCCCAGCTGATGGAGATTTGGGAATTAATGAATTCTGGAGGCAGTGTATTATTGGGGACAGGCCTATAGATATTATAGCCAGTTTCCCCATGCCAGTGTTTGGCACACTCTCCTGTTCCTGTTGTCCACCTGATGTTGGCCAGGGGGTGATGTCCACTCTCTGCTCCTGTCATCATTTTCCCTGCCATCATGAAGCTTTCCCCTTGAGTCTGTAAGCCAAAATAAACCCCTTTTGCCCAAAAGCTGCTCTTGGTCGGGTGATTTCTACCAGCAATGTTAAACTGACTGCAGCAGTGTAGTTGTACAAAGAGTGGTGTTGCCGCTAGACACCTGACTATGTGGCTTTGGCCTTTTGGAGCTGATTTTCAAGAGGAATGTGGAAGGATTTTGGCATACAGACTTGAGAGGAAGCTCCATGAGGGCAGGGGAAACTGATGGCACAAGCAGAGGGTGGACATCACCCCTTGGCCCACATAAAGTGCACAATAGCAACAGGAGAGTGTGCCAAAAACTGGCATGGGAAAATTGGCTAGAACACCCATAAGCTTACCCCCAAGAGGCATTAATTCTCAAATCTCCATCAGTTGGGAACCTAGCATTCAGAACACCTAAGTTTATGGGGGAAACCTGAATCAAACCACCACATTCTGCCCCTGACCCCCATAAACTGTTAACCATCCACGATATAAAATGCAATGAATTCAATACAACTTTCAAAGTCCCCACATTTTTTAAAATCAATCCTAATGATGTTTGAATGTTCCCTTATTCAGAGATCTTTTAACTGAGCCGTAATGCCAAAACACACAAACTAACAAACAACCATAATGGCATAGACTAAACACTCATGCTGCAAAAGGTGGCATTGGGTATAGCAAAGAAATATTCAACCAATACAAGATTTAAAACAACCAGGCTTCATCTGGGGTTATCAGTTCTCTTTAGCAGCCATCTAATGGTCTTGACATCTCTGCTGGGTCTCCACTACAAGCCACGGTTCATCCTCATGGCTCCACGGGGTCTCCATGCAGGCACCCTAGAAATCTGCTTCACATTGTCCATGGCTGTTTCCAAAACAAAAGACCATGTTGCAAATTTAATGACCCTCTCTTTCCTGCATTTCTTATACTCCATAAGACCAGGTGGAGTGCCAATTTGTTAATTGGGCTGGGGGGAATAAAACAGACTTTGAAGAAAAAGACACTCCTTGAGCATTCAGGCCCCTTCAAAAGAGTCTACATTCTTCCTGTTGCCCCAGTACAGGTCAACTGGCCCAATTTTAAAGGCTGTAATCTCTCATATAATTGAGGCTGAACAGGCAGATATTTCAGTCCAAAGATTTCATTTCTGTGCCATATTGCTTTGCTCACACCAATCCATTTTTATGCAAAGCAACCCTGCACAGCTTCTCAGGACATGGGCATAACAGCAAGCCTCTCACACAAACTGCCTCTAGCCCAGTTCACAGTCCATAGTTCTTACTGCACTCAGGTCTTTCAACTCTGACTGGAATAGTCCACCAAGCTTTACTTACAGCATTGCAAGTCACGTCTTAGCCCAAGGTTTCAAATTTCCCAAAATTCCTCTTGAAAATCAGCTCCAAAAGGCCAAGGCCACACAATCAGGTGTCTAGCAGCAATCCCACTCCTCTGGTACCAATATTACTGTTGCAGTCACGTTCGCATTCCTGGTAGAAACCATCTTATCAAGAGCAGCTTGTGGGGAAAAAATGTTTATTTTGGTGTATAGACTTGAGGGGGAAGTTCTATGATGGCAGGGAAAATGATGACATGAGCAGAGGGTGGAAATCATCCCCCGGCCAACATAAGGTGGACCATAACAACAGGAATGTGTGCCAAACACTGGCAAGGGGAAACTGGCTATAACACCCATAAGCCTGGCCCCAACAATACACTGCCTCCAAGAGGTATTAATTCCCAAATCTCCATCAGGTGGGAACCTAGCATTCAGAACACCTAAGTTTATAGGGGACACCTGAATCAAACCACCACAAGGGCCACAAAAAATAAAAGCCACATGGTGGGATGGAGTGTGTTGTAGACAGTTTCACATTGCAGGGATGAGCATCCATACCAAGCACATAGTTCATGAGAGGAAATGATTTATTTCAAGCGTACAGATCCAGGGGGAGTTCCATCAAATGGCAAAAGAAGCTGGCTCCCATTCATAAGTCCAAACAGAGAGACACAACCAAATAGACACCACCACAAGCCAGCACAGCCAGAGCTTTAAAAACCTTTCGACACACCTTTTGGCTGGAATTCAGATCTACCTCCAAAGCACGTTAGGGCTGGACACCAGGATCTACCCTGAGTGACACCTCTTCCACCAAGGTAGCTGGAAATTCAAGGTATATGTTTTAATAAAACAGTTGGGTCTATGGGGGACATACATTTAAACTACCTCAGAGTACTCTGGGGCACTGTCCTTTGTATATGAACCGATTGGTGCATTCATTTCCTCACCATGGATATAGTTACCCTCAGAAGACCTCCACAATGTTGAGCCCATCAACATTTTGACACAGAGGATGAAAGAGGACAAAAAAGAATGAGCCATAAAACAGAAGTAGGACTATGTAGTGCTCAGTGGACTAGGGGTTTGGGGAGGGGGACAAAAGCAGGGAGGGGAATATGATCAAAATAAAGTCTATTCATATATTATAATATCTAATTACAAGAAAAGAAAACAAAACTATGAGCCGGGCACTGTGGCGCACACCTTCAATCCCAGCGCTTGGGAGGCAGAGGTAGAAGGATTCCTGTGAATTCGAGGCGACCCTGAGACTACATAGTGAATTCCATGTTAGCCTGGGCTATAGTGAAATCCTACCTAGAAAAACCAAAGGGGGGGAAAAAAGAACCTGAGACCTACATGGCTTGAAATAATTCATTTTGTATATTTAAATGTTGAAGCAGCCATCATAATTTACATACAAAGAAATGCAAGTAATATCAAAAAAATGACACAAAGCATGCAATATCAACCATCAACATTTGCACTGTGTTCTTATGAAGTTGTTTCCTTGTAAGTTTCTTAGCTTTAATACTTCTCACTTTGGAGGATTCAGTTTAATAAATCTAAAGGATATTTTTAAAAATTGGCACATGTTTGTGTGTGTACAGTATGTGTGCATGTGTATTTGTAGGCACATGTAACGCTATAGCCCATGTGTGGAGGTCAGAGGTCAACTTCTTGATGTCAGACTTTGGCTTCTGCCTCGCTTGAGGCACGACTGTCATTGTCCTTGCCATTCATTGCTATGTTCATCAGCCTAGCTGGTCTTTGAGCTTCTGGACAATTCTCCCATCTCCACCTCCCATTGTCCTGTCAGTGCACCTGGTATTCAGAAGCCTGCCATTGCTTCTGGCTTTTAGGTGGAGCCAGGGATCTTCACTTGGGGTACTCAGGTTTGAGTGGCAAGTACTTTACCCACTAAGTCACCTACACAGCCCCCAAAACATATTTAAACAAAATTATGGTAAACATTTCAGTTTATCAAAATGTTGTATGTTGAAGGTGTGTAAGTTGATGTCAAATTAAACTGTAATCTTCATTTTTATATTACTTCAATACATTTTTACAGAAGATTTAAAAAACCATTTATTTACATGTGTGTGTGTGAGAGAGAGAGAGAGAGAGAAAGAGAGAGAGAGACAGAGAGAGACAGAGAGAGAGAGAGAGAGGGTGAGAATGTGTCTGTCAGAGCCTCCTGCTGCTAAAAACAAAGTCCAGATGCATGTACCACTTTGTGCATCTGGCTTTACATGGGTACTGAAGAATCCAACCAAGGTCATCAGTTTTTCAAAGTAAGCACCACAACCTGCTGAGCTATCTCCCCAGGCCCTTTATAGAAGATTTTTGCATGTAGTTGGGATGGAATGAAATACTGAAATGAAATAACATCTGTATCCAATGTGTGATTTTTATTTTCTTGTTCTCCCTGAGATGTTGAACCCAACTTAATCAAGGAAGTAATTTAAAAAAATAACCCATGAGATGTCATACATTTTAAGGAGCCTTTAAAGAAAGTTTTTTCCTTAGCTCATTCTATTTGTATTATATTCTTTGTTTTAAATTGTTATTCTATCATGATTAATGTATTCCGTAACCATGTATTCTTCATTTTCCCACTTTCATCTTGTAGCTTGCTGAATTCCTAACTCCTACTACTTTTTTTTCCCCTAGGTAAAAGCAATATTCTCTTTGTGGCTGGAGGCACAGTGTTATTGTTACTAACTATCCTCATTATTCCCACCATTCTCATTTCTTGTAGAAGGTGAGTAGGACAACCAGCCCTAAATCTCTTTTAACCTGGATAAGTCTGATCTTCAGTGTGTCTGTGAATAGCCCAACAATATATCAAGCTGCTTCACCGTTCACATTTGCTTCTTTGGTTACTGTTCTTACACAGGAGAGGAGTAAGGCTGGTAATATCAGAAATGAAAGCTAGAATGATTCATTTAAGAATTAGTCAATGGGAAGCTAAAGAAGGTAGGAGGGAATTATGATCAAAATAAGTTATGTAGGAGAATGAGAGTAGTGATCACTCTGCTCTCATAATTCCCCATGTTCCCCTGTATTACACATGGTCTTTATGCTCCGAGAGAAAAACTGAAAGTGAGGCTGTGATGTGTGTGCATGCATGAAAGAAAGAAAGAAGAGAGAGAGATAGGAGGATGAGGATGAGGAGAAATAAATAATGCTTTATTCATTCATTAGTTTTTTTATTGTGCAAAGTGGTGAACAAGAGGTAATGAAGCTCATAAGGCAGCAGAATAATCTACAGTGGTTGTCCAGTTTTCGGAAACAAGCAGCCAGGGGACTTTTCTTAAAGGTGGTTGAGAAAGCAGTTGAAGCAGGTATCCATAGAGACAGCAGGTAGCCACTTATGTCTACTGAGGCTGTCTACCTTTCACTGTACTGGGGCACAGAGGAATTTTCTAGTATGTTCTCATTGGTTCTTCTTTCTTCCTCTCCCATACTCAACACTCATTTGTGCAGTGTTTCTTAAAATTCTTTATTAGAATTATATTGGATTGGAATTCTTAAACTGTGTTCCAACCAAAGTGTTACCTGCTTAGTGGAGACCCTCACTCAACTGTTCTTTCTACATCTATATTTTACATGTCTGGAGTAAAAATAGACATTTAATACATGTTTGTTGGGTAAGTGAATATATTCATCTTCACTATTTTCCCCAGGTAAAAGAAACACAACACAACACACACACACACACACACACACACACACACACACACACACACACACACACAGCTTATTAATACAGTTTCCCAGGAGGCTTCTGTTTCTTGTCTCTCTATATATTATCCCTGACCTCAACTTTTCCTACTATTGCCTGATTTTAGTAACTCCTTCCATCTTTCTCCTTGATCTCAACATCATTCCTGTATTAACCTATCATTTTTGTTCCCTTGTTTCTCTTCTTAAAATAAGACCGGTAAAGTCACTCTCCTGTTTAACACTTTTTATCATCTCTCCTCCCCACACACTAGAATAATTCTAAAACTCATTAACTCTGTCATCGAACATAGCTTGGTTTCTAATCCAACCCTGATTGTCATTCATGTTGTCTACTTTGCTACTCCCTATAAGGCTGAATAATTTTTTTAACACTACAACTTTTATTGTTGTAACATTCCCAGCTCACATCCAAAATGTTACCAAAATTCATTTCTATAGCAATGCCTTAATCCTGTGTATCAATCAGCCCACAAAACTTATGCTCTCACCCCCAGGTCTGTCCTGTTCCTCTGTCCCTGAAAATAGACATGATGTCACTATCTGGAATCACCTTGTGTTCGTTCCTCATCTGTTATTCCTTACAATCCTGCTTTGTACTTTAATTATTCTTGTGCTATTCATCCCTTCTTCCATATCTATGGCATTCATGGTGGTGGGACTTGAGTGCTATTTATCTTTTAGTTTTTGACAACATTTTGCACTAATCTGTTTAAATCATGACCATTCAGTAAGCATTTGTCGTATCACAGGACAAAGTTGTACATTTCCCCCCATCATAGGCTGCTCTCATGTCTTTCCCTAACAGAAATTAGCAAATTGACATAAGGATCCCAAGGGCCAATATCACTGAGGATTCTCTACTGCTTCACCTCAGTTGTTTAAAAAGAAAAGTGCAGAGAAGGTAGAGACCACAAGATGAGCACTCTAGGATGAGCCACCCAGCTTTAGAGAGTGAGTGACACCAGAGATCTCTGGAAGGTCACAGATGTTGGGACATGGCTTTTATCTGAATAGCTAAAGTGAACTGCAGAGTATATTGTGCCTCTTGGATAATGTGATAAAAAGATGAGAGGACTTGAATGCATAATTGTGCACGAATGGCACACAGGAAAAGGGTGTTTGTTCTTCTTACCTTGTCACTGATCGCTTGGGGTTGTGAAGTTCAAATGGAAGTGCTTTGAACAATGAGTCCACGATTTCAGCAATGACCGCCGGCACTGGGTCTGACCAGTCATTTTAACCAGCCCTGGAGCTTCAGGGTTTGCTGAGTTGGATATTAGCCAAAATAAACTTTAACTTTACTCCTGGCAAGCAGTCACCTGTGTGTCCAGGTGCTTTGGGAGCAGATCCTCTGCCCATGGTTTGTGTCTTTTGAAAGTAGAGATGAGAACAGTAAAATCAGTGCAGGAACATGGCCAGGGGAAGTGTAGCACTGCTTAGCATAAAAGGAAGCAAAATATATTCTAGACATGGACATCTGTCTTTGGAGGATAAAGTTTAATATTCAGTAAGAAAAAATGTTAAATAGTTATTTGTACAGTCTTGTCCATGTGGATATTTTCAGCTAGTGCAGTGTTTTGGTGCAGCAGACAGGTTCGCTGAGATAAGCTTCCAGACCAGGCACAGTTATGGAGGAAGGGATTTATTGAAGCTTACAGATCCAGGGGAAGTTCTATAATGGCAGAAGAAGCTGGCCTGCTTTCACAGGTCCAAGCAGAAAGAGGAAAGCACAAGTCAAAAGCCAAAAGCCACACAGCACAGCACACTTCAGGAATTCCTGCTGGGCACACTTTGCATATCCTTAGATTGAAATCTGAAACCCACCACCGCCATTTAAGATCTGCCCAGAGAAACCACCTCCAGCCAGGTGGCTGTAGATGTAAACTACAAACTAATGAAACACTGAATATATTGGGGGCCGTTTATTCAAACCACCACACTTGGTTTGCCCGATACTTTTCTGCTTTCATCATTCAAAAGACTTCATCTTGAGAGATACATACCTCTCAGCAAACAGCACAGTGCATGCTAAATTCAGAGGATCTAACTCCAAACCCTGTTCTTTTGTATTCACCACATATTAGGATTATTTAGATGTAAGTACACAGATGTAACACATAGGAACCCATTTCCAAGAGTTAACTGTGAGTCTTGAAAATCACAATTTAATAGAAGATCAGAGTCATAGGTCTATGTCTCGGTTTCTTCATCTGTGAAAAGATAATAACAGCAACCATGACACAGCTTTTTTTGAGGAATAAATGACCTAATTTATATGAAATACTTAGAAAAGTCATTTGTACATAACAAATTTACACGTGGATCTATAAATAAATTAAGGAATATTTGGTTTGCATAACAGCAAGCAAATGAACGCATATAGGGTGAGACAAGATTGTGGTGAGATACTAGGAGGATCACCAAACAGCTGGACGAAGCTGGTAGAATCACTGTCCATCCCTGAATGTACTTTCTTCAGAGAAGGACGATCTTGTTTTCATGATTTCTATAAGATAATTGCAACCTTATCTTAAAATAAAAGCAGAGAAAAACCAAAGAACACAATTGAAACTTCAACTAGTATGTAATTCACTTTCTCTCTACTAAGAATCTGTTTTCTTAAGAAGATAGACAATCCTGGTCTCTCCACATAGACTCTATCCATGTTCCTGATGTAGTTACTTCTGCGGTGCTTTCAATGACAATGGCCTCTTTCTTCTTCTCTTGTTTGTGTTTACTCCTTTAAGACTTCCCTAGAAGTTGGGTTTTTCCAGACTTCATGAAAACTATGATGAATTTATTGAGCAGCGATTCTAGATGGTTTACTGTTCGTGGCCAGCTGAGTGACTCAGAAGGAGGAAATCCTTGGAATTAGGAAGGAGGGCTGTGCATTTTTATCCCACCAACGACATAACAGTGGGAAAGTTGCTATTCCTTTCTGTACCTGTGGTGTGTTGAATGTGAAATGTCCCCTTGCACACCCGCCCCCCCCCCCATCACCTCATGTGCTTGTGATTAAGCCTCATGCTCAATCCCTAGCCGGTGGCAATTATGGAGGTGGAGGCTTGCTGGAGGAGGTGTGCCACTTGGGATGGATGGGCCTTGAGGTATTGTAGGTGCAGCTCCCTCACACTGCTTCCTTTCTCTGATGTCTTGCTCATGCTACTCTCCCTGTTCTAGTGAAGCTTCCCCTTGAAATTGTAAGCTGTAAGAAACCCATTTTCAGGCTTCAGCTGCAGAGCCATGTCTTATCCATCTGTGGGCCCACCGAAGAAGGTCGTTTCTTTCAGTGTTGCTGTCATGACATAGCTGACAAAACAGACTTGAAGGAGGAGCTCACTGTGGCACACAGTTTGAGCACACCATCCCTCAAGGCAGGGAAGGCATGGCCATGTGATTGTGAGGGGGCTGGACACACTGCATCTGCAGTCAGGAAGCAGAGATAAATGATGGCTCTCAGCTTGCTTTTTGCTTTCTGTTCAGTTCAGTACCTATTCAAGGTGTTCTATTCAGGTTGGGATTTTCCTGTTCTATTAAACTTTTCTGGAAACCCTGTCATGGACACACCCAGGAGGTGTGTTTCCATTATGATTCTAAACCCAGTCAAATTAACAGTGAAGATGACCCATCACAGGTGGGGAAGGGGAAAGATAGCTAAGGTCACTTGAATGCTGTGTGTGTGTGTGTGTGTGTGTGTGTGTGTGCAGCAACTGTGGGTAGCTGCAACTACATATTTATTAATCACAGGTGAGATGTGGTCATAGCAAGGGTTCAAGTGGCTGAAATGATAGCAATGCTGGAGTATGGTGTCTTAATGTTGTCTATGTCACATGTATTCTAGATGGAGAAGACGGAGACAGGAAGTCATGATGTTCAGAGAATCCAAGGACATACAGAATAAGGTGAGGTCGCTCAGAATTGTCATCCTTTTTTTTTTTTTAAACCACTTGATATTTATAAATGTCTTATAAAATATGTTTTTGTTGTTGTTTGGTCTTTTTGTAGATAGTAATATTATTTTTTATTTTCTTTTTTAATGATCTGGCTATGCCACTTATAATTCAAGTTTAGCCATCTGAGGAAATAGTCTCTGAACAATTCTTTTATTGTTAATATATTTTTAAAATATTTATTTATTTATCTTGGTGCTTCAAGGTAGGATCTTGCTCTATGTCAGACTGACCTGAAATTCACTATGAAGTCTCAGGGTGACCTCAAACTTACCATGATCCTGCTACCTCTGCCTCCTGAGTGCTGGGATTAAAGGCATGCACCACCATATATGGCTATATTTTATTTATGAGAGAGAGAGAAAGAGAGAGAGAGAGAGAGAGGAGATGGGAACACCAGGGCCTCTAGCCACTGCAAATGAACTCCAGATGCATGTGCATCTGGCTTACATGGGTTCTAGGGAGTCAAACCTAGTTCCCTAGGCTTCACAAGCAAGCACCTTAGCCACTAAGCCATCTCTCCAACCCTGTTAATATATTTTCATAGTTTTAAAAATAAATATCAGCATTCTCTGTAATTTTTTATTTATTATTATTTATTTATTTGAGAGAGAGAAAGAGGCAGAGAGAGAGAGAGAAAGAGAAAGAGAAAGAGGCAGAAACAAAAGAGAGAGAGAATGGGTACACCAGGGCCTCCAGCCACTGCAAATGATCTCCAGATGCATGCGCCCCCATGTGCATCTGGCTTATGTGGGTCCTGGAAAATCAAACTGGGATTCTTTGGCTTTGCAGGCAAACACCTTAACCACTAACCCATCTCTCCAGCCCTATCAGCATTCTCTGAAAACTTCTTTTATTGTTAACAACATTTTTTTTATTCCTATTTTTTTTTAAACAGTCTCACTCTAGTCCAAGCTGACCTAGAACTCATTCTTATAGGTGAGACGGGCCTTGAACTCACAGTGATTGTCCTACTAAGTTTCTTGAGTGCTGGGATTAAAGGCATACACCACCAATCCTGGCATTGTTAGTAAGTTTTGACATTGTTTAAAATATATATGTATATCAGCATAAACAAAGGAACAATGAATATATGGCTGGAATCCCAGCATTTGAAAAGCTGAGGCAGAAGGATTGTGAAGAGCAGCAGTTACACAGACGTAATAAAAGCACCAGCGTTACCATGATCTGCAGTAGTTTCCTACGGCTGCCTTGACACGCTGTACAAACTGGGTAGTTTTCAACAGGCAGTGGATTTCGGAGGGTTGAGTCCCAGAAAGAGATATGAGAAGAATGACTTTTTGTGTGACCTCTCACATGCTTCCCTCTAGTGCCTCTTGGCTGTCTGCAATCATCAGAGGTCCATGGCTTGCAGACAGTTCTTCCCACGACTTACCCATTCTTCAAATGGCACCTGTCCTGTGTGCGTGTTTCTGCCTTCCTCTTCGTGTAAAGACATTGGTCCTCCAGGACTATGGGCTGACTGTCCTTATGTCAAGACAACCTGTTATTAACTTTACATCACATCTGCAAGGATCTTATTTTCTAACAAGGTCATATAGTGAAGTCACGGGATAGTATTCTGCTGAGTAAAGAATATAACATTAGTTTATGTCATAGGTTATTGGGAAGATTAAATTAAATTACGCTAAGTAAATGACTTAGAAACATAGCACGAACGTAGAACACAATGAGATTCATTACTGTTATCTTTGCATTAATTTATTAATTAACAAATGCTTAAATTGGGCTATAAAACTGAAGAACTTTCTTATGAGTTGCAGGACTGTCATGACCTGCAAATTTTTCCTTTTGATTATATGGTGCCTCTGTCCTATACTATTTAATTAAAACCCTAGAAACTTCCTTCAGAGCTTGCAGATAAGATGAATATTTCATGCTCATTGTCTCCACTATTACTTTAGACATCTCCATTTCACACATTATGCTATTTACTAAGTTTCATTATAAAACCTTGCTGGGGATTGAATGTTTGTGTACCCTCTAAAATACATGTGAGAGTCCTCCAAACTCCAGTATTATGTTTTTGGAGATGGAACTTTTGAGAGGTGATTGGTTATGAATGTGGAACCTTCATTAGTGCAATTAGTGCTCTTAGAAGAAGGGATGCTAGTCCTTGCTTCTTTCCTCTGTTTTCTGTGAGAACAGGCTGGGCACAGGAAAAGATGACCATCCGCACATCAAGGGGGAAGCCCTCACCTGACATTTGACTTTGGACTTTACATGTTCCGGAACAGTGTGAAATAAATATTTGTTGTTTAATTTAGCCACTTAATCTATGCTATTCTATTACAGCACCCTGAACTAAGACACACATTTTCCCAAGTGCTATCCAAAATTATATCAATTTCTCTTCACTTTAATTACTTGTACTTGAACTCTGCATGGATAAAAAGTTGAGTACTAAAACGTCTTCGACAGCCCAATAATATATGTGCTTCAGACTTCTTTTTTAAAAAAAATTATTTATCTAGAGAGAAAGACAGAGAGAGAGAGAGAGAGAGGGAGTAAGACAAAGAGAGAATAGGTGTGCTAGGGCCTCTAGCCACTGCCGATGAACTCCAGACACATGTGCCACCTTGTGCATCTGGCTTACGTGGGTATTGGGGAATTGAACCAGGGTCCTTAGGCTTTGCAGGCAAGTGCTTTAATCATTAAGCAATCTCTCCAGCCCCAGACTTCTTAATAGTATATTAATTTAGCTTTTTCTGTTATGAATCATTTGCTCTTTACAAAATATTTTCCTCTGACTAGCTCATGGTTTGCGTCTTGTGACCAAGAGCAGAATGAGGAGGATTTGCCTGGCTTTATCTGTCAATGCAAAAGACAATGACACTATGTTCTATGAGTCCCACCATCTAGATTTCTGTCTTTGTACTGACGTTTTTGTTCAGCCTAGCCCATCCAAGAACATTGCTACTATTTTTTGAGAGAGGAAAGAAAGATATTCTCATCTGTCTATATTAGGTACCCAGTTCTTCCAAGACTTTGAAGAAAAATGATATTTACTTGTAAGATCTAATTGATACTTTTGAGTGTTTTAGGTTATGTAAATAACAAGTCACTCTCTTTTATAATAAGCACCAAAATTAACATAAAGAATTAATCATTCAATTTCTTTCATTGTATTCAGCTGTTTATTATTATTCTCTTATTAAGCTAGGGTGTGATGTACTATAAAAATGCATTGTTATACATTCAACAGACATTAATTTATACCCACTATGGAAAAATATTATATTAGACTACCTATTGCTAGAGGGTATTTTACCCCTGAATAGGTAATCCATAACACAGTATTGCAACTAAATTAGATAGTCTAAATTAGATTAAGTTGCATCTATCTAGAGTCTTATAAGTTGAGAATGTAATTGCCATAAGAAGCCCCATAAAATAAAATGCATATTTTATAAAAATTCCTTGCAGTAGGAATTTGACCTATATCATATTTCATTCAGGGATTCTTATTGAACATCTTTATTAGCTGTTTAAATAACGTGGGTTACTGACATGCTCTGCTGTTTTTCTTTGTAGGCAGCCAACAACTACAGAAGTCCAACCTCTACCAATGTTTCCATGGATGAAGCAGGGGATGAAATTTACATGAACTACCCAACCATTCCTCGAAGACAGAAGCCAAGGGTCTAAACTCTTTCATTGATCTAACAGATTAGTGATGGCTGTTATGGACAGGGGTCGACTCTTTTCACAAAATCATTGTCCATCTTGCAATGAGTTAATTTCACTTTATATGAAAATTTCTGCATTACCTAGACAGATTTCCTAACAGAAATGCTTCAGAAAACCAGAATCTCAGCCGGGCGTGGTGGCGCACGCCTTTAATCCCAGCACTAGGGAGGCAGAGGTAGGAGGATCGCCATGAGTTCGAGGCTACCCTGAGACTACATAGGTGAATTCCAGGTCAGCCTGGGCTAGAGTGAGACCCTCCCTCGAAAAACCAAAAAAAAAAAAAAGAAAACCAGAATCTCAAAGCACACATATTCCCCCCAGTGTTTCATAACCAAACAATCTAGGGGAGAGCAAGCATCTTGGCACTGCAGTGTTGCATCTAGGATCAGTGGTGGGTACCAGATGGTACCTGGATTCCTCACAAAGGGCTGTGTTCGCTTCCCTGATGTCAACTCAGCTGTCCTGCTGCCTCTGCCTGACATAGCAAAGATGGCTGCCAAGGAGACGATGGAGTTTGCGTCTCTAAAACAGCAAACGCATCTCACTATTTAGTCATCAGTAAGATGGTATCATGGCCAGAACACATGAAATGGCTTAAGTCTGTTAAAGGTTTGCCTAGAGAGTTAAAAATAAATTATGTGATTTTGTTTGTTTTGTTTTGTTTTGTGAGGCAGGGTCTCACTCTAACTCAGTCTGACATGGAATTTACTATGCAGTCTCAGGGTGGCCTCGAACTCACAGCATTCTTCCTACTTCTACCTCTCACCTCTCAAGTGCTGGGATTAAAGGCATGCACCACCACATTGGCTAAATTATGTGAATTTTGATTGTAGGCAAGAAGAACAGCAGTTCGAAGTGGTAGCATATGGTGGAAATGTTGAAATCCTAGGAATAGATATGGAGAGGATGTTGTTGAGGAGAGAAAGCAGTCATAAAATAGAAATATATCAAGGTAAACTTGTTTTACAGTTTGGAAAAGACGGCTTTCTCAAAATCACTGATATTTAGAATCCATACTTGATAAAGCCCCAAAATGAAAAGTATTTGTGGAAGTATATTAAACGTATGCTTAACTTAAAACCATAATGGTCATTATCAAATATAATGGTTTTAGTGTCTAAAAGCTTCATTACTTACCTCTAAAAGATCACCAAATATTAACTACAAAAATATTTAAGTTTTAGTGTTGTAGACTTAATTATTAACACAAGCAGATTAAATCCAAATTCTCATGTTATCACACACATTCTAAATTATATTTATCATTTTAAGCTTGCAGACTATAGAAATTCAGAAGTGAATAAATGAAAATGACTGTATCTTAGTTGTATTTATTCAAGGAAAGTTCTCATTTTTATTATGATTGCTTAAAAATCTTTATGTCTTGATTAATAACTTGTTTTCACATATGTGTCAATATACAAAAGTTGAAAGGCAGCTTCCCCCCAAAAATAACATTTTGCTTATCAGAATTATCACAGATGGCATGTTTACAATTGTCAAACAACATGTTGAAGCAGTCTAGCATCATTATAAAGTAAATTATATCTTTGTCTTTAAAAAGTTATAGGCAATAAAAATATTACTCTTTGGAAGACTCAAATAACCAAATTCTTGCTGGTTAATATAGGTGAGAAGGAAAACATTTTTCCAATCACAATATAGGGAATACAAAACCCATTTTAATGCAAAAATAATTTCTGAAGTAAAAGATTTGTGATTATGAAAGCTTCCAGAACATTTGGAATTTATCTGTTTCCATGGATATTCTAATCTCTAAACAATCTTTCCCTCAAAATATTTTTAAGAAACATTTTTCTTTTCCCTTTCTGCCATTCTACATGTAGTTTCTTTGCAGAGTTTAGGAGTGTTTTTCAGGAACTGGGGACTCTCTTAATATCCACTGAAACCTCTCTGACCTCCCACTGCTTCTGTTTAGTCAGCCAGCTTTTATGCTGATATTTTAACCTAACCAAGCACTTTCATTAGAATCCTTCTATTCTACCTAATTCACCAGAATTTTACCTTCAATGTTTTATGTTGTTAGTAGTAGATAAAATCAGATCCATGAAATGAAGATGAGGGTCCGAACTGAAATAAAATTGGTTTCACATCTCTGTATGGTGCTGTCTTGGAGGCTAGATGCTTCATGAAGGTGTTTTACATGTTTAATTTATACTGATATGTAACAACAAATAAAAATATATGTGCTTTAAATGCAATTATTTTAACAGTTACATTAATTAATCAATCAAGGGAAATTGCTGTCTGATAATAAGATAGTTTTCTCAGCAAATGAATACAGAGTATGCATTGGATATGTTGTTATCACACTGATCTTGTTTGTTTAGAAACCTTTGGGAATGTTGAGAAAAACAGAACACAAATTTCTTTCTTTCCTTCTTTCATCTCTTCTGTTTTTCCATTACTGGGGATTGAATTTGTCCTTATGCAGACCAGGCAAGAGCTCTACCCTTATCCAGAGTGTTAATCATATTAACTTGTAGTTATAATCATGGACGGGAGGCAGGCAGGGAAAGATACAATAGTAAAATTTCAGATGCATAGACTTTTAAATAATTTGATTTACAGGTAATACACTATACATTGAGTACCAATATAAAAAAAATGATGAAAGGTAAAAATAGTAGGTTTGCTTTTTGTTTTTAGCATGGAAGTTCTATCAATTTACATATAGAACACTATTAAATTAAAATTATATCCTACAAGTTAGAAAAGCCCATGCTATAGTTAGAGATCATTGTAACCAAGGGCTGCTTCTTGACATATAATGGTCTATATTTTCTACTGTGCTGGTATGAAACTTCAGTGATGTTGGTATTGTAAAGGTGCAGCTGATGTGATGGTGGAGATTCTAAATTGTGAGTGCAAATGAACCTGTCCACAGTGGCAATATGGCCATATCTTTGAGAAGCAAAAAAGAATGTGAATGTGTCAGATCATTTTATTTTATTATCATTGTTAGTTTGTGTGCAATTCAAGTGGCCAGGAAGCGTTGACCTTCTCACTCAAGTGCTCAAATCAGTAAATTCACATTTTCTTTGGTCTGTTCATTAGACTTTTTCTAGCCAAGATTCTGACTCCTATACCCTCTTCCTGAAAACTCAAACCAAGCTTGTTTTCACAAACTTCTGGGTCCCTAGTGAACTCTTTCAGCTTTGAGAACTAATCATACTGATTTTTTAAAATAAATCTTCAAGGCCAGCTTATAGTTGAGTTTTCTATGTTCAAAGCACTATGTTGTAAGAAACTATTAGAAAATGCCCTTGGGGGATGGGTGAGAATTGTCTCATGATCTCCCCCTCCTTTTTTTTTTTTTTTTTTCGCCTGTTGTCCCTGCTTGAATAAGCATTTAAAAAAACACTGTTTCCAGTATTTTCCAAGGTTTTCAGATTCTTGATCTGTGAGGCATGCAGATGGCTGTCTGATGTACTATATTCTGTTTTTTTTTTTTTTTTTGAGTGAATAAAAAGTAGTTCTCCGTCAATACCAGGTTCGTTTGTTATAAAAGAATATTAGCAAAAAATCCTACAGAATCAAATTAGCATGAGGAGTGAAATGGGGAGCGAATTTTAATCTTGGACACTTTGTGACTTTTAGCCCCAAGCAACATGTCATATGTTTCATAAGGTGTGCAATTGAAAGGATCCAGGAGCTACATAAAAGCCTTCTTCTGGAAAAAAAAAAATAGCAGTCCTTTGCTCTCCCCTATAATGATAGCAAATTTCAATTCTGATTATTTCTTGCCACTTTGCCTGTGTCTCAACAATCTTGCCTTGTTAAGTTTTCCTGAGCATGGCTAATAATGAGAGGTTCTTTCTGGGCAGCCATCAACCTGCTGTCTACCTTCATACGGAAATAGAATTGCTGGGAGAATAAGAAAAGAGGGAATGAATGGGCTGGAGAGATGGCTTAGTGGGTTAAGCGCTTGCCTGTGAATCCTAAAGACCCCGGTTCGAGGCTCAACTCCCCAGAACCCACGTTAGCCAGATGCACAAGGGGGCGCACGCATCTGGAGTTCGTTTGCAGTGGCTGGAAGCCCTGGCGTGCCCATTCTCTCTCTCTCTCTCCGTCTTTCTCTGTCTGTCACTCTCAAATGAATAAATAATAAACAAAAAAAATATAAAGAAAAAGAAAAGAGGGAATGAATGCTACAGAATTTTCTCCAAAAAAAAAAAAAAAAAAATCCATCGTTGTAAATGCTTGTCAAATATCCAGTGTATTGGTTACTTCAGCATTTCTGTGAACAAATGCCTGACGGGAAGCAATTTAGGGAAGAAGTTGGTTTTGGCTCGTGTTTCAAGGGATATAGTTCGTTATGGGGAGGAAAGCCTGGCTGCCTAGTTGCTTACCTTGCAATCAAGAACCAGAGAGGAAACAGGAAGTGGAGCCGGAAGTTAAAACCTCAAGGCGGCCACCCCCGACTGACTGCCACCCTCAAGCAAGGATCCACCTTCTAAAGGTTTCGTAAACTTTCCGAATGGTGCCACGAGCTGGGGACCAAGTATTGGAACACATGAGCCCACGCGGGACATTTCACACCTAGGCCACAACACCCAGATTAGAAGACTGTTCCATTTGTACCCTCGTCCATGTCTCTAAAAGTTGGGGACCACCGGTCACCTGCATGGAAACTGACACTTTGTTCAAGAAATAGTTTAATTTGTCAGCATAACAGGGATGGCTCATAGGAGCCTAGGACGCTGAAATGGTCAGTTTGGAAAACAGCAGAAAATGTGGCCTGGGCTGTGTTCTGCAGGATAAGAAGCCCACGTGACTCTGGTGTGCCAGGCAGGCCTGAGGTCCATCACAGGGCAGTGTGGCCATCAGCACTTCCAGCCTTCAGACAGGCAGGTGAGGGAGGGTACGCTGCGTGATGCTCCTTTTAAGGTGCTTGAGGAAATTTTCTAAATGTTTGTCTCTACTTGATGGCATAACCATTTTTCTTACATTTTATGGATATGTTCAAGACCCAGTACAATCCCAGTACATGCAAATATATCAGCAGTATATTTTTTCTTTTCTTTCTTTTTTTTTTTTTTAAAGTAATTAGAAACCTTGTTAGATGAGAAAACCATGTGTTGATCCCGTTCCTCTTCTCCCTGCCCCCACTCTGCGGAGGGAACCTCCTTAGTCGGGTTACTAACTAGTATTCACCATGGCTTTATGGGTTGTGAGAGCAGCAGTCAGTCATTGTGTGGGCGGGGTACTGCCTCTGGATACTCCTACCTACCCTGTGGCTCTCAGAATCTTTCCACCTGCTGTTCCCCAATGCTCCCTGAGCCTTGGTGAGTGGGTTATAAGTCTGCTGAAGTGTTAAGCTCTCAGCAACTTCTGGATTTCTACTTGGAGTGTCCTCAGTGTCTATCACCATCATCTTGGTGCTGTTTGTCAGGCTTTTCCCTGAGAACATCTTGTCCAGCTGGCTGATTTCATACGTAGCAGGATCCCCTGCTTGTTCCTGGGGTTGGTGGCCATCTTCCCCCAGCTGCTCATGCAGCCCTTTCCAGCACTGTGCAGGCCAGCCGTGAGGGAGCTGGCTTCCTTCCACATTCCAGCACCATCCCTTCATGCTCTGTGTTGGCAGCTTTCCACAGTAATTTTTTAACAAATTAGGCAAATAAACATAAATGCTTAAAACTTCTATATCAACACTTAATTAGCAGTCTCGGAAGAATGTCCAATAGTTCACTTTTTTAAAAAATGTTTTTATTTATTTGCAAGGAGAGGGAGAGGTGGAGAGAGGGAATAGAATGGAGGGGGTGATGGAGAGAATACCAGGGCCTCTGGCAGCTACAAACTAACTCCAGGTGCACATGCCCCTTTGTACATGTGGCTTTATGTGGGTACTGTGGGGTTGAACCCAGGCTGGCTGGCATTGTAAGCAAGCACCCTTAATTGCTGAGCCATCTCTCCAGCCCCAATTATCCATTTTTAATAATGCTATTGCGATTTATATTTTTCTAAACATTAATTTACTTGTTTATTAATTGTTAACCAAGCAACTTATGTCTAGCCACAGATATAGCCTTATACAAAATGTCAACTGTCATTAATTTTTAAGTTTTAAGTAAGAAGTTGACTTTTTAACATAGAAATCTGTTAATTACATGACACAGATTTATACTGAATAGGGGCTGGAGCTGTCTCATGGTATTATGGGCTCAGTTTCCCCTGACTGATTATGCTGTTGGCCAATTATACCCTTAGCTACCATTACATGGTGACCAGAGATCCACCCTGGGAGGAGCTACCCAGTGATGGCTGCGTCACAAGGACCTGTTCCAAGTTTTCCTTGCCATCCAAGTAACAAGATTCAAGGCCAATCGATATGCTTACCAGAAACAACAACAAAAAAAGTCAATTGGTTTCTTATGTACCAGGAACAAGCAATTAGAATTTGAAATTTAAACATCAATGCTATTTACCATAACACTCAAATAAATGTGGCCTCTAGAGGTAGGCCCAACCAAACACACATAAGATCTGTGTGTTCCATTGTGTTACCTTGCTCTGCATAATGTCTCATTTTTTTCATCTTTTCCACAAGGCAATTATATCTTTTTTGTTAAGAAAATTTTATTTTTCTCTTTTCAATATTAACGCTCTTCATGATTTTCCTTGTCTTATTTAAGAAGCATGGAATTCTAGGGATAAGGAAATGAAGGCATTACCTTCCTGCCTTGTTCCTGATCTCAGTGAGAAGATGCCCAGTACTTTGCCAACCGATGTGGCGTTAACTGAAGGTGTTGTGTAGTGTTTGTTGACTTGAGGAAAGTTTCAATTCTTAGTCAGCTGAGAGATTGTTAACAATCATGAATAATTTTTAAATTGATGGATTTTGTTGAGTGCATTTTCTTGCCCCAATTGGTATTCTCTTTCTTTACATTGTTGATGTGGAGGAGTGACATTATTTATTTACTTATTTTTAAAAATCAGGCTGGTATACCTGAAAAAAGTCACACCTGATCTGGTACTGAAATTCATTATGTATATTATTGCTTTTAGTTTATCATGTTTCAAAAACATTTTTACGTATTTATTTGTGTGTGTGTGTGTGTGTGTGTGTGTGTGTGGTGTGATTGTGTGTCTGTACATGCACACACTGGCATGCATATGGGCACACCAGTGTCTCTTGTCACAACAAATGAATACTATACACTTGCATCACTTTTTGCTGTATGCAGGTGCTGGGAAATTATACTCAGGCTTTGCATATAAGCACATTTAATCACTGAGCAATCTCTTCAACCCTAGTTTGTTAGATTTCTTATGAATTTTTACTCCAAGTTTCTGAGACACATTTGTCTGTGCCTCTCTCTTTTTTAAAAATTATTTTTATTTTTACTTGTTATTAGGGCAATGCTGGCCCCAGAATGAAGTAGAATTCCTGCTGTTTCTATTTTTCTAACAGACAAGAGAATACACATTCTTTCTTCTTTAAATATTTGTTAAAATGGAGCTGTTTCTGAATGTGACCAATTATAGGTCAAATTTCTTTTATAAATGTGTAAGTATCCAGTTTATCAATCTTTATATGGGTTTTGTTAATTTGTGTCTTTCAAGGAGTTGGTACATTTCATCTGTTATGAAGCCTATAGGAAAAGCTGTCCCTGAGATTCCTTTCTTAGTCTTTAACAAGATCATAACAGTAATAATAAACCTGTTTTATTTTATTGCTGCGTGTGTGTGTGTGTGTGTGTGTGTGTGCATGCACACATGCTAATGTGTGAGTGTGGGCACATGTGTTACTGTCAGAAGACAACATTTGTTTGTTGGTCTTCCTCTGCTCACTATTCTTTGATGCACTGACTGTGAGCTTCAAAGTTACTGAACAATTCTCCTGCCTTGTCTTCTCATCTCACCCTCAGTGTGCTTGCTGGGTTTATAGAAAACCACCATAGCTTCTGGAATTGAACTTGCATACTCCGTCTTGAGTAGCAAACCCTTCATACACTGAGCCATCTCCCCAGACCCTCCCACATCTTTTGTTTAAGATGTTGGTGTTTATGCCTTTTCTCTTTTTTCCTCTTATCTTTACTATACCTTCTGAATCTTGGCAATCTAATCGAAGACCCAGCATTTGGGCTTATTGATTTTCTTCACTCCATGATTTATTGCCTTGTATTTTATTTTCTTTCTTCTGTTTGTTTAGATTATCTTTCTCTAGTTTCCTCTGGTGAGAGCTTAGGTTACAGATTTTGTTTCTTTCAGTCTCCCATCTTGTGTGCTATACATTTCACTGCACCCACTGAGTTCTGGTGAGTTATATTTTCATTTGTACATCTGACTAATGTGAATCCTAAGGAGGTGAACCTGGGTTCTTTGACTTTGCAGGCAAGTGCCTTAACTGCTAAGCCATCTCTCCAGCCCAGTATTCTGTAGTCTTAATATTAATGATCAAGTTCCCAGTGGGCCTGTTGGGAAGTTATAAAGTTCTCAGTGACACAGCTTCGCCCTTGCCCTTCCCTGCTTTCTGTGGCTATAGTATTTCTAGTCTACTTCCTTGAAGGCCTTACCCCCACTGTCTAGGTCGTTGCTTTTCCTGTCTTAGGTGGGCAAGACAGACGCAGGAACTGGGATTAGGTGTACAATTAACAATGTTCTTCCCCTGAGGGCTGGAGAGATGGCTTAGCGGTTAAGCGCTTGCCTGTAAAGCCTAAGGACCCCAGTTCGAGGCTTGGTTCCCCAGGACCCATGTTAGCCAGATGCACAAGGGGGCACACGCGTCTGGAGTTCGTTTGCAGTGGCTGGAGGCCCTGGCGCACCCATTCTCCCTCTCTCTCTATTTGCCTCTTTCTCTCTCTGTCTGTCGCTCTCAAATAACTAAATAAAAATGAACAAAAATTAAAAAAAAACAATGTTCTTCCCCTGATATTGGGGTTTTGTTATCAAAAAGGTTCCTGCCCATTTCCCAATGGGTGTGCTTTTGCATGCCTTGCTATAGCCAAAGTAAGTTCTTCTTGGACCCTCATGATGAAGACTTGTTGTGTCTTTTGGAGGGGAAGCACATGGAAGTTTCAAGTCCCTCCAAGGCTGGACCTCAGAGAGATTTTTATACACATTAACCCACCATGGCCCCCCATTAAGGAATGCTGATGGCCCCAGATTTCAGGTTCTTGTAAGCAGCTGTGGGGTTGCTGTGTCCTTCTAGGTACGATCATCTTCCCACACTTTTGTAAACGGTATTTACTGGGCCTGTTCTCTGATCCATCTAACAAAGACATCCATTTTCAATTTGATTCATCTAGGCTTTTCTTGATATAAGTGTGACAATGACATCTTCTCAAGCTCTTTAGATGCCATTGAGCGCCTGAGTCCATCTCTATGCACTTACAATAAGTATGTTTTGTACTGTCTTGGTTTCTGACATGTTGCTTTGTCCAACTATTTTTTTTTTTTTTTTTTTTTGAGAGAAAGTCTCAGGTATACTAGCCTGGCTTGGAACTCACTGAATAGTTGAACATGACCTTGAATTACTCATGTTCCTGCCTCCACCTTCCCAGTGATGACCTTCTAGGTGTGTGCCACAATGCCTGGTTTCCATGATGCTGGGCACCCAATCCCCATGTTCTTGGATGTTGTGCAAGCACTCTGCAAAACTATCAGCCAAACATACCAACCACTATCCTAGCATTTTTTTTTTTTTTTTTTGCAGTGCTAGAACTTGAAACCAGGTCCTCATGCTTGTGAGACAAGTGCTATACCACTGAGCTATACCTCGAGTTCACTCTGTCTTGAAGTTTTTGTTCCTTCACTGGGATGGCCTGACTCTAGTGTTTGTCTCAATTGGCTTTGTATAGTGTGCCCTACTTTTCAGTCCATTTCCATGAACTGACACATTTATAGCATATACAAATTGGATATGTATATATATTTTAAATAACTAAGAAATGAAACATGGGAGAAATCTGAAGATTAATATAAAGTCATACTCCTTGGTTTTCCTGATAGTGCATACACTGATTTTAAGACTCAATAATTTCAAGTATGAAAGAAGGAAAAGGTTACAAAGAGAACCTTTTTACAATATTGTTTATTTGTTTATTAGAGAGAGAGAGAGAGAGAGAGAGAGAGGGAGGGAGAGGCAGACATAGAGAAAGTGAGTTTGGGTGCACCAGGACCTCCTGCCACTGCAAATGAACTCCAGATATGTGTGCCACTTTGTGTATCTGATTTTATATGGGTACCACAGAGTTGAACCCCAGGCTATCAGCTCTGCAAGCAAGCACGTTTAATTGCTGAGCCATCACCACAGCCTACAAAGAGAAATTGTCTGAAGCTAAAAGAAGATAATATATCAATACTGCACATAGCAATATCCAAAGCAGATAAACCACCAGGAATGTTAATTTGTCACTGAGCTAGCTTAATATGAGGCACCAGATTTGGGGAACATTTTAGAATTCTACCAAGATAGAACAAAATACCAGTGAGAGTGACAGGGAAGGTTTTGTAGGTCACTTGTATTTGATCTTAATTTAGTCTTGTTGCAAAAAGTAAAAATTGAAGACTTCATGGTCAGGAGAGTCAAGCAGTAAAATCATGGTTAATAACTGTGTATGCACATGTATAACCATTAGGTTTCTGTTTTCAGGTGAATACAACTGCTTTGTTTTTTTTTTAAAAAAAACTTTTAAAAATATGTTTTTATTTTATTTGAGAGAGAGAGAGGGAAGGAGAGAGAAAGAGGCAGATATAGAATGGGCACACCAGGGCCTTCTGCCACTGCAGACAAACTCCAGACGCATGCGCCACCTTGTGCATCTAGCTAACGTGGGTACTGAGAAAACAAACCTGGTCCTTTGGCTTTGCAGACAAGTGCCTTAACCGCTAAGCCATTCCTTCAGTCCAACTGTTTGTATATATTTAAGTATTTTATTTCATTTTATTTTATTTTATTTTATTTTTGAGAGAGAAAGAAGGTGTGCCAGGACCTTCATCCCCTGCAAACAAACTCCAGACGTGTGTGCCACCTTGTTCATCTAGCTTATGTGGAATCTGAGGAATCCAACCTGGGTCTTTAGGCATCACAGGTAAGTGCCTTTACTGCTATACCATCTCTCCAGCCGTACTTTATATTTTTATTTATTTATTTGTGGAGGGAGGGAGGGAGGAGAGAGAGAGAGAGGGAGAGAGAGAGGACACACCAGCACCTTCTATTATTGCAAATGAACTCTAGACACAGTTTGTGCGTCTGGCTTTGTGTTAGTACTACAGAATTGAACCCTAGGCTGTCAGGCATTACAGACAAGTGCTTTTAACCACTGATCTACCTCCCCCTCCCATAACTTAATTTTCTAAAGAAGAAAACAAAGTAAAAAAGAAGATAAGTGGAGCAGATGGCAGAAGGTTCCTGTGGCATTTGCAAGATATTTTTGAGTAGAACTTTTTTTTTCTTTTTATGAATGTGTGAGAGTCATTTGATTTAAAATCACAGACCCACGTCTATAGACTTACCCATACTTTAGCCACTACATGTGGCCATATTTCCGAGTACTGTGGCATTTTTGTAAATAGGTCATTTAATAATTGCTTCACAAGCTGTACTCACTTAGAAATTGCCAATTTCTGTGAATTTAGACTAAATGCAACCAAACATTGCAACTAAAGCCTTGCTAATCATCACGCAGTAAAACTCATCCATCCTTTGAGCTTCAGGGAACAGACTGGGTAGGAAGGAAAAAACATAAGTATGATCGCTTTTTTACTCAATAGTTAATGGCAATGACCAAAACTTTTTGAGAGAGCATAGCATTCTATGCATTAAAAATAATATTGAGATGGGAAAGGAGGGGGTCTCCTTCCCAGTCGTGACTGGTGCAGGCAGCTGCAGGTAAAAAGCCCAGGTGCAAACCGCAAATTGCATGGCTGCCAGCCCTTTGTGACAGACAGTGGAGCACCTGTCCCCTGGTTGGCGGCAATGACAGTCTGGGAGCCAAGGGCTCTTCCACGGTGGTGGTTGCATGTGAGTGGGAACTCTCCTGGTTGCGACCCCAGCTTTGAAAGCTGGTGCTGTTTCTTGACAGCTTCTTGCTATGGTGCCAAGGAATATGGTGCTCTTGGCAAGAAATTTTGAGATTTGCCAGGGTCACTGACTCTTCTGATTGGTCCCCATGATGTCCTCTTATTTACACGAAGATTATTGGCATTCACCAGTCAGCCTCTGCTTGGGTCTATATGAGCTCCCATGCTCAGTTGCTAATTATACACATTCACAGACTCTCCAGAGACAAGATTGGAAGAATGAAACTTTTGTCATTTTCCCCCACCCCCATAGGGTGGCTTAAGAGGGTTTGGGTCTGGGCTACTGAACCCAAGGCCCAGGGAGATGCTTGCGCTTGGGTTGCTGTTGGGTAGATGTTGCACTAGGGCTCTTGCATTTGGTTGTGGCCCTGAGAGCCCCTGGAGTCTAGAGCTCTAGGCGCTGAGCTCTGCCTCTGCAGGGTCAGAGCTGCTCAGGCCGGACCTGCTGTCACTTGGCACCTGGCCCTCTATGTCTGGATTGTCCTGGCTCAGAATCTCAAGAGCACCCCCCACTGCTGCTCTCTCAGCTTCTGGCTCCTGTTCCCCAAGCCTGCCAAGGGTTCAGGACCTTCATGTGCTCTTTGTGAGCAACCCACTGCCAGGAAGAGTGAGAGCTGCAACACCTGTGCCCCCCTGCTGGCAAGCCCACAGTCATTAGACGTAAGCTGTGATGATGAACTATAAGGAAAAAACAACTGTGGGAATAAACAATGAGGGGAAAAACACTGTGGGGATATTTCTTTTGGACCTTAAAAATGCTTCTGAGATTACTGTTGTGAGATGCTAAATTCCTTACATGTAACTTGATTTAGAGTTAGTCTCACAACTGTGTAATCCACCCACTTAAAGCAATGTGACTAGGTTTCCTCTGCCTTGGTGGACCTTTGGCCTGAACAGCACAGATGACCAATGTTGACACGCAATCTTTAGAGATGCTCTCTGATCTTAAGTTACGCTCTATGTTCCTGTCCTGGGAGGCCTGGTTGGACTCTAGACTGATAACAAACTGACATGTGGAAGTGCTGATCACAGTGTTGAAGACATCGAGGTCAGTAACTTAACTGTGGGCCCGTAGCTTTGTTGAAGGCAACAGGTGATCTTAAAGTGACAGCTCTTGACCAGAGAGTAGCCGTGTTCTGAAATTATCAGAGTCCAGCAGGTCATACCTCTAAATGCCTTCCTTTAACAAATGCTTGAGGGTTATTCAAGGTTGAAAGTTCCTTACCCTTAACTCATACAATTTTCTACTTATTCACATATTACTGGTTTTTGGCGGCTCAGTGAAAGTGCCAATGAGTGTCTGGATGCAGGAGAGGACGCCACAGCCGCGGGAACATCGGAGCAGCGGTGGCAGCAGCTGAAGCTGGTTTCCTTATGGCTTAAACTCTTCAGTTTTCTCTTTGCTCAGGTTTCTGCTAGAGATAGCTAGCCCATTCCTGGGATGGGTGTGCCAGGATTTATCTCTCACCTCCCCTGCTGTGCTCCTAGAAGCAGTTTGCCTGCTTCTGGATAGGAAAGCTCCAAAGGCCAGTCTTTCCTAAATTCAGGGCTGTGCTTCCCCACCACATAGGGCAATCAGTTATCGTCACTTTTGCCCTCTGGATTGGCAAACCTACAGCCACCAGGAGTCCACATTGTGTTCACTTTGTTGTTATATTTCTGTGTAAATAAATCCTTATTCATTTACTCTTCTCTGTCCATTTTTTTTTTTAGTGGAAAGAATAGACCATTCAATATTCCAACTTCTGTTCATAAATCCAATTTAAACATATGTGTAAACATAGTGCAAAATAGTATTGTTTGCAATGTACAACACCACAATATATCATGTCTTGGCCATGGTGTCTCTAGATACCTATGCATTTTACATCTCCATTGAATATTCAGGGAGTACAATGTTACGTGAAAAATGAAGTCACAATTTGTACGCACATTTAACAATGCAATGTTGATTTTACCTGCCTTATCAAGTGTCACCCCAAATCAGTATAAGTTGTGGACATATTCAAAATGGTACTGGGAATGCTTTTGCATTCATTATTCGTCAGCTCACTTATAAATTCTATACATATAAAAATACCACTGCGGTTACATTTCCCAGGAAATGGGATTTTCAATTCAAAACCTCACCTCCTTTCAGTACTGAGAAAGTGAGTCATATATGCAGGGAAGAAGGCTTGAAGAAGAAAACTGAGCATTCACAATATATTCTGTGTAATAAATTTCATTTGGATTATAGTGTCAAAAGTGAGCTGATTCATCCGAGTGAGTGAAATAGGTCATTTCTTGGTAATAGTCTAAGTATAATACACTTAGCTTTCTGAAATATAATTAGATTTGTTGTTAACAACATTATTAACCTTCAAAACATCTGGCTACCTATGAATAACATTTGGTAATGAGACAAGTAAGGAATTTCTTTTCTAAAAAAATATAAAAGTTTTACTTTATTTTTATTTATTTGAGATAGTGAGAAAGATGCAGATAGAGAGAGAATGGACACCCTAGGGCCTTCAGCCACTGCAAATGAACTCGAGAAGCATGTACCATCTTGGGCATCTGGCTTATATTCGTCCTGGGGAATTGAACCGGGATCCTTTGGCTTTGTAGGCAGACACCTTAACCAATAAGTCATCTCTCCAGCACAAGTGAAAAATTTCTTAACCTATGTTACCCTATGCAAATTCACTAAGAATAAATGAATTATATCTTCCTTCTGACTTCAGACACACTTCTCTATGTGTGTGTGGGTGGGAGGGTGTGCTACTAAATGGTGTGTCTTAGAAGAGGGGCTCAAATCTTACTTATGCAAAGATTTACTATGCAAATATTCAGTTAATGCTTTTATAACAAAACGTTTTCCCATTTCATTACCTCACAACTAGAATTTATTAAGCATTTAGAGGAATACTTAGTATTTAAACTAGTTCTTTGTGGTTGGCATATAAATTGAAAGTGACAATGGGTGACAATTTCATGAATACATTTATCTGCTATGCTAGTTTTTCATCAAAAGAGAAACTTAAAATTTTAAAAATTTAAAATCTGTATATAATTCCAATAACAAGTGATTACTCTAGGGTTTTATTAGACTAGGCTGTCATAATTATTTGTGATTGAGAAACAATTCTATTCAGTGACTGGGAAGGAAGAAGAGGAAGAGGAGGAGGAAGAAAAAGACAAAATTAGAGACAGCTGGTGTTTAGAAAGCTGATTAGGGGCTGGAGAAACGGCTTAGTGGTTAAGCGCTTGCCTGTGAAGCTTAAGGACCCTGGTTCGATTCTCGATTCCCTAGGACCCACATTAGCCAGATGCTCAAGGGGGCACAGGCATCTGGAGTTCATTTGCAGTGGCTGGAGGCCCTGGTGCACCCATTCTCTCTCTTTCTCTCTGCCTCTTTCTCTCTCTATCTGTCTCTCTCAAATGAATAAATAAAAATTGAATTAAAAATTAAAAAAAAGAAAGCTGATTAGTATGATACTTCTTGTTTTACCTTACTACTTTATGTTTAATCTTTTTTGTGTTCCTGTCACAAATGCATGCACCCATTTTGATATAGGAACTACATCCTAATATTGGCATGTATCAAAAGAATGAAAAGGAGGAAAGAACAAAGATCAGAAGATATTGCATGTTTTTTTATTCGTGTTTGGGAGGTAGCAAGAACTCAGTAAGCATTTAGTAACTGACCAGACTTGGAGATCAGACATCAAACCAATCAATAGTCAGATATCCTAAAACATATAAATATTAGGATAATTTACATTTCTAGGAATGTTTAGATAATCTACCCAGTTCTTGCTCAAGCATTTATTTTAGTAATTCACCATATAGAAACCAAAATTATCAGTTTTCTAACACGTTTTGACTAACTTGGAAATAGAGATAGCTGGTTTCTTTGTACATTACAAAAATAGCAGAGTAATTGCTTTGGGGCTTTACCCTGTGACATGTATTTATTAAACATCTTCTTTGATGTCGGCTTTAAGCTTATATAAACCATTACAAACTCTGTAATGACACTTTCCCCAGTAAATATAATCTCCATAATTTTAATAGTAACAAATAGGGAAAGAAAATCCATTAAGTTCACATCACCAATTTGTTATGAAAGTGGAACAAAACATCATATCCAGAACAAACTATTTCTTTCAGCATTTGGAAAGAATATGTTATTTTTCATTATCACTAACATTCCTAAACATTTTCCAATTTTCTGTAGGCTGTATAGCATTGAAAGTCCTCAGATAGTTTTAATTATTTTTTTAAGTTTATGACTATTGCTGGACATACCCATTGAACTTTAACATCACTTTTTGATTGGGGTCCACAATCTAGTTTTTTTTCTACATTATTGGAGAGAATAACATTTTCTCTAAGGATACAAGTTTTTTGAAGGAAATATATTCATTAAAATCAAGTTAGTGAAGTAACTAGAGATTCTCAGTTAATATTTAACAATTATATCTAGACAGGTCCATATATGAATGATGACTGTTATATCATAAAATGAAAATAATAAATGGAATTATTGGTTTCATAATTGCATAATTCTCATAATTGCATGCACTTTAATTTTGATATTCTGTGTGCTGCCAAATACTTAATTTTTAATATTTTTCTTTGGTTATTAAATAATGATCCGAACACTGGAAGAAAATTCACTAGCTAGTTGCACACTGTACCAGTCATATATTCTTTCTGGATACCTTTTTATTAGGAAAAATGAACATGTTGGTTTCTAATACAATTACTAGTATTAAAGGACTATGAGTTTATCAAGCCATAATGAACATAATGGAAACTAAATTCTGTCATAAGTGAGGGTTAGGAAAACATTGAAAATGCATAATAAGTTCTCAGTAACCTTCCATTTAATTAAGGGCTTTCTCTCACTTTATTTTGGAAATAGCAAGCTAATAAGTGAAAAAGAAACAAGTAAACATTTTAAAGGCTAGCAGAACATGATTGTCCTAATTCTGTCCAATTAAAAATTTACATTTCATCACGTGATAACAAAAACTGTAGGGAAACATTTAATATTGCAGTGTGATGTTAAATAACTCATGGGCAAAACCATCAGATGAGTTGCTAAAAATCTCAGTCTTATAAACTTGTGGCATGAAATCATACTTTTCAACTGTTTTCCTTCTTCGAAAGTATCGGGGCAAACATTAATATGGCACAACTATACATTATCTTTCTTGGAGCAATGTCATGTGTGAATTTCTTGGAATTATAAGACATTGATAACAATAGGTATGTCCATTAATTATTTCAAATATGTATCAAATGATCAATCCAGGAGAAATTTGCTAACCATATGTTGCCTGTATTTTTATCAGAGGGAAAAATCACACAGACAGATTTAAAAAAATTGAATTTGCTAATTTTATTATTGCCTCATCATTATAATATTGTCTGTTCTGCCAGAAATTCACATTGCATTTACAGCATTTTTCTTGCCATTTCATTAAAAATGTATTTCAGTTAGTATTTAAGTAGATGTTTCCAGACTATTATTTACCTAGATAGGGTATAACTAAAAATAAAGTATGCCAGACCATGTATTTTCCAACTGAAGCAAATTTTATAATGGATATTTTATTTCTTAATAAGGGCTCAAAGTCCAAAATTATTTTTTATCAAAATGATCATAAATATCATATTAATAAACTACAAATGACATCCCTTTATAGTGTACAGTAGAAGACTTCACAAACTATATATAAATAATTAAATAAAGATTTACAGGAAACAAACATACAACATATAATTTAGTATAGTTTTGAGATTGATAGGAATATTTTACAAGATGTTTGGGACTAGAAGCAAAAAAATGAGATAACTTCAATGGAACAGAGAATGTGGGTCAAAATCCAAAAGTGTATCTCTCTCTATGAAAGTGAGAGTATGTGTATGAAGGTTAGAGTGCAGAGGAGGGGACAAGGGAGCCATTGAGAATCCTGGGAGATCTGTCACCTTCAGTTAAGATGACACTGGTTTCTAGATGTGAGGGTAGGGTAATTTGTTAATATCTTTCATGAACTGCTTCCTATAACTAAAATAATAGAGTATGTTAGAACTGGAAAGAATTGCACTATATCATGGCACCTGTTCCTGAAAATTTAGAGCTATCTTTCTTTCAATCCATCCATTGAAAATTTTATACATATAACTTAAGATTAAGCATTGTTCCTTGAATTATAAAATCGATTTGTGAATCCAAATTTGATCAGCTAAATTACTATTTGACAATGACGTAATTGTGTTCAGTGTTCTTTGATATTTAATACTGAGTTTCTAGTATTACTGTGTTACACCATCTGACATCTTTTCACATATCCAGTGATCTGAAACAACCACTGAAACCTTCTCAAGATCTTTCCTTTGAGAGACATCTTAGAGTGACTTTAAAAAAAAGTAATCTATGCCTCAGTCTTTTTCTTTGCCTAAATCCATGCTTTTAAAATTCAGATACCTGGTGCATTTGAGACCATGGTTACCTCAAATGGTTTCAGGTCGAGATGAAATTCCAACACCAGCACCACCACTGAGTGAGGCCAGGCACCGCACTCCATGAGTACACAATTCTGTCTACAGAAAGGGCTAGTTTTATGTGCTAGCTTTGCGACCATCCTGAAAGTGGGCAGTATATTTTCAGTTGTATTGGCTACTAAAACTGGCCCACAGAAAGGCTCAAATCACTTCTTTATTCTTCTGACAGCTAACACGTGGCATCCATCTAATAAAACTGGCATAGACGATGCAGTAAAATAAAGCCTATTCTTGAAATGAATAGAATTACTCAAAGGAACATTTCTATTGCAAATGTATTTTTTACTTTACAAATATTTACAAGATGCTAGAAATTTTAAACTGGAAAAAGTGCCTAAAAGTAACCGTTTGGTTTCCAAGTTGTTTAATAGATTTTATTTTTCATGTTTATCTAAACTTCAGATTATTTAAATGATTGCCTGCTGAATTTTATCAGAGAACATCTCTCTTTGAGAAAGAAAGCTTGGTGGCATTCACATGAAAGAAAGTATTCCTAATGCCTTGAGTTATTTTACCTCACTGTGACAAATGCCATCAATCCAGTAAAGGGCTGAGGAGGGGTAAAGACCACTGGTAACAATAATCATGGCTACAGTATGCGTAATTGGTAGGATTTTGAAACATTTATTTATGCTTTAACTTAATTGTTACTTTCTAATAAATAAGTGCAATTCCAAACAATTAACTAGTTGACAATTTAAGCATAAGAATATCTAGTGCCAATCATCTAGTGAATTGTCCTAGAAAGCCTCTTCATTGATATGGTTGGTGATGAGTCCAAGAAGAACAAGAACAGCTCGAAAATAGGTGAAGACACTTCTAAGGGTGAGGGCTACCTGTTATGAGGCTACATGGTAATTCTCATTTCCCACCACATCCAACTGAGACATGAGATGATTCCAGGGGAATACTCAACAGAGCTAGGGCTGTGAATTAGAGAAACCATTCCTGACCCTAACCCTGTTGCCTTTGAAAAGAAAAATGCCAACACCCAAGGGTTTCTGTTTCCTCTCCAGGACACATAAAAAAGAGGCCTTTACATGAATTCTACAATTGCTCCTAGAGCTCACACCTGTCTGGAGAATATGCTTAGCCTCTCAAGATACTCCCACAAAAGCTGTTTGGCTATGTAATCTCTCTTCCATGGAATACAAGGTTCCCATTCTTGGGTATGACAGAGCCAATTTGTGGTAGTTTCAGAGACAGAAATCTGGACAGTACTTCAAACACATCTAGAGATCATGCACACATGACAATACTGGCTTCTGTTCACCTATTCATCTCCTGGCCAGACTCACTGATAACCTATCTTCATGCTGAAATTAAAAAAAAAAACTTGGCCATAGAATAACAGTTCCCATATGATAGTAAATACATTTGACTATGGAAATCATATTTTCAACATTCCTTTGTGGTAAATTTTTTTTAAATCAGACTGAGAGAAGCCCAGTTGTTGGTCATGTGCCTTCTGCAGTCATGTCAAGACATGATACAAGTTATATCTGTAACCTACACATGGTAGGAGGTGAGAGCAGGAAGGAAGGTTCACTCCATAACACAGAACTGCATGATAATGTTGGGAAATGGAGAGCCGGTACGTCACATGTGACGTTTCAGTGGAACTTTCCTCATTGTCTTCCTGACTAAATGCCATCCTCTGTCTCTACAACTTCTGTGGGATATGGCACACCTTAAATTTCATGGCCTAAAAATACTTCATAAATTTCCTAGACTAAAAATTAATTCACGTGGCATATCCCCTACTGATATAACTGTTAATACATACCCAATAGGTATTTTTGTGTGTGTATATCGAAAAGGTGGCAATTCAGATATTGTATTTATGAGTGAAAATGTAATTTGCCATCACAAAACACTGATTGACATTAATAGAGCTGGATAAAGAGTGTAACTTTTAAAGTTTTTTTTTATAAAAAGGAAGTGTTAAAGAACTAATGCTTAGAGTCTAACGCATCATTGTGCTGTGTGATAATATTCAAAGCTGGACGACAGCTTTTATAAGAATATGACTTCATCTGCTTGTTGCTAATCGTTGAGTTTTGTAAATTGCTCCAGTAATCAAGGGAGTAGATTCTTTAAGCATTTTTTTTTTTTTACAAAGTTTTCTGAGACACTGGACAGAGAATCCGGGGATAGGCTTCAATGCTCATGAGGTATTTTCAAATCTATTACACTGATTCCACATGCAATAAACTGGATCTGCAAAAACTACAGCTAACGGTGTAAGGTTACTTATCAGGCCATTGTATCTATGTTGGGTAGAAGATATGAATGGCTGGCCATTCTATAGGTGGCTCACAATTTGCAAACATAAATTCCCCAGTGGAGACCAAAGGATCATACAAGTTACTAGGACAAGAACTCTAGCTACTGCTCGGTGAAAAGAGGTGGGTTTAGTGTTGCTTAGTATGCTTCACAGCATTTCACATGCTCTATGAAAAAGCATCTTCTGATACATAGGAATAAATATATATATGTCTTATTTCATTGAATTCAAATTGGGGCAGTGGTCAGAAGCTAATTATTCTAAAATATTTCCAACCCACCTAAATAAATCATCTGAGTGGCTATTGATTGTTCAATAAATCTGTCAAAGATGAGTTTTGTTTCCCCTCTACATTCAGACTAGCAAAGCATTGGGCCAAAGTCATTTGTACTTTTTTTTGCACATTACATGTAATGTCATGTGTTGGCCTTGTGAATATTAATATTATCAGAAGAAAAACACTAGGATATAAAAAAGAGCCAAATCCCCTAATATAATCAGTCTGTGACATGTATATGCCTCCAGGCTCTGTCTGCTGTCAGAAGAAACTTTATTATGTATGGAGGGCTCCCTCATCACATATTTCAATCTTTGATATAGACCCAATGACCATCTTCCTTTATCGTTATTAATCTGGGTGGAACCCCAATTAAGTCCCCCTCAGAAGGAGCCAAAAGATGTCTTTGGTTCATAGCAGTCCCTCCCTCACAAGGAAGTCATAGGCATATTAAAGATATAATACAATCTGAGGGGAGAAAGAATTGCAAAGTGTAGAGGCATCTTCAGTCAAGAAACTAAAAGCTCAGGCATGTTGACACCTGTTCAGGGCCTTTCTAGTAATGCCAGTGAAATTGGCTTTGTGAAGTTCCAGAAGAGTCTGGTACAAGTAACTTTCCTTCTTTGGTTTTTTTAATTTTTGTTGATTTCTCTACTTGCCATTTTTATTACAACTCATACTGCTTCATATCAAGTGTAGTGTGCTAGAATAAAGCTCCAAAAGTGTACCAGGAGATAATTTACAGTATTATTCTCACTATGGTAAGATTGGTTTAAAGACTTACGTGAAAAGAAAAATCATTCATTCACATGCTCTTTTTGTGACATGAGTTTTCGAATAAACTGGCCCTAGGTTGTGCCTGATCTTTGGTGCCTTCTGGGTGATACTCGTTGGTGATGACCAGGAACAAACAGTGTTCCTGAAACTCATTCACGCAGATACTTGTCTCACACAAAAGAGACACAAGCAGACTCCCGTAATGAGCAGAATCCCCCTGGACTCGCTGCCTGTGATTCTGACACATTAATAAAGCTGAGACATGAACCAGGACCCCTTAGGGCCTTTTCCCATAAGTCCCTTGTAGAAACTTACGGTGTCTAAGCAACAGCTCGACTCAGTGAGCCAGCAAGAGGCTCGCTCTGAATTGGCCACACTAGGAACTGTGCTCGCATGGTCCCAGCTGGGAGCTGCTCTGGTGAGTTTGACGAATGACATTTCTAAAGCAAATGCCATGTTCTAAAGAAACTCAGGGGCATTAACCCTGAAGGATGGGATCCAGGGGAGGCTGTATCCTTGGAAGGAGCGAGCCACTTGCTCCTCTGCTGTGTCAGCAAAATTCACAGTGCAGAGATTGGTAATTTTCTTTTTATCCCTGAAGGCTTAAGATAATTATTTCTCACAGCCACATTAACTCTTACGATTAGCATCTTGATGGGGTTTCACACTTATCTGAGTGATTCAGGGAGTCTAGGTAGTTGCTATAAGTGCACATTTATCAAGAAGGGATGCAGGACCATTTCTATTCAGTAGTAATTCACTAAAATGAATTTTTCAGTCAGCTCTCAAGCTATAGATAGTGCTGAGGAAAAAAAAAAGAACTTGCTGGAGATCAGCACAAAGATATCCTTTCAGTAGACTAACTTTGATAGGTAAAATATTTTTGCTATTAAGAAAAAAAATTCAGCTTTTCCTCTTGTCTGACCAATTCTGTCTGTTCTTTCAACCCACCCTAGTGTCCTTAAGAGATAACTGTCTTAGGCACATGACATCAGATGATTCAGGTAGAATAGTTTGTATTCTTACTTTTTAAATTATAGGCAAACATCTCTATGCTGACCTGAATTCTCCAAACTCGCCTTATTCACATGGAAACCACCAGTTCCCTTTAAGCTTGGTAGGTTTGCCATAGTGCTAGGGATAAACCGAATTTACATTGGATACATTTCCTCCTATAATCAGACAAACCAAATTGAGTACAAGAAAAAAAAAAAAAAAAAACTAACTACAGCCTGTTAAGTTTTGATTCCGCAGTAAATTACAAGCTCCTGATGGCCCTTGGGAAATGCATCCATGAAATTTAAAACACTGATAACTTCTCTCCTGTGCAAGTGTTCTTCTGCTGACTGCAAAGCAGCTAAATTCTTTTTAAAGTGTATTTTTTAACTTCTATTTTAAACCGTCTGCAATCTCTGTCTACCCCAAGGTTAAACGCAAGCTGATGCGAGATCACACCGATCCTTCCTCATGTAGCTCAGATGGATGGTCAAGGGGAGAAACACAGTAAGAAGGCGACAGTAACCAGACAGACTTATGACCACAGACATGCAGGACAGATTGGCTGGTTCTTATACTGAGAATTTCCCTCTCCCATGTTCACTTATCTTCATCATCGGTGCAGATTGGACTGCATGAATCCTTTTGCTAACAAGAAGCCTTCGTTTCTGTACCAGCACTATTTTAAAAAATATCTATTCAACATAGCTGTCTTGGTTTCCACACAACAGATTAGTTTTCAGCAGCTTAAGTGAGCATCAACTGTCGCCCTCAGCATGTTTGATATATACTTGTTATAGATGGATGGGTATAGCATTATCTATGTCTATATGTTTCTGCACACAGAGAGATAGATAGATAGATAGATAGAGAGAGAGAGAGAGCAGAGCTACAAGGGCCTTGCTTAATAAAACATTCTAATTTCATGTTCCCTCAATTATCACTGGGCTTCTCTACCTGGAGGGATGCCATTTGTAGAGCTGACTAAATTTGTCCCTGTTAAAACGGAAAAAAATTCACAGAGCTTCTGGTGGCTCAATATGATCTGGAAGGACAGGTCCTGTGCTCAGACAAGACTGAGCCATGAAGACCAGGGTAGGTGGCTGCCACGCAGACACAACCCACTGTGGGTAAATTTCTGAGGGCTGAAGCCTCTCTTACTACTGTCAGACCCAGAGAATGTTGTTTATTCAAATGTGTGTTCCCATGACTTGGATTCTATTTTTGTAAAACATAGACCCTCCCCCCCCCATTAGAAATTCAATAAATAAAGGACTTAGTGAGTCAAGGAAGCAGAACTCCAGTTTTTAACCTTCCAATTGAGGCTAGGCCTGACCAACTCTCAATTTGTACTGCAATTGGTCTTCCAGGAGGCAGGGGGATGTCGTGGCCCCCATGGCCGGTCCAGGACAGGCTGTCTCTCCGGTCACTGCTGGCCTCTGGGTGTCATTGAATGAGGCTGGAGCTGTAGCTGAGCCCATAGCTGCTGGACCGAGACAGCGGCGGCTGGGCCTCTTCGCTCTGCTCGGGAGCATAGCTGGGAAATGTCTGTGCCCGAGACATCTTGGAAGAACCAAACCCGTGCCCTGCAGAGGAGGCAATGGAGAGAGAGCTGCTCTCAGAAACTCGCATGAAAGAACCGGAAAGTTGGCATAACAAGTAAAACGAATGCAGCAGGAGACTTTAAATCCCTAATACCAAACCTGTAAGGAAGTTGGGGGAAAAATGTGGTTTTTAGTACTTTGATCTCTTTTGGTTGTTATCGTCTTTGGTACTGGTAATTGAACTTAGGCCCCTTTGCATACCAGGCAAGGGCTCTACCCCAGAACTCTTTTCACTTTTGTTAAGAAAAAAAAGGAAAAAAATTGGGGGGTCTAGAGAGATGGCTTAGTAATTAAGGTGCTTGCCTGAAAAGCCAAAGGACCCAGGTTCGATTCCCCAGCACCCATGTAAGCCAGATGCACAAAGGGCATGCCCATTCACTCTCTCTCTCTTTTCCTCCTCCCTGTTCCTCTCTCTTTCTCTCTCAGATAAAAGAATAAATAAAAATAAAAAAAATATGAAACTTTTTTTGTTTTTATTTATTTAAGAGAGAGAAAGGAAGGAAGGAAGGGAGAAAGAAAGAAAGAAGGAAAGAAAGAAAGAAGGAAAGAAGCAGATAGAGAGAATGGGCACTCCAGGGCCTGTAGCCACTGAAAATGAACTCCAGATGCCTGCCCCACCTTTTCTATCTGGTTTACATTGGTCCAAGGGAATCGAACCTGGGTCATTTAGTTTTGCAGGCAAGTGCCTTAACTACTAAACCATCTCTCCAGCCCCTCCCCCCACACCCAGAAAAGCATGTTTATTTATTTAAGAGAAAAACAGAGAGTGAGCATGGACATGCCAAGGCCTGTTCTCACTACGACAGAACTGCAGATTTTATGTGAGTACTGGGGAACCAAACTCAGGCCTTTAAACTCTGCGACAAAGTATCTTCAACTGATGAACCATCTTTGCAGCCCATGCTCTTTTTACTTTTTGAGATACAGTTTCACTAATTTGCTATGTCTGGACTTGAACTGATTCTCTTGTCTCTGCCTCCCAAGTAGCTAGGGTTACACATTTGCACCAGCAAGTTAAGCTTGGTACCAGAATGTTGGTGAGCTGAAATCATTCAAGCGCTGTTAATTCCTGCAGATATATATTTCCTAGAATTTGGTATGTAGGAGAGCTAGATAAATATTTTAGGAATCTCAATCTCCTGCCCTTCAACTTTTGAAATGAAGGCAGAAAATATTTTCTCCCAGCCTGTGAGTTTCTTTCTTTTATGATCATTTTCAGCATGCAAAAGCAAATTGCATGCTGTCTGAAACCTCTATGGATATAGGCAAATGACAGTTTATTCTAACCGGCATCCAACCATTATTAAGAGAAAGCTTTTACAATGACAGAGATTGGGGCTCTGGTTCACCCAAGTGAGCGTGTGGGTTTATGCAATTGAAAACATGGGAATGGTATGACATCACCAAGGCTATCCACTTTGATGGTTACTGAATTGGCCTGAAAGTTGAATCTTGTACAAAATATAGTCCAAGAGAATTCTGTGTATACTTGGATTATTCAGCTGATGCCTTGTTCTGATAGTGCCTAATACAAGCCCAAGCAGAAATGACCACTGAAGCTGAGTCCGAATGCTGACAGTGTGCAGGGAATGCCAAGGCTCCTAACTTCCCAGTAGTCGCCTTCATCCCTCTGTTTCTCTTCTGTATGTGTCTTTTTATGCGTGTGTGTGTGTCTGTGGTGTGAATTAAAGCATGTGCATGTGTGAGTGTGCCCATGAAGGCGTGTGTATGTGCTTGTGCATGAATGTGTGTACACATGCATGTGTGCGCCCATGGAAGTGTGTGCATATGTGTATATAGGGCAGAGGTTGATGTTGGCTGTCTTCCTCAGTCATTCTCCACTATATTATTCTGAGACTGAGTTTCTCACTAAACCTGGGGCTCAGTGATTTGGATAGACGAGCTAGGCAGGAATCTCTAGGGATCTTTCTGTCTCTGCCTCCGCAGCATTAACACTCTATGCATGTAGGGCCACAACCGGCATTTTACATGGGCTGTGTGGGGATGATCTCAGGTCACCATGCTTGTGGGGAAACCATTCACTGAGCCATCCCCTTAGCCCTTTCATCTGTTTTCATACTCGAGGATAATTTGTACCTAATAGATGGGCTTAATGGAGAAGAAAAAGCAATTCCACATGCACTGTCCTTTCAAAGTTTACGTTGTCCTCAAAGGACAAAATACATTTAGTTTAGTTTGTATGATATCTAATCTCTAGGGTGAGAAGTCCAGAGAAGACAATACTTTAACCCAGAAATGTGGAGCATTTCTTTGTCATGCCCCCAAGTAGCCCTGTCCTTTGCAATGTCATAGGCTTGAAGCCAGTTTCATCGCCACATGTTTGGTGGCTCCAAAAATATCCTTGCAGTGTGGAAAGCTTGGGACCCAGGGAGAAAACCCATAGGAATTTGGTAATGAAGGGCTAATTAAAACTGGTAGAACTGCTTAAATGTAAAAATCAAAATGTGTGAGAGAATTCTTCCTTTGTAGATGAGGATCTTTTTTTTTTTTTTAACCTTCCTGTTTGTGTGACTCTCTTGTTGACAGAGGAGGAGGAAGCCCCTCATATATAGGAGAGAGACAAAGCGTAGACATCTGTCCTGCCCTACTGTTGGGGATGGTTCTGCTAACCCAGTGCATCTGAGCTTCTGGAACATTCTGCTTTAACCGCTCCCACAGTTCCTCTTTCTTTCTTCAAGGGTCCTTTATTCCCAGTTTTTTTCTGCTAAGCCCTTCAGGTTCAAGGGCAGTCATTGTCCCCACTGCTTTGCATCTATCTGACCCAGTTCCCATCACTGAGTGTTACTCACAGCTCTCCAAGTGCTCCTTTTTATTAATATGCATACAAACCTCAATGGGATGCAGCTTCTTTTCCCTGCAGGGCACCCTGGTGGCATAATGAAGGAACCATGAAGCAGGGCAACCATTAGAGGAGGGAGAAGTTAGAGCCTTAGAAGGATGGTAAGGAGTAACAATAGAGAAGACATTGGAGAGGGCTTAAGACAAAGGTTAGGGAGAAAGTTAAAGGAGTGGGTAGAAGCGAAGAAACTGTTTGAAGGTTGTAAGTAGGCTGTCTTGAGCTAAAACACTGATTATATATGCTTGTCTCTGCTGTTTATGAGCTTCTAGGTACTCTTGAGGACATAGTTTTGCTTGGTTTCCTTATTAAAAGTTCTAGCACTTAGCTTATTTGGACCATTTGAGTGTTAAATCCATGGGGGTCATGGTAAAACCACTGAACTTCATGGTCCTGTGAGTAGAAAATACTCCCCACAGTGTTATGAAAATGAAAGAAATGAACAAGTAGAAACCTGCCTGGGAAGATAGGTACCTAAAATTAAATCCAGTTAATTAGAGCAGCTAGCAAAAGCTATCTAAAAAGGTGGCATTTTGGCAGGATATGTAATTTTTAATACCAGGCAGTTTTATTATAAAAATGAAGATGGATCTGGAGAAATGGCTTAGCAATTAAGGTGCTCACCTACGAAGGCTAAGGACCCAAGTTTGATTCCCCAGTTCCAAAGTAAACCAGATGCTCAAGGTGGCAAACGCATTTGGAGTTCATTTGCAGTGGCTAGAAGCCCCAGCACATGCATTCTCTCTCTCTCTCTCTCTCTCTCTCTCTCTCTCTCTCTCTCTCTGCCCCCTCTCTCTTTCTCATATAAGTAAATAAAAAAAATTAAATATGAAGGTGACTGTGTCTTTACAGATTGGTTGTGGTAGGAAAGATTAGAAAATTCCCGTCTTGATACCCTCCAAGACTCAGATACCATGTATGTCTACCTTATTCTTTTAATCTTTTTATTTATTTATTTGAGAGAGAGAAAGAGGTAGATAGAGAGAGAGAGAAAATGGGTGTGTCAGGGTCTCCAGCTGCTGCAAATGAACTCCAGACACATGTACCACCTTGTGCATCTGGCTTACATGGGTCCTAGGGAATTGAACCTGGGTCCTTTGGCTTTGCAGGCAAGTGCCTTAACCACTATGCCATCTGTCCAGCCCCACCTTGTTCTTTTCTTAGACATACTTTAGCCTGAGTGAAGACATGACTTGACCTTCCTGCAGAAGATCAGCATTCGTCGCCCTCTTATCTTTGCTCCTTAGAGAAGTACATTTGCATAGCCAATTCAAGTTTCAAGGCATATTTTATATATAAACAACTGGCTAGCATGAAGATCTTTCTATTATTATAAGCTATGCAGTGCAGGGTCAGCTCAAAACTTGGAGTGCACCTTTCCATCATATTTGGCATGGCACTTATAGGACAAAGCTCTGATATGTTACAATGAATACAATTCAGGAAAAAGCACTAAAATATTTTATTGATTTTTTTAAAGAATTTTCTCTGTATTTTACTCTTGACAAATGAGAATTCCCACTGGTGTTTCTGATATGACAACCTTGTTCCGGGCCTTGGTTTGATTCTAGAATTTTTTTTAAAGTAAAAATATTTCTAAAGGGAGATCCTGGAGAACGCTTTTAATTCCTAAAACCTGTGTGCTGAAGGCAAAGGCGTAACTGGAGAGCCAAGAAGAGACCACGCCTGTGTCCCGAGTTGTCCTTTATTAAGCCCCAGAATGCTGCGACTCACACCTGCCAGTTTACTACGCAAACAGCCCGAGGCTTCACGGGAAAGACCGTGTATGGAGAGGAGCTCCCTGACTTTACAGAGCTTGTAACCTGCCGGAGGAAGCACGGCCAGGCAGCGCCAGTAAGAACACAAACACCCTATGAAGGGTCCCCTTGGTGCAGAAGGAGGGGAGGATGCCAGCTGAGCTCAGACAAGGTGGATGATGGGGCACACATGACCTCAGCCAACATGGGCAACTTTCCCGCGCAGACTGCAAACTGCACCACCGTCATGGGTTTCCAGATCGGACTGGAGTTCTGTTGTTCTTCCATAGCCTTGTTGTCCTCCGTGTCTAATTTCCACACGTGTTGGGGAGACTAAACAAATCAAGCCATAGGCTAACTCCTGGATGATCAATGCGCTCTAAATGTTTACTTCCTTCATGTTTTTCATCACGTGAGCTCACCTTCTCGCATTACTCTGTTCTGTACCTGTAGCAGTCAGCCTCTGCTGCCTGGGATGAACTTCCAAACCAGGCACAGTTATTAGGAGGAAGGGATTTATTGAAGCTTACAGATTGAGGGGAAGCTCCATAACCGCAGAAGCTGGGTCCCCCTTGGACGAGTCCACGCTTACCCACCAGCATGAGCAAGTTCACTTTAGGAACTCCAGGCAAAGCTCTGGCAATCTGCGTAACTTTAGGTTGGAATTCTGGATCAAACCTACATCTTAGGGCTGGACTCTAGGGTCTGCCCACAGTGACACCTCCTCCAGCCAGGCAGCTGGAGATCTAAATTACAAGCTTTAATAAACTCCTGAATTAATTGGGAGATATCCATTCAAGCTACCACAACACCCATATTTTTCCCACTGTCTCACGGGCTGTTTCTCACTGTGACATGTTTCTCATATTCTTCACTTTAAGGGTCGACAGTGTTTTCTTCACCTCCTCTGTGAATCATTTCTAGTTTAATTGGAAATTAATTTATGATTTTTCTTACTTCAACCATTTATTTACTTCAGACACTTCACAAAGTGTGCCGTTAAATGGTTATCACAAAAATAACACACCTCAATCAAAAATTGAATGTATGAAGTCTTTATAAATTCTGTTTGATTTGGGCAACAATGTGTGGAACAAGAGAAAAAAATAATTAACCATTTTCTCAGCATTCATTTGAATTATGCCCTTAGGCACTGTTGATGAGAATGAAAACAAAAGGGAAAAATCATCTTTGAGGCTTAAATTAAAATTTTGATGGGACAGGCCCTTTCATCCTATTATCCAAGGAGCCTAGTTAAATGCTTTGTAACTTTTCCTCCAGTTTACTGTACAGACAGGTAAGGTGAATACATACCCAGGGGAAGGCTATAAATTAAAAGCAGTAAATTTGCCAACAGAGATTGGCCTATTTAAAAAAAAAAAGTCCTTTTAATTCTGATTTCTGCTCCATGGTAGTCATGATTGCTATAGTAGAAAATGATATCTTCTGTTCAAAGATTCTGTCTGTGTATGTGATGTTGACGATCACATATCCCTGGTGGTTTTAAGGACATTTTGACATTTATTGTGTGGCTCGGTCCTCCTAGATTAAAACAAAACAAAACAAAACAAAAACCCCCAAAAACTGTTATATCTTTACTGGAAGCAGCTGGGACTACTGTGAGCAAACCTGAGATTTGGCCTGGTTGATGTTTCCCCCACAGAAGGAAGGGGGTGGGAGCCTCACTTGAGATCCCAGGTGCCCTCTGTGTTGGCTTTATGCAGGGATGCACCGGTGCCCCTCTGCCAGCTGCATGCAGTGATGCACCAGGTGGCACGATCCCAGTGGGAGATGGAGCACACAGGATGGGCGAGCAGGGACTGGAGAGCTTCCTTGTGCTGCCGAATGGGGATTACCAACCCCCATTGCTAGCATGAGACCTCTCCATGCTATAGCTGCTTTGAAGTCTCCAGCTCCTGGGAGCAACTCCTCCCCCAGGCTCTGTAAGGAAAGACAGGAAGCTCACTGATTTGCCCAGGTGAACTTGGGTGGAGGTGGTCTTCAGTCTGTCAGGATGCCCTGCCTTTGGGGAGCAAGTGATCCTTGGCTTCTTTCTCATCAGGAAAGAGTTCATGCTAGAACTCGCCATGTCTCCATCACCATTGTATGCACGTGACAACCACAGAGAAGCCCAGTTCCATTCCCATCCAGAAGGAAATAGATTGGCTGTAGAGATATCTAGTACATTTGCGTCCTTTCAACAAAATTACATGGAATCCTCAATGTGAACTTGGGAATTGCCACTGTCATGTAACAATAAGGGCAAATGCACACCAACCGGAAAGGGAAACAAACTTCCCTGCTATGTCCTACAGTACCCAAACTAGCAACGAAAATGCAGTAGCGAACAGCATTCTCTTGGAATGCTGGACCAAGGAATGACATCTTGCCTAGAAGGCCAAGGTTGCCGTGCACCAAAGGCCTCTTCCTCCTCAAGCAGATGTGCTGTAGGAAGTATGGTTCTCACTGAGTATCCCATCCTGACTTGGTTCTGGGTTTGTACTTTTATTGACCAACTTGACCTCCAATACATGATCTAAAGGAAACTGCTTTCATGGGAACAAGAGGGATTCCCAAATTATAACACTCATGGCCATTAGTGGGCAAGAGGAAGTGGTCTCGGTGAAGACACTTTACGATGGCTAATGTGCCAGAAGGATTTGATAGAATCTGGGGGAGATGAAAGGACATTGTTCCTTTCAAGAATAAAAATAAAAGCACAATACAAGTAATACGTAGATTTGAAAGGTTCACTAATGAGGAAGAAGGTATCCTGGAACAAAAGTGGGACCCAAAGCTGGGTCTGGAGAGTCAGATGAAATGCCATTGTGACTGGCGAGTAGCTTCCAGCCTCTAGCAGACTGCAGACTTGGGAGTGGGCAGCAGAGGAAAGCGGAAGAGAGGCCCGAGAACGCAAAATAACTTACAGCAGCCTGGGATTCAGAAGAACTCCTTACTTCCCTTCCCTCTTCCCTGTCTCCCCCTCCCTTCCCTTCCCCCCTTCCTTCCTTAGTTCCTTCCTTCCTTCCCTCCTTCCTTTCTTCTTTCCTTCCGAGAATGTGGTACTTGAAATGTTAACCTTGCAGGAAGATGAAAGTTGAAACCAAACTAGAAATTTGATGCAACCCACAGCTGTTAACAATACCTTAATAATAAAACACAGCATATATTAATTATGCATAGAAATGCCAGGATGCTTTGCCAGTATCTCTTTCTATAAACTGTTTGAATTTTACTCAATTGTAAAAGTTTAAATCGAAGCTGGAGTTTGTTTCGCTTTGATCTTTGCGCTTTCCTGAAGTGCTTCTGAAATTCCGTCAGGAATTCCAGGCTGCAGCATTGTGACGGTGAGCGCACTTTGGAGGGTGTGAAGCGTGTCTGATCCAATGGGATTAATGATCGCTGGATTAATCTATAAGAAAGAGGGATGTGGAATACTTTATAACCACTATAACAACCACTCTTCACTGAGCACAAATCTCTTGTTGACCCTTTGCCACATGACATACAAATATTGCCATTTTCGGGCTGGAAGGATCGCTCAGCAGCTAAAGGCACTTGTTTTCAAAGCCTGACAGCCTGGGTTCAGTTCTCTAATGCCCATGTAAAGCCAGATGAACAAAGCAGTGAATATTTCTGGAGTTCGTTGGCAATGGCACTAGGACTTGGCATTCCCATTCTCATTCTCTCTGTGTGTGTTTGAAAATACATTAATAAAGTTACTTTTTGTTTTACACGCACCTTTAATCCCAGCACTTGGGAGGCAGAGGTTGGAGGATCCCTGTGAGTTCAAGGCCAGTCTGAGACTATGGAGTGAATTCCAAGTTAGCCTGGGCTAGAGCAAAACCCTACCTCAAAAAGCAAAAAATAAATAAATAAAAATAAAATAAATAAGTTACTTTTTTTTTTTTTTTGAGGTAAGGCCTCACTCTCACTCTGGCCCACGCTGACCTGAAATTTACTATGTAGTCTCAGGCTGCTCTTAAACTCCTGACGATCCTCCTACTTTTGCCTTCAAAGTGCTAGGATTAATGGCATGTATCAGCATGCCAGGTTAATATTACTTCTAAATAAAAACATTTTTCCTTTAAAAAATAATTGGTGTGTGTGTGTGTGTGTGTTCCTATTTCTGTGGATGACTCTATGTGGTAACAATATAAAGCATCCCTCAGAAGGCTCCTATGTTGAAGGCTTGGTTCCCAGGTGTTGATGTTATGGAGCAGGGATGGTCTCATGGGGATGCTCACTTCACCAATGGACGGACCTACTGATGACTTTGTAGTTGAATGGGCCATCAGTAGATGGAGCCCAGTTGAATTCAGCAGATCACTGGGGTATGCCCTTGAAGCACGCGCCTTTTCCCTGGTCTTCCCTCTCTGTTTCCTGGTTGCCTTTCTACTACGATGTTGAACTTTCTACCTTGCCACAGGCCTAAAAGCCCCAGAACCTAGCAAGTCATGAGCTTTACCCTTTGAACCCATGCATAAAAATAAGTTCTTCCTCCTGTTCAGTTGCTCAGGGTATGCATTTTGTCACAGCCACAGCAATGAAACACCGACTTACACACTCATGTATATGTTCTCATTTACACATGGAAAAATAAAATTCAGGTCTAAGGATAGCAAACATCTTCCCAGACATCTGTCAGAGCAGGAGTGAAAACTTGGTTTCTTAGACACAGAATCCAAAGTATTGCGTCTAACATTTTGCCACATCTCCTTCAGAAAGGTCTTTAGGCCCATGACTCAGGATATCAGAAGAAACAAAAATATGTCAGTTTCCACATCTCAGTTCCTAAAGACTTGTCTGAGGTGCCCATAGAATAATGAAACACTTATGAAAGAACAAAGTCCACCTTAAACAATAAAGCTATGACTTAGTCTGTTAGAGACGTCTAAAATCTCTAACACGTTAGAGATGGTGTAAGCCACGGAGATCTATTTTCTCACATTCCTGAAGCAGCCCAAGGTCAAAGTCTGGTTAGGGTTAGATTCCTTAGAGGTACCTTTCTCCTCGGGTGACAAGTGGCCAGGTTCTTCCTGTGTCCTCAGATGATCTTACTTCTGTGTGCACAAGTCTGTATCCTTATCTCTGCTTTTGAAGAGCTCTTTCGTATTGATTGGCTTAAAGCGAACTTTCTCAACATTACATAGCTCCAGATTCGAGTTTTAAAATACTTTTTCCCAAGTATATGTACAAAAATATGTATGTCATTATTAACTTCCATTTGCTACATAGTTGTAGCTTTATTTGAAGTCAAATCTATCCATTTTGTAGGTTTTATGTCTTATTTAAAAGTCACTCTCCTATAAATATTAAGCAATTCTCTCTTACCTTTTTTCCATTACTTTCACAAACTGCTTTTCTCTCTTTAGCACTTATATAATTTTTCTATCACTCTAATTTTTAAAATTATTTTACCTATTCAATTTAGAGGGAGGAAAGAAGGGAGGGAGAGAGAAAGAGAGGGAGAATGGATGTAACAGGGCCTCTAGCCACTGCAAATGAACTCCAAACACACGCGCCACCTTGTGCATCTGGCTTATGTGGGTACTAGGGAATCAACTTTGGGTCCTTAGGCTTCTCAAGCAAGCACCTTAACCACTAAGCAATCTCTCCAGCCCTATCACTCTGATTTTAACTTGGAGATACCTTTTCTTCCTCTTATGATTTCCTTTCCTATGCTTCTTTCTTTAATATGCAAACATTCAGATATGAAATGTTTATTGCTATTATGACATTTTTAGTCTAAATTATGGACCATTGTTTATCTCATAGGTGAATATTTATTTATTTGTATTTACTTGAGGGAGAGGGAGAGGGGAAGAGAGAGAGAGAGAGAGAGAGAGAGAGAAAGATAATGAGATTGGGTATGCCAAGGCCTCTAGCCACTGCAAATGAACTCAGGACACATGCACCACCATGTGCATCTGGCTTATGTGGGTTCTAGGGAATCAAACCTGGGGCCTTAGGCTCTTCAGGCAAGTGCCTTAATCATTAAGCCATCTCTCCAGCCCATGTTAGTGAATATCTAAATATTCTTCACCCATATCTTTAAAAGTAGATGAAAGTACTTTTGGATAGTACAACTGGTTAATGTTTAATTTTGTGTAGTGTTCTGTCCATAGTTAGACTGATAGGTTAAATATGGACACTGAAAAATATCATATATGATGTAACTTAATATACTTTGATTTTCTTTAAAGATGGTTTAATTTGACTCAAAAACTTACATTTTAGCCAGGAATGGTGGCACACTTCTTTAATCTCAACACTCAGGAGGCAAAGAAAGGTAGGAGGATTGCTGTGAGTTCGAGGCCACCCTGAGACTACATAGTGAATTGCAGGTCAGCCTGGGCTAGACCTTACTTCACAAAACCAAAAATAAAAATAAATACATTTTAATAGACAGTTCTTAACTTTGCCATAATAATATTCATCTTATACATAGTATTCTGGCTGATATAACACTCATTTATTCCTGTTGCTTGCATTTAATTTCTCTTGCATTCTATATCTTGCAATTATCTAGTTGGATATTAATTTTCTACAACTGTGATCTCTGTAAAACTTAGCTGAACTCTTTCCTATTAGCAGATAATCAATTTGAATAATTGCAAGCTTTATAAATAATGTGTAGCAGCCAATAAAATGTTAAATATTAAAGTTGACTAATCTAAGTTGAAGCAATATGAGTGAAGAATGCCTGGAATGAAAATTCTTCAATATTAATTAACAGGAAGGATAGAAAACATTCTATAATGCAATATTTGAGTGTTTTGTTATTAAACTATATATATTTTACACCATTTTCAAAGGGCCAGCTATTCATACTGAGTATAATGCTAACTAAATGTGTATTGATACATATTTGCTCTCATTTTGAGCATATTGACAGTTCTGGCAATGAATGAATTATTTAGGATTATGTAGGGCAATATTCCCAGTTCAGGTAGAAATCTGAACAATACACTGATCTAGTTAATAAATTTATTAAGCTTTACATTCATAGCCTACAAATTCAATAACTAGAATATTTGTATCATTTGACGATCCTTAGGTAATACATTACAAACAAACTGGGAAATTTTGTTTTCTGCAATCTGCATCTACAACTTTAATACAAAAAAGAAAAAAAAAACACTTTCCTATGAGAACAAGGCTTCCATACACAATATATCCTTGGATTTGAGCATGGTAGTGATATTCTATACAAATTATTGAATGCCAAATACATTTTATGAGGGGACAGTTTTCAGAACATTCAGACTAAGTGTAATATCATGATGTTTGAAATTTAGTATGTGGTTTTCACATAACGCAGCACATTTTTAGTGTGCAATCAATACAAAATTAAGGTTCACCCTTCTTCTAGGAACTTATAAAATGACTTAAAGGATATGTATTAGGATTTTCTTAACTTGAAAAAGTTGGACTTTTCATTTTACTAGAAACTGATTATTACGGTAGAAATGTGGCAAGGGATTTTAACACAAATGGGTGTTAAATATACTAAACAACTGAAGAACATCGTCCCTCTAAAAAACAGAGGGTTGGGAGTAAAGGTGATTTGCTTTGGGTATCTTTGCTAGGCAAATACAACCATGAGACAGCTTATAGGTGTAACATCCTCTTATCACCTATTGGCAAAGAATTAGGGATGCTGGAAATAAAATCCTGCATGTTTCTACAATTAGGTGCTCTTCAGCTGAATAGGGCATTATGGCCAGGGAACAAGAATGGGGCAGTTACCCAGAAGGGGTCTTTCATCACTAAGCCTCATCATCTCTTTCCCATTCAGCTTTTCTTCCCTCCACACTTAGTCTTTGGGGAAGACGATACCTGGTAACCCCACCGTTCACATCACAGAACTGGAGAGATACCTGGTCCTTGCTTTCCCACCATCTCTTGTCATGCTGCCGGTCAGGTCACTGAATCCTTTACCTTCACAGAGCCTCCCGGATCTAGCTATTGGCCTCATGCGCACTTGCTCTACCTTGACTTGAAAGTAGCAATCCAATTAGAATCTCATTTACTAAGGCTTAAGACACACAAGTAGTTTTCCTACCCCTGTGGCCACATTCTTTAAACTATAATTTTGCCAAAGTAATCATATTATAATGCTTCAACACCCATAAAATTGTAGGGCAAAAAGAAACATCCCCAACATAATGTTTAAGTTTCTTCATAATAGTTACAACTGTATTTAACCTCCCTGCACAAAGCCATTAATTGCACTCCTCTCTAGTGAAAAATTTGTAAAACAAAGCAAAACAAACAAAACACAAAAAACAACATTGTGTTTGCTATGGAAATTCTGGCTTGTGATCAGTCCCCTAAGGTTCCATTCTAATCAGATTGCTACTTTCAAACCAATCATGACATATATTTTTATGAAGATATTTCATATATGTGTGTGTATATTTCAGCTGGGGATTATATGAATTGAAATATGTTTACTTTTCTCTTTCCAATCTCATCTTCATATTCATCCATACTTTAAGTTTCCTCTTCCTATCATCTACTTTTCCATAAGAGTTCTCAATGGTTATTTAGTTTATGTTGTAATACTTTTGTTCGGATACCTTATAACTACTTAATTAAGATATCAGGTAAGAAAAAAGAAAGAATTCATTTAGGGAAAGAGGTTGAAAAACCAATTCTCAAACAAATACAAATTTAAAAAAGATAGCTTCTCGGTCTTTTGACTAATATCATTTGTAAAAATTTAAATTCATCTAGAAAGACTGACTCCCAATGTCCCACCATCTTCCATAGCCACTAAGATTTCTTGGCACCCCATGGAAACCCCAATTTATCTCTTATCTCTTTACGTCCTTGTCTCTACCCTGAGATCATCTAAACTTGAGGGGAGGAAGTTTATTTTCCTTTGTGCCTTTGCAGCCTTGTAAAATGCCAAGCACACAGTGCTCAGTAAATATTCATGAATAAAACAATGAAAAATGCATGCAGCCACTCACTCCTGTGTGCACAGACGGAGCTCATTATGTAGAGAATGCTGCTTCCTTAGATCTTACTTTGCATGCTTGTGATAATCAATAATTACATGTTGAATCAAGGCTATTTAATTATATGACCTCCTCCTCACTGATGGGGAAATGGCAATCTTGCAATTAAATGAAAATTTAGAGCATAGCATAAAACTAAATGTGTTTATGCAATGTATGCTATAGGTATACAAAAGGAAATAACTGTTTTTAGCTTTATTAATAATGTACTGTCCTCCAATGGTAGCAGTTTAAAGACTTTTTTTAAAAATTGAAATAAATGTGCCTTTGGTGAGAAAATGAATAACTTCAGATAAGGTTGTGAAAGTTCCTGGATAGAAAATTTCCCAAGTTATTTGCATTTTTCTTATTTAGTGAGCAAAGGCATTGATGGAATAGCTCTGAATTACCTTTGCAAAGGCATCTTTAGAACTACAGGATTTAGATTTGTTTACTACAGGACAAAAAAGATGTCTCTGTCTGGGGCACAAATTAGTCTATATTAATGCCCATATAAAATATAGGGGATATTGCAGTTACCTTCTTGTTGCTGGCACAACATATCCAGCCAAAAGCAGCTTATGGGAGGAAAGTTGTTTATTTTGGCTTACAGTCTTGAGGGGAAGCTCCATGCTTGCAAGGGAAAGGATGGCATAAACAGAGGCTGGACATCACCTCCTTGTCTCAGCAAGTGACATGCAGGGGGAGGGTGAGCCAACACTGGCGAGGGAAAACTGGCTATAATACTCGTAAGTGCACCACCATCCACAAACCTCCTCCAGCAATGCTCCACTCCCAAACTGCCATCAGCTGGGAACCAAGCATTGAAAACACATGAGTTTATGGCGGTAGCTAATATAAACCACCACAGAGGGTTCCCAAAACTTGTATTTCCCCTTCTGTCATATGACCTATTTCGAATGCAATCCCACCTGACTCTCTTTGCATCACCCTGGGATTCTCAATAAACAATCACAAATTCACCAGTGCCCCTCTGGTTAATGCTGTTATCGTGAACAGCAGCTGCCAACATCTATGACAAGGAGTGGAGTTTTGCTTTCTGCCAGTATCCATGATATAGTGTCTGCCTTTCTTTTTATTTTTTAATTATTTATTTATTTGAGAGGCAGAAAGAAAGAGAGAATGGGAACACCAAGTTCTCTAGCCATTGCAAACGAACTCCAGATGCATGCGCCCCCTTATGCATCTGGCTTACGTGGGTCCTGGAGAATCAAATCGGGGTCCTTAGACCTTGCAGGCAAAGGCCTTGGCGGCTAAGCCATTTCCCCAGCCCATTCGCATAACTTTTTAGCTTGCACATAGGGTAAAATCTAAAACCTGGTGGGGCATGCTGGTGCATGTTTTTAATCCCAGCACTTGGGAAGCAGAGGTAGGAGGATCACTGTGAGTTCAAGGCCACCCTAAGACTATATAGTGAATTCAGTGTCAGCCTGCACTAGAGGAAGACTCTACCTCAGAGGGAAAAAAAAAGTCTAAAACCTTCTATTGACAATGTTAGTAAATTGTTAATAATGTTGATAAATCATCATTCAAATACTGGGGTTGGGGAGATGGCTCGTTTGGTGAAGTGCTTGCTGTGCATGCTTGAGGACCCAAATTTGGATCTTTCAGAATCTATGTAAAAATGCAGGCATGTTAGTGCATACGTATAATCCTACCACTATGGTGGTAGATTCAGGAAATCCCTGAGGCACACTGGTTTACAATTCTATCTAATTCTATGAGCTCTACGTTCAACAAGAAACCTTGTCTCAAAGAATTAGTTGGAATGAAAATGAGGAAGAACCCCCCACACATATGAACACACATGCATACATATGTATGCTATACATATCAAAAAGAAAAAGAAAAAAGAAAAAAGTGACTCAAATATTAAAAGTAGTACCTTCACATTTTTGATGTATTTTTGTATTTGCCCACTATTTATTTAATAAGACGATTAAGTCACAGTGAAATCCTTCCTTTATCTGAGATATAGATAGATAGATAGATAGATAGATAGATAGATAGATCATAATGAGACAATTTGCACAATAGTGACCATTTGGATAAATTCACAGAGAGCAAAATAATCGTATGATCTGAAGCAGAAAGACTGAATATAAAAAAAATTGTTTTCCATTAGAGAACATAAAATTAGGTAATTGGTAGTCTAACAACTTAAATTCATAGCATTGAAACAAAGAATTAATACAAATTAATTTTCAGTAAAGACAACCCAGTTTCCTCAGAAAAGTTCTCCAAATTATTTCTTATAAAGTATGCAGATTTGGGGGCTGCTATTGTATTATTGGTGTCTGTTCTTCAGATGAATGTTTTTTTTTTTTTTAAGAAAGTGGAGAGCTCATTTTTCTTTAAGAGCACCATGTTGCCAACACGAAGATAAAATGAGGAAAACAATCAGAGCTCATCTGATTTTTCACAGAGAAGAAAGAAACATTTATTTTAGCACAAACACAAGGCAGGGAAAATGAGTGACTCCTGTGGGCTTAGAATCAAGGTTTTATCCTGTTATTGTTAAAAAGATTGAAGCACGTTTTCATTATGAATATGGAAAATTATTCTCAAAGATGTGCTGCCCAGCCCAAATTGCTCTAAGAAACTATTGCCACACAACAATGGAAGCTTTTAAAGATGGAAAATAAAGTAATTGCAGGGTAAATAGTGTACAATCGGAGGAGATGGTTAACATTCAGAGTACGATTCACAGTTGAATATATCTTATCAGAGTTCTTTTGTTAAGACAGTTTCTTCTTGTCCCTTGAAATAGACAGTTGAAGTGAGTAGAAAAGGTACAGACATTGTGTAGTTTAGAGTACTCTGTCACTGGTTTTCACAATGTGAGAGAAAGCCAGAAAACATGGCCTGCCCAAGGAAGAGGACACTAGGGTTGGACGTCAGGTGTGCTTCCCCTCTCAGAACTTTCAATTAACTGTCTTACTTCATGATTCCAGACTATGCTCACCACAGTGTGTTTCATGTTGCTGGGATGAACATCCAAACCAATCACAGCTTAGGACAGAACGGAATTTATTTCAAGTTTACAAATCCAAGGAAGTCCCATTGATAGTGAAAGACGCTGGCTCCCAGTCATAAATCCAAAGAGAGAGAGAGAAAGAGAGAGAGAAACACCATCTGCCAGCAAACAGCAGAAATAGGACCCCCATGGAGCTCAAACCTTTTTGCACACCTTTGGACTGGAATTCAGTTCTGCCCCCAGTGACACCTCCAGCCAGACAGCAGGAGACTCAAGTTACAAGCTTTAGTAAAACACATGAGTCTGTGGGGGGAGGGGGGCATACATTCAAACTACCACATTGTGTGATGTTCACAACATGACTGATACATTATTCACAGAAATTTGATAATGTAATAAATGAGTGGCCCATGATTCTGTTACTTCCATGTTTAGAAAGTTTTGAATGATTTGGCCTTTTAGTGTAATAACAATAGGTTCTGATGATAGTTATAAACTGTGACTGCATGCTTAAATCTGCCATTTAAAACTACCTTAATTTTCTTGGTGTAAATATATGTGACAGAAACGTAACAAATGTAATGCTAGACGCCTCTCCCACTTTTCATTCTTTGTGCTAACCTTCGCAAGTCGTAGGGTGATTCTCCTGCGTAGAAGCAGCTTGACTAGTTCTTGCCGTGCGCTGAAATGTGTATTATTGGGGCAAAATTCATCAATGACTTGCAAAGTTCTACATGGCGGTCCTGCTTCATGCTTTCTCCCGACAGTTGCTATTTTAGAAAGCTTCACATGAAGTCCACATATATAAAAATGTAAATAGTCAGTTCTTCAAACACCATGACCTTTGGTCATTTGGTTTCTTGAAATTTGGGATACTTGTGTGGGAACAGCATAGCATACTGGCTGGTTGTTAAGAGCATGGCCTGACATTATTCACGATAGCTAAGATTAGAGAAAGTACCTACATGTTCAGTGATAGATGAAGAAAATGTGCATATACTGTATATATCTTTAGTCAGTCTATACATTCATACATACATACATATATGTACACACACACACACACACACACGCACACACACACAATCCACAATCCAGTCATATACGAAGGGAACCTGCCATATGCTATTATAGCAGAGATAGAATTGGAGGACATGGTATTGTGCTTTGAATATTAAATGTCTTCACAAGCTCCTGTGTTTGAACACTTGGCCCCCACTTGGTGGCACTATTTAGGAAGGCTGTCTAATCTTTGGGAAATTCAGCCTTGCTGGAGACAGTGCCTCACTGTGGGGGAGGGGTGCTCCAGCCAGGCCCTTAAGCTGTCTGCCAAGGTGGTGAGGTGGCCAGCTCCTGCCTTGCCTTCCCTGCTGTGAAACTTCCTCTCATAAGCTATAAGATGAAAATAAATGTATCTCTTCCCTAAGTTGCTTCTGGACAAGTATTTGTTCATAGCAACAGGAAAGAAACTGATAACAGCCACTGAAATAAATCAGACACAGAAAGATGAGTGTTATGGGATTCCACTGATGATATTTGAGACAGAAAAGAAGGGGGGTAGCATGTCACTTACCAGTGACTGCCAAGGGGAAGAAATGGAAAGGTGCTGTTTAACGGATATGAACTTCCAGTTACATGAAGGGAGTTGTTTCTAGAGGCCTGTTCTACCAAACTGTTCCCAAGTTGAGCAAGGCTGCAACGTGCGTATAAACACTTGTTAAGAGGGTGGATCCCATGCTAAGTGCCCCTACCACATAATTAAAAACAGATCATTGTTAGAAGCTCCACGGAGTCTCTGAGATTGTATGCTGGAATGAGAATGGATCTTCTTAATGATACAGCCTAATGCCCATGCATACTTGCTTATAAACAAATGACAGACTTTAAAAAAAAATATCAGGACTACTAATAAAACCAGCAAAACAGGAACTCATTTAAAGTTGTGTAAGAGTTTAGCTCGCAGCGCATGTTCATGCACTTTGTTTCGCTTAACCCTTCCAGCAGTCCTGCAATGGCAGGCCGGGTTTTACTGGTAACAGCTGCAGTTTATGCAGCAATGAGATGTTATGTGGTTGTGCCAGGTTTCAGGACTATGACTCCAACTCTTTAATTCTTTCTTAGTTGACAACCAGGGATCTTTTAACGTGTTGGACTCAAGGCAATGCTGGGTGCTGTCATTGTCTAATAGTCTGCGACCAGGCGATGAGGTATATAAGCACACTCACATGATCATGAAGGCAATCCTAGTTACAGTCAAGGGGCTGATCTGGGCATGGTGGCGCCCACCTTTAATCCCAGAACATGGGAGGCAGAGGTAGGAGGATTGCTGTGAGGCCACCCACCCAAGACTTCATAGTGAATTCCAGGTCAGCCTGGGCTAGAGCAAGAGTCCACTTCAAAAACAAAAACAACAACAACAACAAAAAAAAAAACCCAAAAATTCAGTGGACTTATAATCCTAATGTCCAGCCCTAAGGTGTGCGTGGAGGCAGATCTGAATTCCAGCCAAAGACAGGCAGAGTGCTGAGGCTTGGCCTGGGGCTCCTGAAGGATACTGGCTCATGGTGGGTGGTGGTCATTTCTCTGTGCTTAGAGGACAAGCTTCTTCTGCCACCATGAAACTGCCCCTAGATCTGTGAGCTTCAATTAAATTCCCTTCCTCCCATAAAACTGACTACAACTGCCACAAAAAAGGCATCAAGCTTGAAGTGGCCCAAGTTGGCAAGAAGAAGGGTTTATCAAGATGAGGGAGGGGACATGAGAAGGTAATAGTGGATAAACACGATTCAAATGCCTTCCCTATACATATGAAATTATTAAAAAAAAAGTTAGGGCTGGAGAGATGGCTTAGCGGTTAAGGCATATTCCTGCAAAGCCCTAAGGACCAAGGTTTGATACTCCAGGTCCCACATTAGCCAGATGCACATTGTGGCGCACGCATCTGGAGTTCATTTGCAGTGGCTGAAGGCCCGGGCGCGCCCATTCTCTCTCTCTCTCTTTCTCTCCCTCTGTCCCTCTGTATCTCATAAATAAACAAATAAATAAATAAATTTAAAAAATGATTTTAAAAAAGTTATCTCTCACTGAAAATCTACTTGTGGGCCCTGTGATTAATTCGTTGACTCGCTTGTAGAGACTGTGGTCCGCTCGTGTGATGCATGTAGTCACAGTTTCATTTTCACAGTCCCGATTGTTTGGAAGAAGAACAAGCCCTAGAGAGAGACGAGAGCTGTAAGAGGGTGAATCCTATTGGCAGAGGGAAGCCCAGGAGCATCTGCTGTCTTCCCAATGCCCAGTACTTCACCAGGGCTGGAAAAGGGGCCAGCAGTGCCTTGGGCTTTCCATATCCGGCATCTCCTCGCTTGAAAGTACGAATTTGGACCTGTGAGGATGAGGAGGGCTACCTCATGGATTCCTGAACCTGTCCGGCATTCAGACTTTTGTTCGCTTTTATTTAAATCATTTATTACTACAGCTGTATGCTTATGTCGATGCCTGACCTCCACCTACAGGACGTCACCACACTGAGGACAGTCGCGTGGGAAGGTCTGTCTTCCCTTATTTGCAGTCCCTGTTAATATGGCTTGGAACACATCTCTATCAGTCATTACCGTTTCTCATTTTGATTTCTCTGATGAGTTTCAAATCACGTCAGGAACTCACTCGTTACAACAAGTGATGCAATGTAAGGTAAACGCGAGGAAGGCCAAGTTCTCCTTGGCCCTCCTCTATGCTCACCGGAGAAGTAGCTCCCTGCTTCTGCTGTGTGACTCTCACTTGGACAGTCCTACCTGGTCGAAGTTGGCCTTCGATATATATATCTCCCAGTTTTATTTTGTCATTGCTGTTTTGGCCTTTGCTGACCATGCAGACATGGGTGTCACACCTCCCCTAGAGAGTTTATGTCAGCTCACAGCACCACTCTGCCTACCTGCACCCAAGATAGGACTAACAAATCCTTACTAGTACACATTTTCTGTTACAGTACAGATTTCTGACCAGTGACCTCAGATTTTTCCTTCCAGCTGGTCCTTGTTTCTGACCATGGGACTGTGTTTTCCTCTCACTGATTTTATGAAGGCTTCTGTGCTCCAGACCACAGGCTGCTCCTGCCTCTTCCCTGAGCGGCCCTTTTTCCTCTGGCTGACAGAGCTTTCTTCAGTGCCAGTCCCCCAGGCCTGTCCCTTGAGAGGAGGCTGCTGGCTCTTCTCTCCTGTGCTACACTTTCTTGCTGTAGGCCACATGATTAATCAAAGTAGTAATAATTATTAGATTGGTTTTAGGCTTCGTGGCATTTTCACATATAACTGCTTCATAAAATTCTTAGAGCTGCTTTGAGGAATAAGCGTAACAAGGGAATGCAAGTCAGCATATAATTTTCATTGCAGCACCATTCGCAGCAGCCGAGATGGAGTCAGTCTATATGCCTAGCAACTGACGAAGGGACAGAGAAAATATGATATAAATGGAATCATATTTGGACATAAAGAATAATACGATCATGTCCTTTTCACATAAAAGGATCAAACTGGAGATGATCATGAAGGGAAATCAGCAGGAATCAGAAAGAAAAATATAACATGTTATCACATATGCAGAGTCAAGATTTAAAATACATGACATGAAAGTAGATGGGCGGAGAGAGGAAGGAGTCTAAAGAGAGGGCAGGGAGAACAAAACTGGGGAAAAATGAGAAATGTAGACAGATAACCCTTGTTGTCTCTTGTTCAGAATCTAGATGTGACATAAAAGCAGAAGGTGGGCTATTTGTGGAGATACAGGTAACCTAAGAGGATGCAGACTGAAGACAAGAGAGGGTAGTGGATGTAGGGTATGAGCAAAGCACTATGACATACATTTGTGAAATTGCCCATGCTTTTGTATTCTAACTAAAAGTAACTTAGACAAAAAAAGCAAATAAAACCAAGAAAACGGTTGAGTGTTGTTCCCACTTAACACCTGGAAGAGTTGGACATGGGGTGTGAGCAGACCTCCGCCGTGGTTATTGGCGTCCCATGAGTTCAGAACTTGACCAATCAGACAGCCTGCTTCTCAGATCAGTGATCACTCCCATGCATAGCGGGGCAGCTGTGTTGCCTTTACCTTCACAACAGTTGGGGAAAAAAGCCTACAGCAGGCTCTTCTCTAGAAGTTCCTTCATTTCACCTAAAGAAAATGCCCATCTAGGTCTCTAGAGTGTTTTGTCTTTTGTCTACTTTTTTTCTTTTCTGTCTTCAGCTTAAGGGGTAATTCAGCTTTGCCATCCTAAATCCCACGTGATGGTTACTGCACTGTGCCTCAGTACTCCTAGAGCTCTTTGCAGTGAGAGTGATAACATAGCCTTTGAGGAATATTCCCGTAACCTGTACTCCTAACATTTGGCTAGAATTCAACACACACAGAAATTCACAGCAGCAGCTCCAAATTAATTACATTTAGATCATCCCCACCATTTTTTAAAATATAATTTATTCATTTAGTTAGTTTATTTTCAAGGATAGAGGGAGAGAGAGATTAACACAAGGAGAGAGAGAGAATGGGCCTTCCAGGACCTTTTTAGTTCTTAGGATCCACCCTGATTGGTACATACTGTGGCCAGGCAGCTGGAGACAAAACAAACAAACTAATAAACAACAACAAAAAAAATGAGGGGATGGAGAGATAGCTTAGCAGTTAAGCGCTTGCCTGTGAAGCCTAAGGACACTGGTTTGAGGCTCGATTCTCCAGGACCTACATTAGCCAGATGCACAAGGGGGCACATGTGTCTGGAGTTCGTTTGCAGTGGCCAGAAGCCTTGGCGTGCCCATTCTCTCTCTCTCTATCTGCCTCTTTCTCTCTGTCCATCACTTTCAAATAAATAAAAATAAACAAAAAATTAAAAAAATAAAATTAAAAAAACAAAAAAAAACCAAATGAGTCTATGAGGGACATGCATTCAAACTACCACATTCCACTCCTGACCCCTAATAGATTCATGACAATCTCACATTTTAGCTTTTTTTTTTTTTTTTTTTTTTTTTTTGGTTTTTTGAGGTAGGGTTTCACTCTAGTGTAGGCTGACCTGGAACTCACTATGTAGTCTCAGGATGGCCTCGAACTCACGGTGATCCTCCTACCTCTGCCTCTGGAGTGCTGGGATTAAAGGTGTGCACCATCATGCCCTGCTTGCACAATCTCACATTTTAAATTTTATACAGTGAAACTTCAAAGGACCCCAAAGTCTTTACCAACTGTAAGACTTCTCCAAAGCCTGAAGTCTCATCTGAGACTCAAGACTGTCTCTTAATTGCGAGTCCTGAAAAATCAAAACAAGTTGCATACTTCCAACATGTAATGGCATAGAGTAAACATTTCCATTGCTATAAGGAATAGGAAGGAGAGACTGGACCAGTGCAAAATCAATACCCATCAAGTGAACACCATCTGCAGTTCAAGTCCGACATCTATGACCAGTGATGAGTCTCCCCTACCGACGAGCTGAGTAGCTGGGGATAACTTCCATCCTGAGCAAACAGCCCTCCATGTTAGCATCTGCACAGTTCTAGCACATCCAAAACATCTTTGTGTACCCACTGCAAAGCTCCTACAGCTGCCTCATTGATCTGTCATGGGCGTCACACCCTGGCTCATTTACCATGTCTCAGCAGTGGCTCCTCGAGCTGTGTGTACTTCATGACCCCCTTGCACTCATTTTTCATGTTTCCAAAGCCAATATCAGGTGTGTAGCAACACAGCCCCTTTGAGGAAATAAGTCGGGATCTTGAAGAGCAGGGGTTACCTTTCCATCATCTCCTGTCATTCCTATTCGCTCAGTCTTTCCTGGGTGGAATAACCTCAGGCAGTTGGCCATCCTTAACAACAGAAACTTCAGTAGCCACTCTCTGTGCTAGTAACCATAAAATAAACTCCCTTAAGATTTTCCAACTAAAAATCTTATATTTCTCAGTTCCATATATTTCAAACTCAAGCTTGATCAAACTCTTAGGGCTTGGGCAGAAGAACCGAGACAGCCCTTATGCCAGTAGCCCAGTTCCAATGGTCATCTTGTCTTTCCTTCCTCTTTGAATGTACATGAGCAAAGCCTCCAAATACAGTTCTCTTTTCATTTACCATTATCAAACTCTCACTAAAATAGACCCTAAATTTTGGATTACCACTGTTGATGGCTGCAGTCCAAAGTAACAAGTCCATATATAGCACAAAAGTTCCAAAAGACTAAAATCCACATGGTCATACTCATCACAGAAATATAACTCCACTTCCAGGCAACAAACTCCTGTTGTAGACATCTTCACATTGTTGGGATGAACATCCAAACCAGGCACAATTTAGAGGATGAAGCAGGCTTACAGATCCAGGAGGAAGTCACCTCAGTAATGGAAAAAGCTGCTTCCACATATCCAAGCAGAGAGAAAACAATAACCAGCCAGTAAACCCCAAAAGCAACAAGCACAACAGGCAGCAAACAGCAGGGACCCCACCAGAGCTCAGACTTCTCTGCATCTCTTTTGGGTTGAACATCAGATATGCCCCCACACAGTCCTTAGGGTTGGACCCTAGGATCTGCCCCCAGTGACACCTCCTCCAACCAGGCAGCTGGAGACAAGGTTTAATATGGGGTGGGGTCACACATTCAAACTACCAGAGCCATTCATAGTGGATAGAGCTGGCCTTCACCTGGAGCAGATGCTAGAAAGGAACTGTCTTACCAATGAACATCTGGGCCTTCCCCGCTAACACTTGGCAGCAGATGAGCCAGTTTTCTGTCAATATCTCAAAATTGTTGCTGTTGATGGGAAGTCTTAAATTTTCATGCCATTCTGTTATTAAACTTTGGATTCTATTTTGTATTATAAAACATAACGGACTTGATTGGTTGATGCTTATATTTTTAAAATGTATAGAGTCATAACCCAGTTAATTCCTGCCTAAGCTTCTCATTTCACATAGAGGTTTTATATAAGAGCCAGCCCAGTGGTGTGAATCTCTGATTACTTAACTGCCTTATAAAATATTGATCCTTAAGGCAAATGATAATTTGATTGTCATGATTGATAAATGAGATTTATATCATAATTCTGCCTCTCAAAAAGCTAATCCAAATTCATTTATTTGGCCAATGTAGCTTATTTGTAGTCAGAACATCAGCCACAAAATTTATATTTCTTACTTGTTGTGCTGGATTCCTGTGTTTGGAAGGAAATCATCCTATTTTCCTGCCTAATAACTATGGGGTAAGCTCATTAATTACACTGAGATTAATGTGGCATTTTCTGTAGACCCTCCAAAGAACATTTGCATTGAGCATTTGACCTTTTGCATTAATAAAAGCTGCAATAGGGCAACATTAACATATAGTATAAATCCAAAAGGACTTCCTATGCTGTACAACCATAGATATCATGAATAACACTAATTTTCAGAACTGTGTGGATGCCATTAATGATGTAATTTATCCTACTAATTGTAAATGGAACCAGTAATTCTCTTCAGTTCAGGATTTACTAAACTTAAAGATAAAAGGAGCCTAGATAAGAAATTTGAATGGTAAAGTAAAATTTCAGTTTAATACTTTGAAATAGACCCAAGATAATCTTTAATTAAAAGTTAATATTAAATGAACCCCCCAAATAACTTTTTAAAATATTAAGCACACACACACACATTTAGTTTTAAAAGCCAGATACTTAGAATGCAACTTGTTATAATATCTTTTTTCTTTATAGTAAGATGAAAAGACATAATTAAAATTAGTTTTATTATGGTTTATTCATATATTTGTAGTGTAGCAAGTCCTTAGCTAAGCCTTCAAGCTTTTAGTTAAAGTTTCAGTAAAATGTGTATTATTTATTGTCTGACTATTCTTAAGCAGTACACACACACACACATACACACACACATTATATATATATATATATATATATATATATATATATATATATATATATATATGTATGTGTAAATTGCATCAGAATTTTTGTGGAATAAATCTGTTCAGATACAATATGGCCAGTTTTGTTTTGTTTTTCTCATGGTTGTGCACAGGAGGACTCTTAATAATGTCATTATTTTATGGGATATTGAATGAGAAATACTGACTTACAGAAATGAGTTTAGTCAAAATCATTGCATCACTTATTTTACAAGTGATCATGTATATTTCAAAAGGGGTTACATCTACTTTATATTACATAGATTATTTTATCAATATTTTTGTCTCTGGGATGATTACTTCTCATTGCTCACTTATTTCAGGCCACCTCTCAATGGATGTCAAGATCACATTTATAACCTGCACTTCCCTTTCCACTCTCCATAAAAGGACATAACAGGGGAAATAAAACCCCCCATATAAGTGCTCATGAACCTTCACTCCTCAGATAAAAATACTCGTCGGTGATGTGTTTAACTTCTGAACAGTGTGTATGCCTCCATTAGGCTGTGATCACAGAGCAGGAACTGTGTTCATTCATATGATTTATGTCTCCTGATTTCCTGATAGCACTTAGTCTTAATAGTCATTAGTGAATGGCTTTCAAATCTTTCCATATGACCCTCTTCTTTGGCTATGAAATTTTACTCTCAAGCTCTGCTCTCACTTCCACATAACAAAGATATACATTATTTCTAGACTAAATATTCATTCCCTGTTGATAAACTCCATTTTTTATTACTTTGGTATATATGCACACATGTGTGTCTAGGATAGGCATGTTTATATGTATGAGTACAATGTACATGGGTGTGCATGTGAAGACCAGAGGACAACCTCGGGTGCTATACTCATTTATGACATGTACTTTTGTTTTGCAGGTGTGTGTGTAGTTTGGTGTGGAGTGTTTTTGGTATGTGCATATAAATGTACAGTTGCACGTGCCCTGTGTTGGATATTCTCTTAAAAAAATTTTTTTTATTTATTTGTTACAGAGAGGGAGGGAGGGAGAGACAGGCAGGAGGAAAGAGGGAGAGAGAGAGAAAGAATGGGCATACCAGTGTCTCTAGCCACTGCAAATGAACCCCATATGCATATGCCACCATGTGTATCTGGCTTACATAGGTTCTAGGGAATCAAACCTGGGTCCTTAGGCTTCACAGGCAAATGCCTTAACCACTAAGCCATCTCTCCAGCCCTGGATGCTCTCTTTTATTGCTCATCCATGCTGTTTCCTGGAGGTGGATTCGCTTACTGCACCTACTGGCTGGTCAGTGAGCCCCAACAATTCTCTGGTCTCCACTCACCACAGGACCAACGGTAGTAGGCTTATATACTAACACTCAGCTTTGGTACAGAGGTGCCGGGCTCAAACTCAGACTGTTAAATTTACACACCAGGTGTTCTCACACATTAAACCATCTCCTCAGCTCCCACATCCACTTATTCCCTTTACCAGGAGCTCACCTATTAGGTAGACTAGACTGGTGGCCAGGGAACTCCAGGAATCCCACTGTCTCTGTGTTTCCTGCAAATACTGAGAATAGGCATGCACCACCACCCACCCCTGGCCTTTTCAGGTCTTAAAGTAGGATTGAACTTAGGTCTTCATACTTCTGTGGCAAGTACTTTACATTCAAAGCCCCAGTCCTCCAATTAAAAAATATATATATGGAAGGAGGGTGAGAGAGACAATAAGAGAGACAATGAGAGAGAGGGAATGGGTGCATCAGAAGTTTTACAACTACAGATGAACCCCAGAGGCATGCACCACTTTGTGCATCTGGTTTTACAAGATGGGAAGGATTTGCAAGCAAACACCTTTAAATGCTGAATCACCTTCCCAGCCCTCCATTCTTTATTTTTATCCAATCCTGTGGATACTTGCTCATGGTTAATAACTCTCACCAAAGCTAAAGCCAGAAAAAAAAAATCTGACCCATGCACAATAAAACCTATCAGCAGTCTATGTTAATATCATCCTGGAAAGCAATAGTATACGTTAATGGAAAAAAAATCTGACTTAAGCTTTTTTTGGAGGATGGAGGGAATGTATTTGTTTTGTACTGGAAAATAAAAAAAAAACATGCAGTATGATAGCTGTACTTTGAGTTACAAATAATTAACTTTGCTAAGTATATAGCAAACAAATGTGAAATAACAAATGGAAAGCAGGAGGTAAATAGCAAAACATCAGATAAGACACTTACTGCATCCAGGAGAAATGACTGGAGTAGACCCATTGAGAAGTGAAGGAGGCTGGAGAGATGGCTTAGTGAAGGCACTTGGCTGCAAAACCTCAGAACTCACTTTTGACTCCCCAGAACCCACAAAACCTGAAGGCACATGTGAATGCACTTTGTTTGCAGTGGCTGGATGCACAGGTGCACCCATTCTCTCTTTCAATAAATAAATAAAAAATAATAGATAAATAAAATAATTTTTTTAAAAAGAAAGAAAAATACCCAGCAGAACAGAACATCAAGCCAGGCACTTTATCAACATATAGCAGAAATTACTAGCGTTGCCGTGCTAAAAATGGAAAGAAAAAAAATAGCAAGTATCAGATAAGACAACATAACATTAAGCTAGGCACTTAAAAATATCAAGAGAAAACGACTGAGGAAGCCTGATTAAAACAATCTGCAGGAGTTCCCGTGGAGGGTCTTCTCCTTGTGTGAGGCTTCCAGTTAAGTGTTCCCATAGCAGGGATTTTTATATCACGGACAAACAGTCGTGGCCTCTGCTCAAGTCCCAAGACTGGCGTTGGGGCACCAGACCATCTGGGAGAGGGTTTACCTTCAGCTCTTCTCCAGATGCAGTGATTTGAACATTGGGGGTGTTTGTTGTTCTCATTTCCCCCTGTCACAGGGCCAGAGGGATAGCCTTCCCCAGGAAAAGTGGTCTTGGAGGACACTTGAAGATACTTGGATGTGCGATTGGGACCTTCCTCATTCTCAGTGAATTCTCAACAAGCTCACACAGCACACGAGAGTCTACTAATCAAGCTCGGGTTACAGAAACCCACGGTGTCATTCACTCCAAGCAAGTGCTCTGACACAGAGTGCTATCTCTTTCTTAAATTATGCTTCCCTCAGGAAGGGTAGCAAACAGTTTAGTTGAGGATAGAGTGGTTCTGTCCTGAATCTCATACTCTGTGGCATAATTTGGTCACAGGTTGGAGATAGAAATAGCTACCATAACAAATTTTTTTTTTCCAACAGGGTTGATGTGAGGAATGCATGCACATGGACTAAAATATTGATTTTTTGAGTACAGATACTAATATTCAAAGCAAGTGCCTTAAACCACTCATGAATCTCTCCAGCTCCAATGTACACAGAGTGGCTGCAGTGTGTAATGATTTCCACAGTATCTGTTTAAAAACGTCTTCCTGTAAAAAGAAGTAATTAGCCATGAAGAGTACTGGGGAGACCTAAGACCCATCAAGGTGATGAGAAAAAGAGAAAGACCAGTGCTTGCCACTGGACAAGTCATCTCTATCACACCCATCAGGGCTCGGGGCACATTACAGAAGAAGTGGCAGAAAGAACCTAAGTGCTACTCTCCTTGTTGGGCAGAGAACTTTTCTTTGGAGGTGGTGGTAGGCATTGTGGAGAGTCAAATCTCAACCAAGCTGAAAATAAGAGGCTGTTGAAGTTCAGTGCTGAATGAGACAGCTCTGTCGTGTCCACCAATGCTCATTGCAAAAGAGGGGATGGAAAGGATGTCAGAGCCACAGAGTGTGGAGGAGTGTCCTCTGGATATGAACTGACAGGTGTGCTTACAGCTTCATGGGAGGTTTTGTTACCACCACAAGATCTGCACTGTGCTAAGCCCATCGACACTTTGACATAGAGGATGTAGGAGGATAAAAGAATGAGACATCAAAAACAGAAGAAGGACTACTTAGAAAGGGGAGGATTTTCAATGGAATAGGGGTTGTGGATGGGGGATAAAAAGGGGTAACAAGATGGGAAAACAATAAAATTACAGGATATTCATGTATTTAAAATTTCAATACAAATGTGATATATATATTTATAAAAAGTCCTCCCTGTTTTAAATTAATATGAGATGTAAGAATAACTGATATTATATGCATCTATATTATGATTATATGATCTATATTGTGATTATGAAAGCTCTATAGCCACATAGTTAAGCTTCAGAATTTTAACATTTATGAGTTTAAAGGACATTTATTTTATTTTAATTTATTTTATTTTATTTTATTTTTGGTTTTTTGAGGTAGAGTCTCACTCTAGCTCAGGCTGACCTGGAATTTACTATGTACTCTCAGGGTGGCCTTGAACTCTCTGCAGTCCTCCTACGCCTGTCTCCCGAGTGCTGGGATTAAACGTGTGCACCACCATGCCCGGCTAAAGGACATTTTCTAAATCACTATAGCACAAAATTTACCCCACTGATCTAAGCAGATGACTTTCTCAAAAGTTAAAAGCCCTTTTGGGGATATTGTATTAGGAAATTAAGGGTCTTCTTTGCTCATTGTCTCCATGACAACAACTTCTGAGCGAGGCTAATCAAATCTTATGACCTCAAACCTTCATTTTCCCAAAGTAAAACAACAGAGAAACTCCCCAGGTCATTCAGGTTGTTCACTTCAAAAATTTACCACTCTAGAAATACAATTTTCAATTTTTTTTTTATATAGGTTTAAAAAACAATCCTTTCCCTGAAATTGCTGGATTTAGTTACTTCTGATTTTGGTTGGATGGATTATTTTTGATTTATATATAGTACAAATTTGAAGGACACTGAGCTATGAGAATTTTGTGTAATTTATCCCTGAACATCAATCTGTATCTTTCTTTAAACTGCTCTATGCCTTGTCCCAAAATTTGGGTTGTAGCCATTTCTATTAATGATCTTGGCTACTCACTAAATACTTCCTTTTAAATTTCCTTCATTAAGTTATCAAGGGAGCACTCTAATTTCATGAGTCATCTTCCTTTTCTGCTTGGCACATTTTCTTATGGTTTTCTTCCATTCAATGTAGCATTCTCTCACTGTAGAACATTCATATTTTATTCAGGGGAATTTTCTCAATTGCACATGAGATGCATATTTACTCTTCCTTTATTTCTTATATAATTTTTGAAAAATAATTATCAAATACCTTAAATATTGCTCATAATTATATTAGGAAGGAAGCCTCCATAAATATGTAACTATAGGTACTATGCTTACATGGAATTATCTAGAAATTTTTATTTGACACTCTACTACTTTAACATAAATTATTTAAGGGGGCAGTCAATGGTGCTGGGAAGTATTAGGAGAAAAATCTTCATAATAAAAAAAATCAGTACAGAAATATTGTAACGGTCAATCTCTGATTTTCAAGTTGTCAGGATTTAGAAGCACCATGCAAATAAACCTGTGGTCATATCTGTGAGGAATTTTCTTTGTTTTAATTTTTTAAAAAATATTTTTCTTTATTTTACTTATTTATTTATGAGCTAAAGACAGACAGAGAAAGAGGCAGAGAGACAGAGAGAGAATGGGCTCACCAGGGCCTCCAGCCACTGCAAACGAACTCCAGATATGTGTGCCACCTTGTGCATCTGGCTTACATGGGTCCTGGGGAACCAAGCCTTGAACCGGGGTCCTTAGGCTTCACAGGCAAGCACTTAACCGCTAAGCCATCTCTCCAGTGAGGAATTTTCCATCCCTCTGTGAGGAATTTTCTGATTTAGACTGGTTGAAGTGGGAGGACCCACCCTATCTTTGGTGGAACCACATGATGGGCTGGGTTCCCGGACTGTAGAAAAAGAAGAAAGTGAGCTGGGGAGCAGTGTTCATGGATCTCTACTTCCTCCCTTCAGATTCTACAGTATGACGCCAGCTTCCTCCTCCTGTCATGCTTTCTCCATCAGAATGGACATCCCCTCACAACTATAAGCTCAAAATAAACCCTTTTCTTCCTTAACCTGCTTCTCCCACAGAATTTTGTTCCAGAAACAATAAACTACTTGATAAAATTATATGTAACAGAAGAAAATACAACCACCCATAGTGATGGACTTTTTTTTTTTTTGAGGTAAGGTCTCACTCTGGCCCAGGCTGACCTGGAATTCACTATGGAGTCTCAGGGTGGCCTCAAACTCACGGCGATCCTCCTACCTCTGCCTCCCGAGTGCTGGGATTAAAGGCAAGCGCCACCACACTTGGCTGATGGACTTTTAAATCTATCTTCTATAGTTTTTTTGTTAGTTGATAGTTAACATATGATTCCACAATTTTTCCAATAATGAGAAGTAAAAACAGTCTCTTGTATAAATTTATGCTTCCACTAGTTCTGATATTCATAGATAGTAATTCTGTTTTTATTCTATTTTAATAGGATGATATTGTTTTTTAAATATTTTTATTTATTTGTAAGCAGAGAGAGAGAGAGAGGAAGAAAACGGGCATGCCAGAGCCTAGTGCCACTGCAGAAGAACTCCAGATGCACGTGTCTCTGTGCATCTGCCTTTATATGAGTACTGGGGAAACAAACCCGAGTTGTTAGGCTTTTCAGGCAAGGGCCTTAACCATTGAGCAATCTCTGTAGCCCAGGAAATTTTAATTAGAAATTTAAAACAAGATTTATTTATGTACTGAGTGTTAGGTTGGGACAGGCTCCCAAGATGGAGTCAGCATGTGGCAATAGAGACATAAGGAAGTAAGTTATCCACATTCTTCAAGAAACCACCCAGCCATTATTTCCTTGCCTATCAATGCCCCTGTCCCCAGGTCATGATTTCCTGTCCCCTTATCTTGTGGTCACTGTTCTGATATCACACCCTGGCTATCCTAGATCTCCCCTAAAGAAACCTTTTTTTTTTTTTTTTTTAACTTTTCCCTTCCTTACCTTCCCCTAACTGAAGAGCTCTATACAGCTCAGTCTCTGGAATCTCAGGCTGGTTGTGCTCCGCTCTTGAGAGTCAGTCCTGGCAGCTTGTGCTTTGCCTGAATCACAGTTTCCATCTTTGCTCAGAGTGGTTTCTGTGGTCTCCGTCACTCCCGACCCTTACACTGAGTGTTCATTTGTTCTATGTCCTCTTGAGAGGTTAAAAGAACATAGTATTCTTGCTGTCAGGGTGCTTGTGATCTGCTTTAGAAACAGATGAATGCGTGAAGCATAGCATGTTTCATGATGAGGAGAGTTCTGGGTGATATGAGAGGGCCCTTTCATTCTCTGGCCATTCTGCAGGTTTAGGTTGGGAGGGCAACAGGAAATTGAATTCCTCCTACTGTAGAAGGGATTGTCCCTAAGATGATGTCTAGCAATTGCTTTTTCCTAGTTCCCTACTTATGTGCCTATAGCCTCTAGTGGAGCTCATTCCTTATATAAGTCCTACTATATTTGACTTCAAATGCTATAAAAACAATCCAAAGTGCTTTACACGGGAGAAATCAAGAGAAAGGAGTGGTCAAAATACCCCAGACAACCCCCCCCAAAAAAAGAACAAAAGAAAAGAAAAAAGAAAGAAAATTGGCTAGTTTTCATCTGATAGACTGATGTTTACTGATGAAAGATCAATGACTCCCATTGGCTGGCCTGGAGAGCAGTCTAAGAAGACACAAGGAAGAAGGTGGATATAAAATATAGCCCAAAGTATAAAACTTGTTGGAAGTCCTACGGAGAACATGAGACTTTAAACAGGACGACAGGGCCATCACTAATCTTCCGGCCGGAGGTTAGAGCTGGCAGCTTTACCAGGATTACACAGCCCGCCATGCTGCGGATGGATTGCAGCAGGTTGAAGGACCAGAGCTGAGTCAGGAAGATGAGTTATGAAGCTGTGTTGATACTATGTGTGTCCCGCAGATGCTTAACTCTGAAGCAGTTGTGTGAAGTAGGACTAAGTTAAAAATGAACTATATTCATTGTCACTGATAAAGTTAAGTAGCAAAAACAAACAAACAAACAAACTCCCCCCCCCAAATAAAAAAACAAATCCAGGAAGTGACTTGTATATCTGACTGTGGATTTTGATTATATCAAGTGTACTATAAAGTTGCTGGTTGAAAGGTCATGTAGCCATTGTGAATGACATATCTGAGCATTAGTGATGGAGAGGATGCCAGGACATGTTACCAAAGCAAAAGGTGATTATAATACAGTTCAACTGGTGTCTTTTACATAAAATAGATAGATAAATTAAAAGTGTGGTGGCATATATATGCTTAGACTAAAATCTTAGCATTTGAAAGTACAATTTCAGAGGCTAGGGATTTAAGATCTGTAGATTAGTTGGTAGAGTGCTAGAGTAATGGCTTAGAATGAAGAAGTCCTGCGTTATATCCCCAATACTGCAATTCTCTCTATAGTGGTGTGTGCCTATCAATCAGTAGAATGGTAGTAGAGGCAGGAGGATCAGTTCAAGGTGACTCTTGGCTATGAGTTTGAAACTTGTCTAGGGTACATAAGACCCTATTTCCACAAAAAAAAATGTATTTCTCATTTTACTCTTGGTATTCTTTTGTCCCCCGAATTACTTTGATAGCCATGTACTGTTTTAATCACAAATATAGGTACTCTAAATTAAATTTAAAATAGTAAAGTGTTTAGACAAATATGCTCAGAGAATTTATAATTTTCCAGTTATGTAGTCCAGAAGGTCCACCCAAGACAATGTG